>CAXKWD010000011.1:0-1200000 GCA_964059195.1 Ectobius pallidus | reverse complement strand
TGTAGGTTAATGCGATTAAGTTATTTACACCTTGTGTAATTATATCCTGAAATATCCGTCGTTTAACTTTCATGTTAATGAGATTTTGCTTGCTATCATGAAGTTACTCTTGCACTTTTTTTTTTTAATCCAAACGAATTCGAGTGACCAGACTAATCTCATGCAAGAGGGAGATCTGATTTCTGAAAACTCCTCCACATCACTCGTAGTGGACAGTAGCTGTCGGCGATGTAAAGGTGTTCGCTAGAACCGGTTCACTGGACGGTTAGTGAGTCGGGAAATCGGTTCAACGAGCTGAAAATCATTTCCTCGCAAATTTCTCCGACATCAGCATGTAAAATAGAGTAGATTTTTTTAAGTGACGAAATAACTGTTTATCGTTTTAAGGCAGAGTGTGATTTCAATTATCATCTTTAATTTTTTTTTTAATTGTACACCAGAAGGAAAGCGAACTAGGCATCCTATCTATTTTGTACGACATTGAGATTTCTACGTATGTTTATTACTTTTATCTCCATTTTCCGAGGTAGTATTTTCATAAAATTGTAATATGCAAAAGTAGAATTTATTTGCAAATAGAAAAAAAACACACTACCGATAGGCTACGTATTGAGAATAGTTCTACCGGTTAGAAAGAAATCTCCGCGGAACTAAGCTCTGATTGCTCCAGCAAGAGCAGCTACTTTCCGCGAAGGATTCTTTCTAACTTGTCGGACTGTAGACTATTGGTCATTCATGTTATTAATTTTTTTAATCCACTTTAACACTTATCTTTACAGTTATTCCTGCTTTATTAGAGACAATCATATTTTTTCAGCACATAATAGGCCTATATTGTTGTAAATAAAATATTGTATACCGTCCGTGCCTCATTGCATTTTATTACCTTAGTATCATATGTATATTTTTCACTCCTGGTAAATTATACCTGTGTATGGCTTGTATTTCATATTTTACCCATTTAAGTTTTTTTCACGTTTCTGCCGCTACTGTGACAATAATTGGCGATGCGCCGCCAGGGTTATATAGGCGTAATGTTACGGTATTTTGTAACATTTGCAGGCCCCCGAAAACAAAATTTACTATAAGAATACACTATTTGCCTGAGTTTCAGCCCGTTTGTTAGAATGCTCCCAATAACTGTTTGAAGAACTCTCTTCTTTGTTTGCATACTAATATTTCTGCTCCACAATTTCCCATTCAGCATTTTTATTTACCCTCTTGCCTGAATTGTTATGTGATTTACGTCAGGACTGCAGTTCCATCTTGATGGATTATTGATCCTAAGTATTTAATACTCTAACAGCTTTCATGATCGCTTTAAGTAATTTAATGTCTTTTCTCCCCTCCCCCAATTACTAAATATTCTGCCTTAACTCATATTCACGGCGGAAACCTGCAACTTTCAATGCTTCCAGGAACTTGCAATGTTTCCAGGAGGTTTCTCATAATAAACTTATAGTCTTATCGACTTCAGGGTAATACAACTTGGTTGACTGCAATAATAAAGAATGTACTGTTGAAAATCCATCCACTTTTTTCGATATGAAAAAAAATATCGTGACGTCGTTTTTATTCAAATCGTAAAAATTTTACAAAATCTTTTTGTGTTCTGATAACCTTTCGACTCGAAGAGAACAATTTTGCCTGTTAATTATTAGGCGGGCCCGGGCGGCTTGGGTCGCTTAAATCCTAAAAGGGAGAGGTAAACCTAAGACAAAGAAAGAAAGAATTATTAGGCGGTTAGAAATTAAATTGTATAATTATGATGATTAGGACGATGCATTTAACGACCATAAAATAATGAACAATGCGAAATAAAAATGCATTTATCCTCTAAAAATAAAAAAATGACACAATTTTAAAGAATGACAAATAATTTATCCATTATTACTTATAATTAGTTTTTCTTAAATAGCGGGTCGTTTTCAGAGAAAAATTTAATGGACGACAGTGTGTTATATTTAAATTTAAAAAACAAAACACTCTTATTTTGTTATTAACGAAGTAAGTAAATTAACGTTATTTGGAACCCTTTGCAAAAAAATTCTGAACTCGCATGCCTTTCAAAATGCCCCTAGCAAATACCTTGCTCAATGCTTTCATACAATTGCTTGATACAGTGAAAGTCCTTCCGATATACCTGAAAATGAGTAACAATGGACGTGCTGAGATGAGTTCATTATGCACATTCCATTAAAATAGGGGAAGCAGATCTGCCTATACTATGTTTCCTTGGAAAAGATAGTCTAGTTTAAAATGCTGATTCCTTAAAAGTAGGGGGAGCAGGTATTGTTGATACCATATATTATGGAAATGTACTAGAGTTCAAAATGCACATTTTTTCCACTTATACTACAAGTCAACTTTGTTTTTCTATGAATCTTATTTGCCTATAAAGTTATAATCGACAAGCATTTAAAACAGAAATAATAATGAAAAATTCAACTACTAGCAGATTACGTCAGTTTTTATCGGTCAAGACAACTCCTTCTCGCCTTTTAATGCTCTGAACATCAATAGACCTAACAGGTAAGAATTGCGATGCAAAAAATTAAAAATAAAACGGGAATTGTGTTATACTTTTGTCGTTTTATCTGCATAGATGGAGATAATAAAATATCTTCACTAACTCATTATTTCTTCTTCTTCTTCTTCTTCTTTACCTGAGTTTCACCACTCCCTTTTCGGGACATTTAAGCGACCCAAGCCGCCCGGGCCGACTCATTATTTCAATTTTTATTAATGGGGAGTATATTTGCAAAAAAAAAAAAAATGTAACACTTTGTTTTCTAAAAAATATATTAAAAATACGAAAAATGACCTAAAATGTCCCAAAATCAACTATCTCTTGAAAATGACGAAAGTGCAAGAAATGCAAAACACCAGTTGCCCTTATTAAATCAATTAATGCGTGATACACATTTGCATATATTGGAGCTATCTTTCAACCTTCATATAAAAATGATGCAAAATCATGAAATGCCTTGCCCTTGGTCCCACGTTCTGGTCAGATGCATGGTGTCTTAAGCTTATAATACAGTGCCTTTTTTTTACTCGTGGCCGGGCGGTCGGCTGGAGGTAGCTGCGAGCTCACAGTGTTTCTCACCGTTCCTGGCTCCCGCCTTTCTCCCCGTCAGTGCACACACACAGCACACCAAACACCAATTTTCTGGTCATGCAATGGCATTTCGTGTACAATATCGGGTTTTTCTGCACTCCAGTATCTGTTGTTTTGTGTCGATACATGACCATGTAAATGAAACCATGCTTCGTCTGTGAAAAAAATTAACTTGGGGTCCATAGAGCCATCATTAACTTTACCCAACACCCAATTGCAGAAATTTACTCTACTCACTGTATCACGTGGTTTCAGTTCCTGAACTACGGTTATCTTATATGGTTTTAATTTCATAAGTTTAGTGGCTTTCCAAGCCGAGAATTGTGAAACCCCCGTTTCCTGTGATAACCTACTCAGAGATTATCTTGGGCTACGTTCTAACTTTTGTCCTATCTCATCGAGTTTTCCTCTGTAAGCACACGGCGAGTTTTTTTGGGTTTCTTATCAAGAACAGAACCCGTTTCTCTGAATCTGCTTACAAGTTTACGAACTGTCTCTCTTGTGAGGCACAGGGATACCAGGGAATCTGACAACAAATAGCCGTGTCACTTCTCTACAGGACTCTGTTTGCACATAGGAATCATACATATCATAGGAATATGCGGTGTGCTAAAGTATACACACTTCTTGGCATTATAACAAAACTATCACAATTTAACCACAAAGAAGAAAACAAGAACCTCCGCTAGCAGCGACCGCACATGCACTGACGGGGAGAAAGGCGGGAGTCAGGAACGGTGAGAAGCACTGTGGGCTCGCAGCTACCTCCAGCCGACCGCCCGGCCACGAGTAAAAAAAAGAGGCACTGTATAAGTTAAGTATATCTTCGTATTTTTAAAATTATTTAATTTAAATAAGGATAATTATGTAGGCTTAGGTTTATATTTTGTATCCAATTCTACGTGTCGCCCTGGTAGGCACTGTCAGTATCGTACTGGGTATCTGTGTCGTTACACAGTTGCTGGTTATATCCCGGCCCAGGTCGATAGCATTTAGGTGTGCATAAATGTGACAGACCCATATCTGTAGATTTACATGCATGTAAAAGAACTTCTGCAAGGAGCAAAATTCCGGCACACTGGCGACCGTCACAGGCCTAAGTTGCAGTACATCCCCGTCGTTAAGTAACCTCTAAACCAACCAACAACCAATTAGATGTAATTTAATTTCTAATTGTACATGTAAATAAACAGCCATTTCATAATTACGGGAGGGACATTCTAGCAAATTATCAAAACTATTTTTGTTTATTACACACCACAAATAATAAACTAGAATTGGTTATCACATTCTGTAAAATTTACAATGCCTTCTCTTCCACACTACCTGCTTTAAAATTTATTTTAAATATTATAAATTTGTTTTCCAAAATCTATTACGGGTGGGACATGATTTTGACACCGATTTTGATGATGCAAAACAAAAGTTAATTTGCTGTTCTGCTATTACTGTTAGGGTCTTAATGTTGTTATTAATGAAGTTATGAGGGATTAAATGCAAATTATAAACTGTTTCCCGGTTGTCAAAACATTTATTTAACTCGTCAATAATAATTTAACAAAACTATCACCATTATGGGTGGGACATTACCGGTGGGACAAAAAGTCACTTGTTTCTTATTTTACATAGTAGGCATAATTAACCAAACATTTTTTTAAGTTAATCTTATACCAAATTGTACCTTAAGATGTATATTTTCTCTAATGAAAATGGACATAGGTGATTACTCTTGACTACTTGGTATTAAAGTGTGTTAAAATCATGCTAAAAATGGCAAACAAAAGTAACTGAACGCAATAAATAAGTAAATCGACAGATTTTACACATGAAACCACTTCAAATACGCCTAAGTCCTTAATATTCAGAGAATTTGAGAATTAAACTGATTTTTGAACACCCAATTACAATAATTTTATAACTTCTCTCTTTGAGGGAAAAATTCCCATATTTTATGAAATGGCTGTAAAACAACTAAAATTATATTGGAAGTGAAAAACTTGTACGAGCTTGAATTGATACAATATAAATAAGCAGAATAAGGTAAGCTGTTTTCACCAACTGCTTTAACGAGAAGGCCGTCAACATGATGCCGCTTTGAAAAGCAAAAGGAATTCTGTGAGTGAAGCAATCATTCTTTAATGAAGATCGGTTGTAATGAGAAGCCGATACCTGATAAGTCTCACCCTGATGAGATCTCAGCGGGGGCCTCTATCTAGACATTCTACAACTATTGGGCAGCTCACATTGCTGTCGGAATTATTTTTATGACTGGCATTTCTTTTACTTTCTCTGAGTGTACCGCCAGCAATAATTGTGCTGTATTCTGCCTAAATCATGCGATTCATTTCCTGAGCATGCTGATTTTTAAGCTGTTTCTTGGGAAAATGCCCTCCTAAGAACCTTCCGTGTAAATTTCTGGCGATAGTGTTCTGAAATTTGCACCAGACGATAAGTATCAAAACAGATTTATTACTAATGTTCAGCCATTTCGTAATTACGGGTGGGACTTTCTAGCATATTACAACTATTTTGGTTCAATATATGTCATAAATAATGAATTAGGACCTGTTCTGCACATTCTGTACAATCTACCACGCCTTCTCCTTCATACAACATGAAAAACATTATTTAAAATTTATTTTAAGTATTTAAAATTTGTTTTTCAAAATCAGTTACGGGTGGGACATAATTTGGACAATGATTTTAATGATGCAAAACAGAAGTTAATTTACTGTTCTGCTTTTAATGTTAGAGTCTTAATGTTATTACTAATGAAGGTGTGAGAGATTAAATAAAAATTATAAACTGTTCCAAGATGTCTGAACATTTATTTAACTCTTACAATAATATTTAACAAAACTATCACCATTACGGGTGGGACAAAAAGTCACTTTTTGCTACTTTACATAGTAATTAACCATCATAGTCGATCTTATACCAAATTGTACCTTAAGATGTATATTTTCTAAAATCAAACAGGACATAGGTGATTACTCTAAGACTACTTAGTTTTAATGTGTGTTAAAATCATGCTATAACTGCCCAAAAAATTAACTACAACGCAATAAATAAGTAATCCACAAATTTTACACATGAAAGAACTACAAGTACACATAATTCCTTTATATTCAGTGAACTCTAGCTTTTAGACTTTTATTTGACTTCCCAATTACACTAGTTTTATAACATCTCTCTTTCAGGGGAAAAAATCCCATATTTTACGAAATGGCTGCGTTATTAGTTACTACGTTATCAGAGTGCCAGTGAATATGGGTAATTCTCCAAAAAAGGGCAGATTTCAGTGTTAGAAATTTTTCAATATGTTTTTACTTTGGACCATGTAATTTTTTTATGTAATATTTCAGTCTGCAGGGTACTACTGAGGTACTGGTCCTACTTACCGAGTGGTATTTTCCATTAAATTAACAAGGTTAGAAAATGGCGCATTCACGGCGGTGTGAAAATAGTAAGAAATAGTAATCATATAGAAGTATGTGAGAATTAGATTAAATTGACTGTATTATATGTTATCATGAAAAATAACAATATTTATTACCGTACAAATGGATTAACATAGGCCTACAACTTATTACTTATTTTTATCCAATTTAAAATAGATTATCACCTTCAAATCAAAACTTTAAATCAAAACATGATATATTGACAAAACTATTAGGCTATACCAGTATCTTCTTTAAAAAAATAATAAATGCAGACAGTTAAAAATGTCATCAATTATAACATTAATTACACCTCCATGGATAGGACTCAAGAGTAACAATAACGGAGGTGAGAGTAGCGGAGGTAAGATTTTTCTCTACTTTGTCAAACAGCTTGAGAACATTTGAGGTTAGAAAATCCCGTTCCAAGAGTTTAACTTTGCATTCCTTATTATTATAACTTATAGCAAAAGTAAATATAAAAACATACAACTTTGCCTTTGGGTGTAGGTTTCGGAGGTGAGAAAGTCCAATTACCAACTCTGCATTTAGCCCTTTTATACAAATAAAACAACACAGAAAATCACACTAACAGCTTGATTTTATATAAATGATAAGAAAACTGCCAAAAGTTAGAGTCCAAGGAAGATAGAAAGACTACAGTGCCATCTCTGTGGAAATAATTGAACTTTTATATTATTTCATGGTCTCACTTGGGGACAAGCATGTTTAGTGCAAAAAAATTGTCTTTACAAAATCATATATATTTGCCTTTCAATTATTAATGACTCATTTTTTTAGCTGTTTTTTCTTGTT
Organism: Ectobius pallidus; assembly: GCA_964059195.1. Taxonomy (NCBI): domain Eukaryota; kingdom Metazoa; phylum Arthropoda; class Insecta; order Blattodea; family Ectobiidae; genus Ectobius; species Ectobius pallidus. The sequence continues at coordinate 1,192,623 of CAXKWD010000011.1, read as the reverse complement.
ATAACACTAAAATGGAATACAAATTAAAGTCTGTTGAATTATGAAAGAATGAAATTGACAAGTCAGGCATGGGGACATGACACGGAGGTGAGATCTCACATACTGTGCCCTAAGATGCAGAAAATAATTGTAACTTTTGTTTAAAAAATGGACTATGGGATCAAATAGACCTTATTTCAATCTACCTTATCATAATAATTCATCATCCTTAAATACTTATTTTACACCAGAAAATCAATTGCGACATGAATCTGCCCTTTTCTGGAGAATAACCCATATACTGTAAGACATGTTTTTTACAAAACATAGCTTGCAGTGATTTCTTTCAGTTGCAGAATTATTTTTAAATTGGTGTGAATGTTAGAAAGATTATTTAAGAAAGATACTGTCCTGAACTTCCAAGAAGTGAATGTTCCCACGCCATTAATGTAGTGCGGTAGAATGAGGAAGCTATGTTAAGACGTCGGACACACAGCCAGCGCACACACAGCAAACATAGCGTGAGTGTAGAGCAGATAGAAAGAGACCTTCAAAGAATGAGTCATTCCAAACTCTCGCTTCGTTTAGTCTAGTGTCCATTCAGGTGATTAACACTACACTACAGTTAAAAGAGAGCTCATGTTACACTTCAAGAGAAAAGAGAAATTTGCGGATACAGTGAAAGATATCCAAAGTCTAGCCAGCAGGCTATTGCATCACATTTTTTATTATTGTGAGGGGAAACTGTTAACCGGAGATACATAGGCAAAATTGTATTATGTATTATTTTATTTTAAAAATGCTACATACTTTCACTTAATCGGCTGTAGAAACTCACACTATTTACATATAGTTGGCAAATACTGGTGATACACATTACGCATACTTATACAGTGAATGAAGGGGTGCATACTAGTTCCATTTCAGTAATAATTTGGTTCGGGGCTCAAAAAATTACAGCACAAAATCGGTCCGAGCTAAGCAGGCATAGGACGTATATGATCTCCAGGCATCCCTAGTGCAGGAACGTAAGTCTATAGCGATGTAGCCTTTTATTTTATCCAGTGCATGTTTGTATTGCTATTTTGTATATTGCAGTATATAAATATATTTCCAGCCACACTAGTTCAATGGGTGCAAACTTGAAAATTTTATTGGGGGAAGGAAGAATTATAAGGTCTATATGATTGTAAGCATTTGGACATATGCCCCCAGTTATACCAAAATTAAACATGCTCTTAAATAAATGAATAAATCAATCAATCTTAAGATGCCTACCTCAACTTTTGCTGGCAAACACCTCCTCAAATATATGAGTGGGACAGTCCAATTTGTTCAGCCATAACAACATCTTACACATTGCCTTCGCACTTCTGTTTGTTGCTTACTGTTGAATACACAGGCATTTACCCGACACACGCTTAATAATACTGATAACTGGTAACATCCCGTACGTTATTGAAAAGAAATTACAATTGAGAAACGAATAAGTAGCCGTAATTTACAAATTTTATCACTCCCGCCTGAAAAAGCCGCGCATTGCAGGTTTTATAAGATGGCGAACTCATCCCGATCAATAATAATCGATAGTTTCGCGTACTGCATTCACACTTGCCTTTAAGGACCGATCGAAACTATTTACAGAAGCAGCAAGCGGTCTCTAGCAGTGCTTTATGGAACTTCTTTAAGACCGTGGCCATTATGTGGAATTTTATCATATTCCTATTTCTTTATTTTACAAACAAATTTACAAACAGACGAAATACCGAACGGTCCGCTCCGCTCGGTCAGTTAACAACAAAATTATGCAATTAATATAATGTATGTTAAGACTATGGTAATGTTATTAAATAAAATGTTTTAATTAATGTGTTCCTAAATGATTTAAAAAAAAATTAAAGATTGAATGAATAATAGCGGATGAAACTGCGCGTACGTGGTAGTACATTAATAAAAATTGAAGGCATTAATTAAATATCAAACATTTTAACGCATTTCAAATAGTACAGTAATTATTCCCAATCTCATACGCTTCAATCTTGCCGAAGATGATCTTTGTGCATGTGACGACAGCGAGCAGGATACCATGTACCACATGCTCTACACCTGCCCCCGGTACACAGACGCCAGACTACTTTTACACGAAGCTGCTAGAAATGCAAACGAAGTCTGGGCACCTGATCTCAAGTTCTGGACTCTAAAAAATTCCTTCCCAGCGCTAAAAGCCTTCGCCAAGCAAGCGCTCCTCGAGAAACAAGACGAAGACGGAAATTAAACACCATGTGAAGGGCAAGCCCCATTGGGCAAACCCTCCACCCAGCCCGAGCAGGGTTTTAGAGAGGTTTCCCCTGCTCACAGGCAAATGCCGGGCTGGACCAAAATCCCCTCACACAATAACACAGCACAACAACTTAGATCCTAACATAAACACACGCAGCACACTACCCAACACAGCACTAAAAGCCGATCAGCGCAAGGCAAACACTAACTCAAAATAAAGACACTTGTACAAGCACACAGCCCAAAACGACATAACCTCAATCATCCCACATGGATGCACACAAGGGCACTATAGGAACACACAGCACAAATGGTCACCAAAATTTGGTCTGACCGGAATTTTTGGCTTCATTGCTAGGCACTCCGGGGGAAAGGGTGGGCACACAAAAAAAAAAAAAAAAAAAAAAAAAAAAAAAAAAAAAAAAAAAAAAAAAAAGTACAGTAATTAAAGAAAAGGAACTCGAACGACTGCTGTCCTGTGGATTGTCATGGCTAACCTTTGCAATTGACACAAGGCATCTATATTATAGGCCTAAACACTATTACACTTGTATTTTACAAATAGCACGAGTTCATAAATGTTTTAATGTAACTTTGCAACGTAAAGGAAATATCATTGTAGCCCCTACGACCGCCTCTTTTAATCCGCCTGTGAATAACATTAAAGAAAGTATAGTCAATATGTGCTGTCATTTATATATATTTTTTTTTGAAGGAATTTTTAGGAGGGGGCTTTCTTATTGGAGTGACTGAAACGACAGCTACTTCCCCGCCCGATAATATAAAAACCAAATCCAAATAGTATTGGTATCAACATAAAAATATGTACCAAATGATTTCATGGCACGTTGCTATGGCATTCATTCTGACGTATTTTTATGTTGATACCGATACAATTTGAATTTGTTTTCATATTATCAGGCGTGGTCGTAGCTGTCGTTACAGTCACTCCAATATGAAGCCACCTCCTACAAATTTCTTCCAAAAACATAGAAATGACAGCACAGATTGACTATGCTTTCTTTAATGTTATTCAGCGGCTGATCACGGAGACGGCCGTAGGGTCTGCGGCCTTCCTTTGATATTTCTTTTACAGTGACTTGATTTTATTTATTTATTTATTTTGTTATTCGTTGAAAATGATAACTTTTAAAGTGACATTAAAATTTAATTAAATACAAATTTACATTAAAACATTTATGTACTCGTCCTATTTATAAAATACAAGTGTAATAGTATTTATAACCTATATTCTAGATGCTTTGTATCAAATACATAGGTTAGCCATGACAATCCACAAGACAGCAGTTTTTAAAGTTCCTTTTCTTTAATTACTGTATTATTTGAAAATTTTCATTTCTTGTGAACTACTTCAGACTAGCACTTAATTCAAATTTAAAGGTAAAATGATTGATACTTGATTAATACCTTTAATTTTTATTTATGTACTAGCAGTTACGCGCGGCTTCGTCCGCTATTATTCATTCAATCTCTAAATTTGTTGAAGTCATTTAGGAACACAATAATTAAAACATTTTATTTAATAACACTACTATAATCTTTACATACATTTAATGAATTGCATAATTTTGTTGTTAACTGACCGAGCGGAGCGGAGCGGACCGTTCTGTATTTCGTCTGTTTGTAAATTTGTTTGTAAAAGAAACAAATAGGAATATGTCAAAATGCCACATAATGGCCACGAAGTTCCATAAATCACTGCTAGAGACCGCTTCCTGCTTCTGTAAATAGTTTCGATTGCTTCTTCTAGGCGAGTGTGAATGCAGTTCGCAAAACTATCGACTATTATTGATCGGGATGAGTTCGCCATCTTATAAAACCTGTAAAGCGCGGCATTTTCAGACGGGAGTGATAAAATTTGTAAATTACGGGTACTGTTTCGTTTGTCAAATGCAATTTCTGTTTAATAACGTACGGGATGTTACAAGTTATCAGTATCATTAAGCGTGTGTCGGGTGAATGCCTGTGTATTCAACAGTAGTGCGACAAACGTAAGTGCGAAGGCAGTGTGTAAGATGTTGTTATGACTGGACTAAATGGACTGTGCCACACATCAGAAGCAGAGCCCAAGACGAAAGTACCTGATCTGAAGGTGAGTAGTACAGTTTGTAACCTATGCAAGGAAAATATGTGGTACTGATGCAATAGTCTTGATGCAATAGTCCTGTTACCAACAGGAAACAGCCCAGCCCAGGCTATTTGTACCTGAAGCAACATCAGGCCCAGATATTCACTTACGGGGGGAGCATACAGGTTTGGGTACTGAGAAGTAGGCGAAATTCATATTTGTACAATTACATTCTATTTTGAGAACTAATTAAGCTATTACAGTTACGGGTAATTATCGTTACTAAAATCAAAACTACCACCGCATTTAGCTTTATCTTCCTCTCTTTTCTAGGCATAGGATTGTTTTAGCAGCATTTTATAACTGATTATGATCGGGAATTTAAAATTCTATTGTTGTGTTCAGCCTATCAAAAATGGGAAATGCAGCAAGTGGAAGGAATAACACTAGTGAGTGTACGAGACTCACTTCGGGTAATACTGGAACAGAATTTATCTAAAACATTTTATTTACAGCTAACTTGAAAGACCCGGTGTCGCCCGGGTGTAGTATTATAATTCGAAATCAGCTTACGGAGGACTGTCAATATTGGAATTCTTGTAGGCCTATAGGTATGTAGAGTTTGGAGCGAAGAAGAACGACCTATCACACTCAAACTATTCCCCTCAGAAAACGTTAGATATAGCTTTTTATCGCTCATAGAGCACTGAGAATTATTTTGCAACCCGTTGCTGGTTCGTTGGTATAGCCTATGGTTATTTAACGACGGGGATGTACTGCTACTTAGGCCTGTGACCGTCGCCGGTGTGCCTAAATTTTGTCCCGCAGGAGTTATTTTACTTGCCAGTAAATCTACCGACATGGGCCTGTCACATTTATGGACACTTAAATGACATCGACCTGGGCCGGGTTCGAACCCGCAACCTTGGGCCGTTGATTTTACACACCATGATTGGCAGATCGTGAAATAAGAAGAAACACAGTTCCGATAACAAACTTTTACTGTCTTGTCGTTATATTATATTACCCACTCTCATGTTCCTATATAACCGTTTCGGACCAGAGTACGTAAAGAAAATCGATGTCACCTTCACACTTTCTTTCCCAAAAATCTGGGACATAATAATTTCCTGCGCACATAGGACTAAAAATGTTCCTTCCTATTTTATCTCTTTTTACTTGTTTGGCTTTCAATAGACATCCATATTTCTCAATTAATACAAAGCCTACAGCAATTTATAGCCTATCAGTCGATAGGATTTTTGTACTGACGTCTTGACATAGCAATCTCGCTACCCATCGTTGGCACAAAGTCAGGCTGAGGCAACTGAAAACGCTGTCCCCGCAATGCGACCTTTTACTCTAAATCAAAATGTGATGTGAGAAAATGATATTGTCCATGCCCAGGGTAGAGAAACTTATGTGATGCATAATTTATTTACATGAATTTCATTCTCCATCATTATTGATGTACAGCAATGATATATATCGGTTGCCTCTCTAATTATTTGTCAAAGCCTAGTGCCATGCAATTTCCAAAGCCCTAAATGAACACTGCAAACATTAGTGTTGCGAGAAGTGCACATGTAATGTGGATTGAATTTGGTAACTTAGGTGTAATATTTTTTATAAATCATATAATTTTATAAAAGAAGGGGTTGTTTGTTTAAATTTTAATAATGCCAGCTTTTCTTTCCTGGTTGAAGTGGGCATGCGTGCAAAATTTCGTGAAAATTGGTCGAAGGATGTAGATTTGTACAGGTGCCAAACATACACGCACACTTTCAATGTTATATACCATATTAGAAAACAGACAAACTTTTCAACAGAACTAAAACTCTAGGCAAAAAAGAAATTTAGCCTGCTGAGAAATTTGAAGAAATCACCTAGAGGACCTAAAACCTTCATCATTTTGCACTTCATTTTTTTTTTAGAGACACCACCGGACCCCTCTGTTTTTTTTTTATATTCCTTACCCCCACATCCTCCAATAAGTGCAAACTTCGTTTAAGCCTGCTTCTCCCTTCAAAAGTTATGGATCCGCCCCTCATGTTATTTCGGCTATGGTCAGAAACAGTACTGTTCACGTATTAATCCGGGACTGTACTAATATGGTTTACTTCTCGGCTCAGGTTCCAATTAGGATATATATATATATATATATATATATATATATATATATATATATATATATATATATATAAATTATATATAAAAAATTATATATATATATATATAATTTTTTATAATGGGCCCGAACTAGTAAAGGAGGCACACGAAACAATTTAATAATAGTGTACGTTAATGAATTTACAATGCCTGAAAGAGCAAACATGTAATACCCAGAAATCTGAAACGGAATCAAGGAATTAAATTGAACATTTAAATAACATTAAATTAATGTTCGATCCTCCGCCACCTCGAATTTTTCTGAGGTAGGGAAGTCTGGAACGGTGTACACTCAGAGTCGTGATTCATGTGAGGAGCTTCTTGATTAAAATGTAGAGGCTCCGGTCACGGAAACCATCGTTAACGGCCGTGGATGTCGCCATGCTGACTACATGTTATCTACCTGTTACCTGCCTATGGTAGATGACACAGCATTCGGATGCTAGGCCTAGTCTTTTCAGGGCTGCAGTCCCAAGAAGTTTAGTTTTAAGTGTGTATGTGTGTGTGTGTGTATATGTGTGTATATATATATATATATATATATAGTACCTGCTATAATTTTATTGTGAATTCAGTTGAACGAATATAGTGCTATGATAGAATAAATTTGTCTATGGTTAAATTTATAAATTTTATGACAATAAATATGACAATATGGGTAAAAATCATATAACGATGGGTTGAGAACCTGAGGATAAATAATTCACCAGATACATTTTCATCCTAATTGAGCCTCGCCTTAACTTCTTTATGTCAGCATTCCCAATGGGAGGTTCAAGTTAAATTATGTGAGAACCGCTGGACAACATCCACGAGCGATAACTGTAACAACTTCACCACGCCATCGTTTAATCTTGTGTGAATCTGGTTTAATATTGTGCGTTTTCTGAAAACTGAAAGTGCCACTATTTAATACAGCATTGTGATCTGAATATAATTATTTCTTAACTCAGGTGTTAATGCCTACACTTTTAAAAGAAAGAAACTGAATACTATAAATATTTTCCTTATATAGACATTGACAGCAGATAAATTCTTTGGAGTGGACCAATTATTGAAGAATAGAAGAAAAAAGTATTATACAATTTTTTTTATTTATTGCCCGGTAAATATTCAAATTCTGTAGGACCATTTTCATGTAAGCATGTGCCATTTGAAATGTCTTTGCACTGATGGGCGGGGACTAAAAGTGCAGCTTTCTTTGGATATTTATTATTACTTGTTTACTTATGGATCAAAACCAAGTTTTCACCCACTTAAAGTTTTTATGAGCACCTAATTATTTGCACATGTCCATCTATAATGAAGAGATATCGATTTCAATTTTTATTTGTTTTTGTCATTTTCTTAATGTGGGTAACGAATTGATGGTCCTGAGAGAGAAATTAAATTATTAATCCAAATTTTTATGTTACTTGAATATCGTTATAGTTTAATATGTCCCCAAAGTATAAAAGTCAAAAAAATATTATTTTCAAGGGTTCCTTCTAAAATGGTATAAAACTTTACTTCGGACCTGACAGTGGTATTAGTCTTATATATTAAACTGAAAACATATTTACAATAATGTGATTTCAAAAAGATTTCAGACAATACTAGAAATTTAATTCATCGTTTTTATCCCGTTTAGTGATTAGACCATAAAGAAACCATTCTGAAGCATATGAATTAAAAGTGTTGCCTTATGAGAGTTTACTCTCAAACTACTTGTGTAATTAGTCTAATAAAATATACTAAAAAGGAATCATCTTTAGAATAAAATTATACGTAACAAGAGATTAGTTTAGAGATAGTGCAAGAAATTTCCTTCGTACACTGCTTTAATATATTGAGGGACTTTTGTTATAGGTCTTATAAATCTGACCATAAAGAAACTGAGGTCTCGTGTTTTGTGGGCTCGACCAAGAATGAATATTGATGCGAAAATGGCAACTCTATTCCAATTGGCAGTCCTGCTTCGGGATGCCTTTTGGATAAGTACTGAGTGCTCGATAAATTGTTGTCAATTTACGTTATGAACTTGGTTATTATCTCCATAAACTAGTGATGCGAAGCCACATTTCTTGTCAGCTGGTATCTCCTTACCATTAACGCAAACTCGCAGTTCGCTCCAAGCAAGTGTTTAATATTTCTGTTCTGTTACAACTAATTTGTGCCTGCGAACATGAAATATGAGGAGTATCGTAATTCCTTTCTATTATGCAAATGCACTTTATCACTTGTACACAATAGCTGTGTTTATAGCCTTCCAGATAGAATTAAATTGTACTTAAACACACGGGCAAGTTTATTGCTACAATGTACCGGGCTTGATAGCAAACAGAGTAAAATTTAACACGCTCACAAGTCCTTTATTCTGGGCTTCTTTGCGGGAAAATTTATCGTTAAAGTAATCTATGATATAGTCGAACAGCGGTGGCACAGTGGCAATGAGGACGGCTTTCATCCCAAATAGAGGGATTGTTTTGTTTGGAATTTGAGTGGGGTTCAATTATGCGTACTTGAACAGTTTCTCTTATGCATGATCGACGAGTTCAATTTACGAATTCGTCCAAATTCAAGAAGTTACATTTTTATTAGGGATGGGTCCTCGATACTTTCGATACCTCGATACTCTCGATACTTGCATGGTATCGGCATCGAACGATACTTCAGAAAACTCGCTCGATACTTTTTCCATACTTTTGTAATTCTTCAATTCTGCAATTAAGTGAGAATGCTAGTATTTTTTAACAAAAACTTGTAAGTGGACTGTTTAAAAAACTAATTTTAGTTTTAATGTAGAGTTTAAAAATAATTATAGGCTACTGATGATATTAAATTTTGTCTCATTAAATATGCAGACTTAATTAATTTAGTTGGTATTACACAGTTCTCTCAAATTTTAATTTGTAATGTACCTATTTATTGAAACTGGAAATGTTGAAGGTATTGAGTATCGAAGTATCGAGTATCGAGGGAAAAATCATGTATCGGTATCGAGTATCGAGAAAATCTGATATCGACCCATCCCTAATTCTTATGTTATTGTAATTTCTCGAGAAAGTTTCTACAGAGCTCGTTTCCATTCCCTGCCACATCATTGCACCTGACTTCTGTTTAGAGAGTTAAAACAAATAAGGGTCTACGTCGCGTTTTCATACTCTCCGAGAATAAATAAGTTTTTATCAAAGTCTTGATACACGAACGCCAACTTTTCAACGTTGGAAGTACTAACAAATATTATTTACCTTAGGTGAACAAGCCTATCACATGAGAAAATTTTCAAATCAGTAATGCCAAATAAACATACGTAACGTACAATAATATTAGTTATTTTAGAGATGTTTTATCTTTAATTTTCAGACTTGGCAATAATGATTAAGAACACCACTCGAATTTCATCTCTTTAGGTAAAGTACTTTTTCTTCTTCTTCCCATCGCATATAAAATGCTTTAGTGAACAAAGAAGTGGTCGGGCGTGTATATTTTTCTTCAATATCGATAGTACCAACATTGATATCCTGGAATATTAAGGTTAGAAATCTGTTACTCTGGCGAATAAAATATATACTAAATTAGTTATGGTATGTATGTGACTTTATTTTATCAGTAGGCCAATGTTAGACTGTTTCTTTTTGAAGTGAAACTTCTTTAGGCGCGCTAGGAGTAAATCGATAGCTAACCCAAAGTTGCGTTACGCTCTAGCGTTACGAACAAAATCGTCACGAAAGTAGTGGGGGTAAGTAGCAAGTATAGAGTTGTTATCGAATGAGTGGGGCCACGGGAGCGCGCGGGGGGGAATGGTATCAGGCATTGAGTGGGGGGCTATTACTGCTTCAAGTTAGTGGCGTGGTGAGCCCTTCACCATTATAAATGGCTCTACTCGTTGCATGAGCATCGTTACACGCCACTAACGTTCTCGGAAACTTAACCAAAGCGTCCCGTTCATGTAAACAAACACAGTGACTACGATCAGGGACATTTTGGGTATTATTTCATCACAACTGTGTAATTGTTTCATACGTATTCGATTTAAAATGCCGAAAAAGTGAATTTCTGATTTTATTCAGATGATTTCCTTCTACCGTTCGATATAATTATATGTATCCCTCTATTTCACTCTCAACGTTGCCAAAGAAGTTTCACTTCTGTCGCGTGGCGTTCCACGCACCCGTTTTTTTTACGAATAGTCCTAACAAATACACCTACGCCTCGTGAATTCACTTTTTTGGGGGATTATTTCTATCTCACGTGCAGTATTACTTGCTGCCAGAGGTTTCAACAAATCAGTTGTATTGATATGTTTACGCCATTTCAGTAATATTCTAACGGAATCTGACATCTATACGGGAGTTTAGGGGAACATTTAAATGAAGCGAATTGCACTAAAATCTGAAACCCCCCAAAGCTGAGTTTCATTTCCGTTACATGCTTTGAAGTTGTAGATGCGTCCATATCTACGTTGAGGTATTGGCTAAGACATGGGCAAACCCCTATCCATTGACACGCAACCCGCAATCTTTTGTCAACTTACACATAGTTCGAAAAGAACGGATAGATGGAGACACAAGCAGACAATTAGTGCAGTGGCGGTTGCTCATTCTTAGGGAAACACTAATTTCACTTTAAAATGTACACTACAAGAAACAAATAATACAAACAATCTTGTATTTGTAATTATTATTTTACGCGTGCAATTATTTCATTATACAAAGGCTTAGAATGTGTCCTAACGCCTTTCCAATCTGAACTGTGTCGCGACCCGTCACTGCTTGCAAACAGAGTATGACTCATGGATGGGAATAATCCACCACGTACACCGAATGTCCGCAATGCCATCTTGTGTGTTATGCGGGAAGGTCAAGAACCACAAGTGGTTCGCGAACCAGTAAATGCCCATGTATGGGCTAAGAGGACCTAAGGAAGGACTCCATGAGGTTTTTCAATTCTTGTGGAAAGCTAACCGAAGAGTATATCGCCTGAGCACACTACTAGGGGTTTATCCCAAAATTATGTCTAAAGTAATGTTATTTATTTATTTTTGCTACAAAATTAAACACAGGATACAGTAAGTTACATAATCTAACGCTTCCTAAAAGTGAATGCTCATGTACGAGTTAATCAGAATAGGCTAGGTGATGTTGAAATAAAATTCTTGAGGCTGTTATAACTATGGAGTATATTTTATTCTTTTTATAAATATGCTTAGTTATCAGTTAGCAAGTTATAGCAAGTACCAGTACATAACTATTTTCTGAGCGTGTATTTAGGGTGTGATGAGAAGACAAATTAAGGAAGTGATTAGATAGATAGATAGAATGGTGACGAAGTATGAAGAATTTCAAGTGTATTTTACGTGGAAAACATTTACTATTACTCAGTAAATCATGGCTGCTACCCATTGCAATGTAACAATGGTTTAATTGATTTGCAGTCGTCTCAGCGGTTCTCCTAGAAAGGCATTTCTCCAGCGCTATTTTTCGCAGACTTGTGAAATTGCTGGGCTTGGAATATTGCGAGGGGAGACTGCGCTCATTAAATATTCACATATCAGCTGCGGAAACAAAAAGAGACGTGTGAGGAGCCTCTATGGCTCTATGTACTTTCTTTAGGGCTATGAGAGCGTAGCTGGAGAGGTCCGACCCAACCGTTCATTAGCAAGTCTGTGGGAACAACAGTGGTGCATATCCCTGTATGAATACAGAAGTAAGCATGAAAGCAAAACATCAGGTTAAATGCTACGGAAGGTGCCATAGACTACATATGATATTTTATGGAATTTACGCTAGAGTCAATTTTAATATTTATTTCTAACAAGAATGTCATTTAGAACAAGAGAGCGCGAGAAATGGTAGAAATGCTGAATCGTAGAATTTCTTTCAATTCCTAGCAAACAATATAGAACTTAACGTTCAAGAATACTAAATACGAAACCTTCATTAACCCTCGAACACCGTAGCTTTATATTATCCATTAACACCTAAGGTGAGCCTCAGAAGCTTTTCGATGGATTTTATTAAACATATGTTTTATCAATATGATGTAATTTTAAAAAAACTAAACTCCGTGGCGCTACATCCCTGGAGGGACTTGGCCTACCACCCGACCGCTGCGTCATCTAGCACAGGCAGATGGCAGGATTGGAGGCATGTGGTTAGCATGCCGACACCCACGGCCGTTAATGGAGCTACTTCTCCATCAAGTAGCTCCACAATTTGAATCTCGAGGCTGAGTGCACCCCTTCCAGACCTCCCTACCTCAGAAAAATCCGAGGAGGTACCGGGGATCGAACCCGGGCCGACGGGTCATATAATGTTATTGCTACTACTAAATCATATTGTCATCCAAACAAATTATATGTTTTGTTAGTATATTGTTCTAGGATCTTCAAATGGGACATTCATTTCCATCCATATTTCACAATTAAAGATCTAATAGGTTTTATTATTCTACTTATTTTGGCTTGTTATAAACTGGAATTGAGTGATTTATTTGTGATAGTTACAATATGAAATTTTATTAGACTACTGCCAGTAAATTAAAATTAAACGCTGTAAAAAGATATGAACAATAGTGTCTCTCAGGCTCACCTTGGGTGTTTTGCGTTATAAAACATATTTTCATTGTATTGCATATAATCATAAAAAGTACAAAGCGACATTACATGTTATATTTGTGAGACTTTGAAGCATTGCTGGTAGCATCAGATTGCAATATGAAAATAATTAAAATATATACAATGGTGAGCCCGAGAGACTGATGTTATTTGTTTTAGGGTTAATTCCATGTCAAAAATGTGTTAAATATTTAATTGTCTGTCGCTTCAAATTGCTCTTCTGGATTTAGCTTAGCACTTGATCCATTGTACAGACTTTTTTAGTGAATTGCTGCAATTATATTCCATACGATCTTACCTGGTTTATATTTTATCTTATTAGATTAATTGCATTTTTAAGAACTATAATTTCTATTACTATTACTGACTGGCGTAACTTCAACAATTGAAACTAGTATTTATTCCTGTAGCTTGCAGAATAACTAAATGTACTTAATGTTATGGATGTTACAATATCCTAACTGGTGTCGTAGCCTGCCGGTCTACTGGTACTACACTCATTTTACAATTCCTATTGCGTCTATGCTTATTACATGCCAACCGAACTGTGGCCCATGGCATGTTAATATCCGTTAAAAAATGAAGAATAGTTTGAAACGTATTAAGAAACCTTCCCAATGTTTCTTCATGCCTTTACTCACAATCAACACAGGATCGTATCTATAAGCCGCTAAACTGGACAATTCAACAGCCATGCCGTTCCGAAATCTACGATACAATGTCACTAACATCTGAAAGACTACTTACATACTTTACAGCATATGATAGAGTAATCTATAAACAACAGATTTTCTGTGAACGACAATAATAATAATAATAATAATAATAATAATAATAATAATAATAATAATAATAATATGATGATGATGATGATGATAACATGATGATAATAATACTAATATAATAATATAATGTACTCTTTGGCGATACGACCGATCAAATAAGTGTATGATTTAGTATGTTGCGTAAACATGACTCCACTTCCGTTGTACTCAACTGAAAAGAATATTCGGGAGATTTCATTACTCAGATAATCGTTTCACTTCTCATTTTCGAGGCTCGGCACGGCACTGCGAGTAGTCGGGAGGCTGTCGAACTTTTCTCGTTCTTTGGTTCAAGCGAATCCTATTCTTTAACCTGATGTTATATATATTGCAGCCAGTCGCCCTGGCTTTTTATGCCCAAGGTAGAGTACGATTATTTCCACAAAGTCTCTGGCCTTGAAGACTTAACCCAGACAGCGAGCTTCTCGTTACGTCTCGTTACCAGCTTGCGCAGACTCGCATGCACGTAAGATCATTTAGAGTAGGATTACTCCCACAACGTCTCTGGCCTTGAAGACTAACCCAGCCAGCGAGCTTCTCGTTACGTCTCGTTACCAAGATGCGCGGATTCGTTGCGCGTAAGATCAGTGACCTACTGCTAGGCAGAGAGTAAAAATCATGCTCCACGTTTCCAGTGGTAGAAAATACTGTAATAGTTGACTGGAGGGATTATGCCGCATAGACAGAGACAGACAACACGTGGAGTGGGAAAGTCAATCAGGGTGCAGCTACCTCCCCTAGCCAGGAACTCTACGAGCGGTGAGACTCGCTCCTAAGGTATATACGTAAAAACCCAGAGACTTTGTGGAGGTAATCTTACTCTAGCTACTGTTGAGCACAGAGTGAAGATCACGCAGCACGTTGGCAGTCATAGAAAATACTATAATAGTTGAGTGGAGGGTTAATGCCGCAGCGAGACAGAGACAGACAACACGTGGAGTGAGATAGAAGAGCTGAGCCAATCAGGGTGCAGCTACCTCCACTAGGCAGGAACTCTAGGAACGGCGACACTCGCTCCTAAGGTATATACGTAAAAACCCAGAGGCTTTGTGGAAGTAATCGTACTCTAGAGGGATCTATCCCGGCCTAGTGCATTGCAATACCTCCATGTGTGTAGATTTACAGGAATGAGAAATAACTCCTTCAGGATAAAATTCCACACTTCGGCGACTGTCACAGGTTTGTAACAGTAGTACACCCCCGTAGTTAGATAACCATAAACAAGCTACAGTGTATTGCAGTCTGGTATGGAAACTGCAGTAATGTGACGACTTATCAACTGTAGTATATTTGGTGATTATTAAGCCAGTATAAATATCAATGTCCCTATCGTATTAAGTTTTATTATTAAAATCTCTTTTACATAGACCTACTTACGACCGTATTCTTGTTAAAAGTAATCTCTTTCCGGACCTTTTTCTGCGATGCAATGAAGCCTCGATTATTGAGTTATTGTCTTCAGACTTGTAATGAAACTGTTGAAGCAAATAAAATTAATGCTATATGCAAAAATCCTCCTGAAACATTATGCTAAAAAGGGGTAAAATTGTCTCCTCACCCACCGATTACTTTGTTTAAATTATTATCATTTTTCTCAATATTCAGGTTTTTAATATGGTACATACTTTTCCGATAACTTATCTCTACTAACGTTCGAAATTAGAATAACATAAATACAATTAAGTCGTTACCAATCTTCGTGTCATATCTCCAAAAGGTACCTAATCAAAATACAAAATTTTGTTTTCGTATGATTTTCCGTTACAAGAGTCTGTATTGCAAAGAGCGCGTATTCAGAGTGGGTGGCTTTCAACTACCCTTCAAATAAAAGTGTTAGCCCTTAGTATAAGCAACCCATGTGCAAAATTTAAGGAAAATCGTTAGACCCGTTTTCGAGCAAATCGCGAAAAACAAAAATTTCTTCATGTATTTTATTTTTTTATTTATTTTTTTATTTTTTTAAGATAAACTTGTCGCCAATCTTCTTGTCACATCTTCAGACGGTACCTAACCAAAATTCAAAATTTTGTTTTCATACGATTTTCCGTTCTGGAGCAAGGCTGCTCACACACATCTACACAGCCACACAGAGACATGTTTCCGGAAATAGTACTTTTGGATTCAGGGGACGTCAAAACGTGTATTTATGTTAAAACTCAACTTCGAATCAATATGGCCGATTCCTGTAAAAGCCGGCAGGTCTTTGCTATTGAATTTTGAGGTCTATGCATCCATTCTATTCCAACTCTTTTCATCGTTAGCTGTTTTTATAGTACTGTCAATATGGTTCCCAGTGTGCCCATTAGCCTATATTCATGATTACGGCTTTCTGAAATCAATTTAATGCACTTATGAAAATAAATTTCTTCACGACATACTGCAGACTGCTCGTAGATGGCATAGAACAGGGGAAGACAGAAGGTTGCTCTGTGACGTCACTGCTATCTGCTCTCACTGCTCGCGTAAAATATCTGCGAGGAGTATGTGAAATGGCGGCATCAGTGAACAGGGGGGAAGAGAGGGGCATTCGTATTGCGGGCAGCGGGAATTTAGGGGGTTAGAACTTACGTAAAACGTGTTTCCGAATTAATGAAACATCAATCGATTTTCTTGATACTTTATCGGTTAATTACA
Organism: Ectobius pallidus; assembly: GCA_964059195.1. Taxonomy (NCBI): domain Eukaryota; kingdom Metazoa; phylum Arthropoda; class Insecta; order Blattodea; family Ectobiidae; genus Ectobius; species Ectobius pallidus. The sequence goes on along the minus strand of CAXKWD010000011.1, from coordinate 1,176,050 downwards.
GCACAGTAGTTTAACATATTATAAATAATTCTATTTTACTATTCTGTGAGAACAATTACCTTTCCACAAAATCTACGTTCTTTGACAAAAATAAACAATACTATCATTTGAATTAACATAATTCACTACAATAAAAATAATAAAAAATGAACTTCATTAATTACCATACAAGCTCGTCTGCACCTTAGATGATACAAGATTACAGTAACAATTGTCTGACTTTCCTGTATCTTTTTTCTTTAACAAGTATACCAATGTTGGAACGTAATGTTTGAGCAATATTTAATCGAAGACTACATTTCGGTTGTGATTTGACAATGTACTTCTTGATTTGAGCTTTGCACATTTCATTAGTGAAAAAAATTGTTCGGCCACATATGTCGATCCAAAATTACATAATATTCGTGCGGCAAGTGCATAAGTCTCGGGAATCTGGTTTCAGAGAAATTTCTGTAAAAGTTACCCAAGACCACTTTACGTTCGTATTTGTCCTTTAACAGATCGTCGGATTGTAAGTTTAGCAGTTCCAACTGATACCGGCAAGGAACGTCTTTGACATTAACTGAATATGGGGTAGCAAAAAGTTTAAACATTGGAGAAAGGTTTTCCACATCCTGAAACCTCGATTCGAACTGAAGAAGAATTTTTGCAGAACTAACACATGTTCTGCAGAGAGAACACTATCAGGATCGCGTACTTGCATTAACTTTGAAAAATGCTCCGTATTTCCAACCAGAAATTGTTCTACCCACAGAGCTAGAGCTAGCTCTAGCGTACTCTAAACACCCCTACTACCGTGCGCTCTTGCTGACGTCACACACAAGGGATCCGCATGCACTTGCTCCACAAACGTCATCACAAGCCGTAGTTGACTTCCCCTGGCATAGAACGTAGTCACATGTATTCCTTCAATGCCGTGTGCAAGAAACATTTTCAAGATTATGACATAACCATGACGCATTGATGACGTCACTTTTACAAGCTACACCGGGATTTTTAGAGACGAATTTCGACACAGCTTATGTAGAATTTGCGCACAACAAATAAAATAACAATAATGACGAATAACAAACAACTTTCAACGACCGTGCAAGCAGCTTTTAGTAGCAAGGCAGGTGGTCTATATGTATTATGCTTCTGTAGAAAGGAAGTGTAAAATTGTGCTACGGTAGTGAAATTCATTTAAGTGTTACATGCCAGTTATTTTTTATAGTTTCATGTTGTTTTGTTCTTGGTGCTGTATGATCCTAGTTAAACTTCGTTACACCTTTCTTGAAAATATGAAATCTGCAATGCGAGTGTGGATGTGAATAAACGTATTCTAAGAATTTTCCCCCGCCTCGTTAAGACACTAATGAAGCAAGAGTTGTTAGCATGAATGTCCATTAGATCCCTGTTTCATTCACGAGTTGTTTATATATTTCATGCTCTGACACGTGTTGTTTTGCCGTCGCCAATTTGTCGGATTGAGACTTACTTCCAGTGTTGAAACTATGTGAGAAGTGCCCTCTCTACATCACCTTTAAAGTGTGGTACTAGTAATGAAGAAATTCTCAACCGGGTTTCAAACCCATGCCCTCAAAGAGATTCTCTCGAGAGATCACTTCGTTATTTCAAAGCCAACACTTCACTGTGGGTAGTGGTTCTCACGTTAGAGTCATTACCTTTTAAGTTATAAGAAAATAACGGTAGAATCAACTACAGTATACATTTGAGGAAATGAAACCGACCATCTTTGCTCGTAAACTCGTAACTCCATGTAGAACAACCAATGCCCTTTATATAGTTTAATAGTTCAGTGTAGAAACCACACCTTGCTGTAGGCTACTTTCCATTTTTGAGAGAAAACTGTTGACTGACTTTAAAAACTTCCATGGGCTTGTACATAATATAGAGTATAAAATTTAATATATTTTGCAATAAAATTACACCAGCATTTTTATTCCTGTGGACTCTTTGTCAGTTACACCAAAATATGCTGTTATTTGATTATTGTAGATTTTTAGACGAACAGTAAATTGAAGTGATCCCTCTACAGGCCATAGAGTCCCTGGGAGGTTCAAACTCCCAGACATACGAATATTATTATTATATTATATATTATATTGGGAGGTTCAAACTCCCAGACATACGAAGCGCGAAGGATGTAAGCATTTCAGCTTTCCGCGCCGACCAATTTTACCCTCAGGATTGCTCCTGGCACTCATTTCTGTAGGGGGCTAGTCGATTAGGCCAATGGAAAAATACCCCAATGGCCGAATGATGACCATTTCCGCGACCTTACGTTTTTAGCACGATTTTAAGACGAAGTGAAAGAAAATAAGAAAATTATAAACTGAAAAATCAATATTTTTAAAGTAGAGTTATCACATATCATTAATCTCCTTTTGTTTTAGATTTGTAGGTATTAGCATTGCTTTAAATAAAATGAATGTTCTGCCCGGAGCTAGGTCCAGACCCGGAACAATGTCTTGGTTTGTTGATCACGATACGTAAAAAACTCTTTTAGGCGAGGACTATACCACGGAGATTTGCCAGTGCCTCTCTCGGATTGGGAATGAAGCGACAACAAAACATCCAAACCCTTACCCGAGAAGGAAATTTTTCACTTTCCGACTCGACCCGCCCTGGAATCGAACTCAGGGATGAAGGCAATCATATTCATTATATATATATACTTACTCAACTTACTTACTCAATGGCAATAGGCAAGTCCTCAGCAAATTAAAGGAATTATCTATTTTATGGAATCCGAAGGTTCATTGCCGCGCTTACCTGAGCCCGCCATTCAAACCTATTCTGTGCTAACTCCATCCAATCATCCCTCGCAAATCCTACTTCCCTTAAATCTATCCTAACATTGTCCTTCCACCTACATCTAGGTCTTCCAGGTGGTCTTTTACCTTTGGGTCTCCCAGTCAATACTTTTGAGATATGGTATACATATATAACTTATATTTAAAGTAATAGTAATTAAGAGTCCTTACAATATAACATGTGACAGTATATTTTACTTTTATTTAAAACACCATACTTTCACATAAGTCTTATGGGAAGTTAAACACACATTGAATCGTCTCTTGCGACAAAACTGATATAGCCCACTTCGCGATGGGCGTTGTATTTTCCAAATCAATCACCCTGTCAATAGCGATTTGTTCTGCAATCACAGTCGTGTTATTGATTCAGAATAAGTCAGCCCGGTTCCGAAATAGCTCGAGGTTATTGAGACAAACCGAGAATGCAGCAAATATCATATCAAGAGAACAACATTTCAAAGATAGAATTCTACATCTCTAGTGTTCTCCCATATTACAGCGTTATTCTTCAACCTCTTCCCTTCGGGTATTGGAATATGCCATTCCAGCGATCTTCTCAGTTACCTTGGAAAAGAGAATATTACTTCTAACATTAAACAATGTTTTCTTACAGGTAGCTTACTTACGTTGAGGTTAACTGTTATAGGTCGTAGCACATCACCGACAAATTATCTAGGATCCTTCCATCCATTTATTCACGTATTCTTTGTTAAAATTTAATATTGAAGGTATCTTACGTAAAACAAAATTATTTATATTATTGCTATATTTCCTAGCAATAGGCCTACTCTTTCTTGAAATATAATATTATGCACGCATGAACAGATCCAGTCTGCCGGGGTGGTCTAGAGGTAGATCCGAAAGTCGCGGGATCAAACCCAGAGTTAAATAATATTGCATGAAATGTAATAATGTACAGACAAGTGCCAATTTGTGGTTCACTCGCCCCGACTTAGAGGAACACTAAACCAGATTTGAACAAGTGAAGCTGTTATTTGCGTGATTATAATTTACTGCCAAAACAAGACTTTTACTACAATGCAGACATAATCGTAGACATGGCTTCAAAATAGTTACCCTCGTATTGTGTTCTTTAAATAAACGAACGCGTATGTTAAATGAGCATAACGTCGACATTAGCAGTGACAATTCGACACATGTTTGCATTTTAAGTTTTTCCCCTCCGTTATGAATGCTGAAGTACATTTATGGGAGGCCGTAAACGGGAGAGCATGAAGCAGTTTTAACTTAATATCGGACAGCCGGTGTGGGAAATGAGGAGGGAGTTTCATCAGCACGTGCAAAACACTGCGGCTTGCACGCCAAATTCTCTCTATTCGCACAGACTCTTCATAATTTATAAAAATCTGCACGAATATCTGGGCAACAAGCACTCACTGTGTATCTAAGGGAAATGATTTAATATCCTGGATCCTGTGTTTTCTCCCGCCTTGTTCGAGCGGCCCTGGCTAGGTTAAAACGACCTGTTCGTATACTATCGTTTTTCTGCAATTCCCTAATATGAAAACCTTTACTCATGAGTCAGGATGAACTGTTTTGAGGTAGCCATTAGAGCTGGGATTATCATAGGTAATCCAACGAGAGATTACGAGCTTATCGATGTTTTCATCCCGGTGAGACTCTTAGGATGGATTAGTCTATATAGAAATAATGACATTTGAAGCGTTTATTTTTCGTTCGAACTCCAGTCTTCAGAGGAGTCACATCGAGTTGGCTACTCAGACCTTTTGAACAGTACCCCCAAGGTGTGCATTTATTCCCCTACTTCCCCTCTCTTCGTGACCACCAAAGCGTAGCGATTGGTTCAGTTGCGCAAATGAAATCTTCAAAATGTCCTCCGTTAGCACGGATACATCCGTCAACCCGCCGTCGCATGGATCCCTGATACGCTGAGGTATCCCTGGAGTAACTCGTATTATCCGGCAGCCTTGCAGAATACGAGCACGGAGACTCCCTACATGTTGCACCGGTGTTGCATACACAAGAGCTTTAATTATCTCCACAAACAAAAATCTAGTGAATTCAGGTCAGGTGATCGTGGAGGCCAAGGAATTGGTCTACTTCTTCTTATCCATTCATCACGGAACTGTCCATTCAGAAAATGACGAACAGAAAGGTAGAAATGAGCAGGAGCTCCATTCTGCATGAAGTACATGTCTCGTCGTATTCGTAATGGAACATTTTCCAACAGGAGAAGTAATTGGTTTTCTAAGAACGTTCGGCACCTTCGACCATTGAGACAATGTGGCCGTGCGAACGGTACCCCCATACAATCACAAATAATGCCGGCCCAGAGTTGTAGACGAAGGGCATTAACTAGGAAATGAAGGATTTTCGGTCCCATAATCATATAACACAATTTCACTCTCTATATGCAAGGAATGTTTCCCTAAGTTTGGACAACCTTTTTGTTACATCCTGTATTATTGGAATAAGCTTGTTTTACTCGTCCCCAAAAGTATAGCCCGCTATTACTACACTATCACCTTGTTACTCCGTACCTTTCTTTGTTATTTCACGTAGTCCCGCTGACTCCCTTCGTTTCTCGCTGGTGTTCCGCTATTACAAACTCACCATTTTTCATCTAACAAGTAAGAGGCTTAGAATTCATGTATTTATGTCTTTCATATATCTCAGTGTTTCACACGTTTTACTTGCATAGAGTACGCTATTGGTCAATTTGTTTCCAATGGTCGCACACTTCACAAGCTATCCTAGGAGCCTTTTCTAGTTCTGGCAATTAGGCCTACATTCTTCTTTAATGCCTTTGTACTCTTTTTTTTTAACTTTGGACATTTTTTAATTTTATTCGACGGCCTAGAATTTGTTTTCTATGACATTAAGACTTTTCATGAAAACTTTTTTTTTCAGAATTTAGTTTTTGGATAACTCGCTGAACAATAGAAATAGATAACCAAATGAAATATTACAAAAGCCTACTGGTATACCCAAAGATATGCAGTTCTGATGTTAGATATGCAGTTAAAGCATGCTGTATAAGCTAAGTAGCAGTAGTAGTAGTAGTAGTAGTAGTAGTAGTAGTAGTAGTAGTAGTGGTATTAGTAGTATTAGTAGTATTAGTACTAGTAGTAGTAATAATAATTATTATTATTCTAGGGATATTGCTACTAAAGAAAATAGGATTAAATATAGAACACTATATTTTCTTCAATAAATCTGAGTTTAAAAATGTATTAACATATATTGTAGTACGTAGATCCATAAAAATATCCCCACATAAAAATTGCAATTTTTAAAGTTGGTCAAGCCATAGGCTATATTTATTATATTGACTTTGTTTAATATGCACTCTCTTTTATCATTTATTTGCTTGACCTAGGAAATCTAAATATATTGAACGGATCAGTTATTATTCACTTAATAAGCGTGATGCCACAGGGAAAATATTATATGAAAATTTCGATAAGATCCCTAAATCTATTTAACTTCAAGGTTGTACATTATTTTCCTACTGACACATACCGGTTTCTTTTGTCAAGCTAATAATCCCAATAATATGAATCTTGACACAAATATGTTAGAAGTGATAACATATTTTGCACCGTTTATTTGTACAATTTGACGCGACAGAAATGGCAGTGCACTTTCATTTACAAATTATTAGACGACAACACTTCAAAGCCGGATGCTGAAGACAGACTCCGCAGCCTAACGTAGGCTCCTAGCGCTGAAGTGACGAACTTTCTGCAATATGCCTACTTCCATAAGGGAAAGAAAATTGCCAAGGCTGTTAATATAATACAAGTGGGCTATATTTATTTTCTCTAAATAATAATTTAATAGAACCGCATCAGTTTAAAGCAAAGTAATCAGATGAAATCGAAATTTTGTACTTTGATTTCTTTTTCTTATGATGCCATGAAATTACACAAAATTAAATATTTCAGTGTAATTTTGTCGCTCTTCCAACATGCTGCCTAGGAAAGTTACCCCTGAAACCCGGCTGCACAATGCATTATTCATTGGCATGCGCTGTTGGCATTGACATTACGTAGAACACTTATCTAGCGGAGGTGGAGGATATTTATAACCTGATAAATTTGTTTGAATATAGTGGCATTCCCATATATTTGAGATCATGTCTTTATTTATATAAAACCATAAAATATAGAAGGAATTAAAAGTTATGAAATTTATGTATTTGACTAATATATAAATAATTATCAAACTTTTGGGACACCAATCTATGATAAAATAATTTACCTAATGAGTAATGGCATGTTATCGTTGTAAAGATATTTTTATTTACGTGCATATCGTTGGGAATGGCGGAAGCTGAGAGATATTACAACGCCACGCCCACAATTCGATTAATCAGTTTGTCTCTGCGGTAATTATGGGTCGTGGGGGAGGGGAAGGAACGCCTCTCACTCCCTCTCCAACCTATTTAATCTCAGATGAAAATTGATTAAAAATCTATGTCTATGTCTATGTTGGGGTTGTCAAAGTCTGCATCGAGCATCCATCAGGCACCCAGGTGGGAAACCAACAGCACACAGTAGTAGTGCATATTTATTTCTCATAAAATTTCTTAGACAAAAACCATATTTACATTTACCAGCACACTGGCTGGGCTCACATCATATCCTGTATACTTAAATTATTACCTAAAAAGTACATTTTAAAGAAAAACCTACGTAGATTTTTTTCTTTTTTTAATAGACAGTAGTCTAAGGACTTGTGATTGTACAATCATTTTGTTACAGAATTTGGCAGTTTCTTAGATTATGTTCATTATGGTTCGGGTGTTTAAGACTTAAAATGTCAGAAATATGGAATACAATATGACCTTTAATGTAGCTAAACATGACTCAAAATAGACATCATATGATCAAACAAGCGCATTCTTTAATGAAACACACTAAATGTGTAGATTATTTGAAAATTAAGTCATGCATCTTCACCTTCCTTTGACTTTACGTCATTCTTTCGATTTGAAAAAATAACATGTAACAATGAGTCTCAAATCAGCCAGTCACACACTTGTTTTATTCAATCTGTATGGCAATTTCGTCACCACATCCTATGAACTTCACACATATAATTCACAGACTGTTTCGTTAATTCTTTTTTCGAAAATTGAGCATTTCTTCCTATAAACATGACCTCGATAGTATGACTGAAATACGTTTGTTCATAGTAGAAGAAAAATTGGTGAGATATTTGAAGTAGAGTTGTAAACAGTGTTCCAGAATTTTATACGGTATTGTCAGATATCTGTGGAACAGAAGTAAAGTAAAGTAAAGTAAAGTAAAGTAAAGTGGTCCCTCTACAGGCCATGGAGGCCCAGAGGGTTCCAGGATGTTGAGGCTCCCAGATTTTGGATATTCGGCACTTGAAGTTGGTAAGGTTGTCAGCCTTGCGCATTGGCCACCTTTACCCCCAGGATTTCTCCAGGTACTCATTTCTGTTGGAGGGTGAGTCGGCCCCAGGGCCATAGTGCTACCAGAAGGATTAGGCCAATTGAAAAACTCTAACGACCTCATCGGGAATCGAACCCGCGACCTTCCGGTTTGTAGCGCAGCGCCTCAACCACTACGCTACGTCGTACCCCCCCCCCCCCCGTAGAACAGAGGGGATGGCTTTCTCAACATCTGCTTGAAGACGGTGTGTTAAATTCTGAAATTATTATTTTCATTTGGGTTTTCTTTTACTTGAATATTCGGAGGGAGATTGAAGTAGCAGAGATAGCTAAAACTGTCGCCGCTATCGCCCGCCCGATTCCCGGCAAAGGCCGCGAACTACGCACGGAAGTAGTCTGGTGTCCTGTTTGAACCTCACTGTATATGTGTTAATTAAAAGTGAAACTATGACATGAGTTTTCACGTAATCTCGGTTCATGTGACCATTCCCTTACAAAAATACTCGCCCGTTTCTTCATGGCTGGTTTCTCTAACTTCAGGATAACGTATAACCCCACATCAGAAGTCCACCAGAACAGGCTTTTATAGCTATAGCTTATAGCTTAATATAGGTTGGAATAATTGACTTTATAATCTACCAATTTATTTCTGAACAGAACTGCACATAATTCTTTTTCTCTTGGTGTCTGCAATAAATATAGCTTTGTCAGTGACATATTTTCTGTCTGTTAATTAGAGGACACTGTTTCAGGCGTTTATTTATTTCCTGTAAAGATAAATATTAAGAAAAATTCGCTTCGTATTTGTGAGTTAAAAGAAATACCTTTGCCTCCAACAACTGATTTCTGTTGAATGTGCAGGTGTTTTCTTCGGTGTTGGATTTCGGAGTGTAATTGCGCCACGTCTGAATGTTTGGCATTCTTGCCAGTGATTGGTAATGGAGGCTTTTGACTGCACATCTGTTGCGGTCGTCTCTTCTCTTGACTTCTGTTTACTCTTCTACATGCTCATATTATAAATTCGCTAATGTTACCTTGTTTCCAAGTCGTTATCGCTGAACGAGTCACATAAAACCATAAACATAGCAACTCAAAACGATCAATCCGCATAAAAACATAATGCCACTTTAGATATTTGGTTGGTAATCGTGTAGCCTGAAGGTTTCTTAATACTTATTTCTGAAAGCGTAGTCAATCTTAATTTTATAAAATTTATCATAGAGCATAATAAAATAAATCAGAAAGGTTTCCAAGTCGACAGTATTGATCATGTTCTATATAAAACAACTAACATTTCCAAGCAACAAGGGCCAACCAAAAATTAGAAGCTGCACGAGTTATGAAATTCAAGAAGTATTTCCCCAATATATGAAACCAAATTATCTTTCAAATTATCATAGATATTGGGAATTCCGGATTTTATTAATAAATTTACGACCGAGTTATATTTATATTGGATTACACTTATTGTGACTGTTTAGCGAATACTCACAAAATTAAGCATTTAATGAATAAAAATGAAAATGAATAAAACACATCGCCATTTGTGCCATTTTAAGCGAGAGAGTCCATGGCGAAATAATCGACATGTTTTAAAATATCGCCATACTTTCGCCACCAGCGATAATCTTGCTCCTTGTGACTTTCGGCAGCTGTTTTATTTTGTTTCTTTGGTTAAATAATAGTATAGTGTTAGTAATATTGTATTTATTACTGTACAGGTTTAAAATTATAATTATACGTTAAGTTCATATCTACTCTTAGACATATACAGCTCATATATACCCAATTGCTGTGTTCAAGGATTATTTGCTTTTTATCAAAGAAGTTACAGGTATGAAGATGTTTCAGTGCTGAGCCTTTGTGAATTTGCGTAAAAAAAGAAGTGCACGTAGATGAGACTAAATGAAAGTTATACATCCCGCACGAAATCTGTGCCGATTGCCTAAGTCATTGCATTACGTTTTCGTGGGGACTGTAGCGTCGATTGGAGTGCTACCTATCTCTCTCGCACAACAGTACCTCCCTTTCTATTTGTAAAGGCCAAGCTACCTCTCTCTCTCTCGCACAATAGCATGTCTCTCTCTAGAGAGTAACGGTCTCATCGGCACAGATTTCGTGCGAGATCTTTATAAAAATACAATGGTAAATATATAACGCTTGCGATTCTACATATTGTTATACCGGATTTGTCACTGATTCGTCAGCTAAATAGTCAAAATAATAATTTTATAGTTTCTATCAGCGTAAAACCAGGTGAGTTCATATTAATTGAGTACCATACATTTAAAAAGATCTGTCACAACACATGTATGTACAGAATGCCGCTTCGAAGCCACTCCAAAGCTTATATTGCTACCGATCATCTTCAATTCAAGCTTCTAGTCTCGCCGTCCCTGTTATAGGCCTAGTAGTTTCGTAAAATTAATCCCTACCCTAGCTCAACTAATGCGGCGTACGCAAAGTTCCACGAAAAATATTAAACAAATGGTAAAAGCATTCACTTCTCATGATATTACACTCGACTTATTTCGAAACGAACAGTTTAAAGAATGGAAAATGACAGTAGGCATATTTAATTTAACTAATAGCTAAGAAGCTGACAAACGTATTCTTTTACGCATTTCTTTCCTGAGTATGGGAAGGGAATGGTATTATTTTCTGTGTTGAAATACGTCTTTCATTTTTGTTCCTGATATCTCTTACATAGGTCTATATTTTCTTACAATGTTGCTGTGAAGACCAATAACTATCATAAATAGCGCTCCTTTCAGACCTGTATTAACTTTAAGAATATTGTTATATTATTGGTTATTATGACCATACAGCAATGCTTTACTCATCTTGGTATCGAATTAAGGGCCCAGACAGAAATAACAGTACGCTATAAAGAACCCACAGACAATTTTACAAGAACAGGCTTCAAACTAAAGCCTGTCAGCATATTGTCAGCTGAGTACTGGAGTGTCCAAATTCTAGTTTTTGTCTGAAATGATGTGGTAGTTCTATATATTGCGATCTCCTAAGTTAGGTGTGTGTTAAAGGCACATAGACCTATTGAAAAACCGTTTTCCACCTCTAAATCCTGAAATAATATAATTTTCTGTCACCTTCGGTATGAGTTTCCTCAGTATTCCTGGCTCCCTCCTTTTCCTAGAGCTTAACTTGATGAACATGGTACACTCCCATACTTCGGTGACGAGAATTATGTTGCAGTCATTGGAATTGAATATTAAGAGCCTATTAGGGAAGTTTTGTTTTGTCTTTATAAATAAAAATTATTTTATAATAATTTTGTGGTTTGTTCCACCGAACAAGCGTCATAGATTTTTATAAAAGTCAATTTAAAGTAATTTATGCAGGAAAAGTTTACAACGAAACACATGGAAGCTCTACGTGCTGGATATAGTGCCGGATCATAGTTACAAAGTTCATTAATATTCTACAAATATTTTTACTCCCTTGAACTTTTTCATACAACTTCTTAACTTGCACCATAAAGAGAATACACCACAGAAATTTGACAAAATCTCTTAAAGGCTATTTTTTTCTATATTAAAAAATTCCAAACATTTAAAAAAAATCTACAATCCACTTGTTCTTTCCTCTCTCTCCAATGCCTAGAAACGACATGTAAATGGCTACGTGCACGACAAAAATAAGTTTTAATTAAATATACATTAGTTTTCCTCGCAACATATTTTCCCCTATTTTTTCATCGACTATTCCATTCATTCGCCACGTATTTTATAGTGGCCATTCACGTTAAGCAGTTCCTCGGATATCGACCAATCACAATCGTTTATCTTGTAATATGCTTGTTGGATATGTAAAGTATCAACATGCAGTGATTAATACCTCACGTGCTTCCAGTGAACAGAATAAAAACACATTAAATCTACAACACAACTTGTTTGGAAATTGAGATAATAAAATATGCAAGCCAGTTCGTATGTTTTATTATGTTCTGATGTTAGCAACGACGACGACGCTCTTTATCTTGTGGTACGCACTATTCGTATCATTGGTATTTCGAATCGATTCACCGAATCGATGCAGCGACTGTTTTTATTCATGACAACAATATAAGCATTTTACATAATAACCATCTCGATTGTCAACATACTGCATTCTGAATTTCATCAGGAAAGATTAAGAATTTGAGAGAAACGCGTTTCAAATTTCACCAACAAATCCCAACTTCAGAAAATCAATATTCGAAATTAAATTATATTTTCGTGTGAAAATTGGCCCACCTGTAAAATATGTGACGTATTGGTTAGCGTGCCTAGTCCTGGATCCGAAAGCAGCGGGTTTAGTTTTCACGTAATTACAGACCTGAACACGGATCTTCCGGGAGGGACTTTCAGTCCTGGGTTTCGTGTCATAGATTTACGGCTCGTTAAAAAAAAGTCTAAAATCGAGCCTCTGGACCAAATTCCTCGGCCCTTTCACGTAGCAGTAATACCTCAGTTTCCTGTAGATGGTTGCTTAAGAGATGGGCTTAGAGATGTCCCTCTGTCTTGTCATGAAAAATAAGCGTTAATAAATGTGTTTCGATACTGTGTCATGCATTAGGAGGACTTTTATAGCATACGCGAGATGCGAGATTTAATAGTAATATTTTATAGTGTATTGCGGGGATACTTGCGTGGGCCGTCTTTTTTTCTACCTTCGATAGTGTTATATACTTCACACACATGTATAGCAGAGAATGTTTTAGAAGAGAGTGTTTTCTAAGATAGGTAAACAACCTGAAAATTTTACGTAAAATATTAACTAAATACCAGATATTTATTAGAGAAACTGGACTCTAAATGTGACAACCTTAACACGTTACTATTATATCTTGGTGCACTGCCTTCTTGATCTCATGTGTGATCACGTAGGCGTGCTTTGTAGCGATAGGTTACTTTCGCCTGGCAGGTCTTACAAGTTGTTAATGCTTATTGCGCCTGTTAATATTTTCGTTTGTTACTGAAAACGTAGCAGGCGCAACTAGCCGCAAGGTACTTAAGTCCTGGACACGGATCTTGGATTTGATGTAATGATGCACCTGTGCGGTAGGTATTGCGGTAATGAAGTGGTAAGTTAGGTTACCTGTACTGGGTATTCGAAATTCGACATTCCACCATGATATCATGAACAGGAAATGATTGAAAAACCCTATCGTAAAAATAAGATATTTGTTAAACAAAATTATCCTATCGTTGTTGAGCGTGAGTAAAGTAAAGGCATGTAACCCCTCGTGTTTACAGATAATACGCCAGCAGTGGCGGACGCAGGAGGGGATGGGGGGATATATCCCCACCCCCCGAAATTTGAAAATAAGGCTATATATGCACTCTAAGTGGCCAGTTTTATAAACTAATTTTATATGTAAGTTAATTTTTTTTAGTATTCTTTCTACCTATTCAAATCCCCCCCCCCCCGAAAAAAATTCTGCGTCCGCCACTGTACGCCAGTGAAACAATTTTCCTCTTGAGAGTTCTGATATTCGGCCACGATTATATAATGAATTAAGATTTAAGGTGGTAGTCTGAAATACAAGAGCCATCTCTCTTTAAGTGATTTAAATTCCTTTTCTTCTTATTATCCCTTCTTCACACCCATCGGCAAATTTTGTTCCACCTTAATAAACAATTCCACAATAAAACATGAAATTGATGGAGTGAAAGAAGGAATTGTACTCGTGTTGCATAGAATGGAAGAGCAGGTCACAGTAATTGCGAGCTGAAACGATAATTATTAGGTGTGCTTGAAGTGCCGGCCAGACCAAGCCAAGCTTATAATTACTAAATCTAAATGAAGATAATTGCTTAATCTGTTTACAGAACTCACTTAAATGATATACTGCCCCAGTTTAACTTCAACCCTCGTGCATCAATATATCGTGCTTTCACACTGCAAGCACACATTACACTTGTTCATGCGAAGGCACGGGTCATAGAGGTGAACATTAAGTAATATTAGTTATTGATGTCAAAGACTTACAAAGCTTTTTGATTTTTTACCAACCATCAGGCAGAAAGTAAAATAAAAAAGTATGTCTACAAATACCATTTTATAGAACTCAGGACTTACAGCCGTGTGCACCATTCTCGATCAAAAACGCCATAACCCCGTGACCCTGGAACACGATAATATCATGACCTAAGTCAAAAGACATTGACGTGCATCAGCTGACCAACATTTTTACTCGGGGTTACGCAGAGATCGCAAGCATCCATAGGAGAGCAACTACATAAACAGAACGCATCCCCTTGTTGAGCATTTTGATTTTACTAGCCCGCTTTTTTTATTCATTTGTTTATACCGTTACAGGAAAATAAATTATTTATTATGCTTGGAAATTTGTAGTAACATTTCACAAATGGATATCCTGGTGCAGTGAAGGTTACAAATATCACCTTGACAATGTTAAAAGCCCTTGTAATTTAAGATCTTAGCGTTATTTAAACTCTGTTCATAGAAGATATGTGATTATTTTCGTTAGTAGGAAAGTCATTTCATTCACAAATCAACCACGCGTTTTCTTTCGACAGACGAAATCTTTTCTCAGACTTTGTATCTCGAAGGCTTCAGAAAGGATCTCCTCTTTCCTCAATAACTACAGTTTGATGTTGGTCACTGTTACCTTTCTTTAAGAGCATGTTTTGTCTTATACTGTCAAGAATATCGAAACATGCAGCAATTTTTTTTTTCTAACTCTACGCTAGTCGATCTCTGATGACCGCTCACGCACTATCAGTTAAGTTTAAACTCTGTCAAATACTACGTTTAACGTAATCACCTCTGATGCACCGGGATGAACAGGGTAAAATGCTGATTTTACCACAGTAAAATTTTGTTCGAGAATAGAGCACACGGACGTATATATATGACTGACTGACTGACTGATTTGTTCCTGTAACCCCTATGGTGGGGCATAGGGCCTCCAAGTGGAGGTTCCATTACTTATACTAATTTTGTTACGCTTTTTCCGAGAGAGGGCAGAGGAATAGGTGGTTAGCCCATCGCCTCTCAACCCCCTCCGGAAACTAAGGTATTACTTGGACGTGAAAGGGCGAGAAATTTTTTCCAGAGGCTCTAATTTAGGCTTGGAGTTCTTTTACGTGCCGTAAATCTACGACACGGGCCCCCAGCTTAAAGTCCCTCTCGAAGGACACCGTGCCCAGGATTTTTACGTCCTGAAAAATCCATCGACCGCGGCCGGGTTTGATCCCGCGACCTGCACGCCACCTCCAGACCACCGCGGCCGACTCTATATAAATATATATATCCTTCCCCTTGATATGCCGGTTTCCTAGCAATGACAGCTAAAGCGTTGTGCCTTGAAGGCGTAGTGCTAACGCCTGCTAGTTTTATTTCTCTTTTAAAATGTTATTTGTCCATAGGCCAATACTCTGAAATTTTTACCTTGTTTTCCTTTTTATATTTCTTTTACGTTTTTGTGTTTGACATTTTAACATAGGCCTATACAAATACCCATACCTGAGGCGAGACTCGAACTCGCAGCCTCCTTCACCATGGTTCCAATTAGCCTTAGCTACTGTACCACTGCTGGATTATACGACTTTTCGTTCTCGAGCTATGGTGATCACAGACGCACAGACACAGACAATTGGCTGAAAATATCATTTATGGATTCAGGGACTTTTATTTATGATGAAAGCATGACATCAAATTACAGGATCAAATTAAAAACTTTCTCTAGATATTAGATTAGATTATATTTATTTCTTCCGTAAGATCAATATAAGACTAATATTGGATATATTTAACTTACCTACTAAAACCACGTTTACAATAATACTGAGTTTACAGAAACTGAAATATAGTCATATTTACAAAGTGCCTATGTTTCACTACTACAGAGTTAAATTACTTAAATTAAACAGTATTCAGTGTATTATACAACTTTCATTTTTTTTAAACAGTGGAAAAAATAGCTTACAGAATATCTGTCAGTAAAATTATAAGATATAGTAGGCCTACGTATGACATGGGTAGAGAAAATAAACAAAACAACTAAAACCATTTGTGTGCTTTGTAGGCCTAAATACAATCAACTAGTATAAATTTTAAGGCTGAAATGAAGTAATAATTTTAACAAAATATGCAAAATGTAGGCTAATATTTGAGATAATATATCAGATACACATATGTAGGGCTAACTATGGACATAAAAACTAAACTCCGTGGCGCTACATCCCTGGAGGGACTTGGCCTACCACCCGACCGCTGCGTCATCTCCCGTAGGTAGATGGCAGGATTGGGGAGCATGTGGTCAGCACACCGACACCCACGGCCGCTAATGGTGGTTTTCTTGACCGGAGCCGCTACTTCTCTATCAAGTAGCTCCTCAATTTGAATCACGAGGCTGACTGCACCCCTACCAGACCTCCCTACCTCAGAAAAATCCGAGGAGGTGCCGGGAATCGAACCCGGGCCGACGGATCTGTAGTCAGCGACGCTAACCACAAGACCACACCGGCGGACAACTATGGATATAGATACTGCTAATTTGTAAATAGTGTGCAGACAACGTGTAGATAAACGTATAAAGAACATTTCGATATAAATAATTCTATAGTATTGCCATGTCAAAGAAATTCAGTAAACAGTGTGGTGTTACTCTTAAGCATTAGGATATGGATATATACAATGTTTACAATGTTAAGCAATAGTACTTGACAATTTATTAACACCTTCGGGAGTCGTCAGTTCATAACAGTGATATCGTTATATGAAAACCATAGCAGTTGAAATCTGTCTGCAACGGATGTTAGTGGTGCAGATACTGTGAATCACCCTGTAATAGGAAATGGGTGTGCCGAGAATCGTGGGCATAATCGGGTGCAGATCAGCATCCATGCCATCTATCACGAGCAGAGATTTAAACTGGCTGTCAATCAGCTCACTAGAGCTGTTTATCAATTTATTAAAATATTGAAGTTCTACGGCAAAAGCGGTTGTGTGTGGTAGCTTCAGAAATAAACAAAAATTCCGCACTGAATATTTTTTGTGGAACCCCTGCGGTCTGTATGAAATGCTTGATGCAAGTTTATAAACATCAGCTACAGCGATATTGTTCATCAAACGTCATACGACGCCCGCGTAATTTTAACAGAATCTGAATTTGAATAATCACAGACGCCTGCTACGTTATCGTGATTCATATATTTTGATAGTTACCAGAAATCTATAAAAATCCTCGGTTAAGCTGGATGGCCGAATGGTGCAATTTCTTTTGTTCACTTTTTCTAAAAAGTAGCGAAACTAAATTACTCTCGAAGGAAGTTTTGCATTGGACTGGAGTTGGGATTATTCTGACTATTCCATTCATACGACGCATACTTGATATTGACCAGTAACATTTGGCAATGCCTTGGATATCGATCAATCATGGTCGTCCCTATAATATAAAGCACATGGCTGACTGACTGACTGCCTGACTGCCTGACTCACTCACTCACTCACTGACATTAATGTTTGCCCACTTCCAGATGAACTAGAAACTTGAAATTTGGCACACTTATAGCTTTTAGGCTGTAAACCACAGCAAAAATTCCAGAAAGCTTTTTTTTTTATTTTTTAGCCCTAAAAACCCCCGAAAAAGAGCTTGGTTTCCATGGCAACATTATTATCAAACAATGTTCACGAAGGGCTCTGAAAGTTTAGAAATAATTATTTCCGTAAACCTAACGGGGTGATCGAGATAGTAACGTTTTGGACAATAAATTCTGAAGTTTCAGGTTCATAATAATTAATTCCAATTAACAAATTTTTGTTTAGAACTAACAAAATTGGCTTCTATCTGTTAAAGAAATTTCATAATTTATATTCTTTGATCATAACTCGTAGATGAAATATCGCATTTTACTTGTGTCTTTCTATGATTTTCCCGGTCGTAAAGGCAATGCTAAATTGAATATTTACATAGATAGGGTATGAAATCTACGTAAACAAATTGTTTAGCCAATGCAGCAGACGAAATACATACACTCTATCTCCCATAGATCTTTAAAAAAACCTTTTCCGAGAACCTCAGTGGGGATTTGGGGGCGGAGCCCCCAATGAGCGAAGCTAGTTTCTCTTATAATATTGCTTGCAAGGATAGCAAAGTATGCAATTTTCTCGGATATTACATCAGCTGATTAGTGGATACGTCATGGTCATATGCAGTGATTAATACGTCACGTCTGTATTGCTGCCAGTGAGCAGTAAGAAACCAATTATTTTATACAATACAACAAATTTGGAAATCGAAGCAATTTAAATAAGCATTGGTTAAAATCACAGTTTCGTTTCGGTACAAGCCAGTTCGTGTGTCCTTATTGTGTTCTGATTTCATCTTATCTTAATTAGGGTAACTATTTCTCATTCCAACTGTTGGTAGCATTGGTTAGTATCTGGAAATATATTAGTTCGTTCGTTCTTCTAGCAAGCCGTGATCTTACTACTAATACAATGGTGATTTCATTTTAAACACCACAAGTAAGAAAGTAATTCTGATAATTTTATTCTTAAAATACTTCCCAATCGAGATTATGAGTTTCAACAGACTATTTAACTCATATGTCTTTCTTTCGATTTGGACCAATAAACACATAAGAATGAGTCTGAAATCAGCCAATCACAGATCTGATTCACTGTATTTATCGATTTCTCTTCATCGCCTCCTACAAAAGACATGTCATTTTTTCTTTATATTCTATTCAGTTCGGAGAGTGTCGCCAGTGACTTATGCGTATGTCACCGTGGACACAATAAAAAAGTAAAGTATTTCCTATAAAGGTCAAGGAGGCCCAGAGGGTTCCAGGAGGTTGAGGCTCCCTGATTTTTAGACATTTGGAAAACGTGGAGGTAGTAAGGTTGTCAGCCTTACGCACCGGCCGCATTTACCCCCACGATTGCTCCTGGTACTCATTTCTATCAGAGGCTGAGTCGACCCTAGGGCCATGGTGCCACCAGAAGGATTAGGCCAATTGAGAACTCCACGACCTCATTGGGGATCGAACCCGCAATCTTCAGGTTTGGAGCGCAGCGCCTTAGCTGCTACGCTGCGGCGTACCCCCGGCGCGGTCACAGTACGTTAATATTTTTTATTCAGGAAATAAAGTGAATATAAACGCTTACACCTATTCTGGCATCAACATTATAATATTTTACGAGAATTGTAATCCATAATTCAACAAAGTTTGCATGTAATTATTTTAATCACCTCCTGTAAACATTATATAGACATAACCTCAACAGCATTTTACATCTGATCATATAAGCTTAAAATCTTTTAGGAAGGAGTTATTTTACTTGCCTGTAAATCTAGGCTATATTTATGCACATATAATTGCCGTCGACCTCGACCGAGATCGAACCCATAAACTTGGGCACAGAAAGCCAGTCCGATACGAATCTTGAAAGTATTTGAAGTGTTTAGTTGTTCACTGCTGTTTGAAAGAAATTAAATCTGGGATACAAAATGGACCCCGAATATATGTTGTTTATTTGTCACATGTGAAGATTAATACTACTTTGAAGAGTCATTGAATGTTGATTGAATTTTAAAATTCAAACTTTTTAGAAAATTGCGGAACCATGGGCAAGTACAAACCGGGATAAAATGATCGGGATTGAAGTAATTTTGACATTAAACAATCCTCTTGTATACATCTTAGTTGTAGAACTCGTTATTCAGAATTGTGTAGATTACGTGCCTTCTGACAAATGTTATTAGTATGACCGGGATGTTTATGACGTGTCATATTTTTTCCTGACTTTTATTTCAGAGATTGCATTGAATTAAACAAGAACTGAGCGTTTTGTATTGCTTTTAGATATATTTTATGCGCCATATATTGCGTATTTAAGTCAGTTTTGCAGTTTGGGACATACTGTGCATGATTACGTGATTTAAGGTCTTATTTCGGTTACTGTTGTGAATATGTTCTAATATTCAGAAGAATTGACTGGTTGATACTTTTTTTGCCTAAATTCTGTAAATTACTAATTTCTAAAAAGAGTTACTGATATTTTGGTCTCACTGTCAACGGAATGCGGCTTGGTTACTAGTTATTAGCTAAAACTGCGCAGTCTCCAAATCGTTATATTTTCCGAAAGGTTTCTCTAAGGTAAAATTTTCTGCTAACATTCATCTAAATAAATTAAACAATGTAAATTTAAGAAGTAAAAGAAAAAATAAAAGAAATCTTAACAAAACACAACGTACTAAACTCATGCCGCATAAACATTGAGGTAAAGATTTTTATCTTCTTGTTATAAAAATTAATTGGAACAAACTAAAATAAATTTAAGGAACAGTAAGATTTGGGTGTCCAATGATGAAACGTCGGATGCTTGTGAGAGATCCGTTGTGAATATTTTTTGGCACGCTCTTTGCTTACCGTCCTGGTGATATATTTTTACTGGATTCACAAGTCCATGTTGCAGTAAATCGTTCAACATTAGCGACAATTTACGTGATTCATTAACTATGTCTTTGTTCGGTTAAAATAGTATTCTTTGGGTCATACGTAGTTATTTTTAGAGTTCATGTTACCTTGCACATTACTGGCCTTTTTATGTCATAAATAGGGTTAGGATGTTTATGACCTAAAAAAGTGGAAAATATGAGTGTAAATATGTCTTTAAAAATGACTAAATATGAACCAAAAAACCTAAATATGACCTCATGAAATAACGTAAGTTTTTTAAAATAAATATTCCAATTTAAAACGTTTATTGACACTAAATTATTACGGTACATCACATTAATTCAATCAGATAATCACTTATTAACAATTTTACAGGTGATTTATAGTTTTACTTGTACATAACTTCTAATCTGTTAATGTTTCCAGATATCACTACAAATGCGAACAGAAAATATTTTAAAACATGTCTATTGGAAGTTGTTTACAACAAGGAGGAAGAGGTGATTGTGCTATTACTTGTTATTGTCCCTTCATATTTCAGTTACAGTAAAATCAAAATATCATGGCTCTTTTTTGGAAAAATTCAAGTCTACAATTTAGTGCACATACTGCATAATTGCGCTCTTTTACCGAATTTATAAGTGAAATATGACGTTAAATTACAAATATAACCGAAATATGACCAAGACCATGAAAATAACCAAAATGTGACTTTATATGCAAAATAAAAATTATCCGATTAGGATAAAAAATTTGCAATTTATGATTAATTTGTATTTGCGTAAAGAATGGAGGTCAGGATAAAAATATAACATGTCAAAAACATCCGAACCCTAGTCATAAACATCCTGTCCCTACTTATTAACTATTATTACAGTCAGTCATATTTCATAGACAAAATGTTCTAATTAACAGACAATTTTGTAATTTCACTCTTGTATTACAAATTTTTTTTATTTTTTTTATTTATTTATATTTATACAAAATATTTATGCAAAACAAAACAAGACCAATGTTAAAATACTTTCATTCTTCTAAGGGAAATGGAAATGCAGGCATTTGTAGGACATATAATTGAACTTATAAACTGGTGTCACGCCCTTTAGTCATGTTCTGATGCAGGAAATCGGGAAAAGATGCAGTGATGACCGCATTGTTAAAAGCCTTGTTACTACCCATGTTAGCTTATCATTGAAGTGTGAAAGAAACACCTTTTGAGATTTATGTGGTGTCATACAAGCACCGTTACTAATTGCTTTGTGTATCTGTAGAGATGCATAGTGGTTCCCAAACTGCTCTCTCGATCTCCCAAATGAGTTGAATGATCTCACAGTATTTTTATTTCTTTTTGTAACACTCATCTCTTACTCCCAGAAACTATCGAGGGTAACACATTTGCATTGAGGCCTGTAGATATTACTTTTCTGCTCCAGCATAAGTTTGTGAGATGACGGGATTTGAACCCGTTGCCTCCTGATGTGAGTGTGCGAAGTTACAACCTCATGCACCTACTTACTGTCCGTGCATTTAGACGTGAACACTGTAAACACAATGCGCAGTGGTATCAGTCATCACGTGATCCATACTAGCAACACACTCCCCTTCCGTCCCGCCCTATCTCTGCGGCGCATGCAAATGTTCACGTCTAAATGCACAGACAGTACCTTAAAGATAACAATAAACACTGTAAACGAAACATAATGTGCACAACAGAATGACGAGTTTGTGACACAACTGGGTTGAATGAATTTTAAAGTAAATCCGTTAAAGAATTTCCTTTAAACGCTCGCGTGACCTTACACACTAACACGCTCGCACATAGCCTTTTCTCCCTCACATATTGATGTTCACACATACAGAAGAAAACACACACAGGCGAAAAGAATCACTGAATTAGCTTTTTTCTCATAGCCTACAGGACGTGTCATTCTTTCTTATTTATCAAAATACCTAGTTGAAATATTTTCCAAGTCACAAGACTCAAGTTAATTCGGATCCTTTCCAACTCCACACATGGAGATATCCTCATGCTGGAGATTTCATTTACCACAGGCTAGTTTAGTTACACTTACTTTCATATAGCCTACAGGGAAAAAGTGTTACATGGTAAACCCACCGCCTCGACGGTCACACCTATAATGGGATATTAAGGCATTACTTTGTCGTTAAAGGGCCGGAAAATATAATCCAGAAGCTCTGAATTAGACTTGGAATTCTTTAACGTAAATCTATGATACGGAACCTAAATGCTTATAGTCCCTCCCGGAGGATTTCTTGCCCAGGAGTTTTTCGTCCTAAAAAATCCATTAACCTTGGTGGCTTTGAACCTGAGATCTTCAGAAACAGAGGAGGGCACGTTACATCTGCTCTACCGAGACCGACTACTAAACTGATAAAAACTAAACTAAACTCTAAAGTGCTACATCCCTCGTGGGACTAGGCTTACCATCCGATGGCGGTATTTAGGAGCGTATGATTAGCATTCACGGCCGTCATTGCTGGCTTACTTAACCGGAGTCGCTAATTCTTTTTCAAGCAACTGCTTAGTTTCTGTCCTCCCTACCTCAGAAAAATCCGAGGAGATATAGGGTTCGAACCCGGACGTGCGCATTTGTAACCACTGAACGACCCAGGCGTCGTAAATATTTATACCTTAGCAAAAATCAAAGCGTTGATATTAGTTGGTTCAGTATGATTATTTAACGACGGGGGTGTACTGCAACGTAAACTTGTGCCCGTCGCCAATGTGAAATTTGTTAGGCAGGATTTTTTTTAAATATGTCTGTAAATCAACAAACATGGGCTTGTTGCATTTCTATGCACACATATGAGGGCCATTCAATAAGTAAAGGGACAAACTGACCTGGATAAAAAAAAAACGTTTATTTTTACAAAACAAGACTTTTCCTACTTTACAACATAATCCCCGTCAACATTTATGCACTTGTCCCAACGGGTTACTAGCTTTTTTATGCTGGCTGCAATAAACTTGGTGTCGGAGCCAATTTCCCACAAATTTCTTGACATCCTCGTTATCCTGGAATTTCTTCCCACGTAATGCCTCCTACAGTGGACCAAACAATTCGAGTCTCAAGTGAGGAAGTTGCAACTTCAACAGGCCGGCCAGAACGGTGTTCGTCAGTCACTGATACTCGACCACTTTTGAACTGTTCTACCCACTTGTAAAAATTTCCACCGTTCATACAACATTCACCATACACTTTAGTCATCCTAGAGTATCTACTAGCTGATTTTTCACCTTCAGCTATCAAAGAACGAACCAATGTGGAATTTTCAAGAAGACCCGACATCGTTATACTTAATTTTGAGGTTATAAACAGAGAAATGTTGATCCATCAGCTGATTAGAACTCATCCCAATGATGCCAACTTAAAATCCTAAATGTATCAAACTTTTATTACCAACCGTCTTTTCCCCAGACCAATTTGTATCTTTAATTATTGAATGACCCTCGTAAATGCCACCGTACTGGGCCGAGATCGAACCTGCTAACTTGAGCACATAAAGCCACAAGGATATTAGAGGTAGCCTAGCAATGACATTTGCCATTCTGATTCTTTGCATAAAGAAGCAAAACGTGAAAGAGTATCCTCGCTGTTTTTAACTTTGGCGTATTGAGATTCTGATAGGACGAGCACCACTAGACACCACCCAGGCCTCGCGGATGTGCTATATTTGCGGACAGACTGCGTAAATATGACGCATGACGTGACCAGCGACACGCTTCACCGACTTTACCCCAGGTAACATTAGTCACTGTTTAAGAAGCCACGACTTGTTCTAAGATGGGGTGTGGATCAGACTATTCTTTTTCTTTATCAGTACAGTTCGTATCTATATTCCGCTCTAAGAAATAATCCTTTATATCCTGACGTACAAATCACATTCAATCTCTTGTACTGTTAGTGAACTCACTGATGTTATGGTTTCCAAACTCTTGTGGGCCTACAGGTGATATTTCTTTCGCGTTCTAGACTGGCTTAACAAAGAATGCGCCCCAATGATATTGCGTGCATTTCATATAAGCTTTTTTGCACGACGTAACTAATTAGTGGTACTTACGAATAATGTTGCCGTGGATCGTAAGTTGAAATTCCCACACGCTTTGAAAACAAAAAAAAAAAATCTCAGTGCTGTAAAAATGACAAAAAGCACACGTGCCGTAAGTAAATCCATCAGAATACAAGCCTTTCTATAAGACCGGAACCAAGGCCCCCCAGTTTGTGGCAAATTTAACAGGACAAATATTCGGTCCCCATAACAACCATCACATGCGAATCACGTTCTGAAATATAACATCCATCTTCAATAGTGTATATACATAATATTTTCAGCTAATATCTCAATTAATATAAATAAATTGATATATTATCATCGTGCAAAAAATAGCATGCAATACTCTGCGCAAGCGCCTCGTTTTTTCAAACTCTTTCCTCGATCCGTAAACAGCGCTTACGGAACTAGTATCGCAACATACTATATATTAACCTTAGAATTCAGTGTTATATTTCTGTCTCACTGACTCCAAAGGGGGAGTGGTAATCGAACCCACTACATGAAATTACTTTTAAATTAGGAATGTGGACATTTTAATATTTTCCTATTCCTTTCGAATTGTTTTATTTTTCCTTTTTTGGTACTTGATTCTCCCATTTTTGTTATGTTGAAAAGAACTAACCTAAACTATTCTCCGTGGCACTACATCCCTGGAGGGATCACTACGCCCGATCACTGCGTCATCTACCATAGGCAGATGGTAGGATTGGGGGGCATGAGGTCAACATGCCCGCATTCACGACCGTTAATGATGGTTTTCGTGAAAGAGTTTTTGTTGATCCCTTACTAAATAAATAACGTTAAAAACAAAATTATGACACCGTTTTCTGTACAGTATTAAAATGACTAGGCCTACTATATCATAACTGGTTGGTTATAGTTAGCTTTTCAACACCAAAAAGGAATTTCAAGCAGCAATACCTGTAGCCAGGACACAATCACACCAAACTCTGCATGACTCTCAACTGCTATAAAAGAATAATCAGTTTAAAATTCCAGGACTGTACATAACCAATAACAATAGCCTTATTAATAAACTTCATCTTGTATATGAGGGTGATTTAGAATGAGAAAATTGTAAGGAATTTTTAGCCTTAACCCTCAATAAAAAGATTAAACAACTAATGAAGCGAGAGACCACGTAGTATTAGATAAACTAAAATATTATATTAGTAAAATTGGAATGGAATATCAATCAGCGTATTACTATAGGCCTATAGGCCTAGTCAAGAAATAATTAAGATAGTTAGGTTAGAAAAACCAAATGGTACATAATATTTAAATTATAAGAATGTTATATTCCATTTAAACGTTAATAAGTTAGATTATACGTATGCAATATTATATTTATCAAATAGTGTAGATATAGAACACCTGTTTAATATATGTTTAATCTTTTTATTGAGGGTTAGGGCTAAAAATTCCTTACATTTTTCTCAACAATAGCCTTGACTGCTTTAAAAATTACTCAATAACTTCATCATAAATATAAATTATTTAATATATTTTACTCAATACACCACAGTCTAAATCCGCCGCAATAAAGTTCTGATTCTTCCTTGTGTTTATTGAAGTACGGAGAAGCAAACAATGCAAGAGACCGCATGCAGTTTGAATTCAGAAACGAAGAATTCAGTAAGCCTATATGGATAAAACCATATTTTATGTGAATGTAATTATGTCAGTAACGGAAAAATAGTCTCAAAACAATCGAGTTAACTAGGTGCTTCATGAAGTGTTCGTAATTTGCAAATGAGCCGTGGTTTCACGTATCTTGAAATAACATTCTAGGAGTCAAGATGTATCTAGAAATACCGTTCTGGATGTCTTGCAGAATTTCAGAACTCAGCAATACTTGTAATAGGGAATTTTGAAAGAGCTCGTAAAATCCTGGCGTATGATGGTCTCGTATCTCATTTCTTCAATTTCTTATCGTCAGTATGTAACCTTATCGTTAGTGTGTATGGCCTTATGAAAGTGCGTTACGTTAAGAAAAATGATGAGACCTATACATAAAAATATTTACCATGAAAGTCAGATGGAGAATTTAATGTTGTACCGGCATGTTTCCATGGTAGCTCAATTGTACAGCATCGGCACGGAGAGCCGAAGATCCTGGTTCAAAACTCCGGCTATGGCATTGAATTTTTCAGTCTGACTACCTTTCCACCCTTAGCCTACACACGGCCAGTGTGAAAGAGTTATCATTCTATATGAAAGAATTATTTTATAGAATTGTGCAATTAGGCCTTCAGGAATCTATAGTGCGCTATTTTTTCGAACAAAATTGAAAATATTAGGTTCAGTCATCTTTATCGTTGGTTTGAAGTGAACAAAGGACATGGACAACAGACAGGCAGTTATTTCCCTTATCGAAAAAGTTGAGATTAATTCTGAAATTATTATGTTCTCTCAACGAAACTAGAGGCTCTTAGCCGTAACTGCCGTCTCGAAAAAAAGGGAGATGCAAGCGTGGGGAGGGGGCATGGCGGAGCCGGTTTAGATTTCCCTTACCAACATCGGAAAGATTCCGTGCACTGGACTGTATATGTTAGAGTTCTAAAGAATAAAATGACTTGCCATAGTATAGTAGTACAATATAAAGTTTTAAATTGATTTGTTATAACCTTTCAATTAGAATGTTAGATGATTCATTGACTGTACGTGGTCCATTATATTGCTACCTACTTGTTTCATATATGTTGATTTTTTTCATTATTTACGCCAGTCATTTTTCTGAATTTTATTGAATGACTTTTAACTTTTTACACATTTGAGTGCAAGATAATTGGCCTGAAGTTTGATAAGTAACCCCTTCCCGTTTCTTATGAGGGAGAGTTCTGGTACTTTATTTCCATTCTGTAGGTATCTCTTCAATCCTGCCATTTGCCTATGGTAGATGATGCAGTGGTCTGGTGGTAGGCCTTGTCCCTTCCAGGATGTAGCACCACGGAGTTTAGTTTTTTAGTTTCTAGGTATCTCTTCAATGCCTATATTTCATTAGATAACTTCTTGGCAGGCTGAAATATTTCATTACCACCCGTTTTGAAGCATTGATTGTGTAGTCAATTTCCATCAATATCGTTTTTGTGTACATCTTAAAATTAACAGGTTTCAGAAAATGTTAACATCCCTTTTCTCCTACTTTTTTAACATCGCTATTCACTCCATGGCTATGGGCGCTTTCTGAGTTCGGGGTTGCTTGTTTAGATTTTAAGTTACTTGCATGTTTATTTAGTTATTCTCTAAGATTGGTGTAATGATTAATTAGCAGCTTTGTACCAGTCTTATTGTAAATTAAATCTTAGTTCACCTGTGACTTAGATCGATTTAACACTCAATGTACGTTTTGTGAGGTAGCTTAAATAAACTGGCTTGTACGTTTTCCTATATTATGAGTAAGCTTCTGCGCGGACGTACAAATATGGAAAGTATATATTTTGATTAATTACTTTTATTAGTATTAGAATCACCTGAAAAAAATATGTATGAATTAAGAAGAAATTAAATGTAGCGTTTTATTTGTGAAAATTGAGTACACATAATTAAAAATAAAATCAGTATTATTAGGTTTTAAAACAAGTATTGAAACACACTTAACAACAAATTTATGAAATTTACTCCAGTACCTTTTTCGTGAAAACTTTATACAATAATGATTAGAATAACTTAACGTATCTAGAACAAAATAACAATAACTGATGGAGACGGCAATTTATACTACTCAACGTAGAGTAAGCATGCCTTACGCCATCGAGAAAATAAAATAAAATAAAATAAAATGCAAATTTGAGAGCTCTCTCCTCTTAGATCCTGCATTTTCTTTCAATTGCAGGGTATCATAAAATTTTAATACCATACATATAATTCTTTATAACTAGAGTGATAGGGAAAAGCAAATAAGTCAAATTACCAAAGTTTCAGGAAAGACAAAAACATTTTATTTCCACAGCATTGTTACACTATTTACATCAGCCCACCAATATATTTTTATATAGGATAAGATACTGTGTAAAAATATCTGGTGGACTGAACTAAATATTGTAACAAGGCTGTGCAAATAATTTTTTTTGTCTCTTCTAAAACTTTGGTATTTTGACTTATTCGCTTTTTCCCTATCACAGTAGAATTGCTATAAAATTAATACATTTAAGTAAATGAGAAAGCATTTAGTGCTGAATACTGGGCACTGCTAGTTATCCTCATGCAGTAGATGGCTTATTGCCCAGGTTGACTGCCCTTGCCTGACGACTTCTCCGCCTCCGAAGCCCCGTCACGACCACAGAATCCCCCGGGTCTCAATAAGTCGTCATATCCTGGTGGTTGTGGTTGACAGATAATGACAAATGTATCTAACCAGAACCCATATAGCTTCTCCCTATCAGATATCAATCTGCAGGGGTTTCTAGCAGAAGCAATTCCGTATAAAATGTGGTTATGAATTACATTGAATTTGTTCTAAAAATGTGTTGTGAAATTTAACAAGATACGGTTTAGTAGACTCTGTTTGATCCGAAGTGACACAAAGGATTTCAATTTGAATTTTGTGATGCGAAAGTGATATAAAGTTATAATATTTCAGTTGGAGAATTCCCAAACACCGAGTTTTCCATGCTGACGTTCTACCAACTGAGTTTGCCAGAGTTCATGCCAAGAGCCGGATGGAATAATTCTCCTATGATACCCTACATGGTTGACCTCACAGAAATTATTCGCGTGTAATGCTAACAGAAACAGTAGGCCTAATCAGCTGTGGATGCATGAATTCATAATCTACATCTTACATAGGGCTGTAAAGTAAATAGTGGGAACTCGGTCACAAAATCATTGCGCCACTTAATAATGTATAAGCCCGTTACAATTTTTTATTTTTTTAGTGAGGTCGCCCATTAAGGGTATTCATAGAAGAACGATTCCATTTGCTGCCGTTTATCCAACTCTGGCTAGCTCAGTTGGCACGAAAAGCCAAAGGTCCCGAGTTTGTTCCTTGTCTCTTCCCTTTAAATACAGTATTGTGAATACTACAAAAGACCTAGTATTGTGAAATATGGTATCATTTGATATTCGGCCATGTGTTTACCATACGTGTGTGCCTATTCTGGGCTCTAGCGATGTTTCCAAGAAGTGACTTATTTACTCTAAATTAATCTTAATAACATACCTCCTTTTACTTGTTAATTTTTAGATTTTTTATTTTTTTTTTTGGTCTTCATCAAAACTCTTAATTTCAAATATCATGACAAATAAAAGGAAATTTCTTAATAAATTTAATATATCATTTTTTTTTAAATTAGGCTATAATCTTAAAACAGATGAATTATTTAAAACGTGGATTTATTTCTACTTTCACTGGTGGCTCTACCTGATATAGAGTATTGATTAATTTTATATGAGCAGCATATGTTCGAACCAAATAAACTAACAGATTAAATTAAATGAACTTTGGTTTATAAAGAATAAAACTATTATTTACGGAAGTTGGTTATTCGTTTTATTTTTGTTTCCTGTAGTGTTATAGAAAATCCGTAATAGTCTAGTTTATTTTTGATTCCATACATTGTGCACCGTGTATTAACTAGAATATCTTAGCATATGAGTTTGAAGTTAAACTTGAGGAATTTTTCCTAATCTTAATTCTGACACAATTTGATAACTCGGAACAAGAAATAGTTCTATCGTCATCGTGAGCACTCAACAAAGGTTTGTGGGAGTTCTTGTCGCGTAGTTGCCGACCACCTCACCGCCACTTAATCGAAGACACTCTCAGGAAGCGTTCATTTTATTCCTTTCCCGTTACGCGTGATTTGTGTTCCTTATCTGTATCTTAGAAACGCGTCTCCAAAACCCTTTCTTCAATTTAAGCCACTTAAAAGAAATAAGCGGATGCAGTGTTAGTACAACTGATAGACGAAACAATGGTCACTACACTAAGAAAGCCGCCATTTCTGGTTCTGTCACGACCACGGAACAGAAGCGGCTCTTGCTAGTGTAAAGAAATGAAGAAAGCAGTGATCAAAGTTACCTAGATGAGGATTTTCCGGGGTTTTCCCTCACCTGTGAGACAAATGTCAGGTAACTTTAGGTCCTTGTGGTCCCCGGATGTCATCTGGCGTCATTATTATTTTCATCCTCATCCTCATCCTCGCCTTGTTCGGAGTGTGTGTGTGAATGGTGTGTCTCGTCCTATGTGTTCGTGTTGTCTCGGAGGTGGCCCCGGCATTGGGCTGATCACTCATCTGGGGAGGCCCTCCATTTCCTTGTTTGGTAAAAAATGTATAGATGTGGTATAAAAATAATCCCTCTCCCGACAGGTCGTTGCCCTGTCAGGTCCGGGCGGCTTGGGTTGCTTAAATCCTAAAAGGGAGAGGTAAAACTAAGATAAAGAAAGAAAGAAAATTACGTGATACATAAAGTAATATGTTTCCTCCTCTCCTAGATCCCAGTGGCTGTGTTTCAAACATTCTTCAACATTTTTACCAAAGAAACCAAACGGCAACCACCCACTTTGGGTTTAAATGTAATGGCCTTTCAATGCAAGATGTCAGACACTTCCATCAGTCGTTTTATAAGCCTCACAATAAAATTTGTCAAGATCCTTTCATACTATTCATATCCTTTCATATTATTGTGAGAAAGAAGAACCAATGATTGATACTGACTCACTTTAACATTATTTAGTAAAAAATGGAACAATTTTAATTCCTTTATTCAAAAAATGGCATTGTCTACAATACATGTTATGGCTTCTTGACTTTACTTAGGCTACATAAGTATGGTAAAGCCTATTTGAGCATCCTACAAATAAAAACATAAAATATAGTAGCTCTATTCAACTGAGGTTTAGTACATAATCCATTTCAA
Organism: Ectobius pallidus; assembly: GCA_964059195.1. Classification (NCBI taxonomy): domain Eukaryota; kingdom Metazoa; phylum Arthropoda; class Insecta; order Blattodea; family Ectobiidae; genus Ectobius; species Ectobius pallidus. Next base: position 1,144,452 of record CAXKWD010000011.1, on the reverse strand, counting down.
AAATCAGTATGTCCATTACTGTTTGTTCCAAAACTAAACATGTCCTGTAGTATGTTCCAAAACTCATTATGTGCACAGAACATATATTAATACCTATCTTCAGTGTAACTCTGGATTATTACTTCTATTGTAGATCAGCTTATAGCACTTACTTCTAATTAGCCTATTTTTTCATGATTTTTATTCCATTATTAATGTTGTTAATAGTTTTCTCCATTTTTCTTGACTTTGATTATCGTGGACATGTTGAGTTTTGGAAATAATCGACACAATTATATAACACCTTTTTTCTCAACTTGGCGTATTTATTTTTCATAAGCCGAAAGTTTCTCTGTACCGTCATCAGGGTATATTGTTTTAAGATGAGTAAACATGTTTGCTATTGGCAAAATTTGAATTAAAATCATTAAAAACTTAAAATGTTATCAAAATACTTGCAAACTTAATATCCAGTATAGAAAATGAGCGAGTGAATAATCACAATTAAAATGAATGGTGTCTCTTGAGTGTTAAATATCATATTTTACATAGTATTAGGCCTATAAATTTTAAAATGGTTTTGGAAACCATGAGGATCAATATTATAGGTCTTTCAATTTTCGTTTTTATGTTTAAACATTCCTTAGATTATACTGCCAAAACCATGGAACATGTATGTCACATGTACGCGTACGTGGGCGCTTCTCCATTTGATTTGGACCGCATACCAAAATTGAAGAAGTCATTGCTTGGGATACGCTTTCGGACAGTAGATACCAAACTTACTTATACAAGTAAGTGTAGGCACAATTTTAAGGAATACTTGATGTTTCATACATTGTATATTCTCTGTCCTGAGACGTGTCTTTATTTTGTTAAAAATCCATAAAAGTTAAAATTTCTTACCTGACCCATATTATCATGGAAAAATAGTTAGGCCTACCGATTTTTGTGGTAATTCTCGTATGAATTCAAAATCAGTCTTGCATTAATAACTATAGACGACATTGAGATGTTATTGGTGCTATATCAGGCGAGGTATCCAGTCACTTCATCCACATATTGGCCTAGTTGTGTATCTATTCATGAAATCATAGAATGTTGCTTCTATTCAACATTATGTCATGATAATTAATTAATGACATACTTTCAGCCTTATCTCACCGAAGAGATATGTATTGTATTCTATAGAGAAAAAATTGTTCTGGGCGAGTACATCCTGTGGAAGTCAGCGTACAAAGCTGGAAACCCGGGTTCGATTCCAGCCCAGGACAGATTTTCTTCTACTTATTACATTACATGAGAATGTTCTAAGCTTAAGATAAAGAAATACCCCTGACACCGGGATTCGAGCTGGTGCCAATGCTCTGTCAACTGGGCTAGCCTTAGTTCAATTCACGGCGCCAAATGGAGTCTCTCTCTTGAATGATTACCCTTGGCCTAACTGAAAGACACTTTCGTTGTATTCAGTAGGCTACTGTGAGACACTTATTTAGTTATTTTGTTATGAGGTTTCTTGAAATCACAGAATATTCTTTCTGTTGAACGTTACATGAGAATTAGTGATGAGCGAGACCAGTCTTGGTCTTGCAGTCTTGGTCTTGGTCTTGCAGAAAATGCAAGACCGAGACCAAGACCAAGACCGCATCAGCGTTAGCAAGACCAAGACCAAGACCGACCATGCAAGACCGAGACCAAGACCAAGACCAACCCTGCAAGACTCTGGCAAGAACAAGACCTAACTGCAAGACTCTTGCAGTCTTGCTATTTGAAAAAGTTTTATAAAGCCCCATTGTGTATGCAGCGAGCCAGCGATTGCTACTCAAAGGCGCCGCAGTGTCGCTAGCCGGGGTAGTCCCAAGGCTGGTAGGCCTATAATGTAGAGGTTGCCTCATCGTGCGGTAACCAATGAGAGCAGACCCGGTGCGTGACGCTGTCCGTATCCAAAAACGAGCGCACCATTCAAATAATACATATGAAATCCGTATACTACCTCTCTCACCACTACGTTAAAACAAATTACTGCAATGAAAACTTACAATTAATCTGACGGATTTCCCTGAATGGCATTCCATACAGCTAGTTCCTTCAATTGGTGGGAGTTAAATTCACGATAAACACTCCATATTCATTTTTAAAATGTTTAATTGCAATAGTTCTCTAGTATTAAAGTACGAAAGACAAACAGATGTAACAAAGGTCCAAAGCCATATATGAAATTTCATTTTGCGTACAATATAAAAACTGATCACATAATTTATCAATAAAACTTAAAAATTCTGCCATACAGTTATTTAATAACTAGTTTCTCTAACCTCTCACTGGGTTAAAAGAAAGCTATGACTGAGGATTTATAATAATTCTTTATTACAACCAAATGGTCATACTACGATGAATGGAGCAACGATGGAATTACATATGGCAGGGGAAAACGGAGCACCCCGAGAAAGCCTGCCCCAACCCCACTTTGTCCACCACAAATTCCACATGGATCCATCGAGATCCGATCCCTGGTCCCAGCGGTGGAGGACGAGCGCTCTAACCATTCAGCCATGGGGGCGGCCTATGACTGAGGAATTGAAACTTTAAACAGTAGCCCCCGTAACTTAAAACGCCTATTAAGATGCTCAGTATCCTATTCATTAACGATGGTATCCTTTTTTACACCTATCATTAATATTCATAGCCTACTCTCACATAGAATCTTTCCTGCCTACTTGAACAAAATATAACATAGCTATTCAGCTCATTCCATTCTCTTTGCAGAAAATTTCAAAATAAAGTGAAGTCTGAAAAATCAGGTTATACGCCCGGTATTCTTCATAATTATTCAATAAAACACAATTAAACCGTAGATTAATTAAAACAGGAACTTATTTGACGGGTATTTGCTAGTTATTACATTACTGTTACGTATCTGATTGTACTGTAGCTATACAGGCCTACATTTTGCTGATGATAGATAGGAGATCCACTGAAAACCATTTTTTATTACTACAATTTTGTTATTGACACATGACGGTGGCGGTGTTTAAGTTCTTGCTGCTGATTCATATTAAGGATGCATATCGAATGGGAAAAGATACTAAAAGTAGTAAATGCCTGGTCTAGAAATATTTGCTTGCATGAAGAATAATTATAATTATTTATGACCCAATTAATTGAAGGGCCTAAACTTGAAAGTAAGTTATGGGAGGTAGCGGAAATCTTTAAAGTGCAGAAATGATCTTTTCACAATGTGTTATAAATTAGAACTAGGGTATATGAAAAGAGAAATATTATTTATTGCAGCCTATGGGTTTGGGTTTCGAATGGACATTGTGTCATTTTCTATAGATTGCACAATTTCTAAAGCATCTGCTTCAATGTCGTTATGTTTTTTTACTATATTATACTGTTTTAAACAGGTCAGATAGAACCTCTCTCCTATGCGGAAGTCTTTTAAACATTTCATACACATCCTGTTAATATTACTTCTTGTCTCCACAGCCGTTCAATTTGAAACTTTACAATATAATATTCATAATTTTACACTCTCAAATAAAGTATAGCATCTCGTGAATTTTGGGTTTAAACTTCTGCAATAGGATAACAGAGAATATTTAAATTTACACTCAAAGTTTACTGTTCTAGCTTATATCACCATGGACGTTTCGGCAAACAGCGTGAAATCACATTACTGTTTACTGCAACTAAAAGCAATTAGCTTTCGTTACTTTCGCAAGCAATAACACACATGTAATCGGTGTAACTTTAAATAATGTAAGATGCGTAAAAGAAGACTGCAAGACTCTTGCAACGAGACCAAGACCGAATATGCAAGACCGAGACCAAGACCAAGACCACTGATGCAAGACCGAGACCAAGACCAAGACCAGGGTTACCTATGCAAGACCAAGACCAAGACTGAGAGTGCAATACCAAGACCAAGACCAAGACCGCCTTGGTCTTGGTCTTGGTCTTGGTCTTGGTCTTGCATTTGCTCATCACTAATGAGAATATTTGAGGATAAAATCTCTGACACCGGATTCGAACCCGTTAACCCATGACATTGCGCTTTCCGTGCCAATAGCCTACGAAAATGAGGTAGCCAGTGTTCGATTCACTTCGCCATATGGAATCCCCTTAGAGTACCCTTAATGACCTACCTCAGGGCTGTTCAAGGCCCGCTTTAAAAAAACGCGGTTTGGAGGGCCGCATTATAAAATACTTCGTATATAACTTTATCAGTGAGTTATATGGTTATATCAGTATGGTATACAAAGAAAAACGCGTTTATATTATTATTTTAATTTAATCAAAAAAATATCAAATTACAAAAATATTAGTGGGAAATTTGAGGATGTTGGTTTTCACTAGCCAATGCATCAATATTAACTTTAATATATTTTGTTGTTGATAAACGAAGCAACTGAGTAAGTGACTTATCAGAGAGGGAACATCTATATTTTGACTTTATAAATTTCTTATTTGAGGGTAATTTATACATTTGGAGGCCAAAAAAGTTGGGCCTCATGTTGGACAGCCCTGGCCTATCGCACTGAAAGACATTTTTCCTACGTCTTAATAGTACTGTGACTTTGATTTAGTTATTCTGTGAAGGATGTTCCATTTAGCGCCGTGAATGGAACCCAGGATAGCTCAGTTGGTGGAGAGTCGAAGGACATTGGTTCGAATCCCGGTGTCGGCGGAATAGTTCTCTTAGAAATATATTTATCCACATAGTTGAGGATAGTACTGGAGCCACCACTGATGTGGGTGATGTACGAATTCTATTAGGGAGAAGAGTCTGTATCTGAGATACTGGTAAGTGAAACCAGTACAAATTCTACAATGTGACCGTCCCATAAGCCTGAAAGCATTAACCCCTGACAATCCGAGGTCATGCGTCTTAGTCAACACATCAGCATTTCATGGCTTAATGGCATCAGTTTTTTCTTATACTTAAAACCTATCAACACGTTGCTCGCATAATTCAAATCATTCATTCGGGGCTTAGATTTCGAGACTAATTATTTCGGCAATTATTGATTATCAAGCCTTTTGTATGCAAATATGACGAGTTATTCATTAATTTGTTTGTACAATGAACCCTTGCTATTTGTGAACACTGGGCGTGAGTCCTTGTCCCAATTTCAGGAGGTGGTAATGTACAAGTGTACAAGTGACTTCTTCATCTTGTGGATTACGTATGTAAATGCTTGGTTTCAATCCGCAGTCGTGAAGAATAGTGACTGTGGCTGTCGGCATGCTTAACATATTTCCCCAGCCCCCGCATCTAGCAATGACGTCTGACGATCGCAGTGAATAACATTAAACCGTAGGTTAGTAAGTAGATGACCATGCTTCGTATTTATTATGGATGTTTATGGGTATTATATACCTATACACATAATAATGTATATATAAGGGGTGGGTCTGCCGGTTGTATTATATGGATGTGAGACATGGCCGCTTACTGATCGGGAAGAACATAGTCTGATGGCCGAGTGCACCAACCTCGGTATTCAGAATACCGCGGTAAAGTTGCTTAGTTTACCCCGGTAATGTCATACTTTCGTTGCACCGTGCTCGGTTTCGACTTTTATCGCGGTAAGATGCAAACCGGCCGTGAAGGAGCTGTTAAGTGAGAAAACAGCTGTTTTCTTTCCAAGATGGAGATCAGCGTAATGTATCATATTTACGATATCTAGGCCAAAAGTGAATTGAACATAAAGAATAATGAGAGACAGGTGGGGTCTATTTGAAGAATGAACGATGGTGCATATCTTTGCAAATACTGTGCTGTAACATCGATTGAAATGACTTTTCTTTCTAACCTCAACCAAACCAGGTCCATCGAGTAGGCTAGTGGGCGTAACCATGATTATTACGATTAGTACAGTATTTATGGTGTTTGAAATCAGTTTGAATTCAGACGACATATATATGGAATATAATATTCCATTTTATCCTTATAAACTTTTATTACTGAACAAAAAGGCAACAAATAAATGAAATATGGAAAACCAGTGGTCCTAGGCCAAATTTAAGTGAATGGCTGCATGCATCACGATATAGCCTGTGTATCGGTATATAGGGTATGTAAATCAATTTATCATACCTGCCCGTACACGAACATAATTATAACAGCCCTTTCATGGCTATGCACATGATTTTGCACCTAAAATTTCTACTAGTCGTACGGGAATAAAAGCGAGGCTATGTCGAACTCAGAGGAGAGATTTCGTGGCGTTGCTTTGCCTTGGATTGCAAACGTGTGAGAATTATTCTTTAAAACATCAATGTTATTTTATTTAAATGTACAGACAGGTGGGATCTATTTGAAGAATGAACGATGGTACATATCTTTGCAAATACTGTGCTGTAAGATCGATTGAAATGAGCTTCCTTTCTCACCTCAACCAGAGCGAAAGCAACTCATTTCACGTTTGGTACAGTATCTATGGTGCTTGGATTCGAAGTATGAATTCAGACGACATATATACGCAATATAATATTCCCTTTTATCCGTATGAACATCATTTTATTGAATAATAAGGCATCAAATACATTGAATTTGGAAAAAATTTGGCCTACTAGCGAGCCACCGTGACTGGCAGACGTGCAGAGAGAGAGAGAGAGAACCTAGCGGCCATGGAAGAAACCATCAAAGAAAAATGGATTCGGAGCAGAGTAACAGCAATATTTCCAAGCATTAGCAAACCGCGGTATTTTCGCAATGGTGCACAGAGATTTTGCGAATACCCCGGTATTACGTTTACCGCGGTAACGAAACGGCTGAGAAAACCGGAGAATGGTGCACTCGGCCATGAGAGTGTTCGAAAACAGGGTGTTTAGGAAAATATTTGCGCCCAAGAGGGATGAAAATGGGGACTGGAGAAAGTTGCATGACGATGAGCTTCATGACCTGTACGTTTCACCCGATGTAGTAAGGGTAATTAAATCGTGAAGGATGAAATGGGCTGGACATGTTGCACGCATGGGGGAAGAAAGACATATCTCAAACGTAGGTGGCAGGACAATCTTAAAATGGATTTATGGGGAGTAGAATTTGCTAGGGATGGTTGGATGGAGTTAGCACAATATAGGGTTGAATGGCGGACTCAGGTAAGAGCGGCAATGAACCTTCGGGTTCCATAAAATAGATAATATTCCTTTAGCTTGCTGAGGAATTGTCTATTGCCATTGTGTAAGTAAGTAAGTAAGTACATGATATCCCTGAATGGTATGTAGTGTCATGGAGGTTATTATATTACTTAGCATATTAGACGGACAGTATGCAATTATTGTATGGTATATACAATTTACAGGTGAAATAAACACAATTGTAACATTTCATTAAGGCACTTACAACAAAAACAGGAAGTTATAAGTATGAATTATACTGGGTAAGACTTAAATCCAGTATAAGATTTTGCAGTTTTTATCTAATTGGTTGGATATTACGTAACTGTAGGGTGTTATCATAGACTATTCCATTCATATGCCGCGTGTTTGATGTTGACCAATAACGTTTAGCAATTCCTCGGATATAGACCAATCACGGCCGTTTATCTTAAAATATTCTTGTAGGAACAGCGAGGATGCCATTTTATCGTCTAAAATCGTCTGTTCGTTACTGGACACGTAAGCATTAGTGTGCGGTGATTAATACGTTACATGCTGCCACTAAGCGGCACGAAGAATAGATTATTTTATACAACATAATTTGTTTGGAAATTGAAATAATAGAAATGTACATTGATTATATACACAATTTCGATTCGTTGCAAGCCAGTTGGTTTGATTTTATTCTGTTCTGCTGTTAGCTTACCTGAATGAAGTTAACTATGTCTTATATGCACCATTGGTAGCCCTGCACAGTGGTCCAAAACGCGAATCTAGCGGGACAAAACTCATTTTGGTCACCCTTGTAAAATTAAGCAACAACAGTCTGTTAATACTAAAAACATATCCCTTTATCAGGAATGAACCTTTAAATAAGGGTACTTTGATTTATGACAGCATGACACATCCCCAAAGTTGAATGATGGTCTGCCGATTTTTCGTCAGCCATCAGACGGTTTATTTCTCAGTAAGGTTTGTTAGTGGCTGGAAGCAAGTGTGAACTAGTGGAGGAATTTATTACTACTGGATAATTTAATCCAAGGTATGTGGAACGTTTTGGTGTAACAAGTATACATATATACATATTTGTATGTCCGTCATATTAGTTTGTATTCTTTAAAGATAAAATAGTTAATTAATTTTTTTCCAAAAATTTTAAATTGACTTATAAAAAATATATATCTGAATAGCACTTTGAAAATTCACCAGATCATAGTTAAATTCATGGGCTATAAGTTGCTTTGAACCGCAAAGTGCGCAAGTTGCGCCTTTTTATGAAAAATCTATTTCTTTCCAAGAATTCAAGAAATAAAATTGCTTCTTGCAGAATATGTTTATTAGTAAAATACGGGATTTCGATAAGTAGGCTGCACTGAATCAATAGAACCAGCAATAAATAATACCTAAAGGTTAATAAGATATTTATTTGAGTAATTTTAATTAAATAAAAGTATTCAATTAATTTTAATAAATTTAAAATATTCCAAAAATATGTAATTAGTTAATTTTCATAAAACTTATGAAAATATTCTACAGTCATTTTAGATATACTTTATTTTTATATTTTAGGGAAAACAAGGGATCCAAAAAAGTAGAATGTCACACACTAGAAGTAAATTACGGGTTATGACCCGCATGGAATTATTCAAATTATTCAGGAAGAACAAATTCATTACGCAAGATTTGTGTAATTACGTGAAAGAAAATTTTGAATTGCGGGACTGCAATACTGTTGCTTTAAATGAAATTTAAAAAGTGCTATTATTGTTTAAATCTGATTTCCGGAAACGCTGGAAACAATGTGGTAGAAAACATGATAGATTTGTGGTTAAATATACAAAATGGTTAAATTCTGAACTAATATTCCTGGAAAGTGTTATGAAATTTCATTCACTGAATGCTTCATCTTCATCAAATGTTGGAAGACCGAGAAAATTATTGTCTGAAGGTAGTGTTCTTAATCTACTGCTCATCACTTCAGATCCTTTGATATCAAATATACGCCCCTTGCCCCAGAAGAAGAAATACAGTCTACCCTTGGAAGTTCGACAGCTCTTAAAAGAACCACATCTAATCAAAAGCCACAGAAATGATGAACAGAAGAAAATTTCGTCACCTCTAGAAGAAGTTGATGATGATGATGAAGAAGAAGATGAAGGTGGTGATGAAGATTATGAAGAAAATGGCGAAGAAAAAGATGATAATGATGATGATTATGATTAAAAATTTGAAAACAGAACTGTAATCTTATAATATGGTATCATAACACATTGTATTCGTATGTATATATGTATATGTGTATATATGTATGTAGGCCTATGTGTGTATGTGAGTTTTTATCTAAAGTAGATGATTTTTTCCTTTACCATCGTTTTCTACAAACGACTACATTAGCATTGTTCCCTAATCCGCAAACAGTTTCTTTGGGCTGTAACTCCAATAGGGCAAATGTTTGCTGGGACTGAGAAAGTAAAGATCTGTCTGCGAGCAGCTAATTGAGTTTCTGTTCACTGATTGACATAATAAATTATATGTACAAATGTGGTACATTCTCAGTTCGGTGTATGTGTATATGTATATTCAAGATTCAAATAATTCTGTCCCGTTAGATTCTCCAGACGTACAAAATAAAGAAGACTAGAATTTCGAAAAGGGAACTTAAACTGTATGGACATTACATTATGTACATATGTGCGAGGTTTACTTATGTATGTATGCTTGTATGTAGGCTATGTGTGTTTCATGTACTTATATAGGCGTGTAATGTGTGCGTGTATATATAGGTATTAATGTATATTAATATATTCATACAGCAAATTTATATGTTTAAGTGCGTTTCTTTGCATTGTATGTGTATATTACATGTAAAGATATAGTTTTAAAACATAATATAATTTTGTCCCGCTAGATTCGCGTTTTGGACCACTGTGCCCTGGTTACAACATGGTAACTCGAATTGATTCATGGATGGTTGATTCATAATAGACCGTGATCTCGCAGCTATTAGTTTTGCTTTTATACAACAAAGTACGAAAGTAATTATTATTTTATAATCTGTTACATTTTTATTCATGGAATAGTCCTAATAAATCCAAGTCGAGTTGATGAGTTTCATCATATAAATTCGCTCCTGCTGCGCAGTCGCGAATCTATCGATAAACTCGTCTACTCCCCTTGGACTACCTATGATAATCCCACGAGAGATTACGAGTTTATCGACAGATCCCCGAGAACGAAGTTCGAGCGAAATTATCTGATGAAACTCGTAATCTCGAGAGGGATTTATTAAGACTATTCCATGAATTAAATGTGACGGATTGTATAAATAATAATTACTTTTTATTTGTCTTGATAAAATTAAATCACCATTGTGTTAGCAGTCAGTTCACGGTCCACTAAAATGATACACAATCGAATGTGCTACCTGATAGTAATTGCATTACCATAAACATGGAGCATTGTTAGGAGAAAATTTTGCTTGCAATTGAAAGTAATTTCTGTGCAGTGACGTGGGTGGTACAGATTGCAAGGAGGAGAGTGTAGGATATGCATATATCTCCCACTTGAGCCTGGGTAACGCATCTGCGTCAGCAGTTTTCCATGTTTGCTCTTACCTCATCTTTCTGTTTTCGCTTAGCTTCTCAAGTAGTAAGCTTTTAAAACGTTTCTAATTAATCTAACAGTAAAATCTGCAAGGACTGAAATTCCTTCAGTATCCTTTTCCATTTGCTTCATCGTCATTATTGCTCTTTGCATTACTGAAAATAAATTATTTATTATTGCTACATTATTTTCAGTTATGTAGTATTATTAATAATGTTGATAATAAAGGTGTACCAGTGAATGAGCTATAGTTCTGACTTAGAGCTATTATGGGCATTAGGTCTATTATAGTTGCTATTAACAATATTATTGTTTGTGTGATGTAGAAACTGAATATAATCTGTTCCCAGAGTTATATAAGTAAAATAAATTCATGATTGATTTCCCTGTTATTATTTAATAATTAACAACTATGGTTATTACCTCACTTATGTGGATAAAATAAACCCTACACAAGCAGAGATCTATAAAATACAGCTTCTCATTGCTTTACTTGAACTATTCCCAACAAGAGAGTGCTGTACGCCATTATATGCGATGTTGATATATGGCATCTGAATTATTTGCTTGTGTTATAAACGGAATATAAAATTCCTTGTTTCTATTATACTTTGGTAGGCCTATACGCTTACTGTATACAGGATAAAAGCTGGTAAGAAGGAATGCAACTGAAGCTTCTATTAAAACGGATAGACATTAATATTAATAGTGTGCATATTCTGTAGTTTAAACGGATGGCATCTAGTGGAGTAGTGCAGTTGTTCAGTTTTTGGCCCTGTAAGGGACTCCTTATAACGAAACTACGTATTTTTCCAGCTTTTATGCAACATTGGCGCTCGAAGTATTTAAACTGGATCAGTTCCGCATAAACAGGAATTTTGTCTTCCAAAAAGGCACAATATGTAACATTTATAACAATATTATAAATTTATAACGCTAAGCCCTTTGATTCCTGCAAACTGTCATTTAAAATTCACAAGATCCTCTCAACCCCATGTAGCCTATTATTTTTTTGTGAAGGAGCATATTTTGCTTATCCTAAGAATTAAAAAAAAAAATTCTGAATAATAGTATTCTTATAACACGCGAAATAAAAGCAGCATAGTCCAAACAATCTATATTTTTTAATCATCTCCATACTACTTATATTCTAAGCTACTAAAAACTAATAGCATTGTGCTATTTCTCGTGCTTGTAGGAAACTTCTGAAGGGAAAAATAATAATAATAACAGTAGCAATAACACTGATATTCTATTTGCCTATGACAGCCTCATGAGTACGGATACATTTCTTTTATTGTAACCTATACTACATAATATGTTCATTTTGCAATTGTGTTGGTCAAGTAAAAGTTTCAGTTCTTTAAAATGAAAGTCACCAGTCGAGATTTTTTGCGTTGTAACATATGCCAACTAGTGGAGCGGTAGAAAATGCTACCAACACGAAAAATCAATATATCGATTACTCTACTCAATACAGAAATCAATCCTTGCAAAGAGACGCGTCCAGTTCATTCGTGCAATGGCGGGTGTGTAGTGAATTGTGTGGCGTTGTTGTGTTGAATGTGGTGTGGTGTTGTGTTCTAATACAAAGCTGATAGAGAATGAAGATGATTCTATGTTCTGCATTAAATCAAGGTATGTTATTTGTCCTGAATCGTGTTAAATTTCTATTACAAACAAGACAGTTATTAGTTCATGGAAGTTGTTTCATGCAGTTTTGTACTTTGTGAGTGAACAGTGTATGCTATGCTATGTCGCCTGACGTTTTGATTGAGTAACATGTAAACACGGGTGACATGCAGATTCATAGCGTCTAGTGGTCCGTACCTGACGAGACCAATTACAGTTCCATCACAGGGTTTCTTGCTTATAACCTCAGCGTGTGTGTATGGGCTATCAACCGTGCAACAGAACACAAATACGACAAACTAGAGTATCTGTGCCTGTGTCCGCCACCGTGGGTGAGTTGGTGGTGTAGCTGCCACCAGTCACATAAGCGAGCCGGGTTAGATTCCCGGCCGGGTCGGGGATTTTATAGATATATAACGTTTCCTTCCTGGATCAGGATTTTTTAAATGTTATTTATGACAATTTAACAGCATGCCCCATTAGGCCTACATTTGTAATAATGCATGGTTTCGTACAATTTTTCTTGTTATTGATTACAGAATATTATTTTTCTCTTAACTGCAATATTACAATATTATAATAATACAGTGTTTATTTACTATTATGTTATCCTGAAACTAGTTATACAATACTTTAGAGCTATAGTTTTGCTAGTTATTTACAGTGCTTTCTTTCACTACTTCTATTCCTATTATTACTTACAATATACTAAATTTAGTATAGTATGTTTACTATATTTGTATATTTATGTACAGAGGTATATTTACAATTGCTAAGTGTTCATAAATTAATAGAAAGTATATATTTGTAGAAAGCTTTAAGATGTCTATTTATTAGTTGCTGATTTGTTACTGGCCAGGTGTCACCCTTTCTACTTATTTCCTTTATTAATTCTGATCTTTGGTTCCTTACATTGTGGCATTCGTACATTAGGTGGTTGACTGTCTACTCTGGTGCGTTGCATGGGCATCTTGGATTTTCTGCGATATGAAATCTGTATAAATATGCTTTTGTTTTTCCAATTCGTGTAAGTATGGATCAGGACTGTTGTGTCCTCTTTCCCATCCCGCAAAAGGACACCCTACGCGTATCATCTGGCCTAGGTCGGGCCGTGGCATCCCGCCATGGCTCCATCCCAGGGCAGGACCGGCCTCCGGGCTGAACACTTCTTCTTCATTATCATCATCACCACCACCACCATCTAGAGTAGGCCTATATGCTGGACATACGCGTACACTAGTTATTTCACTATGCAATGTCTCTTTGATATATACAGTTCTTATTGATTTAGGCTACACTGAAACCTAAACCATTTTTCCTTTAACTGTAATAAATGTTCTCGTTTCTACTCTAATGTTGAAGTAATTCAGTTTATGCACGTTTTCATTCCCTTTGAAAACTGTCCTCGCAGACGGCTATAAAAAGGAGAGGGAATACGATACAGTGACGAATGTCTTGAAGCCCTAGGACCTTGCGATCCCCGAACATTATCTGGCCGTCATTATGAGTTTCATCCCAACCGTGCCTTGTTTGGAATGAGGTGTGTGTTTGTGTGTGCGCCGTGTGACTGGTGTGTCTTTTCCTGTGTGTTTGTGTTGTCTCGGATGTAACCCCAGCCCTCCATGCCCATGTCTGGTATGATTGTGGTCCTCTCCCGACAGATTGCTGTCTTGTAAGGCCCGGCTGGGGTTGTCCTCATAAACGTCTCTACAACAGTGGGGGGTGGGAGAGATTGAGTGAGACAAATATAGAGATGGAGATACAAAGAAAGAGAGATAGGTAGATAGCAATAGAGACGATTAAGATAGTGTTTCCTGTAATTAATTAACATCTTCTTGACCGGAGCACCCACTTACTTAATTTAATACTTGTCATTCGTTCTTTATGCCTCAAGGAGCCCAAATTGGTACCGAAGATCGAACCCAGTTCGAAGTCTGTAGTTAGCATTGCTAGTCATAGGAATATGCAGGCAAACAAGAGGAATTATACATATTACCATTTAATATAGTCCATCAGTTGTCGAGGCATTAATTATTATAAGAGTAATAATCGCTCTTACACGAGCATCTATTGAGGTTTGTTGAGAATTTTACCAGCATAAATACATATTACCATTTAATATAGTCCATCAGTTGACGAGGCATTAATTATTATAAGAGTAATAATCGCTCTTACACGAGCATCTATTGAGGTTTGTTGAGAATTTTACCAGCATAAAGCATGACCCGTCCCTGTTTTAAGCCATAAAATGTTTCATTAGCAAGGTGTGGTTACAAACTTGCACTAATATTAAGATAATAAAACTGCACCTGAGCAGTATCTGTCAGTCCGTCAAACCACGAGAGATTTACAATGCACTATATCATGCAGGTATCATTTGTTTGCACCTCAGGCTTCTTTGCTGGTTATGAAAGCAAATTATTTCTGCAAAGTGTGAAAGGCTCTCAGCCTTCCATCTTCTAAGTTGAGACCGCTAATTAAGGAAATACCCGAGTATTTTGAAACAAATGTTAGGGTCGTAAATGTTGTTTCTGTAATAAACTGACAAACACAAAGATAGTTTTTCTCTGTTTTCTCCTCAAGTTCATGCTGTTATCTTTATACTGCCACAATCACACTCTTGAAAGTGTTATTTGTGTAAATAAATTAGTAAGTAAGGAAGGATGGAAGGAAGTAAACAACCACTTTGTCATTACTCATTAGATAACTTATAAATTTTACAGGTGTGGACATAATTACAATAAAGATACAAGTAATGCAGTAAAATATAAATATAGAGATACCTTTTCAATAAAATAGTATGCAAAGTTAGCCTTGGTGGTCATTGGACAATTGGTGGTGGACCATTGGTGGTCAATAGGCTATGACCCCAAAAACGCATTTTTAATGAAAATCTCGGCAGTTTTAAAACATAATTTCCGCAATTCAGGACTTTACAAATATTATTTTTTATATTAATTGTTTTAATTTCTTCCTGTAATGTATTTTTTCAAGAGCAGTTTCCGGATTAAGATTTTCAGTATTCTGTTTCATTTTTAATTATATTTCATACGCATATTTCTTTCCAACGAGTTTCATAGAGAGATGATCTGTGTTGAGGAAATTATCACGGCTGACCTGTATTAACGAAACAGAAATCACAAAAGAAAATATCGATTTTCTTCTAGAAAGAGTTCAGTGACCTTCGAAGTAAGGCAGCTGATAATATCAAACTTGGTGTCTGCAATCTGCAAGCGCAAATATACATTTCCGATATATAAATGGCAATTATTGAAAGAAGGAGACAAAATAAAAATGTGTGGAAACAGATTAATGCTGTGATTTATTATGTACTTTAATTATATTTATATTAAGGAATATTCCACAATACAATGGTTTTCCTTCATCGCATAACAATCTTTTGCCTCCATGAGTCCCTGTCCATAGCATCTTCTTCACTTAATCCTTTTCTCGCCATACTCCTTTTCGCCCCATCCATCCAGCACTCTTTGGACTTCCCTCTTCTTCTTTTTCCTTCTACTTTCCAATCCAAAATTTTCTTGGTTATTCTATCCTCTGTCATTCTGAGTACATGTCCATACCAACTCAAGCGTCTTTCTTCTACAATTTCCAAAATATTCTTTTCACCTTGCATTATTTCCCTTATTCTATTATTCCGAATTTATACTTTAATTATTATAGACATAATTAATTAACTAAAGAAAAGGTTATAATCACATATAGGACCATGTCATTTTCTATTATTCCGAATTTATACTTTAATTATTATAGACATAATTAATTAACTAAAGAAAAGGTTATAATCACATATAGGACCATGTCATTTTCTCCCATGCATCAACATTTTATGTTTTTAATGCATTTGTTTCTTTGCACCCTATTATTGACTTGTACTAAGTCACAAGCTGAATTAGTAGAGACTTTTTCAAATATTGATAAGTTAACAAAAGATCCGCGTAATGTACTGCATTCATAAAAACTAATTTTAACCTCTCCCTTCTAGTTTGCAACTGTTCCTATTTCCTGCGAGTGTAAAATGGTGTTATTTAACCCTCGGCCGTAAAAGCAAAGTGAAACGCGGGAATCACAAGGACGAGTTGAAATTTTAGCCCGAAGTTAAGACACCGGGGGTTAGTGTATATTTAACCCCTGTCGATAAGACCGGGCGCGAGTCAAATGCTTCCAGTTATTTATATTAATGTTTATATTTTCAACGCATTGAAATGTATTCATTGTTTATTTTAAACTGAGTATCAACGATCCCATTCAAAATTGTCATATTTCTTTTAATGTAGCATTTACTTACTTACTTACTCAATGGCAATAGACAATTCAAAATTGTCATATTTCTTTTAATGTAGCATTTACTTACTTACTTACTCAATGGCAATAGACAATTCCTAAGCAAGCTAAAGGAATATTATCTATTTGATGGAACCCGAAGGTTCATATCCGCGCTTACCTCAGCCCGCCATTCAACCCTAATCTGTGCTAACTCCATCCAACCATCCCTCTCAAATCCTACTTCTCTTACATCTATCCTAATATTGTCCCCTCTTCTACGTCTAGGTCTCCCAGGTGGTCTTTCCACTTCGGGTCTCCCAGTCAATATTTTTGAGATATGTCTTTATTTCCCCATGCGCGCAACATGTCCAGTCCTTTTCATCCTCCGTGATTTAATTACCCTTATTATATCCGGTGACGAGTACAGGTTATGTAGCTCGCCGTTATACAGTTTTCTCCAGTCCCCATTTTTAACATTCTTAGGCCCAAATATTTTCCTAAGCATCCTGTTTTCGAATATTCTCAGATTAAGTTCTTTCCGAAGAGTAAGCGACCATGTCTCAAATCCATATAATACAACCGGCAGGATAATTTCTGATAAATCTTTATTTTTAGATATCTGTACAGAAAACGAGGAGATAAGAGTTTCTGAACGGCATAAAAGCAGGCATTTCCTGATTTGAGTCTACATTTAACTTGTGGTTTAATATTATTTGTGTCTGTAATTATTGCTCACAGGTATTTGAAGTTCTCCACTTGTTCAAACGATTTACCGGCTATTCTAATATTTTGTAGCACATTATTTTGACTTTTCATGACCATATACTTAGTTTTTTCTGTATTAATTCCAATCCGACATTCCTGCAGGCATGCATTGAAAAGATCTTCTGCATTTCTCTCGATTGTGTTATATCATCGCCCAACAAGCAAACGTCATCAGCGTATGCTAAAATCGGATGACTGTCATTTCATTCTAGACCTACCTTGTTTCCCTGAACATTCCTAATGGCATATTCCAAAGCCAAATTAAAAAGTAAAGGCGATAGTGCATCTCCTTGCTTCCTTCTTTGATTCTGCTATGGGTCTCATTTAGACACGTTTTGATCAGTCTAACTTCTTTGGTATTCTGAACTCAATGAGGATATTGTACAATTTGTCTCGCCTAACTGAATCATATGTTTTTTTTTAAATCTATGTATTGCTGTTGGACAGATTTATTATATTCCCATTTTTCTCCAGGATTTGGCGAATACAAAATATTTGATCAATGGTTGATCTGTTTCGCCTAAATCCACCTTGGTGATCTGAATGATTGCGTTCGCGTATATGGGTAATCTTCACAGAAGTATATTGGACAAAATTTTATATGATATTGATAAGAGATAAATTCCTTGATAGTTATTACATTCGGTCCTATCTCTCTTTTTATGGATCGGTATAATAATAGATTCTATCCATTCCTTTGGCAATTCTTCCTTTCTCCAAATCATAAGAATGAGTGTATGGATCTCTGATACTAATCTATCCCAACTGTCTTAATTAATTCTGCTGGAATTTGGCCAACGCCTGGAGTTTTGTGTGTGTTTTTTAAAGTTTAGTTTTTTAGTTTACCTATAGCTGTCTCTACTTCTGTTAGAGTAGGTTGAGCAACCAAATATTATTTGGGGCCGTGAGTATAGTGCCATCATTGTCCTGAATTATGTTTGTTCTGGGTTGATAACTTTTCTTGAAGAACATATAAAAATATTTATGAACATAGTTTTCATTATATCGTGTTAAAAATGTATGTTTTTACCCCATTCATATCTTAGAAATATATGTAACAGTGGCTGGTTTCGTGACAGTGGGTTGATAGTTCTGCCTCTAGATGGCAGAATAAGACGAATTTCGTTTCAATCACTTTTGCGTAATATAGAGTATCATTTTAGCTACCCAGATATGTCAGTAACTTTTTTCTTTGGGGGTTAAGCCATTTTTGCATAAATCCGTTAATTTCTAGTTGTTTAAAATAATGTATTTGTCACCTACTTCCACAGTGGTTTGGTGACATCAATCTTCAGAAAAAGATGCACGTCCGAGAAACTTCTCTTTGTCTTCGTAGTGTATGGATTTAGACCTATGTAACAATGCAGTATTTTCATACAACCAGTCTCTTAGACTGCGTCTCTCGTTTTTCACAATTAAACACCTATCTAGCCAACAAATCCAAATAGCTTAGACCTACTTATTTGTTGCCGGGATCAGAGGTAGGCCTATTTCATCCAAGCTTTCTGCAGTTATGTTGCCGACGGAATATGATGTTGGCAAAGGAGTTTCCGAAAGCTTATATGAAATACTTTTGAGTTGTTTGCAAGCCTCTGAAGCCATTCTTAATAATATTCGCCATGACATATGCCGATCTTTTAATTGCTGATATTCTATTCCATTCCTTATAAAATCCTCAGTTTAAACCATTTAACTTTATCTTTGCATTTGAGTGTTCTACGTAAATGAGTGTACTAATGGGAATAACTCCGGCAATATTATTGTATGCTATGTGCTCCTCGTCCAAGTTTAACTAATACTTTTAAAACTATTTCATACATAATTACCTACTCAGTGCCTCGTTCCTCGCCGAAACATTTTAAAAGTATCAGCATTTTTATTTGTGGTTATGTATGATGTATGTCAATATATATTAAGATTATTTTGTTCAATATTTTCACGGCAGTAAAATCTCGTAGATGTAAGTTATAAGGCCTTCCCATAAAAGAAATGGGTTTCATAAATGTGTGTCTATACGATTTTTGAGTACTGTTTTAAGTTTACGCCTTGGCGCTCGTAAATATGTTAAAAGCAAAATTAGGAAATGTAATACGAACATTACAAGCTTTGAATTCTTGGGTGTAGGCTTTGTAATTTCATATGAATTAGTCGAGGTGTTCCACCGCCGTAACTCTCTTGCTTCTCCGGATTTCTCTCCCACTCTCCTCTCCAGAGAGTAAATAGGTTTCTTCATTGGCTCGTTGTTAGTTATGATGCCAAAATTGTGACACCGACGTTCTTTACGAGTGAGGTCTCATACACGCTCACTCTATGTTTTATAACGTTCCTGTGGTTTTAGTTTGTTCCGAAATTTATAAATGACTTTGAACAATTATTATTACGAGAGCATCTGCAAACTTTTACACTATTTTAGAGGCGCAAACGCTGAAATTTGTGTTTTGTAAACTATTTTACGCAGGAATTATGCTATTTTTTCGCACAGTTTTGCTCTGAATACTTTAGAAAGTTTTCAATAAATCACCGTGTCATTCTGTAAGTTCTTTAGTGTATCCAAGCATTGCTGAACGTGATACGGCATTATCCATTAGGTAGAGACATTTCGCTACAAACTTGAAGGTAGGGGTTCGATCGCTGATATCGTTCTTCTTTCAATTGACCTAATCTTTCAGGCGACGATATAGCCTAGGGTCAAGTCATCCTCTAACAGAAAGAACACCAGTTATTGTGGTAGGTATTGGGGATGGTGCTTAAGGCTTACCACTTTAATGTGCCATACTTCTAGAAATCAGTTTGCCTCAACCTTATAGAAACTGTACAGCAAACTGTTTACACTTTGCTTAGTCTGTAATGGATGGAAGTTGTTATACAGGAATCCACGAAAACATGTTAAGCGTTCCTAAATGTCGTGACCTAATCTTTCCTAAATATTGATTTATTTTCTATGATTGACAAATTCCCCAGGACAGTTCGAGGTTTTCACTTCAGTAGAACTCAAGCAGTATGGCCGTTGGCGGCAGCACTGAAGGCATTAATACTTAACTTCCGCGCATAAATTGCAAGCGTTCGAAATATCGTGTTTAATTTCACTTAATTCAGTGTACTTTATATCACCAAACAATTACACAGCAATGCATAATGTAATAGCTGATACGTAAACATGAAGACCAACTGCGTGGTCAAGTGGTTAGCATGGCTAGATATGGATCCGCAAGACTAAATTCGGTCCCTGGTATCTCGTTGATTCTTTTTTATGGGTGGGAGGTCTGGAGCGAGGTCACTCATCTTTGTGATGTGTAACTGAGGAGGTAATTGGATAATTTAAGTAAGAAGTAGCGGCTCCGATCAAGAAAGCCTTCAATAACGGCCGTGCTCCCAATTCTGCCATCTGCCAGTGGTAGATGAAGCAGCGATCGGATGGTAGGCCTAGTCGCACACGGGATGCAACGCCACGAAGTTTAGTTTTTAAAACATAGGCAAACATTGTTATTTTTTAAAAAGCAATTTTTTTATGAGGCTCGAACTATTAACAAATACCACAATAGAGATGGAAAGATTAATGCTTAATGTGAAGACAGTCATGCGAATGTGATAATGAGTGTTACTGTCAACACAGTAGCCTATCTGGTAGATCCCCTTCAATGCGCTGAGAAGTGTGCTGAAAAGGGGGAGCGTGTGTGGTATCCTCTATACATATGTTACTGGGATTACCTCCGAAGCACAAAATTAATTACACATGTTAACTCAAGTAAATTTACATATGCACAAGTTATTGTGACTACATGTTTCATTTAAGATAGATGACCATAGTAAAATAATCATTATTGAAGAAATATAAATTAAACTCGAAATCTGTATTAAATTCTATTGGTAAATTGTGTAAAATGTCAATCCGAATGTATTTTAGAAAATATGTTAACTCATGTATTCATAACTAGTTCCAATAAAGAGTGTAATGAACTTTAGAAATTTGATTTATCGACAAGTGTTGGATTCCAGTCAGAGTATATTATGTTAGTTCCATTATTAATGTCTCTGATTTTGTTACATTGGAAATAAGCAACGTCGCTTTGTGTGATTTAAATGTTAGGACAATTTAATCATCGTGGCCAAATGGTTCTCGTAATGTTAATTTAAAAACACTAGCTGATGTTTTGAATAAGTATTTGTACTAAGTTACATTCAAATCTGAAGGTGTAGGCTTTTGTAGTTCTTTCTCCTGTCAGGGCTGTGATGTATTGGTTCTTCCAAGGTTGATATATGCCTATGTATTGTTTAATTATGCTGTTACATGCAAGTTAAATTTATCGATCATATTGTTATTTCTGTTTTTTCTTTTAATTAGTAGGCTACCTCAATTAGAATTCAAGGATTAACCATTTTCAGGCACTCTAGGCTTATATTTGGAACTAGTCCAAAATACGATTGTCAGTTAAATATTTATATTTCAACTACTGATTTTCTATTATTGACTCAACACCACTCTGTTTTCCTTCTATTCTATTCTTTTCTAAAACATTTTTTAATAATTAATGTCAATTAGGACATCTTAAGTCCCATCATTTCACTGTTCGGGCTTTCATCAATACATACCTACATCTTAAATTTTTCTGAAAAAATAACAGTGATATCCCGTCACAATATCGCTGAACTAGTGTGCCCCACAGTGAAGTAAATGAAGTAAATTTCTTCCAGTCCGCTCGACCATTAAAGGTAATAGGATGGAGTTTCCATCTGGGGCTGTGATTCGAACTCTGGCTAGCTTATTTGGGAAAGCATTGGCACGGAAGGCCGAAGGTTACTGGTTCGAATCACGGTGTCAGAGGATATCTTCTCCTTAAGCGTTCATAATATGTAATTTTCAGAAGAAACAAGGTTTTGCGAATACCTTTCTGTTTCTTATATTACTTAAATTAATTACCATGTTAAAATGTCCTCATTTATTGCTAGTTTCTCCAACATGAAGTTTATAATTTAATCACATTACTCTAATATTTAAGAGTAGGCCTACTTATAAGTCTGTATCGTTTTTATGTGTTCATGTTAGATCTTGGTTCTTGTAAATACCTTGATGAATGTTAAGACAAGAATTCAGGAAATCACATTTACTACATTAGACAAAATCAGTTTTCTTAGTATTATAAAATGAAACTGAAAACTCAGTGAATAGGATTATATCTCCATTCGTTATGGCTATGTTTAGAACGGAATGTGTAAAATACAGGACTTCAAAAATCTAATTTCATTAATTTTATATTCCTTTCTGTAAACTGGAAATTAAGCGAGTGCTTTATTTGAATGTGTTTTTGTTTTTTAATTTCTTTAGAAGCTCTATATGTGTTTATGTCGTCATCTCACCTTTTCAAACATTAAGCCGTGAAATACGATTGTGTGTTCCTCATAGAGACGAAACAAATTGGGGAATTAGTAATGCTCAAGGCACTACACTTCCTAAATGATTATTAATATGTTATCCTAATCGGCCACTTAACTTTATTATTCTTGAAGTCTAATAATACTGTACGGTACTCTTTAAGATAGAAATGTTGTACGCGGATGAAATTAATTAACTTAATCAAACATTTAATGAATTTGCGGATATATACAATAATTATGCCAGATCTTTCGAGTGTAAACTTTTAATTTTTCTTGACAATTATCGTGTTTTATACCTTTTTGTTTCTAAAGAAGTCATACTCATATAACCGGAGAAAGTATATTTCAAGCAAAACATTTAAAATTAGATTGACTCTTTCGCTCAATATTCAGCGACCAATCCAGTATAAGAATATGTAGATTTCAACTAATCGCACGTGTCTATAATAATTTTATTGTTTTTTATCACTTTCATTTATCGCACCTACCTGCGTTTGTTTTTTATGCATGTTCTCAAGGACTGAAGACTGAAACATCTTCACACCTGTAGATTCTTAGATAAAAAATAATTAACCATTGAACACAATGGCTGAGTGCATATAAGCTTCATATGAGCAAAAACAGGTATAAAAACAATGTATAATCATTTGTATTATTATTGTTATTTACATATTTATTTATTTATACTAGCGAAGTTAAGGCCGTGGTGAAGCATTTTAAATCACTTAGATAATTCAGTGAGTCCCACGCAAGAGTTGGCCAATGACACGGGTTTCTGCGTCGCGGTGGGCACAGCTCCAACTCCCGAGCGATCGGGTGAAATATCTACGCAAATAAAGCCGCGATCGCTGTAATGATTCAGGTTCTCACATTTACAGTTAAAATTACAATGAAAATAACCACGTACCTCATCACAAGAGATGTTGGAAATGTTCATCTCTTGCATCCACACAATACTGGTACCTTTTAAGGACATTTTCTTTCACGCGCATAAGTTCAGCTTCCGAGACAGAGTTAATTTCTATTTTGATAGGCCTATGTGTTATTGTATTTAAGTTCTAATAGTATTTGAATATTATTTATGGGGAATCTTGAAAACTAAAGTGTATAAATCAATTTCCCATACATTAGAAGAACTTAAAGACAATATCACAGTGACTATTAATCACTGCACACTGATACTTGCGTCTCCAGTAACGAACAGCACATTTTACCGCGATAAAATGCCATCCTCGCGATTCCTACAAGAATATTGTAAGATAAACGGCCATGATTGTTCTATATCCGAGGAATTGCTAAACATTATTGGTCACTATCAAACACGCGGCCTATGAGTGGGATAGTCAGTTAAATATTTATATGTCAACTACTGATTTTTCTATTCCTGACTCAACACCACTCTGTTTTCCTTCTATTCTATTCTAAAACATCTTTGAATAATTAAATGCCGATTCGGACATCTTGAGTTCCATGATTTCACTGTTCGGGTTTTCATCAATACACATCTACATCTTAGATTTTTCTGAAAAATAACAGTGAAATCCCGTCACAATATCACTGAACTAGTGTGCCCCACAGTGAAGTAAATGAAGTAAATTTCATCCAGTCCCCTCGACAATTAAAGGTAATAGGAGGGAGATTCCATCTGGAGCTGTGATTCGAACTCTGGCTAGCTTATTTGGGAAAGCATTGGCACGGAAGGCCGAAGGTTACTGGTTCGAATCACGGTGTCAGAGGATATCTTCTCCTTAAGCATTCATAATATGTAATTTTCAGAAGAAACAAGGTTTTGCGAATACCTTTCTGTTTCTTATATTACTTAAATTAATTACCATGTTAAAATGTCCTCATTTCTTGTTAGTTTCTCCAACATAAAGTTTATAATTTAATCACATTACTGTAATATTTAAGAGTACTTGTAAGTCTGTATCGTTTTTAAGTGTTCGTGTTAGATCTTGGTTCTTGTAAATACCTTGATGAATGTTAAGACAAGAATTCAGGAAATCACATTTACTACATTAGATCAACACAGTTTTCTTAGTATTATAAAATTGAAACTGAAAACTCAGTGAACAGGATTATAAAATCCTTTTTTCATGGCTAAGTTTAGAACGGAATGTGTAAAATAAAGGAATTTAAAAATCTAATTTCATTAATTTTATATTCCTTTGTCTAAACCGGAGACTAAGCGAGTGCTTTATTTGAGTGTGTTTTTGCTTTTTAATTCCTTTAGAAGCTCTATATGTGTTTATGTCGTCATTAGCTATCTCACCTTTTCAAACATTAAGCCGTGAAATACGATCATGTTACTCATAAAGACGAAACAAATTGGGGAATTAGTAATGCTCAAGGCACTACACTTCATAAATAATTATTTATCTGTTATCCTAATCGGCCACTTAACTTTATTATTCTTGAAGTCTATTAATACTGTACTCTTTAAGATAGATGAAATGAATTATACAAACATTTAATTAATTTCCGGAGATATACAATAATGATGCCAGATCGTTCGAGTGTAAACTTTTCATTTTACAAGACAATTATAATGTTTTATATCTTTTTGTTTCTAAAGAAGTCATACTCATATAACTGCAGAAAGTACATTTCAAGCAAAGCGTTTAAAATTAGATTGTTTCGCTCAATATTCAGCGACCAATCCAGTATAAGAATATGTGGATTTCAACTAATCGCATGTGTCTATAATAATTTTACCGTTTTTTATCACTTTCACCTGCGTTTGTTTCTTATGCATATTCTCAAGGACTGAAAACTGAAATATCTTCACACCTGTAGATTATTTGATAAAAAAAAAAGTTATCATTGAACACAATGACTGGGTGTATATAAGCTGCCTATGAGCAAAAACAGATATAAAAACAATGTACAATCTTGTGTATTATTATTATTTATTTATTTATACTAGCGAAGTTAAGGCCGTGGTGAAGCATTTTAAGTCACTTAAGATAATAAATACAATATTAATTACACTATATCATTAAAGCAGAGAGGTTATTCTAAAAGATTTATCCAGCTGATCATAATGAGAAGTGTTTGTGGAAGCGCCATCATTTAATTCATTCTCATAGTTGCATTTATTCACTACATGTGTTTAATTTTCAATTAAATTTTATTGCTACAAATTATAATATAAATTATATACAAATGTGATTTCGAACGCCACCCGACGAAACAAAGCAAATTTATATATAAGTACAGTATTCGCTAAATAGTTGATCGGACCGGAGTATGGGCTATGGTCGGGGGCAGTGGAGGCCAAAAAAAAAAGTATTTTCTAAATAATCACAACAAATGTGACTCGAAGTCCGAATTCTCTCAAGATAAATACGATGACCAATTTGCCGACTCGTGCGGATACCCCGATCGAAAGTCCCATAGGCGATTCATTCAATAAACAGTTCTTAGTAATGAAACAGAAATTTCATCGCTTATGTAAAGCTTTGAAGATTTAATGTTAAAACTAAAGTAAACTTGGACGAGAATAGCCTACATTTTGTTTTAAAACTCCTTACCTATTTATGTGAAAGTATTTATATATTCACCGACCGATTTTTTTACAACCTGTACGACCGTGCTAAAGCTACGGTATAATCAACATGTTCACTGAGTATTATACAAACGTAATTAATTACCAGTGTATTCTGTGAAATCTACTGTACATATATTTTTAATATTTCTTTATGGGATTATAAACGACCGTATAATGGTGATCCCAGTTACTTACTTGCTTACTCAATGGCAATAGACAATTCCTTAGCAAGCTAAAGGAATATTATCTATTTTATGGAACCCGAAGGTTCATTGCCGCGCTTACCTGAGCCCGCCATTCAACCCTATTCTGTGGTAACTCCATCCATTCATCCCTCACAAATCCTACTTCCCTTAAATCTATCCTAATATTGTCCTCCCACATATGTCTTGGTGTTCCAGGTGGTCTTTTCCCTTCGGGTCTCCCAGTCAATACTTTTGAGATATGTCTTTCCTGCCCCATGCGCGCAACATGACCAGCCCATTTCATCCTCCGTGAGTTAGTTACACTTACTATATCTGGTGAATAGTACAGGCCATGAAGCTCGTCGTTAATCAGTTTTCTTCAGTCCCCATTTTCATTTCTCTTAGGCCCAAATATTTTCCTAAGCACCCTGTTTTCGAACACACTCAGATTATGTTCTTCTCGACCAGTAAGCGGCCATGTCTCACATCCATATAATACTGACAACCGGCAGGATAACAGTGGGGATCCCAGTTAGGCCTACTTATCTAAATTTCAGTTTTTCTGGCTTTTATCAAAACAAAGGGAAGTGCGAAAGTTTCGAAATGTTTTGCTATTCTATCATATTTACCACCATTGTGATTATCATCGTTGCTGTTTGTTCTGATTCTGATTTTCTTATGGGATTGACAAGCAAGAGGAAGAATATATTATTATCGGTATGAGGAGCAAGTTAAATGTTTAAATAGAAGTTTAAAATCAACATGAAAATGTTTAGCGTCACCACCCTTCCTTACGACACTTCACTAAAATACTAATAGCTTAGAAACAATAGCACATATTTGTAAAATTAATCCTCATTTTTAAACATATAGGGTATGACATTCGAGTTCTGTATTACTTTGTTAACATTTGCATACAGAGTCTTTATAAATGTCCTATATATAGTCAAACGAAGAAGACAGAAAGACAAGCAATATATTAATTTGTTCATTTTACATAACAAGAGAATATTCTAGCTTGTAAACTTCCAGACAAGATTATCTATTCTTGCCACTATTTCTCTTTCAGAATGTGGTGCATATGTTTGGGAAGCAGTAACGAGTACCAACGAGATTTGGGCAATGTAATTTCTAGAGCAAATGTTAACAGAAGTATAATTAGCTCTTAAAGCAAATATTGATTGTTGGAGGAATGGAAGAATGCTCCCAACTCATTAAAAAACGAACGAAACTCATGGGATGTAAAAGAAAACCGGGAATTTATTTGTAGTTTCCTAGTGTTATGACAAGGGTACGCCATAGTACAATATTCGTTCAAGCTCTGCGCTCCATATTTGATGGTTTGGGTTCAAGCCCCAATATCGTCACGGTTTCTCAATTGACATAATTCTGTAGGGTGGCATTACGACCTTGGGGTCGTCTCAGCCTTTAACAGAAGGAGCAAACATGGATGAAAGGGTAGACATCCTTACCATCCTCATGTGCAGTTTGTCTAATATTCCAAAATCCATAACTGCCAGGAACTGTAAAGACCTACCGCTACATGACCTCAAAATAAGAATTACTTTATTACTGAATGATTTCAGATTCTCTTGGCGTAGCGTACGAATAAAGGCTTCTCCGGTTGACAGCCAGGTTTGAAGGACTATTGTTTCCAACTTCTCGGAATCAGTTTATATATCCCTTCTGCGCAACGAATCGACACTTCAGTATCACTGAAGATGGAGGACACGTGGGCCTCTGAAACGTAGGTGACAATAGACATCCAAACCTGGCTGTCAACTTAGGAAGCCTTTATTCATACTTTGCATCTGCTTTGTTAACGTATAATTAAGGTCATGAGAACCATGTGTGATCTAAGCAGCATGTGCCATGTTTTCAGATATTATAACTTGAAAGTTTACCATAGAACAATAATTCACTCAAATTCCTTATCAAACATCTCTTATTATTTTCAAGTGCACGCTATCAAATAATTCTTTCAGTGAACAGACAAAATACAAAAAAAAAAATATTTATGCATTATAGCCGAAATTCTAAATCTCTTGTACCAGTATGGTCCTGATATTATTGTAATGCATGGCACTTGTATCAGTATAACTAAATGTGTACTTTAAATATGGATTACTCGGAGATATAAAACTTTTTGTACTGAGCCCCTCCCAGATATAATAATGTATAATAATATACGTTTTCATTCAAAAGAAAGTCTCCGATATTTAACTGTAAACATAGGGAAAAGTAAGCCAAGTGCTTTTAATAGTTATTGTTTTTGTTTGTACTGTACTTCATAAGTTAAATAAAACTATTCACAATTTCGAAGAGAAGGAAAAACATGATTCTCTTTATTTAATTTTCTCGAGAGAATTCATGCTAAAAATTAAGGGGAGATGTTAGTTACCGCTAGCAAAATGATAGAAAATATAGCTTATGTTCAAGAAGCCGTAACTCAGGTGTTAACAGTCAGATTTAGTTGAATTTTTTCATGCTTTGCAAGTGCACTCTGCAGTTTAAAATAAGGAGAGAATGGTTTTTCTAGAACTCGCTATTTGGTAGGAAAGAATTTTTTAACACATAGGTGACAATTTTGTTTTTCAGTTACTTCCCTTGACATAGGTACGCTTTATTCAATTTCTGTAGCTTAGATTTTTGTGAAACTTTGGGAACATACTAACAATAGGTACTACTATTTACCCTACCACAATGAGTCTAATATGTACAATATTACTGCATGAAAACTGCATGAAAACTTCACGAATAAAAGAACTACTTTTTTTTAAAAATAAAAACAGTTGAAAATTCTGTATAGTTAAGTCTTTTCCCATAATTCTGCTAAGGGAGATTTGTCATCCATCCATAATGAATTCCTAAAAGTTTCATTATTTTAGCATGAATAGGTTTTGAGAAAATGGTACCTGAAGTACAAAAAATGTAATTTTAAAGGAGAGCGAAAAGAAAATGGCGTGCCTTATGGTATTTTATCCATTTTAGAAAGTTCTAGGTCGCTCTCCTCGCTTAATAATAACGCAACATATAAGACCTATATATCAAAATTTTCACAAAACTATGCTCTTATTACATGAGCCTAATAAAAAAAAATAGATTTTTTTACACTGAAAACTACCATCTCCTTTTAAAGTAGAAAGGATTAGTTCCTTGTTTATATAATATTCTCTATAAACTAGGCATAACCTGGATTTTACGCAAAACGGTAAAACATTTTTACTGATGAAGTACTAGTCTCTTGGTTATATATATCATGACAAATACGTTACTCCCCATTAATCTGTACAGTTATTTCACTTCCAAGCTATGTTCTGTTTACATTCTATATTCAGACATTTGATGCCAAAATATTAATTTGGATTATTCCTACATTGCAATTGAGTGTGTACCATAATGCGCGATTCCTTTCCCGCTCAATCTCATTTAATTACTTAAGCTAATGTTCTACACTCTTTTTCCTCTAGAGCATTACTATAACTATAAAAAGCGAAAAGAGAACAGCATGATGCTAACCAGCAGCTTGTATTGAAGCACAGAGTCGGAGGATAATAGCAGTAACTTGAGATATGAAAGTAAATGTTCTTGTGATTGGAAATGAGCATGAGAACAGAGTTCCGCTGATGAGAGCTCTACAAGTTCATTTTCTCCTCTAATGGCTTTCCTTTCTAAGGCTGATCAACAAGAACAATGGCACTAGTTGAAAGCACTTACCAAGAAAGCGAATATTTGTTACATTTCCCAGAGCATTAGGAAGCATTGCCAAGATTCACAATTCAGACTGTTCAAATGCTAATTGTGCGGCCCGCTATCCAAGTTACTCACTTATCAATCTGTATATAGTTCTTAGGTAATATGTTTATTATTATGGAGACTTACTGCATGTTACGAAGTAATTGGTGAGCCTACAAGATTAGTGGACCCGCGTTCGATTCTGATGGGAACTTCCAAATCGAATAGAGCTCGTAGCGGAATTGAAGTTTAGACAATAACTGGATAACGGTTAACTGCACAGACAATTAATTGCAGGAAATATAAAAACAGTTAACTTTGATTTGAGTACATACTTCATCGGATATTATTTGCAGTTATATAAATGTTTATGTCGATTAACAATAGACAGTTAACTATAGTTAATTCTCATTCTCTGGGTCTATTGCCTATGTGTTGTACGCTTCTCTGCGTTTGTCATGCGCACAATACCATATAAACATTCCTCAGAAGCAGGCACATGATGCCCATCCACTCTAAAGCTTGACGAAACGATTTCAACAACCTTCTTACACTGGAAAGACTGATTCATGCTGTACTGCTACTCTCTTTTAACAATTAATTGGAAAACTACAAATAACTGAATACTATTTAAAGTGGCGTCATTATCCAGTTATCTGGATAACTCTTGTCCATATAATTGGATAAATGGTCATGGTTAATTGAACAGTTATTTGTTCTGTTAACCCATTAACGTTTGTCCAAATAATCAGAATTAGTGATTCCACGTTCATGTCTTCGTGGGTGTTCGCGTCTCCTAAAGTTTCAAACACCCCTCAAATTTATTTATAGCCAACTTGGTTCACTGATTTTGTTAATGAACACGGATGTGGAAGCCCGGTTTCAATGCCCGATACCTTGGACTCGTTTTAATGTAAGAAATTGCGGGACTCCTCATTGCGTGGACAATTCAGAATGATGTTAATAACGAAGAGTGTCAGCAGAAATGGCCATGGGAGTCATAGTTAGATACTGATTGTGAAATAGTTCGTTTATATCTTGATACCGATGCTATGCATGGTGTGTGTGATTGTGTGAGTGAGTGAGGCAGACAATAGTGATGTGTAAATGGTGCTTATTTTTCTATCGAAAAGTAATAAACAATAACGATAACAAATTTATCACTACATATCAGAATATAAAATATTTACGAATGTGTATTCTAATGCCCCCCGGAAAAGGCAAACCTTGTGCTTGGGGACGGTTTAGTAGAGTTGGATTATTCCCACAAAGTCTCTGGCCTTGAAGACAAACCCAGCCAGCGAGCTTCTCGTTACGTCTCGTTACCAAGATGCGCGAATTCGGTGCGCGTAAGATCAGTAAGCTACCGCTGGGCAGAGAGTGAACATCATGCAGCATGTCGTCGTCAGTCGTAGAAAATACAATAATAGTTGAGTGGAGAGGTGATGCCGCTGCGAGAGAGACAGACAACACGTGGAGTGGGATAGGAGAGCTGATCCAATCAGGGTGCAGCTACCTCCCCTAGCCAGGAACTCTACGAGCGGTGAGACTCGCTCCTAAGGTATATACGTAAAAACCCAGAGACGTTGTGGAGGTAATCTTACTCTACAACACACTGGATTATATTAAAATGTTTACAATAATTCAGAAAAGTGGAATAACAAAACACACACAAGTATGAGTTAGTAATATTTACAGCCGTGGATGATAAATATAATAAGGATGCACTAGCCACTGACATTTGGGACATTCACTAAGTGCAAATGCACTAAATTAATGTTTGTTTAACCTGGTCCGAGGTCACATGGGAAATGTAGGGACTGAGAAAGCAGTCTCAAATTTCCAATAGCTTATGCCACCAATTCTTCATTAAGAAAACATTAAGACAAGATATGCACAGCCAATGGGATCGGTTTTGGCAAGAAAGCAATTACTGCAGTACAACGAAATGTTTTTTTCCCACAAGAATGTAAGATAGAATAGCCTGTACACTTGATTCCAAACTATATTATGACTCCATTCTCAACAGGGCATGGGAAATTTGTTGAATACTTTCATAGGTTTAAAATTTCTACCTCTGTAAACTGCAAATGTAAAGAGGAAAGCCAGTATTTTAGGCATATCTTATTTCATTGGTCATTATATTATTTATGCATGAATGTTATCAGTTAATATTATATTTTATATTCTGATTATATGTTTAATCTACAACCCTAATATGCCAGTCGGTACAATAGGGCTCTGTACCTTTGGAAATCAATAATAATAATAATAATAATAATAATAATAATAATAAATACACATGTTATAATTAGAATAATAGAAATGTACGAGTTAATATTTCTAATAATAATATATACAATTTGAAGGTAAATTAATTGAGGAAATTGCAAGTATTAGGCCTTAATCTGTGTTCTAAAATTTAATACAATAATTTGGAGGAAGTAACTACATACTTTTTATAATTTTAGACGTAATAATTGTTTAATCCAGTTAATTCAGGATGGTTGCTAATAAATTAATTAAAAATCCTTAGGCCAAAACTTGAACAATACTTAACTCCAGCATCTGTAAAAAAAAAAAAAATAGGTTCAGTTATTAAATTTAAATGATTTTTCACATATTATATACATGACTTTTTTATCTTCATTCGCCACGATTTTCTATGCAAGTGGGCCAATAGGAGGTAATTGTATATTTGGTCTACAATGAATTCGTTTAGTAAGAAAATATAATTTCGAAGAGTAGTCGAGAGGTTTTGATAAACCAATTTTTATCATGCGTTTTTCAGACAATTCAAAAGGGCTAAGGGTGATTTTTGCAACTCCTCCCCATCAAATTATGTCATATTAATTTTTTCACGAACATGTTATTTCCTACCTTGTGGAGCTTAGACTTAAATTTATGTCTGAGATAAGAAATATATCTCTTAACTGAAATACAGTAGTAGTGGCAGAATACAGGAACAGAATAATCGTTTTCAAATTGTTTTCCTCTTTTTCATCGTTGCGGTGCCTCGACAGATGTACAAGTTTTATTGGTAGAATGCATTCCACAATGATTGATTTACAATTTCCAACAATTGTTTTAATTGCTTGAAGCACCGACCTATCTTCAATCCCGATGCAAACATTAAAATTGCTATTAAGAAAGTAATAAACGTAATATATTGTGTACTGTACACGGTCAGAAGTGATGACTACGTGTCCACATAAAATTCACCACTGACGTTGCTTTAACACCTGTGTTGGATGAGAAGGAACGAACTCTTGCAATTGTTCAGGGTAAAACATATGTCAATGTTTGGTTTCTTACGTGACGCGTGATTGGTAAAATAACACTCTATATAAGCTTAAAGGGGACTATCGAAGACTTTATATCAGGAAGTACTGTCTTAGACACAAAGAATGTCATAACTTCTGGCGGGAAATATTTTCAAGTTTTGATTCGCGATTCAAACGAGTACGCTTTGAAACAGAACCTTCCTTTGACGTCGACAAATAGACCTGCAAAAGCCTCTCTTCGTGCCGTCTCTGTAGCTGTGACAGCTAAGATGTGTTTTTTGTCCAGAAGGACGCGAGTTCGTTCCTGTCTCCCTGATGTTTAGTCTGTTTAATAACGTCGCTAATTTTCAACGTATTATCTGTCTTTGTTCGTTGAATTGTATTCTTTACAAATAAACTTTTTATTTCTCGCTCTTCTAGATGGCTCTGAACTTGGGGTTTAAAAGGTTATAGACTGGGAAGATAATGTTCCCCCCCGAAGCAATACAAATATAAAGAAAGCAATAATACAAAAAAGACACGTCGACCTAATAACCTTCTTGATCAGTGCTAAGAAATGAGTGATCATAGCCAATATCCCTACTCAACAGTCTTCCATATACAGGCCATGGAGGCCCAGAGGGTTTCAGGAGGTTGAGTCTCCCAGATTTATAGACATTTGGAATGTGAAGATGGTAAGGTTATCAGCCTTACGCACCGGCCGCCTTTACCCCCAGGTTTGCTCCTGGTACTCATGTCATCTAGAGGTTGAGTTGGCACCAGGGCCATAGTGCCACCAGAAGGATTAGGCCAATCGAAAAACTCAACGACCTCATCGGGGATTGAACTCGCGACCTTCCGGTTTGTAGCGCAGCGCCTCAACCACTACGCTACGGCGTACCCCCTCCTAGTCAACAGAGTACAATTATGTGTCTATTATTAAAAGGAAACTTCCTCAAATTCCAAATTAATAACGATTTGGTTTATTTCCACAATTAATTTAATTAATTTAAACTAACAACCAGTTAGTGGCTCGCACGTTAGATCCCGCAGTCTCCGTGATTATTATCCTCTGTATCTTCTGTCTTGTTTGCTTTTCAATTTACAGTCATTAGTCTATAATGTATGGCTCGTTATGCTAAATTATTCTTCTCGGGCACTTTTTTAGCAATGGCATTCATAGAGATGACGTACAACGAAACAGAACGGATCTTCTTAGCTCTTGTGAAACTGCCGATCATGCCCAGTCCAACCTCTTCCAAGGACTTAGAATAGACATTTGTATTTTAATGTTTTCCGAGGCCCTGTAGAACGTTTGTTACACATTTAGAGATCAGTTTGTACTGGCGATTTATATTACGCAACTTAATGATAAATGATACTGAAAATTCTGACTCAATACCCGGTACAAAAATTTATCTAACAGTAAATAAGAAATATAAAATACACAATTCCATAAAAAACAAGACTAAAATACCCATGTAGAGAGCTGCCAAGCTAGGAAGACGTTTGACCGCGCATGCGCTCTTGGTGCTGTGCAATGGTGGACATCACTTCCACTCAATCTCCCCCTCACCGGTGGCGGACGTTCTCCTGGTTGGACCGCTCTCTACCGCTATCAATAAAGATTGTTTGTACTCTAGGTCCAAAACTTTATAATAGTTACCATAGGCAGACACTTTGTGGAGGAATCAGCTATTGGTAAAGCGTGACAATCCTGATTATGATTCATTTCTTTAATCTTATGTACAAACGAGGAGGGATTTAAATTTTTTAAAATCAATACAGTTCCTTTACAGACAGAACAAAATACTCTGAGGTTATGTGCAATTGTGTTATAAAATCTTAGAAATTACTCAGAAGCTGTAAAATTTGAATGTAAAATGCTGTTCAAAGGCATACAGAAATAAGAAACTTATTTTTTTTTCCTGAAAACTATATATTTGGGTGCAGAGGACACCAAAATATGTATCTGTGCTGATAGCTTCGAATTTCTCGTCGAACATAGTACTTCTTTTACCTACATGTAGTTTCTATGGTACATCCAGAGGCAGTAAACATGGTAGTTAATCTACGTGTTTAATTAGTCTTATAGGTACTAATAGACGTACCTGTATTAAGTTTGCGAAGATATGGAGATTTGTTTCCTAACCGCCAATATAGCTGTTCGCTTTATTTGGCTCGCAACAAACTAGTTGAGGAGCCTAGGCCATAAAAGTCACTATTCAGATTGAAGTAGAAAAGCACATTTCCAACATCTTCAGGAGTGCTCACCGACAAAGTTGCAAAGGAAATTGTTAAAGCGAGAAACGATTACACAAATCCATGCATGAGTTCTTGTAATTCCTGCAACTTCAAGTTGCTAATGCTCACAGTGTCATTTCATTTCTTTAGCGTCCTACAAAGGCATTATTTAAAATGTCTTCAGTGACATTAATGTGGTTTACCTTTAACATGAAATGCGTTCCACATATTATATACATTAAGCTTCCGCAGGAATAAAACTCGTATTTCAGAGGTATCGATGCGAATGTGGTATCGATATTACAGCTAGGATTAGTCGATAAAAGTTAATTGGTTAGTTGGGCAAATAATTGCTCAATGAACGATTATCTTTAAACGAATTAAAAGGATAACAGTTAACTAGATAACTGGGTGGATAATGATTGCATTTTAACCAATAGTCAAATATTTTTTTAGTTATCCAGTTAATTGCGGAAAGAGAGTTTAGCTGATGGGAAATATAGATTGAATCAACGGTTCCAGTCAAAAGGGTTATTGAAATATTCGTCATGGTCTAGGGTGGATGGAAAAAGTATGACTTTTTCGGCGCCATTGTAATACGTGTGTCATGTCTCGAAGGAGAAAAACTCAAAGAAGCATTCAGTATATTATAGAACCAGAGAGGGAGAAAGTAACTAGGCTATATTTAATTTTTAGTCTATACCGATCGATATAAAAATCCAGATAACTGCATATAATATACAATTAACTATGTATCCAAGAACAGTTAACTGTTTTATCTCGTGTGCAGTTAAGTTACCCAGTAGCTCAACCTCAACTGTTTTACATCTCATTTTACCTGTTGTATTTATTAATTGGTTCGGTATTCCAAGTTAATTGCGACAAATACAACGGCCAAAAACTGTTTATGTTGACAAGATGTCAAGCTTTTTGTTATTCTTGGTTCTGCAATTGAAAATTTCTCTTTATGAGGTAGAATATACTATTGAAGCCATGATGGACTTCTCTGTGTTGGAAATCCGTTGCAACATAACACTGAAAGTATTTTCTGACGTTAACTTTGCGTATTATTGCAGGAAACATGTATTACTAAAGTTGCCTTAAGTAATCTGTGTAGAGTCGATCCCTGGACTTCCTAGTCAACGCAATGCAGATCAGAAGGCTAGCCGTGCAGGGGGGCCTTTTCATCACATCTTATTATACAGATACAAATCTTCGCAAGTAGCAATTTATTAAAGGTCATTATTGTTTACGTGGGCCATCTGTCATCCCGCTTAATTAGACCTGTCATAGAGGACCATGGTGTACGGCCAGGGATGTCCATGGCATTCATTGTGTGCGTGTCCTGCGTACATTGAACAATACACTGCACATTGCATTCCTCTTCTGCCATCACGTACTATAACTTACACCAAAGGAGTGTGATATAAATCCGTAACGTTTGAATTATGTGATATATCATCCAATCGTTGTGAGATATACTTTAAAAACTTTTGGCTCTTGTATTACCAAATAATAATTGGTACTCTACTCCTACTCCTACAGCGAAACTGTTTAGCTATACTTAACCATACACGAAATA
This sequence comes from Ectobius pallidus, assembly GCA_964059195.1. NCBI lineage: Eukaryota > Metazoa > Arthropoda > Insecta > Blattodea > Ectobiidae > Ectobius > Ectobius pallidus. Next base: position 1,107,147 of record CAXKWD010000011.1, on the reverse strand, counting down.
TATAAGTATCGTACACTGGAAATAAAATATTTAATCTGTTTGCTTCAAAATAGGATAATAAGATTACGCTGCTGATGATTTTTAATACAGTTTTCATTTTTCTTCATATCTGTTTATTGAAATACATATATTGGGCCGTTATAACTTTATGAGCTCTGATTTAAGAATATCGCTAATTAAATTAAACCACAGTAACCAGCCTTATCCATGTACGCCAAACTTCTTACTCCGATGTGTTATGAAAACTCCAGGACATTTAGTTCAAGTGGTATCTTAATATACTATTTCTAATTTATCTGGTTCCAAATTATTTGATATTGAATTATGTTTAACGTTATTCATATGGTTATTTATATTATGATTACCGTAATTTTGGTTCTGATTTTTTAAATTTATTTATTGTTGTATGTTATGATTATTCTAAAAGGCGATTGGTTCGATAGAAATTAAGTTATTTCACAAAGAGTCGGTCACAGGGGTGATAAGGTAGCTTCCCCGCCTCTGGATCCGAGGGTTGCATGTTCAAACCCGGCAACGAAAACCTCCGGGAGAATCCCATGTTACGGCAGGTTACAGAACTCAACAGCCTGAATTAGGAACCTCTGGATAAATTCTTGGCCCTTCCACGTCCAAATAATACTTTAGTTTCCTCAAGCTCGTCATGGAGGCGGTGGGCTTACTACCTGTCCCTATGTCGTCCGTAGGAAAATTTGCATAACTGAATTAGTCTTAAGCAACGAAACCTCCACTCTGAGGTCCTATACTCCTGCCTTTGGAGCTGCAGGATATCATTCATCGTTCCATCCATGATACTTGGTATTTACTGTTTTAAAGCTAATTATTTTACACTATTACCGATTTTTAGAGGTCGAAACTAAATGATATACAAATTATTTAATACTAAAAATTATTAATTAAGATATGAAGGTCTACATTGTTTTTGTGCCAGCCTATGTTTTAAAAAAATTATATTTTCAATTCGTACAGTTTATGTAGTTCTAAGCTCGTTAATACATGAATTCTTAAATATTACAAAAGCTTAACAACGGTTGGTAAATTATTTGTTGAAGTTAATTGTAATACAGCACACACTTGTAGTAGGCTACATTTTAAAAACTATATAGTATCTGAGGAGTTAAAACATATTTTCTTAACATAGTAAATCCGTAGATAAATAATGAAGTGTGTGTGTATATATATATATATACTGCTATGTAATTTGCGTATACAGCAGTGCTATCAACTAGTACCGATACCGATATCGATACCGAAGATCTCGCTTGAATCGATCTTTGTATCAGAAAGATGACGTCAATTGTGATGAGAGTTTTAATAACAGGTAACAATACAAATACAATTATTTGTAGTAAATAAGACATAATTATACCTCAAGTTATGTTCTTATTCTTGAAATATCATACGAAACGATTGTTTTTGTCTTTCTTGGGAAATTTACGCTCGAGGATAAATCGAAAAGTAAAAAACTCTCCAATGGTATGAATAAATAAATAATTTTAACTCATTTAATAATGCTACTCTAGGTGTTGTGAATTTTAAGTAATTGAGTGTATATTTACGGACGTCATAAAATTACGAATAGCCCACCAGTAATTTTAATTTCTAAATTCGATAATGAATTATCGGTATCTTTTCAAACTATCGAAACAGAACTTTTCAAACAATGGTTCCAGCTCCAGCTTTGTAGTTCCTCATAGTAAAATATGTGATATGTGAGAGATGCGATTAGTTCGTCGACGTGTTTATTTTCAATGAATACATAACTGCAACATAATTTTTTCGATTGTTTTTAATAATAAATTATTAAGAACGTCTAGTTTATGTTTGATTTGCAGACATTTCGATTTTGTCTTACATGTTGTCATTTTCCTTTATAACTTATTAGTAAGTAGAAATTCTAGAAAAAGATACATATTGTATAGTATAATAATCATTAATTGGGAAATGTAATGCTGAATTTTCCTTAACCAAAAATATCGATTACTTATATCTAGGCGTAATTGAAATTAAGTCAAATAGAATTTGAGTTCAAAATAAGAGAGAAACGGACCGAATCGAGTAGAGTTAGAATTAATTGAATTTCGAAGATATGCCTAACTCATCGAGCGAGCATGTGGGAGTGAATAAATTTATTTGCAAGACGTGGTACCACAAGTTACAATGTATTTAGATCTATTTATTAACATAACACTTAATCAACTGTACTCATAAAATAAAAAGTAACTCACTTAGTACTTTCATTATTAAAGTCTCTATGTTGGCACGGAGTTCAGACATTTATCACGGTAGGATCTAGAACTATCGATCCCAATGCCAACCCGTTCATTTTTCAGTTAACAGAAGCCCTCACACGTTTTCCAAAAAAAATTGTCCGACGATCATTAAACCCCTCGCCTAATAGAAACAATTTAGTAAGTAGAGTGTCCATTAAACTTTGTAATAGATTAATAATAGCTATATATCACATTATGAAAACAGATATACTTGCGTATGAGATTTCATATTCGTTCCTTTATATCCATTTGATTTACAACCGAGCCAGACAGCATTAACTATCCGAGGTGTAGGGAACTATTGTGCACCGTGTGTGGCTGTTAGTATACAGAGTGTCTTCGAATCCCGTCCATTTTTGTCATACCCAACCCACGTCCAGTTATTAGGGTTAGATCATACTGCCAGTGTTAAACTACTGAATTGGCCCTGCTTCGGTTACTTCGTATAAGTTACATAGGTAAAGTTCTTACATTTACTATTTAAGTGTTATTATTGATATTGTTACAAACAGGACTCGAAAGTTTATTAAGATCATATTTTTAATAGTGCACTCTGTTACAGTCTAGTGTTAAATTGTGTACAAGACATGAAAGAAATAATTGAAAATTGATTTTTCATGTTGCATATTTTGTTAGTTTTGCTATACTTCATCACATTTGCTTCACATTAAAATATTTAAGTATATATATTTTTTTAATTTGTCACCATTTCAACAACGTACATCTGACTGATTTTAAATATTGAATATTTCTTTTAATTAAAACATTTACAGCATAATTAGGTAAGTGAATGTATTGGGAACAGACTGTACATTATGTGACAGTACATAGCGTAATGTATTCGGAACTGATTGTTTTACTTCATTACTTTTCTATTGACCAAAATTTGTTGCATTTACTTTTCTAAAAGCATTTAAATGTAATTTATACGACTTGTAATTTATAATTTAATTTATCTAATAAGAGATCGTAAAGCAATAAAATTACTTAAATAATAGAACATACTTCAATGGTTCCACAGCATATTTTACAAGTTTTAGAGCATATTTGCGTACATATTTCGTCTTCTGATAAACCATTAACCTTAGTCATAATTGATGTACTTTTTATTTCATTACAGTATTATTATTAAGAATCAGTTTTTCTAGTCATCTTTGAACCGCAAACTCGCGTGATTATCTGTTACGCATAATGCAGAATTTGGCATTACTCTAATAGCTGTCATTTTGTACGAGTGATTAATGTAGCGGTCATAGCGGCCACTAACGCAAAGAGTCACGGGTTCAAATCCACCTTCAAACTAATACTATTTATATGTACTCTAATAAATCTACGGCAAAGTTTGAATAGAGATCAGTAAAGCTGCGTCTCCATTGATATACATTTAACACCAACTTGTCAATACTAACATTGATATTGACATGTATATTGCAATTTCGCGTTCCAATTGACTTGACATGCAAACCCAGCGTGTTGCACTTAACATTTTCAGATGTTAATTTGTTTTCCGGAGAAAATGGACAACATGTCAAGTCAACTTACTATTCGGTCAATATCGGGTTTGTTTCGGGAATTTCCGGGAAACGAAAAGCGATCGCCAGCTTAATAGGCTTTGGTTCGGGAATTTCCGGGTAAACAACAAGCAGTCGACAGCTTCCTCAGTATTCCCGGCATCCATTTTGTATTATGTGAGTACTGTATTTGGTATATCAGTGTTCTCAATAGTATTGCATCTACAGTACTTTTAAAATGATTTTTTATGGCATACTCCATTGTTGAAAAATGTGGTAGTTATTTTGAAAAGATCAAGACATCTGTACAAAACTAGTATTTAAGAAAGTCATAGACAGTTAACAAGAAGATAATAACGAGTATATAAAACTACTCTCATTTTGTAATGTTGGCTGCCCTCTTCAGAGGCATTTTCTTTTTGAATGTTATTCATTTCTGTTCGTAACCGCGCCAACACATGTTAACCTATAACATTGTAGTGGAGACAGTTGTTAATTGGCAAACCATTTGACTTGTATACATCAACAAGTTGATGATAAACATTTAACATATGTTAACTGCAACATGTTGGTGTTAAATGTATATCAATGGAGACGCAGCTTAACCATTCACTTCCGTGCCCAATAACATCGAAGTATACGACGAAGATATTAACACAAAAGAAAGTGAACCTTCATTGAATATAACCTTTACCGTCCCTTAAACTTCTACTGAATGCATACAACAATACGCGTGAACTATGCATATATACTATAGCATAACTAGAAGAAATGCACGGCGTTTCGGGGATACGGTGCAAGTATACCGTTCAGCCGTGGATAATATTCTTTGCATGCGGTATTAATTTACGTTAAGGCGGGTAAGAGGTGAATATTAACCATATTTGGTCAGAATTAGCATTATTTATCTTTTTGCTTCTAAAAAATACTGTGTTGGTTAAGTTTCAATTCTCTCGGGCACTTTTAAGTGTAGGGCCTATCAATTTACGCGATATTCTAAAGGCTACACTCGTTAAATGTTTGAAACTTAGCAATGAAAATAAATATTTTTTGACAAAATTAAACTGCCATCAGAAGATTATCCCTAAGAAACAAAAGTAACACAATTTAATCCCGCAAACTCGAAACTCGATAACCCGGCAGTTCGGATTACTCGGCTACCATGATGGGAATATCAAAGAATTTTTGGCAAGACCTGAGATAAACTGTTTTGTTGTAATTTAACTACACATGTAACTTTTGTCTCGTTGAAGAGAATGTATGTTCGTACTTAAATGTCTTATGATGGTTTTAACAGTGTTTTCTATATTTGATTTCAATAGAAGCATTTTTAATTTTTTGCGATAACGGTTTTCATTTTTAAGCCCTTGTTCCCGATAACTCAGTAATTCGGAAACTAGGCGCCCTTTCGGTCCATATTAGGCTGAGTTTGCGGTACTCTACTGAATTGAAGTTGGTCTAATTTTTAATAAAGGTCAGTTGTAAAGATGGGTACTTCAAATGAGGCTTCATATACACATTTTTCTTTTAAATATCATACAAAATTTTAAAGTCATTTTCCCATACTTTTATTTTCACTGTATTTTTATAAATTCATAACTAAATGGGTTCCACAGTCTTAACGCAAAGAGTCTTTTATTTTTAGTGTGACTAATTAAATAGCTTTTGTTTTTTTGTTGTGTCAACCGTTTTTAAATAAAAAATAAAATGTGGTGATCGTGCAATTTTTCTTAAATTTGAGACGTGCGTTGGATATTATTTTTCTCCATTTGTAGTAAAAATACAAGAATTCTAATATATGAAATTTTTCTAACTATTTCATTGGTAAAAAAAAATAATTTTAATGAAAAATTTCATTTTGAAATATGGAACATTTTTATTATTAATTTTTTAATAACTCAAAAACTAATAGACTGACAGAAATGAAACTGCTCCAAAGCATTTACATCACAAGTATATGTACGAAAATCAAGTGCGTAGCTTCATAAATGCAGAAAATACAAGTTTCACCCACTACTTCAGAGCTGGGTAATTCTGGAGGTATATTGCCATTCAGACTCATTTCACTGTTGTCTCCCCATTCCTTCACTTACTTGTCTTACACTATGGATGGCACAAAACAGTACAGTTCTCTTCACTTTCAGTAGTTTTGAAGCCGAAAGAGATTGTGCTGTCACAGCAGTAGCTTTAACTGGTCCTTGTTCTCATCTCCGTAGCTGAGTGACTTGAATTTTAGTCTCCGTAGCTGATACCCCGTCTCTTCAACTCCTTACTTGATGTCTCCGACTTCTTTAGCTTTAAATCGTTTCTTGTCTTTTCATCTCTTTAACTGGAGACTCAATATCCTTTGCAAATAATGTAGCTCATTTTCTTCTCTTTGGCTTCTGCCTCATCATGCCAGAAGTTAAAATGTTAGATTCCTTCAGAGAATCGTTGTTCATTTCCATTTAAGCCGTAAGAAAATGCAAGATTTCTTTCAGGATAGAGCAAAAAGTATTGATACTCTTCAAAACAACACTTTTATACTTTTCCACTCACAACGAGGGTAGGCTATAAGGTTGTCAGTGGAGAAACTTGTATTATTAACCCGTACTGACAAGAAAATCGTTAATGATCACTCGATTATCTTATAGCGTGTTTGGTAATGGTACTTTATGCATCGAGCCTATAATGGCACTTACTAAGATACGAGTATGTTTATCAAACGAACCAAGCTTGGTTTATAATTTTAATACGAGTGTTTTTGTTCGACCAAAATTAAACGTTTAAGATTTGAGGTTTTAGAATCATAAAAAAGAAACACGGCAAACATATGTTACTAAGTTCTCATAGTTCTTATCTTCTGCAGTAGATGGCAGCTGATATCGTACGGTCAAGTCGCTGCTTCTTCTTAGCCGTTTCTTAAAGCGAATGGATTTTTACAACAAGAAATAAACTAAACGTAGTATAATATTAAAATTAAGAGGAACATAATGGATTTTATTTTATTATGCTGGTTGTTTACTACGCAGTGTCATTTGCTACTCTCAAGGTTTCAAAATCGTTCCGTATTCCTTAATAATCTATACCACACCAGTGTTTTAATGGATGTAATTAAGAAACTCCTAAGCCACATATAATAACCGTATTATAGTTTGCTAGAACAAAAAATAACGTTTTTATTTATTTATATTTCCCTCTGGTGTACTTAAGGCCTTAAGGCCTTCTCTTTCACTAACCAGAGGTGGATGCATTCAAACCTTACCAAATAATCTAATTAATAATAATAATAATAAGAGAAACATGATTATATTATATAGATGTAGATTATGTTAGTGAAAACCATAATTAAAACTATATTAAACTATAGCCTAATAATGGAAATTCAACATTGTAAGTAGAACAAATTAGAAAAAAATAATAATGGCAATAATAATAATAGGTAGAAAAAGAAGAAAAGTAAAATAAAAATAAATGAAACTTAGCTAGCTGTAATGATGATTTTAAAACTGCTTATTTCTCCGACTTAGGCCTGCAACTGTTTCCGGTATACTGGAAATTGATCCTGCTCAGTAGTTGTTTTACATGCCTGTATGCATCGACATAGGACTGTCACAAATATGCAACACATAGATATCGTCAACCTGGTCAAGGAACGGGCCGTAAATCGACTGGGGAACAGAAATCAGTGCCTTACTGGCATAATTAGATGTTAGGCTGAGACGAGAATTTCTTAATGGGAATCATATCTTGAAAATAACGAAAACAATCATCCCTGCTACAATCAAAGCGAAGAAAATCCTTAAAACGTGGGCAGCTTCGCTACAGATTAATTGTAAAATTCCACAGGAACCTCCGATACCCATGATTTGTTTTAGATTGAACCTTCCAGAACAGAATCAAACTTGAAAGAACACGATATGAGTCAATTCCTTTCATATAGAATTGCCTCATGCAAAATAATACCCGTTATTTTGAATTACCGTGTGCCATTCTCGACATAATTCTTCACAAAGGTTTCTAAAACCTGGCTCTTTTTCGACATTTTGGTCAACCCGTTGTTACTCTAGGACGCATCGCACTCCTCGTTTCTGCTGGTGCATCTCTAAACCAATTTATGCACAATAAAACCTCCTCCTATCTCTTTCTGTCTCTCGCTTTATCTCATTATCTTCCTCTCTATTTCCCTCCAATCTCTATATCTCCTTTCTTCTTCTTCTCTGCCTCTCGAGTTTTGGAAGGCATATACTATGAGCTCGTATGATGAGATGAGTACAGAAAATAAAATGGTTTCTTAAGATAGATATAACACTACAAGCCTAATTGGATTAAAACAAACAAGGACTGAGAGCGTGTCCCCAGTCGTCTGAAATTGAACTCTCTATGATTTCCGCCAGTGCGAATTGGGCTTACTTATAATTAGGGCAAGGCATTTAATGACCTTAAAACAGTGAAATAATACAAAAGAAAAGATGCATTTATGATCTAAAAATAGCGAAAAAATGACACAAAATTTAAAAAATAACCAATAAATTTTCCATTATTGTTTATATTTAATTTTTTTCAAAAAATTAATGTGTAGGGAATTTGGGCTAGGTAGGAATCTAGGATCCCTAACATATAATTAATGGATTTCTCCTACTGTTATATTCCTTCTGGTAGTAAATTGAGCAGTGGATTATATGAAATAATATGAAATAATTCAAACAACAGAAGTAAAAATTTATTGCTGTAAAGCTAAAGTAATACAAATATAAACTTAAGTGGTCCAGGTTTGGATAACCAAGAAAGATGCAATGAACTGTAGATTTATAGATTGTGTTGAGATTGGCTAATTTCAGCCTTTGCTTAAATGTTCAAGCTATTCTTTAGCTTTAACTCAGTTTAGTACAGTTTAGTACAGTGGCTGATTGCCCAAAAACTCCGGAAAATCTATACATGCAGATTTACAATTACTGGTACAAGATGAGTGCTCACTACATTTGAGCTAATTAATGTGTAGCAATGTGAACCCCGCACCAAGTGCCAAAGGGTTCAATAGAATTATACAAGCTGCCATGCTATGGTCTAGTTAGGATTTAACCTTAATGTTTTACATTGTTCGTACTTAACTTTTAAATTTGTAGAGAGTATGTAGGTTGTCCTGGACTCGTTTGAAAGTATTAATAAATGCCTAAGATCCCATCGGTGAGGTTATGCAGAGAAGTCTGCCATGCTGAAGTTGCTGCTGGAGGCAGAGGGTAAAGGCTTCTTTGCCTTAGAAGTCCAGGTCTTGAAGTTCTGGTAGACTACATCTTCTGCGTTGTGTAGAGTAGTACCATGAAGTCTCGGTACCCAAGTGCCGGTACTGGGATTAAGCTAAGGTGCTTGCCTTAGTGAAGTTCGATGAAGAATGAATACGAGTCAAACAGGTTAGCCTACGTACCCCCTCTAAAATTACATTCGAGCGCTTTCAGTTTCTCGATCGAAGTGGCGTAGAAACTTCTCGAGACTTCTATTTTGAAGTACGGCGAGTGTACAATATCTTCATATTTCAAAAGATCTGTAAAACTAAGAAAAACTATTTAGCAAATTGTTTTATAATTAATGATTATGAGTGTCTGTAAACATTTCAAAACATTGCTAAGCTTTCGAGATATCGATAGAGACATCGATCGACTCATTGAATGTTTGGTTACTAATGTTTAAGAAGTATGTTCAAAAACAAATGTATAGAAAAGAAACTGCACAATGTGAAAGGGTTAACATTTCTCCTGAAATGTTACATAATGAATTGCTAAAAAAAATTATTTCACGCATGACAGTGCCCTAGCCTAATATGAATTGACAATATAAAACACACATATTTTATTACTGTAAATCTATACTACTTGGACACCCTTAGCGAAAAAAATTCTTTCTGAACTGGCATGCCCATCAAATTTCCACTAGCAAATATATGCCATTTAAAAGGAAATAAAAAATAATTATTTGTTGCTACAAGACAGACTGCTATGGTATTTACAATAAACCTGAATTAAAATGGTCTATGAACACTTGGCGGAGATTCTCAAATAAAAACGATTGTCTCTTGTCTGAAATTAACTATTTGTAAAGGGAAAAACTCCTCTCTACCTCCTCTGAAACATAACAAAAATGCCGAAAAATTCCAAAAAATACCGAAAATGACTCAAAAATGCAAAAAAAAAGACCTGAAAATTCCCCCAAAATGACTATCTTTTGAAAATGACGAAAAATGCAAAATAAAGCAAAATACAAAAACAAATTACCCTCATTTCACCAATTATTTCATGATACTCATTTATATATGAATCCTCTAGATTCAAAACCCCCTAAACGCCATTAAAAAATAGTTGTTTTTGAAGTTTAAAGCTGTGGGATAGAGGGTTTTTTAAACTTAACTCTGATTTTTAACATGGCTTTATATTGTACTTTAGGGGGTTTTGAACCTCAAATATAAATAAACTAATTTAAGCCATCCATACAAATCTGGTGATGTATAAAGTAAGAAAATATAATTTGGCGTTTAGGGGATTTTGAATCTAGAGGATTCATATGTTCGAGCTATCTTTTAACTTCCATATAAAGAAGATGCAAAATCATCAAATGCCTTGCCCTGCTTATAATTATTGTATATCCTACTTTTGACTTGCGTCAGCAGAAGGTTAACCTGACTCCTCAGAAATGTGCTATGACTGTGATCCGAATGACTAAATACGGTCGTCGAAAAATCTTGCGGCTGTGTAACTTCGAATTTCATGGTAAGTAGAAAATCATACTGCATGTCTTTTTTTTTTTTTTTTTTTTTTTTTTTTTTTTTTTTTTTTTTTTTTACTTTCAATACATGTTCACGCGCATAGTCATCTATTTGAATTAATATATTTGTTTATAAGCTGCATACGTATTTTTGCATACAATTTATTGACTAGTCTTTATCTGTGTGATGTGGTTTTAAGGCAGTTATATGTTTCTATAATAACAATGACCATTTGGTTGCAATAAAGAATTTATTAATTATTGTACTTCAGTGTGAAGACGAACAAAGACATAAGATGGATGCCTGAACAGGCTTTCTTGGTGATAAATATTTTCCAGTGAATATTTATTCCCTTAAATAGCGAATAATCCTCTTTGTTGGGATGAAAGCGTATATTGTGTTTATTTATTTTTATGTTACGGTTGGGTTACAGTATTAAACACAAATGCGTAGACCTATACACCGTACATAAAAGAACTGGGTAGAACACAAAACTATACACTAAGTCATAACCAGGGCCCGGATTCTAATGACATGTCATCTTTTTATTGATGCTGCCTAGACATTGCCAACTTGTACATAAATCCTAATCATGTGCTCTACATTAAAGAAATGCATTTTTATTAGGTAATTTTTTGACATTTTGTGAAATTTTATATTGTAGGGCATTTATTTCAATTTTACGTAATTATTTTGTCATTTTCGTGTCTATTTGCCTCCTTATTTTGTCATTTTTATGCATTTACTTTAAATAAATGACTAGGTTACTATAATGCAACATTTTTGTAGAATCGACAATGGATAAAGTAATATTCTATCCGTAGTTCTTTACCATGAACTATCTGAATACTAAGTATCCATAACCCGGGTATCGGAATAACGCAAATTCCTCTTCAATTCGGATAGAAGGATACTTACATATAATAATTGTCTTTGTATTATCAGTAGTACGCAGACAACAAAAAATACAAAAATATCGAACTCCAAGCATGACATGAATATATATATATATATATGTATATATATATATATATATATATATATATATATATATATATATATATATACATACATACATATATATCCTTCTATCCGAATTGAAGAGGAATTTGCGTTATTATATATATATATATATCTGGTTAGTCGCAGCTGTAGCTAAAACCAACAGTAAGCTCCGCATCATCTTGGATAACTAAGTATCCTGCCGGAATCCGACAATACCCTAGCTTATGGCGAAGAAAATCTTGTGTGTACCATACCAGATTTTAATTTGAACACAATTTGACTACCACACCCAAAAATGTGAATAGTTGTTCCATCTTCACCACACTTATTTCAACATCTATAATTCCTTTTGTATCTTAATACCTAATTCAGTCATAATTTAGCTGGATAAAAAAAGCAAGTCTAGTATCAGGTATTAAGGTACCGGTAGCTGTTAATTGGTTTTACATTTGTGGTTAGCTATTTAGCCGCCGTGTCGGCAGTATAAACGTGGAAAAATTTCTAGAGATGAAGTCATAAAGTCAGTTCGTTTTATGTCGACATGGATAAGTTATTTGTAGTTATTGAATGGTGGAGACGTTAAGCATTGATAATTAGCATGGAGATTCCACAGGGAGACAAGTTCGCTAGTGAAATATTCGTTATTATTACCTACATGAAAGAGTACCTTTCTTTATTACAAGAACTCATTTCTATAGGGTCGTAATGGAACATAATAGTGTTGTTAAATCGAAAATAGCCTGGAATAGTTCATTATTAAAATTTAATGGGAACCCTATTTCAAAACTTTCCTTGACATTAAACCCTTTAATAAGATATTCCAAGACCTCTGACTCACTACGTCTTCCAGTCGTTTAAGAATATAATAGTTCATCGCACTTAACTATCACATTTATTTTATTTTATTTTATTGCTATGGATTACAATAAAAATTGTTAACAAGTATAGATTACAAAGATCATCCGAAAAAGAAAAGCTTGTGTTCAGTACAATGCACTAGCATACACTAACCTATTTACAATAATAAAGAATCTGGAATATAACATAGCATAACAAGCCCAACTGATCCCTTGGGAAAGGCCCTCCTATCATTCAGGGTAAGTTAATTAGTTTCATTTTGCCTGTGGTATAGTTGAATAAATGGTAGTTTTGTAAAATCCGCCTATATACCACTAAATATAACAATAAGCTGAAGTTTATATGAGAGAGAGGAAAAATAATTGAATAAACTATGAAATAATGTGGGTTTATTAAGTTATTTTAAAAGGTAAGTATTATATATTAAGTACATCAATTAAATCTAAAATATTATAATATCATTGAGCTCAATGAATGGTCAAATTGGATAAAAACATTGTTATTCTCTTAGTGAATATTATACTTATGAAGTAAATCTAGTCACTTATTAGATTAAAATGTAACTGAATTAAAATATAAGCATATTTGAATTAAAACATTCAAATATTGTCACAAATCAGAAGATGACTTATTGATATATAAGTTTTTCACAGATGTATGTCTTTTATACAGTTTGCCTTTTGCTCCCTTCCTCTTGTGATGGCGTAGCTATCACTATTATAAAAATCAATTCTGATAATGTCAATCAAAATAATTGTAATATATATAGTTCTTCTTCCTAGTTAGGTTAGTAGAAGTTTTGGAAAAGGTACACTTGCTTCTTTCTTCTTAGATAATACGGTTATTGTTATTGTAGGATTCAATATTAATTTAGTCAGTAAAAAGATTAATTATAATCTGTTTAAAACTTCCTCTTCTTAAAATAAGGTAAGGTTAGCTTTTGAACTAGTCTCAGGAAGACCTAGTTCATGTGACTTGTTACTTAAGTATTTTGCATCTACAACCTTTTAGACATTCTAAGAATGTAATTAGAGTTAGTGTGGATTTACACTCTTATTTTACTCACTTTCTCATTTATTAGAGTTTTGTATATACACACTTAAAACTATTGGTTAACTTAAGTCAGAAATAACTTGTTTCCACTTCACTGTATTTCTTGCAGTTGTTGTCCACTGCCCCCCCCCCCCGCTCCCATTTGGGAGTCGCGGACATCTTCTACTTCTTTTTCCTCTCCTGGGGTCCCATACTGTGGAATTAACTAATCTATAAATATATAAACTAATCATTCCTACAATAAATACGGAATATGTTGTCACTACCTGTTATCATTGCACCAGGTAGTGAAATTTACAATAATATATAAAATGCTAAGGAAAATTGAAGGGAGGAAACTAAATGTAATGATATTTATATATTAATATTAATACACAAAATGTTATCATAGGCAATATAATAAGAGGTTTGGGTTTTATCGTTATATTCACTAACATCGCTATTTGTGTCATTGTAAACAAGAATGAGAATCCGGTGGCGAGACAGTCGAAGGTAGCGCTACATGGGGTTATTATCAACGTTTTTCGCCATGGAAATCAGCTGGTTTATATCAAACAAATGGAAGCAGGTGACATAAAATCGAAGTGATAAAAATAAAACTAAAAAATTATGACACTGGAACACTTGCGATTGGCTGAAATTCCACATAACCATATATTGGATAAATCACTGATTCGTAAGCTGAAAGGTCATAATATTAACAAAGAAATAATTAAAGAAGCAATTATATCTATTTTCTAATTTTAGATGTTTTACTACGTCATTTTCACGTTTTTCAGGTAGGAATAACTGAGCTACCGTTTTTCATAGTAACGATAAAGCATAACGACGCCTGATTCAAGTTTGAGATGCGAAATTGTTCTCGAAACTTTTTCTGCGAAAGAGTAAATTCATAAATAGCAATTTTTTAATAGTAACATCGGAACGCCTATGTTGCGGAAAATACTACTAATACAAGATTATGAGTTGCTAATTGTATTGTCACGCATAATAATTGACGAATATTAATTTTTTCATAGAAGGAGACAAAATTTTAATTTCAATAAACAATCAATCCTAATAGAACATTATTTTAGAAAATTTTCGACTTATTTATGGTTTATTGATTTTTGGAAGCAAGCCGATAATTAAAGGCTTATTTTAATTCATTACGCATACCATTTCCAATTACACATTGGTCTGTAAGTAAACTTCACTCGAACATTTCCGGAAATCTTCGGAAACCCGACTCATTTGGCCAGCCGTACGATTTGAACCCGCGAGCTCCCGATGATGTGTATTTTTATGATTACCTCTTCGGTTATGCAACTCTAATTAAAATTACTATACGCTTTTCTGATTTCATACCATTTGTTATTTAAGTATTGCACTCTACTGTACTGCCTTAAAATTAGGCTTTGGTTGTTACACGTTATAATCAGAAAGTTTATACAATTTTACAATACAAGATAATTGAGTCTTGCTAATGTATATTTCATAGCTTTATATTCTGATGTGAGATCCAGGTTATAAGCCCAAGTTTCAAAGAAAAACTGGGACGGGATAAACATTTCATCAAAACCTTTGAAAACAAACCCAATGTTTAGGTTTTTCAAGTGAGGAAAAGGACGAGAATTGTTGAGCTTTATTGCTCCGAACTTGCAGTACTAGTTTTTATTCTACTGAAATCGTGTTTATTAGCTTCATTTTTTGTTAGCTTCGTCTCCAATTCGCACAGAATATCATCGCGTAAGCAATCGTTCCTTTGGTTAAAATAAATAACATTCCCGTATACCTTCGTACCAAACGAGAAAAACTCTGGAGAAAATGTTAATAGGTTTCATAATATTTTTGCTATATTTATATGGGAAATATTTACATTGAAAGCTATAAACATTTTAGTAGCTCATATAAACGCCAGTTTGAGAAATATTTTTGCAACATTCACAGACATATTTAGAAGTATATATGGGCGTACTTTACTTACTCTTTAGCTTTATGAACTGCTGCTGAAATTCCGACGATACACTTCTAAGAAGTGAATAATAACAGAGCTCAGAAAATATGTTTACAGTCCATTACCTTGTTACAGTTCTAGCATAAGAAAAGATATAAAATTTCTATGAGTGGACATTTGCATGTTGCTATAAGTTGATTTATTGACCTCACAGAGAACTAAAAAAGTAGCGGTAAATATTTGTTCACACAGAAAGACTCAATTATCTCTTACTAGAAGAATGAAGTAGATGCCCACATTTCTGTGTAAAGCTACGGTCCTTGAGTCATTAGTTGTGTTTGTGAACACATTATATACAAACACGCCTCACACAACTCTTTTTTTAAGAAAATATTTCCTACTTTCATATAACGTGTCAAAACTATAATAATTAACTGAGACTTTTTCTGAACTTAAATTACATGAAGTATGTTACTTTATCATACTTGGAAAAGACTGGTTACTCGTACATATTACCCGCAGATGGCATTTCTTCAGTTAGTAGAAGTGTTCCTTTCCTTTATTGTCCCATTTGCAATTCGCCTGAAGAAAGTGCATGTGATGTCAGACAAGCAATAATTGCAATGCACAAAATTTAGTTTTGAGATGAAGCACACATCCGAGAAATCTTGCATAAAACTTGAGGCACTTAGATGGTTTAAGTTTCGCAACCCCATGAAGTCGAAGTAGCTTTGATCAAATACAATCTAGACCAATACAGGACACTTTGCGATATATCGGGGGACATGTTGCTGCAGCGCTCCTGGTGGCACAACCTGCATACTTGGCGCCAAATTCAAATTCTTATGAAAGGATGGGAAGATTAAGCTGACTAAAAATACATTCCCATGCATAAATATAATTATGAAATTCAGACGAACTCACGTTCCTTCTTCACATTTCCACGTGATAAGAACCGGTAAGTATTTTTTTTTATCTTTACATAGTCTATTAATAAATAGTGTAATTCTTAAAGCATATTGCTTACCTATAGAAGGCACATCTATATTAATAAAAGGAATTGTCTGTCCTCCGTCTGTCTGTCTGTCTGTCCGCGATGCCCAGCGAAATCTACTCAACGCAGAGATCGGAAATTTTATACATAGGCGGACTAAAGGGTCGGAATGTGCACCTCGAAGCCGGAATTTTAATTTTAGCTTTCGTTCGTGAGTTATGAGTGAAAAACGGGCAGAAAACGTGTATTTATTGCGTTTTCGAAGCATGAGTTTTCAGTAATACCAATCAATTACACTAGGCTTTGGCTATTGTTGTCATACCTTCTACATAAAAGCATCGCGATCTCTTGAATGTTGTAGCTCACGCTGGTCGATTCATTTGGTTTTAATGTCAAGGCACGCAAACATAATATGAAATTTTCAACCTACACCGAAGAGGATTATTATTATTATTATTATTATTATTATTAAAACTTGTTTTAATTTTTATTTTTTCAATTTTATATAATTGGATTTGTAATTTTGCATTATTGGACTATTTAATATTGGGTTTTTGAACGTTTTAATTTTGGATCTTTGAATTTTTAATTGTGTATTTTTTAAATTTTTATTTTTTGGATTTTTAAATTTTGTACTTTAGTTTTTTTAATTTTGGATTTTTTCAATTTAGGTATTTTTGATTTTTTTATTTTTATTTTTTATTTTTAAATGTTGGTTTTTGGAAAAATTTTGTTTTTTTTTATTTTGGATTTTTTATTTTTTATTGTTTTTTTTAATTTTGGATACTTGGATTTTTTATTTTGGATTCTTATTTTTAAAATTTTGGATCTTTGATTATTTTAATTTTGGAATTTTGATTTTTTTTAAATTTTGTATCTTTACTTTTTTTTATTGTTTGGATTTTTTAAGCGCGGTAATGAACCTCCGGGTTCCATAAAATAGAAAATATATCTTTAGATTGCTTAGGAATTGTCTATTGCCATTGAGCAAGTAAGTATTATTATTATTATTATTATTATTATTATTAATATTATTATTATTATTACTATTGCTACTACTACTACTATTCCCATTTGCAGGTCCTGGTACTAGGTCTGAAAATTTTACTTTGATTACTCCTAATCATTGAGTTGATTGTTTTCTGTGCAGACCCCTCCGAAACATGCTAGTAATTTCGTGACGGTTCTGAGTGTGACACTAATTTCGTGACGATTTTTCAGCGTGACACAAGTTCCCGATTTACCCCCCGCCGCTAAAGAAGTTTAACTTCAAAAATCAAAATACAATATCAATATTAACTTCAAATAACTCATTAATAGAACAAAATGGACTTAAAGCATGCCAGTCTCTCAATACAGCCTTAAACCTGTTTGATTTAACTGACTGCGCAGCACCCAATCTATTAAACAATTTAATACCTATATTATTAAAGCAATTTCTTTGTTTTAGTTAATCTTGCACTTCCTAGTGTCATATTGATGGAGATTATACTGAAAATTTTGACTATGGAGATTAGACAGTATTTACACACAAATGTAGATATATTGCAGTGAGAATTTGAAAATTCTGAGACAATGGGAAGATAAATAAATTTCAATTATTATTTAATGTTTAAAAAATTATATTTATGCGTGGGAAAGTATTTTTAGTCAGCTTAATCTTCCCATCCTTTCATAAGAATTTGAATTTGGCGCCAAGTATGCAGGTTGTGCCACCAGGAGCGCTGCAGCAACATGTCCCCCATTTTTACGTTGTAAAAGCAGGAAGTGTCCGGTATTGGTCTAGATTGTATTTGCTTTGATTTATTCCACTTGGGATGATATAGGCCTATAATGTTTCCAAGCTATTAATCATTTAAGTATTAAATAAGTTAAACTTGTTAATGTAGTGATCACAAATAACATTCAGGCGAAAGGTGCCTTAAATTCAATTATTCCATCTGGGTATAGCGTAAAAATCCTGGGCACGGAGGAACTTTAAGCTGGGGGTCCAAACCTAAATTAGAGCCTCGGGAAAAATTCCTCGGCCCTTTCACGTCCAAATAATACCTTAGTTTCCGGGGGCTTGTGAGGAGATAGGCTTACCACTTGTCACTCTGCCCTCGATCGGGAAATAAACGTATCAAATTAAATAGGTAACAGTAACCTCCAGTTGGTGGCCCTATAGGCCTACTTCAGCACTGGGAGGAAAATGAAATATTATTATATGATCTGGGCATTTATGTGTGCAAAAATAAAAGGTGTCCTACAACTCTGCATTCCATACTTAAAAATGAACTACTACGGGACAACATTCTGGCATAACTTACTTGCTACGGTTACATGCCGAAAGCAGCGACACACTGTCCGAATCCTAACGCAATATATGGTTATAATACTGTACTATCAAGGTATAGCCTATTTTGTTTGTTACCTAATATAATCGATTTGAGAAGATTAAAAGTAATTTTCGTTTGCCATACTCCCCATACAGTCTGAATCCATTCTCTCAAAACTTCTAATGGCATCTACTAATGGTAGCAGTATCAACAATATGTAGAAATTAGAATACTTTGACTATGGAACGACATGATCGCAATAAACTTAAAAGCTTGTAGTAACATTTTCTGACTTCGATGGAGATTCGTAATATCAGGTGCTTATCACGAGTCTTTGAGAGATTGCATGCATACTTCATTATAAATCCTTCTAGTAGAAATTTTCGTCTAAAATCGTAAACATACTCCAATTTTCTAAAAATAAATAACCAATAATTATTGTAAATATATTTTACGAAGGTGTAGTCCAATAATTATAGTTTATAAAGGTATTATAACCAGAAAGATTTTGTAGAAGATTCGTATTCTGTATCATTTGTACGGGAAATATCTTGAAAACAGAAAGATTAATTAAACTTCAAAATTGGCACACTCTGTTAATTACTATGATCAGTAGATAATAATAAGCTGATTAATAACAATACCAATGAAACTAGTTAACCTACTATAGTGGAGGATGTTCTAAAAAGTAAACATATATAGTTAAAATGTGGTTTTGATATCTACAAAAGACCTAAGCTATCAAAGCTATCTTTCATATTCTTTAATTTAGTGCATACGGAAATTTTGACATTTACGTTGTCCGGATACGTTGTACTCTCTTGAGCCTTGAGAATTGTTATTCTATTTTTCAGTTTATGTCTTACCTAAAGGATTTTAGAATTTCTGTCTCATTGTCCTCTGTCAAATAGAGGCTTTTCATAACACTGAATTTACTTACTAAACATTTGGCAGTCTCCATATTTTTTAAAGTGCTTCCATAGTAGAATATCTGTAAAGATTCAACTCTATCCTCTCTACAATAAAAAAAAATTGTTCAGTTGGATAGCGACCATTTCAGAGAGATTATAGAATGCCCACGATAGGATTTAAGAGTATAGGAAATATTTCAGCATTAGGTTGAAATTAAATGTAGAGTTTATCTTGTATAACGTTTTAAAAGTGTGGAGGAATGCTGAGGATACAGGTCATGATTGGGTGACCCCCATATCAGTTGTCATAAAGTGTGTACTTCTCGCGAACCTCAAGATAGGCCCCGACGTGTTTGTATTTGGACTTGTCCGCTAATGGCTTACTCTTGTTCATGGGACATGCGAGCTCCTAACCCCCACATAAGGAGTTCGTAAAGTACTCATCTTTTGTGTTGCTAGGACACAACTCACGAGTACCTTGCCTTCGCTAAGAACATTGCTCGGATTTCACTTTATTTAGATCACAAAGTTATAGGAATACATAAAGAATCATTTGATTATTCATATGTGTGCTTCTCGCGTGATACCTGTCCAATTTATTGCTTTCATTCCACATTTGTTTTCTAAATATTACCTCTTTTACTTGGTGTAAGAATACTCTTTCTTGAATATTTGTTCTCCGTGGTCTTGCCCATTTTTATTGCTTCTTCTTATTGAGTTTAATAACAATTCTTCTGTCCGCCTGCTTTTCACTCCGGCGGCCCGGGTTTGATTCCCGGCCGGGTTGGGGATTTTTCAGTGATGAGGAATCCCTCTCCCGGGTTCAGGACTGGGTGTTTAGGGTAACGAAATTGGTTAACATGCACATTGTGCGCAGTTCTCAAATTATAACTATTCTTCTTATATCCTTTCTTCATTTATTTATTTATTTATTTATAATTCTTCTTCTATGGATGCACATATTTCTTACTTTGTCATCTCCTATTAATCGTTCTATCATTCTCATTATTTATCTTTGCACTATTCTTCATTTTTAGTTTTAAATTCCTTCTTATTGTATTTCATTTTTTCTTTCTAAGATGTCCCAAAAATTTTAATGATTTTATTCTTCAGCTTATTTTCATTCATTTTCCCCCAATTGAACTATCTGCCCTACTTACCTAAGGCCTTTAAAGGGACAGGCACTTAATAAAAAAAGTATTACAATGGGAGGGTATCGTGGCTCTTATTTAAGCATATCCGTAATTGTCAATTATTGCCTCCCTTTGTTCCAAATGTTCCACACTTAGAAATACTCTTAATTTCAATTTCTGCTACCCCATTTTAAGAAATGTCCTATCTTCTTGTCACGTTTTTCTCTCTGGTTAGCAAGGATTCTTACATGTCTCCCCTGTGACTATGTAAAGTCAGTATGGCATCTCTAAGAAAGTGTTTAAAAAATAAAACGTTCCTCATGTCTCTTCAACCTAACCTCTGGCTAAGAACGTACTATAACCAGTCGTTAACATGACAGCTTCATGGATGAAGCTAGTATACCTCCGAAAATTAATTTCTATGCATATATAAAAAATAAAAAAATCATATTCTTATTCCCTCGCATGTACGTGAATTTATTTAGACCCTTATCATGTGAAATTTCTACAAATAGTTTCTTTTTTGTTAGGTAACCGAATAATGAGATGCTGAGGGTTATTTCTGCTTATTGAGGAAAGGCATTAGGTTGCACGATTCAACATTTTAGTCTTAACTATCAATTTCTTCGGAAAGAACCGTGTGAATGAGAAGAATGACTGATTTATTGTCTCTTCTTCAATCGACAGAGCAGAAATTGTGGAAGCTGATTTTGCAACATTGAGAGGTCTCTAGCTACTTAATGAACGGTCTTTACTTTGCTACATTGAATCCAGGGCATTATCTCCCGCCCCTTCTCCCACTGATACACTTAATTAAGATATGAGTAAATGAGGTGTAGTTGTCATTGCTAACAAGTACAACTCAGACTTCATAAAACATGAGGACGTATATTGCAGCTTAATTAATGTTATCTCTTGAGAGTTGTTTGTCGTTGTGGCGAACTCTGTGAACCCCTGGCTGGAGTATTTATGATAGTTCGGAAAGAAGAAGTTGTTGTACGGTGATATGGAGTCATTTAGGTAATTAGTTGGTTTGCAAGTGGTTGTTATGCTAATTGTGCGAGGTTGTAGATTAAGCGTCAGAACTCGCAACACATACTGTTCACATCCAATTTAGGAATTGCGAATGTTACGATTCTCCAGATATTGTTCTTAACGACTTCGTCCTTCTAATTCAGCACTGCGTAGTTCCACAGCACTGCTTCTTGTAGGGGTCAGCTGTTCACATACGATCTGCTGTTCACATACGATCTGCTGCTTAACACTAGATTTTTTGGGGGGGTGGGGAAATTTATGTCCAAAGTGAGGCAGCTTAGGATGGAACTGGCCGAGGGAGAGGGACCGAGGGAGTAAGGGGAGTATTCCGATGGGGTAGACGGCTGTATATAGGATAATATGTAAAATATATTTGGTTGGTGTGTTTAAGGGTATTGCTGGTGTATGTGCTATTTTTGTGGGGTGTGTGTGTGTGTGTTTGTATATTTACTAGTTTTTAACTGTTGTCTGTGTGTTTTTAGTTTTACTTTTAGGGAACATTTTTCCTTGTGCACAGTTAAAGCATGGACAGCCTAAGGGCTCATGCAACGGATAATGTAAAAAAGTAGTTTTTCTTGTTAACAATAAAAGCACTTCATTCATTCATTCATTCATTCACTTTACGTACTCTTTCCAGGATTGCACCCGGTATTTAACCATGTCCTAGTATTTTATATTTAAATTTGTGACTTTTAGGCTAAATACAGTAGAGTCCCGCTGTTCCGAACTAATTGGAGCCGAACTCCATTCGGTTTAGCGGGAATTCGGAATAGGCGGATTTCATTAATAATATCAACGTAAGACTTTTTGGGGCGTAAATTGTATAAATGGAGCCGACATGTGCTGTAAGTAACCAGCTTTCATTCCAGTTTGGTTTCAGGTGTTTTCATTAAGCTTAGGCTCTATGTATGTCTCTATTTAACTTCTTGGGTATAACAATAAATGTACGTTTTTTCACGAACGTCTTTTTAATTTCTCCTTTTTTAAGTTTAAAAATCGGTATTTTTACTGAACTCTGTTCGGAATAGGCGGATTTTCGGATTAGCGGGGTTCGGAATAGCGGGACTCTACTGTATATCAATACGAAATGTTAGATAAGTGTTATATAAGTCGTAGAATGTCTAGGCAGTGACGCCTACGTAAACATAGGTGCGGTGCGTTAATATTTATTCTGGAAATAAAGTAAATGTTACATTCACATATGTTCAGGAATCAGTATTATAATATTTTACGGGAAATTTATGCCATAATTCAGAAACGTTCGCATTTAATTATTGCAATCACCTCTCTATCTAAACAATTTATAGACATAACCACAACGGCATGAAAGGAAACCTTTGAGAAAGATAAGCTATCATTCCTCTTCCATTCAATAAATAGACTCGTCCAGGCAGGTCAAAAAATTGTACTTGTAATACATATGTTTCTCGTGACGATGGGCAGTCAAAAAGTTCCTGGAATTTCATTGTAATTGTTTATTACCACAATATAGGTACACATTTACTTAGTCGCCTTCAAAATAGGTTCCTTCAGGACACACACACTTGTTCCACCGCTCCTGCCATTGCTGGGAACAACGATGAAAGTCCTGTTTTGGTCTCTTCCAAAGTTCAACCGTCGCGTTGGTTTTGATGTCTTCTACAGTGACAAAACCGTTACCTTTGAGACCCTTTTTGATCAAATGGAAACTCATTTGTTGACTGCGGTCGAATGTTTTGAAAAAAGCACAGAGGACCCGATGTTCCTTGATATAATCGTTATTGGTTATGAGACCTGGGTATACGCATACGACCCGGAGCAAAAAATGCAGTCATCAGATTGGCACAAAACGTCCCCTCCTCGACCAAAGAAAGCACGTCAAAAAGGGTCTCAAAGGAAACCGTTTTGTCATTGTAGAAGACATCAAAACCAACGCGATGGCTTAACTTTGGAAACAGGACTTTCATCGTTGTTTCCAGCAATGGCAGGAGCAGTGGAACAAGTGTGTGTGTGTTCTGAAGGAGCCTATTTTGAAGGCGATTAAGTAAATGTGTACCTATATTGTGGTAATAAATAATTACAACGAAGTTCCGGGAACGTTTTGACTTCCCCTCGTATTTCAAGAAACAGTACTTACCTGCATGCGTCGGTAGGAAGTAAAATAATCACGTTTTGCGCAAGAGATATTCAGTATTACATTTTAGCAAACAATACTTGAATAAATTGATGTTTATTTATTGACCTGTTTTGTTCAGGAAGAAACAGCGACATGGATTATATGTTTATGGGTGCCTTTTTATAAGTTTAGTATGGTCTGTCTAAAATGCGTTCAAATAAGTCGATTTCAATATACATTATCGATTATTACATATTATTCGTTAAATAATCGTTTAAAATGAACTCCCCTAAATAAATTTTGCGATTTCCAAGTAACTTGTGGCGTAACCTAAGGTAATTGTTTCTGATAATCTCAAAAAATCCTTTACTAATCGCTTATAGGCATTCAAATATCGGATGTAAAGTTTCGTACATGTTTCTTTTAATTTACCTGTCCACTAAAATACATGTTTTAACAGTGATAAGGGAAAGTCAATGAGGCATTCAAGGCAGTCCTAGGTGCTACGCCTGAGATACAGATTTTATTATGAAAGGTCTCGGAAGTAAAAACGACAGTTTATGGAATAGTTTGACGTAAAATTAGTGGGAGTCTCCGGTGCGACCTCTGTCCTATCTGCTCCTAATCCTAACAAATAGGTATTAACCGGCGTTGCATATGTTAATTTCGTGGCAGTACTTAAGTTTATGAGATACGTGTGTTTGTCCTGTACGGTTACACGAGTGGGTGGAACTTAACTGCTTTATTCATTGTTGTAAAAGATGTGCTTCTTTAAGAACTTGGGTCTAGGCCTCTTAAACGCTAGTAATAACTAAAGGAACTAGTGTAAAAATCGTGTATCTCTAAGTTACCATGTAGCGTGACACTTTTTAGTGTGCCTGCTAGCAAGTGATCATTATTTTAACAATACAGTAAGTCTAGTATATAAATGATTGCTGTGAGCATTTTTATTGAAACAATACATAACTTTAAAAGTGATATTATGTTACCAAAAAGTACATAAAATTAAATGTATATTATATATTAGTGCTAATTTATTAGGCCTAATATAGAAAATTTCTGATTAAAAAAAATTAAAATAAACTGATGCAGAATCCCTACAATTTATTCTCTGATTACGGGGGAAATTGAAAAGAACTTCGAAAATGGAGTACTATAATTTGAATTAGGAGAACTTAAAGATTCCCTTTTTTCTAAAAAAATAGACAATTTGTGTACAGTATTTCTACATTTTTGTTGGATATATTATTTCAAATACAATTTATATACATTATAATGACTATTCATTTCATATAGTTAATGTCAAATTATGTATGAAATGGAATTCACTGTTTCTGCACCATACATAAGAAATATCATTAACCAGGGCAATACGGTATTTCTTATTACGTACTTCAACTTGACCTCTTAGGCCCAGAAATACATATATTTTATTATCCTACTTTTACTCAGATTTGAGTGTTATAGGCTCAAATTATTCATTTCCAGGTCTTTTTTTTGTTATAAGTAAATAAAATCTCATAGAAATCTATAATAATAATAATAATAATAATAATAATAATAATACCATGAAACATCAAGTGATAGCTAGTTATACCATTGATGGTTTTAAACAGAACCAATGCATGAAATGTTTCGTAACATCGATAATCAGATTTAAATTGCATTGTATAAATCAATGCAAAATTTGTTCGGTTCCTCTCAGGCCCAAAACAAGTTAAGCCTTTTTTTATTATTTTACTGGAAATGTTTTAAAGCTATCTTCGTATTTCGTAAGCGGAATGTCTTATCGACAATAATAAGAAACAGAGAAAGAAAGAGGAGGGAGGGATTAAATAGGGGTGACTCCACAGGTTATGTGAGAGAAATTTAAAATTTAAAATTGTGAAGTTGGTTACAAGACCAGTGCGCCATTATTTTTATCTAAGATGGTACATTTTGTTGAGTCTACTAAACTTTGAAAAACGAATGGTGAGATATAAATTGATAGCAACAGTAGACTAAAAAAAACGTACCATGTTAGATAAAAATAATGTGTCACGACACACACACACACACACACATATATATATATATATATATATATATATATATATATATATATATATATATATATATGATACAGCATATTCCCTAAAATGGAATATATATATATATATAAAGGCGTTCTTATAGTTTAAAGTTGAAGGTTTTAAGCTATTAAAAATTTTAAAAGTTTTACTGGAAATTTACGATCGCGATACTAAGAAATTAAAATTCTACAAAGAATCAACTACAGCCTACGTACGTAGTGTAATACAAAAGTGCTCTATTTAAGAGTAAGCAATTTGTACTTGACTAACCGGATTTGGAAGTACCTATGATCTTCCGTCATGCGTTACGTCACTATAGTCTACACACTGTTTAAAGTAATTTCTGTACGTCCTGGGATAGGCTATTCCTCGGTCATTGTTTATTGAGCCTGTCTCGTACAAAGGGAGCTTACAATTGTTACGTTTGACGTTAACAGAATCCGTAGCCCAAAGTGCAACAGTTTTTGAAGCGGACTGTACTGCTATTTTGTAAAATGCCTTGTGTCAAAGCGACTTCAGCGCCACTGTCAGAATAAGGATTTTGGCTGCGTCGACCAGTAACTATTGCTGTAAATAAAACAGATTAAATTCTGTCATAGTAAAATAGATACTTTTCTTACGTGTAGGCTATATTTTGCCGGGTCATGGAATCTTGTCAGAGATTAGTAAATATAATCCACTAGTTGAACCATAACTGACCGTATTTGCGTATTGCCTATTTATGAGTTCCAGTGATAACCATCTTTGCACCAAGTATATATATATATATATATATATATATATATATATATAATGTTGCGTGTTTACTGACAAGTCGTCTTAGTTAGTGCACTGGATAGCTTAGCAAGAAAGTAATATATAAAAGCAATCTGTGGTAAATCCATATTAACAGATTATTGTTATAACATGTTGGTAATAAGTATTCGTAAACAATGTTTCATGTAGGAAGAAAGAACGTTTGTGCCATACATAGAGATTTGATAGCCTATGTCGCTGTTTAATAGCCCGTATGAGCCAATAGCATGGACCCATGACGTCGTCTGAAGAATGCCACCGCTGCTATTATCTGATTTTATTATGGAAATTACTTACGTACTCAACTTTTCATAGCGATTTCATTCCAAGCCAACAAATATGGCATTCCAAACGTAGATTCCCAATTCTGTAATAGTTCCTTTTAGCTCGTAAAGTTGTTCCCTTCATGCGTGTAGAAGATCACAAAATCTTACATTCAACATAAATGTGTCCTATGCGTTAGGTTAGAATGGCCCACCGTGTTCTTTAAATCCGTTTCTCTTACATATTATTGTAAGCCTCCTATTTCAGAAAATTACGATTCCTGTCTGAAAATAAGTCATACTTTATTACATAAAATGTTATAGATTGTCATCATAGCAAAATTGTCACGACGTGCACAACAATAGATAAACGCTAGAGAAATAAATGATACAAGAGAACCAGTGCGTACTGTCTCGGTAGTATTTCCGATACAACCCTAAGGGCCTTTGTACATGGACGGAATAAACGCGACCGATTATCAGCGACCGAAACGCGTATCCACTGGGTCAATGGGTAGGTAATGTTATAAACTACACGGACGGAATAACCGCGCCTTCAGACGCGAAAAAACTAGAAGACAAGCCGAATCTCGGTCGCCGAATTTCAGCGACCGAAACGCGTGATGCATGTTACACGGGCGGAATGTTGACCAAAAAACGCAAGCTGGAATTATTTCGAGGTCAATAGTCCGTAACTTGCTTGGTAACTTAAATTACAATGACCACAGTCTGCACACACTACTACAACAACGTAAAAATGTAAACTTTGGATGGCATGGTTATGTTTTGGCAGATGACAGGCATTGCACATAACACATAGGCCTAGTGTTAAGTTCATAAACATGGACAGTTATTTCTTTTCGAATATATAGAATTAATTTAGGAGGCATATATGAGCACGTTTTAAAAAATAATATTAATAATCATTGTACAAATTAATATGAACTTGGAGCAACTTTACTTATTTTCAATAATAATGCTTGAGCTTCGGCAGGGCAATGCACACGGTTTACTTGTCCGGCATAGTAAACTGATTTGCTTGCACAAATTCCATCTGATAGCTGAATCATGGCAACTGCAGGTATACGTATGAATGTAAGAACTACATTCCTCACACAATCTGACAATCGCAGTGGGACAATAAATTGTCTAATTTCGTAAAATTCTTTAATTTTTGACGCCGAAACAGCTTGCCAGTATCCGTCTTGCTGCATAATTCTGTCAGTTTGGAAATCCATACTTTTCTTGTGGCGCTTCCTCAAGTCCGGTTAAGTTCCGGTTAACTTTCACTTGTGTATGACTGTTAATCTGTCAATGAGTTTGTCCCTCATGAAAGCCATAGTTGCGAAGGTAACAGAAATTATCAATTCTGCTAGTACAGAAAAACAAATGCTCTAGAGTCTAGCCAAACATGTAGCCCCTATGCCGGCTCTAATGAAGGCAGTTCAGCAAACGAAGGACTGCAACAAAATTAATACCGAGAGATACAGAAGAAACCTCCACGATCCCTGACAAGCTGCAAGCATTGTTATTGAAAAAAGTAAAGTTGCTCCAAGTTCATATTAATTTGTATTTAGTTGTTAATATTTTTAAAAACGTACTCATATATGCCTCCTAAATTAATTATATATATCCGAAAAGAAGTAACTGTCCATGTTTAAGAACTTAACAGCTAAGCCTATGTGTTATGTGCAGTACCTATCATCTGTCAAAATATAACCATGACATCCCAAGTTAACATTTTTACCGTGCATGCGTGATCGGTAGAGTCTTACAGAACACAAGTCGGCTGCTTGACTAGTACTCCCGCGTTAAATCTAAAATTCTTGCTATACCCAAAGTTTCGAAGTTGATGCAGTTCCTCCTTCCTCAAGATGTTGGGCGCCTTGCACAAACCGGATGGTTTGTGCTAAATTTATATTTATTTGAAGAATTTGAAATCTGCTCCGGCTAGGCCTATCGGGTGCGAACAGTCGACTAATTCTCAGGGGTTGAGAGTGAAGACAACTTAGACATTATTTGTTATTTAAAATAATACCAACAGAATCAGTTGTAAGAGCTATTTATTTCAATTATTTGAAATGCCGAGGTAAAATTCAACAATACAGTGATTTGTACAATGTTACTTATTGGCAGATAAACTCTGATAGATCCGCTAAATAGTTATAATGGCTCGCTGGATATATTATGGAAATCAATTTCCAAATTATTAAGCTTGCGAAAAAATAATTGGTATCTAAAACCAAAAATTGCTGTTGAGGAAAAATATTTACGACGATAAAATTCTGTTGGAGAATTTTATAAGTATGAGAAATTATCGCTGCTAACAAAATTTCTAATTGTAATTAATTGTCGTCGCTGAAAATTTCTAAGTCTAGAAATTGATGTCGCGAAAATTTTCTGAGTATAATAAATTCAGCCCCGCCTAAGAGCCGAAGTGATGAGTAGTAGAGACGATCCCGTCGCTATACTAAAATAGGTGTGTGCCCGACCAGGTGTCACAACACTCTCTGTGTAACACAATATTCTTCCCAGACTACACCTAACCTCGGTGAGAAATTATTATCATCCCCACCCCTAATTACCATTGGTGGATAGACATTTAACTAACTTTAAGTTCGCGATTTTACTTTCCAAACCGCGAAATATATTAACTATAAAAATCCCTTACCCTACTGGGGTTACCCACAGTACTAGTCCGTCATTCCCTTCTATAAATAAAATCTGCCTGCTTGCCATTATAACCGTAAAGCTGTTAGGAGTGAACCTTAAGAACAAAAGGCTTATTCCTAGAATAGCACAGTGTACCAGTTTTGTATGGATGCGGGCACAGGGTCTCTACCTGCCTGCTTGTACATTGTTTCATGATATCTATGGGCTGGAATTCCCAACTCCTTAAGCTACGTACTTTCACTGCTTGCTACCTTCAAGCACTATAAACTAACCCACAGTTAATTTATTCTCTAATAAAAATATTATCAATAAAATGAATACCTTTACTGTAATTTTTATGTTAAGACGAATCTTTTGATACCAAACACCAGATATAAATTCTCAATCCTTATTATTATGTGTAAATAAAACCAACTGAAATTATATTAATTAACAATTATGCTAACTATAATTTTGAATATTATACTGGGCTGCCTGGACCGCCTTAAAGTTTATCAATTTCTGTAGATACAAAGTGTAAAGTGGTGACATCAAATAAAACTGTCTATTTTCCCAGGCAGTAGCCATGCGTGTTTGGTAAGGCCGCAAGTCGATCGCCATGCACAAACACCACAACGTATTTCAAATTTTTCCCACCCAGTATGCTGCTGCTCCTCCGCGCGCGTGCATTCGGTCGACATTCTGCCCGTATAACTTCACTGGCATTTTTTTTCTGCGCGCGTTCTTTCCGCAATTTTACCGGTCGCTAGGCGAAAAACTCCTACACCTTTTTTTCTGCGTCTGAAGGCGCCATCCGTGTAATTCATAACATTACCTACCCATTGACCCAATGGATACGCGTTTCGTTCGCCGACAATCGGCCGTGTAACATGGGCCAACTTATACGGGCGGAATGTCGACGGAATGAACGCGCGCGGAGGATTTTATAGATGTGTTGCCATTTTTAAACTTCCAACCCCGTACATTTTGCCCGCTAAAGAATTCCAGCTTGCGTTTTTTCGGTCAAAATTCTGCCCGTGTAACATGCATCACGCGTTTTGGTCGCTGAAGTTCGGCGACCGAAATTCGGTTCGTATAACATGGTCAAAATCAGCCGGTCTCGGCCCGAATATTCCGTCGCGTTTATTCCGTCCGTGTAGAGAGGCCCTTACTGGGAATAATCATATTAAAAATATGTTTGTGTTTATATCAAGCACTGGTGTTATTGAGAGATGGACAATTGTCGGGTTACTGATATCTATCCTAAAAATGTTTATTGCCATCTTATACATAATCATTTAAAATTGGTTAACTGCAAAATAGGGCTGTGGAGATCATTTATAGTTTAGATTAATACATTCCTACTAACTCATTAAATGGCAAAGACAAAACGTTTGGCACACCAATGTCAGTCAACTGGACCACGGCCTACAAGCCCGGATAACGTTCTTAATATTGATTCCGGCCGTGAAAGCCTATAGTGTTGTATAAAGGAATATTGTTTTATGGAACCGCAGGTTCATTGCCGTGCTTACATGAGCCCGCCGTTCAACCCTATGCAGTGCTAACTCCATCCACCCATTCCTCGCAAATCCTTCTTCCCTTAAATCAATCCTAATATTATCCTCCAACGTACGTGTAGGTCTTCCAAAGGGTCTCTTCCCTTTGGGTCTCCCAGTCAATATTTTGATATATGTCTTTCATCCCCCATGCGCGCAACATGTTCACTTACATTCTCAGGAATCAAATTCAATTTATATAAGAAAATTGACAGTAATATACATAATTGAAAATAACATAATGAAATGTATAACAACATAAATAATTTAATAGGATACTAATTGGGATACTACGATACTAGAGGACATAACAATATTGTCATGAATACTGTTGAAACTTGAAGCTTTGGGTTAAAACATGTACGTAATGTGATGGCTAAATATTATGAATAACCTTCCTACTCATATTATGAATGCCACTAAACTAACAATATTAATTAAGCAAGTTGAAGATTTTTTATCTAGCATTATTCTGAAAATGACATATTTTTTAAAATATAACATTAAATATCTACTAAGGAAATAATGTGAAATATAAAAGTTGAGAGTTAATGGCCACAAGGTGCAGAGCTATGTAGGCCTACATTTAAATTACACATGTAACAATCCCTTTCAGAAATGCAGTGTCACGGAGGTTTTTTAAACATACATTTATGTGGTACAAAATTCCGGCATTCTAGTCAAAGAAGGAGTGTACTACCGTCGATAAATAGTCATAACATACATATTTTAAATATACTTGGATGACTCATATGACTCAGATAAGTTCACGATTCTGATTACCCATCTGCGTGGTGCTGATCACACAATTTGCTTGCTGTAAATTACATGTCTATCTAGATAGGAAATGTCATTTACAGCCATTACTGCGGGCATTCCAGTCCATGAGGAGATGTCTTGTCCTGCAGTGCTGATCTTGAACTCTATTTCTCGTATTGTACTGGTTATAGTAAATGTTTGATATAATGTTTCATTCATATGGGAAATACTTTTTTAGTTAAGAATATGTATACATGATTACTATGTAGACTCAGTTTGATAAAGATTTAAAATTCATTACGCTCTTATAAATGTTCAATGTCTCATGGTGGTCGCAAAAGTCGACATACTTTGTGGCTGAAAAGCGTTGTTGACACCATTCCTTATGTTGGCAGCTATGCACCAGAAAATTATTAACCTTCATTTGCGCATGTGCATGTGTATTTGTGGCACTAGATGGTAGGGCATCTCGAGGATCCAATATGACTCCACTATACGTAATTAATTAGAATAAATTTAATGTTATTATTTCACGAACATTTAACGGCTTCTAAAGAAACACATGGTAAAAGATTTTATTTTTCTCGTAGGATTGCGATCGCCCTTATAGCCTCGTTTCGCAAACACACCTCGCGTAATAAAATATCTCTTTTACCACTTGTAACATAAGTAACAATTTTTACTTAATAATTACTGTTGTACCAGGGGTGATTAAAAAAATACTTCCTCCAAGCCTGAAGTTTCCACAATGATGCAATGTCAGATGCTGCCTCGAAACTATGTGGATAGAGGCTCCGAAGATATTGAATGCAACTTTCTTCCAATATCGGTACGGCCTCTTTGCACCATGAACCCATTTCCCTCACTGTAAAGACGACGAAAAAGTAGTGAATTTTCATTATTATTATGGTTTATGGAAAATTCAGGTAGCTCCAATCGCCTTTCTTCTTAAAGGACCATAAATGTAAATCTTTACAATACCTAGAAGTACAGAATTGGATTTGATGCAATAACAAAGCAGGTCTCGCATATTTTCTGAAATCAATGTACGGGTCTACATGTCATTGATATGTGGATTTAAGAACTATCTGGTGACAGCAATGTGCGTAATAATGGGGTATATTCTCAAAAAGCGATTAACATGATCATGTTCAAGTGATCATCGAATATTTGATTTTTATTAATACTTTGTATAATTCTTTGAACAAAATTGAAAGTAACAAAAATATCTAGTATGTTGTTAAAAGTACTCACCTAATTCATGAAGCATAAAGATAAGAAAGTTTACAGTATTTTTCTTTAGAAAGTGAGTTTTCATTATTTTTATGCAAAGCAGGTAGCTCAAATTGATTCCTCCCTAAAACTATAAGTATACAACTTGGCAATGATCTTGTTGGAACACCTTGTCAAACTTATGACTTGTACATTTTAAAGCATTGAAATTTAACCATGATTTTGAAACTTTTCTTTTCGATTGATGTAAAATCAGTAACACTGGAGCTAGCTGGTTCTTCCATTCAACCCATCATATCCCACTGGAGCAAAAACATTCTTCATGAAGTCACAGTTTCCGATCTTTTTCGGGCAAAACCTGTTGTAGAAAATGAATCCTACATTAAAATATTATTATTATTAGTATTATTATTATTTTTATTTTTATTTCGTATTAATATGCTTTACTGCCGTTAAGCATATCTAGCAATAGACGTACTGACAAAAAATAGATCATTGCATTTAGTAGGTAACATAAAAGATTATGTACTACATTCAAGAAACTCATTTACGGAACAATAAAGCAACCAGACATATAGCTTACAGGCGTTAAAACACATCGAGGCTTATCAGTATCCTATAGGCCTATTGTAGGGGTGACTAATTATAAAGTTTTAAACGAAGATTTCAAAACACTTGGTCGAATTTGAAAGTTTTCGAAAAGATGTTTATTTATTCACTTACCGGTATTTTTTCTTAAAGATATAACAGGAATATTGCCAGATTACAATATTATCTTATATTATTACAACATTCTGACAACGCTAATATTAATTATTAAAAACTAATACTAAAGCCTAATAATAATACTAAAAACAGAAAGCACACACAATATAAAAGTACGTATTTATAGGAACAGATCTTTACATAGAAAAATTCCAGTACATAAGTTACAGAGGAACATGTAAAATATAATAATTAAATAAAGAAAATGACAAGGTACATATTCCAATAACAATTTAGCTAATACAATTTACACCATCAGTTAATCCATATTAATTTTTAAAATAATGAAGTTT
The DNA here is from genome assembly GCA_964059195.1 of Ectobius pallidus. NCBI lineage: Eukaryota > Metazoa > Arthropoda > Insecta > Blattodea > Ectobiidae > Ectobius > Ectobius pallidus. Next base: position 1,072,880 of record CAXKWD010000011.1, on the reverse strand, counting down.
TGATCTCACGTTCATTAAACCGTTTATTATTCATCTATATTGCCCATTCAATGCAATTTATTCTATACACGGAATACATTATGTAGAGGAGAATAATTATGGGAATCAGGCTTTGCATTATAAATTAAAAAATGCAATTTATATGAATATAAAACTTAGAAAAAATATTCCTTCTAAAATGTTCGTATCGTCTATTTTCTTATTAATTAATTTGTATAAAAACAATAATGCATGGTAATTTCTTCCGTGTGATAATCAGATATATTGAAATATTGTTACATAGATGAATATGATTCAAATTGAGGATAGCTGCTTGCATTATGTCTATAATTGTTGAGTACTCTTGGATTGTACAAATGAACATCGTGCCTGCACTAAATAAACATATAGGTTTATCATTGGCATGGTTCTACGTTTATAATAAGTAATGGCCTACAGAATCAGTAATGTGTGAATCGGTGATTATTCTAACAGCTTTTTCTGTAACAAAAGTATAGCATTGATATGGATACAATTTCGCCATACTAATATTTCGTAAGAGGTAAACTTTAAAAGAAAGAAATATCTACATTTCTTTCATAACTATCATAAACACGAGGCTTCTTAAAAGTTATAATTAGGAGGCGGATTTCTATGACATGTCATATTTTTTCCCTTTGCATTATTTCAGGTTTCCGACTAATTTAAACCCGATGCCAAGCATCCTGGTGAAAATGGAATGGCTTTTATTGTGCATATAACTGCATATTTAGGAAATTTTCACCTATTGTAGCATATTTAGTATGAATATGCATATTTAGGTCAATTTTGAAGTTTCATATCATATTTTGTAAATTTTGCATTATAATGATACTTTTTTAGAATTTACAGATATTTTAAATAATTAACATTATATTTTAATAAAATGAATTGTAATGAAACTTTAAAAATATTCATAATGTGTAAGTGGAAAAGTCATATTTTAAATTTTATTGGTCATATTTTAATGTTTTCTAGGTCATAAATGCATGCATATATCCTATTTTTTAGGTCATAGAAATCCGCCCCCTAGTTATAATACTTGCCCGTTATGCATCTAACTTGCGTCTCCCATGCTAGTTGATTAACAATAAAAATACCCAGACATTTTAATACCGACGGGTCAATACGAGGAATGTATAGAACGTGGTATGTAATAATGAGTCAGAAGCAAGGGAATGACGTAGAAATCTTACCTCCGCATTATACCATGGTGCATTGTGTGGCAACAACCCGAACGTCGCTTTCAATTAACAATCTCCCAGCCCGCGCAAGACGTTGGCGTGGACAAATTAGAGGCAGAATTCGCCATGAATGGAGCCATATCGTGTGAGGTTAGGTTAGGTCCTTTCATTAAATGCTACACATAACTCATATCTGCGCAGCGGGTAGCGGACATGGTGAGGGGGAGCTAGAAAGACCGGAAATTACAGGAGGTGAAGACAGAGACTCGGGCCTAAAGAAAACAACAAATTGCCAAATGGAATTGTGTACAACCCACGCGAAGTCTCGCTTGTATGAAAACTGGGATTATGTGAAGCACGATATTAATATTACGTAATCCTCCCAAGTTACGCTAAATTGAAATGTAATTGTATTACTAAACACTGTTCTGAGTGTTTCCGTTATTTATGGATATTACTTATTAGCAGTTATTTTAATTAAGTCTCAATTATATTCAGCTACGTTTTAATCTCCATTATCACCACCTTCACCTTCATCGTATTTTCCATTATCAACCCTAGAAACACCAGAGAGACAGGACATTAAAGGTGCGTAACTTTCATTTTTATTTTTCATAATTACTTGAAATAAAAATCTGAAAAGAATAATTATTGTCAGTAACACATTCCGCATACGAAATACGAAGATATTTTTAAAATATTTCTAGTAACATTAAAAAGAAGACCAAAATTTATTTTAATAATCTAAGAAAGTGAAGAATTTATGGTCTTATTCATATTTAAAATCCATTTTAAGTTCGATTTTCGATTGTTACGAAACATGTCAAGTATTTTTTAATTTTTTTTCATGTCATTTATGTTTCCCAATCTTTCATTGTGAGCAATTACATTCTAATACATTATTATTATTTTTTGCCCACGAACAGGTCGTTGCACTACGTCTGGAAATTTCGTGTTCCATCTCCACCTATGTTTCAGTAACCGGTCTTTTATTTTATCCTTTAAATCGTGTAGCAGTTGGATTCTTTTTCTTCAAAGATGTGTAGTTCTTTCAAACCCCTTCGACAACGTCGTGCAGCAGACAATTTCTTCTCAAAATGTGACTTGTCCAGTTTGCTTTCCTATGAAAAAATTGTGGTGAGGTTTGAGCTCTTCTCGATCACTGTTCTCAGGACTTCATTTGTTTGTAATGCGTATTATTATAATTTGTATGTGACATTTGTTTACTTATAAACAAATAAAACTAGTTTTTAAATTAACACCTATAAAAACAATAAAAACAAATTTCAGTTAATGCATCGATGCGTATTTGTGAGCCTTAGAGACCGGTAAAGTAACACAAAATACACTGCTATTCTTTTCGTTAACATCAACATCAACATCAATACCACCACCTTGGTCGTCGTCGTGTCGTCTTCATAGTCATAATTTTACTTTCGTCATCAATTTCATCACCTTCCTCTTTATATTTACATTTAGACTGCTTCAAGTTTGGGCCGATCACTTATTAATAAAAGTTATTTTTGATTGAAGCCTTAAAATTTAGGCTTGTCATTATCAGGTTTTGGTACTTGTATGTGAACTACAGTGAGTCCCACGCAAGAGTTGGCCAAGACGCGGGAGTTGGCCAAGACGCGGGTTTCTGCGTCGCAGCGGGCACAGCTCCAACTCCCGAGCGATCGGGTGAAATATCTACGCAAATAAAGCCGTGATCGGTGTAATGATTCAGGTTTTCACATTTACAGTTAAAATTACAATGAAAATAACCACATACCTCATCACAAGAGATGCTGGAAATGTTCTTCTCTTGCATCAACGCAATACAGGCACCTTTTTAGGAAATTTTCTTTCACGCCCATAAGTTCAGCTTCCGAGATAGAGTTAGTTTCTCTTGTGATATTGTCTTTAAGTTCTTCTAATGAATGGGAAATTGATCTATACACTTTATTTTTCAAGTTTCCCCAAAAATAATATTCACATACTGTTAGAAGAACTTAAAAACAGTATCACAAAAGCCTATCACAAGAGAAAGCAGAACTTATGCGCGTGAAAGAAAATTTCCTAAAAAGGTGCCAATATTGTGTGGATGGAAGAGGAGAACATTTCCAACATCTCTTGTGATGAGGTACGTGGTTATTTTCATTGTAATTTTAACTTTAAATGTGAGAACCTGAATCAATACACCGTTCGCGGCTTTATTTGCGTAGATATTTCACCCGATCGCTCGGGAGTTGGAGCTGTGCCCGCCGCGACGCAGAAACCCGCGTCATTGGCCAACTCTTGCGTGGGACTCACTGCAGAAGACGATATCTAATGCAGAAGCTCGTACCATTCAGGCTTATTGCATTGTGTGCACTTTCGTCACTTCCCTTGGTATTCCATGCATCCATTTCCTTAACATCTTGATCACACTTGCATCCTTATTGATAGGTATAATACAATTAAAAATGTTTGCTATATTTAAATCGGCGATTTGTGAAAGAGAGTACGTCCCAATAAGTGAATTCAGAAAAAAAGTCCTACCTTTTGAATTCTGGTGTATACCATTGCTTGAATAATATTACAGGACAGTAACCAATCTCTGTGACATTTCCATTCGTTTCCATACCTTTCCATATTACCATGGATTTATACTTCAGAGAAAAATAAAGTGTAATCTTTTGGACTTGACCCCCTTTACAAATCAGTGATTGAACTGAATATCAGTATCTATTCAATCGTACATTATAAAACCACTACAATCTTTACGACTGCTATGAATATTATGAATAAACTTAAAAAAAAAGTATTGATCACATAAACATTATGAATAAACAGAATATAGGCCTATACCAAATGACAATCTCTTGTATAATCACACTGCAGTTTAATAGTAAGCGGCATTGCTTTTGTTCTCCTTCATGACAAAGAATCCTTTTATTGCTCATCTCTTGCAGGATATGTCGGCCAGTCGTAGATCTCACTACAGAACTCGATGCTGTCCTTTCTTCCTTGGACATAATACCCCTCATTTATGTCCTGAATTTTCTTTTAATTTATATGCACTTTGACTTCAATGTAAGCTGGAGTGAAGCTGCACAACAGTTATGATATATGGCGAGGTCCTGGAACTTTCAATGTATATGTGTGCTTGATTAGGCAGGCTTGGAGGAACAAACTTTCATTCCTGCTGGGTTTTCGGAACTGTACTCAAAATAGTTATAATGTGAAGGTTTGGAAGCATGCTTGTGCTCGCGAAGAACATTTCGTTCAACGAGTCTTCTTTTTATGTGGCCACGTTCTGTAAGAATTCAATATATTCTCAGTATTGACCATTGTGACACTTATGTTATACTGTTCGATATTAGGGTGCAATTTTCCATTGGAGTATATTATGTTCGACCACGACGTTTTATCTCCCTGCTTAATAATCTTTTTTCTCTTTAAATGAGAACAGTCATCAATCTCATGAACTGTTTTCTCCCTTTCAACACTGAACAGAACTGAAGCCTGACACTTTAGCACCAAAGTACCTGCTTTTACACCTTTCCTTGTGTTATTGTTTCGGATGGTAACATTATGGTACATTTTTAATCCGTCGCAAAGAGTGCAAAATCACGTGGTGCTATATGAAAAAAAGATGGATCTTGTACGATAATGCTTGGCAGATGAACCAAACCTCCAAGCGTTTGTTACAACCTTGTAGGAAAATAAATAGGCTACTAAGAAAAATATTTTCAATACTAGTGCAAACACAAATATTTTTGAGGTGCACAAGATGAACGGGAGACTCTGTGTAGGCAAAATTGTGGACAGAGAGTATTCAATATAAAATTTCTATATATTCTACAGACTGCTGAGGTTTTAATATATTACATATCATTATTTTCTTAGGTGTATAATAAAGTTCCTTCTTATTTATTTATTTACAATTTATTACAATCAAACTGTTTAGGTTAACTACTAGTTACTAACTACAGGGAACATGGTGAATCAGGGGAGATGTTTTGCAAACTCAGGCGACATGCGTGACTCCTTGTGACTGTTAGAAACCATTGCAGAACATATCTTATGCCTGAATGAATTTCGTGAAAAATTTAAAAAGGTTCTAATCAATCGTACGTGAACAACACAGTCTCGTTGAAGTCGCCAGTGCACTGGAGGAAAATCTTAAACATAGAGAGAAGAATGTCTGTGAAGGTCCAGAAGTAAGCGAATATGCAGTTTCGTAATTCCAGAAAGATAGAAATGTGATCGCTGGAGGCTACGTTTTGTAACCAGTTCGAGATCTTCCCACACTGTGCCGTGCAGTGGATAAATGCTTGCAGAAGACCCAACTGAAAGAAATGGATATATCTAGGGGCGGTCCCTGAAATAATGCTGATTCTAAATATTATTTATCAATCATTGAGAACGTAGTATGTTAATGTCCAGAGCTAAAGGAGGGGCTCTCCTCTACACCTACATCCGTTCTTGTGCAGCACTTATACAACCAGGCGACTGCCGGCAACGTAACTCATAAACAACGTTAGTTGATTGTAGTATTAGCACTTCATACCAAAAAATGGCAACAACAATATTTTGCTGAGTTGACTCTTCCTTCGCTTACCTTCGTTTCTCTATCGAAGCATCGTTTACCGTATGTTTCGTGCGTCTCAATAAAGGACATCTTCAAGTCCTGTTTCCTTACACATTATATCACACTTCATTTTTTTTATTCCGTTGTATTAGTTCTCTATGCTTGTCTACCGGTATGAAAATCATCTCATTTGGACCCACGATATTATGAAAACATTCAAAGTGTACTGTACAGGTGGGGAAAAAAAGTGGACCGACTAAAATATCTAAGTTGCCGATATGATACACTGCGCATGCCAAGCGGCATTCACAGGATAGCAGGGAATGTATTGAAATTTGTTCTAGTGTCGACTGTTGACTTAGCCCATTTCGAAACCTAGAATATGGTTTCTAATCGTATTGTTCTTTAACTGAATATATTAATTATTAATATTATTAAAAAATACTAACACAAATCATATTATATTCAGCTACAAGAGTCGGTCCGCTTTTTTTCCCTACCTGTACACTTGACTGAGAGGAATAAAGTCATAAATTTTGAAAATTCTAGTTTTAAAACCAAAGAGGTATTTATTTCAAAAGTTATTTGGGAGTCATATTGACCCGATGGTACTAGGAAAGTTAATATCTGCCACGTTAATCGCATAAACCCCTCTTGCATAGAAAAGAAGTGTCGTAGCGTATGAGTTCCTTAATGAAAAGCGTGTGAGTTCGGCGGGGTTTGTCGGTCTCATGTAGAAGCACTCTTTATACACTATTTTGAGAACTAATTATTCACAATTATTTTTGGATCAAAGCGGGATGCGCTCACTGTGCACTCTTATGTCGCTTGTCACATATTGCATTTATAGACTTAAGATTTTCAGACCATGTAACTCGATTAGGAAGCAGAGGAATGTCATTGAAGATTCTAGTGGAGAAGTCCCATAGGATGCCAGACATTGACGGGAGGTCAGTGTTAATACTGGTCTTAAGGAGATTGGAACAAAACAAGCTCACAAAAAACAGGGGACATGGAAATATGTAAAAAAATGTTTGCTGCGGTGTTGAAATCTTGAGTTCTTCATTGTTTTTACATCAGTAATACAGTATATGTAAACGCGTGTGCTGATGGTAGACAATGGGTTGTATGCATAAAATGGTAGTAGATGCTTTTACTACACTTTTCTAAGGCAATACTAAGATTTGTATGAATAGAAACCGTAGAAGAAGCTTTTTCTCTTAGCATAAAATGGTCTTATAGGCCGTGATTAGATTTTCCTTCGACCCTTAGAATAAACTACTATATGTATGCATAATCAGTAGTATAGAACTCTGCTTTGTAGGTTTTACTAAGAAAAATCGTAGCATGCATCGTTCGTGACTTAGATTGCTTAATGATTGCTTGGTGGTAATTTGCACGACTGCGTTTTTACAAATAAAAGATAAAAAGAAGTATAAAGAGTGTCGTCAGTTACTGTTTATAAGAAACTTGATAGATTTCAGAAAGAAAATGCTGAATGGTTGAGTGATTATTTTATAGGTTATAGTGGCGAAAGACGAAGAGTGGCCCTCGTCTCCAAACAAAAAATGAGGATCCCGTTTAGATACGTAGCAGACTTAGGTTTTCAGAATGGAATAGGTGAAGATATAGGGGTTCACCAGATCATTGTTTCAAGGGCCGTCGCTTTTGTAACGGATAAAATTTATTTCCACGAACGACTTTCCTTTTTCGGATATTTATAAACGCAGCCATTTGTACTTACGAGAAACTTTTAGACAGCGAAGGCACTACTCAGGTAGGTTTTGTGATGGGGAATTAAAGAATTATATGAAAAAAAATTGTGGTTAATGGTTTCTCATCACAATCACAAACAGGCGGGTAGTCGCGAATAGTAACGGAAATGCCCGAAGAGCGCAAAATCGATTATATCGCAAAGTAAAACCTACGATACGCTAGCATTCACTTCGTAGCGGAAGAATCGTGTTTATGCATACGATATAAAGTTTTTGCTTTTCCTTTTACCTTTTCATATAGGTAAAGTAAAAGCATTGACTACGATTTTATGCATACCGCCCATTATTCTTAAATATTGATAGGAAAATTTAATTACTAACATCAGTTTGCCAAAAGCATTTTATATAGGCATTGCCATTTATTACAGGTAGCACGTGAGAGGCAATATAATATCATGTGACTGTACTGTACGTCCCTGCTCGAAGTGTCATTAGTTCAAAGAACTCGCTGAATTTCAATAACAGGAAATAAATAAACCTTAACTAATCTCAAGTTAATTAAAACTTGTGCAGGAGAAATAAACTGGCGTCTTATTTAATGATGTTAGGAACGGTGCCTATAAAATACGCTTAATCCAGAAAAAGAATACGGGATACGAAATTCCGTAGTCCAGCAGTATTTGTGACTTCTATGGAAATGCGACTGGGGATTAAGCTGCTCGTTCCCCTCTTTTAACCAAAGCTTTCCTATGGTCTCCTACAGGACTATTTGAAACTTCGCTAGCATATTCACAGATCCGCTTAGAAATGCACAATCTTCATGCCAAAATAGAGAAAGGTGTATTAAATTAAGATTAAAAGGGAAATGCTACCTGAAAATGTCGTTCTGTTAACTGGGCCAAACGATCAAATTCTGTAATGGTCAAATGTAAACAGAGTGGAATTTTGTTAATGTATATGTATGAATTCAATGTGAATAGGAGTCGACGGTACAATTGTTATTTTTATTCATTAATACTAAAGAATAATAATTTAGTGTATGTATAAATTTTATGCTAGGAATGTACCAGTCTCAGTAATCTACGTGGTAGAGAAATCAGCCATATTGTGGGATTATTGACTTGGAAACATGTTCAGTGCAAAAACAAGTTATTATTATTAATGGATTTCTGGAACGACATTAACATAGGCCTAAGTCTCGCTGAAAGCATAATTTTCTTGGATTCTATTGAACAGTTTTACAATACATAATTAATATCAGTATTATTATTTTTACGTGGCTTTGTGTAAGCTTTTTGCTTAATGTTTCATGATTGAGAAGTGGACTGAAAACCACTTTTTGTAAGTTTAGAAGTAATAAATTCTACGCCTAAAGGTGTTCTTCTACAATTGGGATAATCCAATCTGGTTGATAGTGGTGTCTTCTATGGTGCTTGATCAACTTAACTACAATGTCATATAGGCCTAGACTGCTATTCAGAATGTTATGATATATTATCATAAGTAATATAACGAGAGATTTCGGACCTTGTCTTATATTAATTAGTACGACTATTTAAAAAAACTCACAGTATTAATCGTGTAATGAATAATTAACACTAAGAAAATTAATAAAAACTTAACTCTTTGTGCCATTGTAAGCGAGATAGCCTATAGCGAGAAAGTCGATGTATTATGATACATCGATTTTATTGCTGTCGGCGATAGTCGTGCTGCATCAGCTGTATAATCTTTTTGTTGAACTCAAATAACAAATAATAACCTGATATTAATATTTTATATTTTATTATACGATATTTAAAATGTTTCACCACACATAAAATTGCACATTATTTGCATATATCCTTTTGCTCATATGCAGCTTATAAGTACCTTGCCGCAGTGTTCAATGATTTATTTATTTATTTATTTTTTATAAAAGAATCTACGAGTATTAAGATGTTTAACTGTTCAGTCCTTGTGAATTTACATAAACAAGTGCTCGTAGGTGGGTTAAAATGAAGGAAATAAAAGTAAAACTTCAAAATTATGACTTCTGGCGATTAATTGAAATTTCACATATCCTGATACTGGATTGGTCATTGGTTCATGAGCTAAATAGCCATTTTTATAAGCCCCATCAAAATTTTCTTCTACGTTAGACCTCTGTTGAGCCCACATTTTTTTGAGCTTGGGAATTAAGAAAAAATAATTGATTAAATGTAGTCCTTTTTACATGTAATCAAATCAAATAAAATGAAAACAATTGCAGATTTGTTTTATTCTTAAGTTTCAATGATTACAACGGTTATTCACACAATCTTTCACACCGAAAGGTCACCGTCAACTCCATAATACCTGATTCACCTACCTTTGTTACATAAATCATATTGTAATAAAATTAATGATGAAAGAGCGATACATATTAAAGGAAATCATTATCATCATCAGGATTCTTCGGATTTATTGATCTTAGTTTGAAACATTTTGTTTCAAAGATATTAGCGACTTCAGAATTCCCTGAATGAGACAAATTTTCTGTAACCCCAACTTAAGAATATTGTTCACCCAAGTGATATAAAATGGCACCATTGTGTAAGTTTCCCTCCCGGAGGGTTTCGACCACAGTTGTGCTGACCCCTCAATTATAAACTTATTTTTAAGTAAACGTGTAAAAATTGTATTTCTTTCTTTCTGTCCTTCTTTCTTTCCTTCTTTCTTTCCTTCTTTCTTTCCTTCTTTCTTTATTCCTTTCTTTCTTTCTTTCTTCCTTTCTTCCTTTCTTTTACAACGATTACTTTTACATGTTTTTGGTGTAAAGAAATAGGTTTTAGAATTAGTTTTTATTATAAAAGAATGTAATACCCCAATATTTCTAAGTTCGCAATTGTTAATTATGACGTTTATTTGTTTCTCTGTTTCAGGTAAGTGGGCTAAGGATCTTGGATGAGCCTGCGACGTGAAGGAACCACAACGTTGGCAGCTAACAAACATATCAGGGAGTAATTATACAGAAATGGGCTGGAAAATGCATTGAAACCGAATTAACACATCGTTTCATAAAACCAGTCATATATGTATTAATCAGCTAAACATATAAAATTTTACTAACAATTGGTAATATTGAAGTATTAATTGGAGTAAGGATCTGAGAAGAAATACTTGGAAGTACATAATATGACATTGGAAACTCCCTGTGTTCGTCCAAGAACCTGGATCGCATTTTGCTAATACTTGTAGATAAGTGCTTATCAAGTTACATGAAAATAAGATTGAACAGATGAATAAACATGATTTGCGTGTTAATTGGGAAACCAGCCTGCGATCTCATCACTCCAGTCTAATTAATGTGAGGAAATTGACTTTGTGGTGCCTCCCTCCAGCACTCGCGAATCACACGGGTATCAGAATGGCCCACTACGACCTTTTGGGTTATTAATCTTGGGTTGAGTCTTGCGGAATTCAGCGTTTACAACTGAAAATGATTCCGAATGTGAGAACAACAATAACTGTCATAAAAACGATCAAATCATTTATTTCCTTGATGAAACCCATATCAGTTTTAATTAAGTAAGAAAATTTTATAGAAATCCAATCTTAAAATTGTGTGCAAATGTAACTAACATAATAATTGAAGAACCAGGATCTTCTTTCTGTCTTTTAACGGGTAGGTACTGAATATTTTGCCTGGAGTAACATATGAAAATCTTTTATAGGCTTTCATTCACAACCTGACCCTTCTTCGCGGTAAGGATGGTCTTGAGTCCTGCTTTTTCCAGTATGACCCATTCTTGAAAGGCTACCCAAGATTAGTGACCTAAGAGAAGTTCGAAACGTTATTTTTTTTTTCAAAATTATTTCCGCTTTCAGAATAATGTAAGGCTATTCTTAAAAATAACTTTTCTTTGATATTTTGAAGACAATTTGCACATACACATCAAAGAGCCTCCAGTGAATGTTTGTTAGGTACTAGTTGTGGTTCCTTAAGAAAGTAATGGGTTATGCTGGTGGAAGAAGGATGGCTGGAGATTGTAAGTCACAGTTCAAATATTCCCAAGTTATTTCTTACACTTTAAAGCTGTAAAATGACAAAAGGACACTGGAAAATTCTTGCTTAAGTCGTTTATCATCACTAACGTTTATTTCACTGATCCTTCGATCCCAGTTAAAACATTGCATATTAAAATGGTACGCGATCCGATACGTGCGATCTGGTCTGTTCAGTGCAAACCCATTGCTTAGGCCTTAAAGCATGTAATTCTATATCGGACGACGCTTGCTCTCCAGAGGACAATCTCACGACTTTCTGTAGAGAAGTAATTTCATTGAGATGACCATGATTCGTGTTATAAGGTGTCCAGTGGAGCCTGTGATGATTTCTTATGCTCCATTATCACGTAGGACTGTCTTCATATTAGCAAGATGTATTTGTCTCATTGAGTGTCTGATTTGAATCTTTTGACCACGCAATGGATAACAAACAAGTATGTTGGCGTGCAAAGCCCAGTTCTTTTTATTTGAATTATAAGTGGTTTTATAGGCTAATATATATGGTTTTAAAATATTTTAAATATATTTTATCGTTAGTTTATTACGTAATTTAAGTATAATAACCACTTAATATGCAGAATATCTTATTCAACAATACACAATCAGGATGGAGCGAGAATTGATTAGGGTTTACTCTTGTCCTACCTAGAAAAACTAGTGACTGGTTATTAAGAGTCTGTTAAGGTGCGTAAAATGGCTCTAATATCATTTGACTGGTTTTAAGGGACCATTCAAACCTAATCCGTGTTGAATAACTGTGCATTTGGATAGCTCGATAATTAAGCTATCCCTCCACTCACTGTGATAATTGAAACCGCAGGATAACATGAAAAATTCGTACAAAAGGGCTTTGGCTATTGAAAATGCGAATAAGGCTTTAGTAATATTGTGTCATTTTAAGGAGGCACTGTCTTTAATTACATCCCATCGAGTACAAACAGATTTTGTGATACGTAGATTAATGACAAATATATTCTTTATAACGAAGGCTTGAGGATGAAAATTTCTGGTGAAATAAAATCTATTTTTACACTAAGTAATAGCATGGCACGTGTAAGGGGAAATAAATTATTTTAGGACAGTAGCGTATACATTTTATGAATTAAAAGTAATATTGTTTCTGGGCTTATTTTATAAGCATATTAGGCTACATTTTTGTTAATTATTTAGCCTGTAGTTTGTAAAAATGAATCTAACAAAAATGTATTGATATTGACCGTAAGGGATTTATACGATTTTATTTTTTCTGCTTGATTAGACTGTACAAATTCAAAGGCAGTTCATCTGAAAACGTGTTTAGCTATGTGATCTTATGAGTTACAAGCAGAAATTAGACGAATATATGATAAATTAAAAGTTCGGTATCAAAATAGTGGGCATAGTAAACCTTCATAAAGGTGGTATATTGCGTTATTATAGTTTAACCTATTTCAGTTCAGAGACCCCACTGCAAGCTTGAAATTATTAATAAAATATAATATTTAGTTGTTAAATTAAACTGTTAATTCTAAAATGTAAAATGAATAAATTGTTAATCAGGCTCCCGTAAATAGTGAAGTTATATGTATAGACTAAGAACATTTATTTTTTACGCAAATCAAGTGTTTATTAATTAATAGCATTCTTTGTGCTAAATAGATATATATATACTATCTACATATTTCATTGGAATACCGAATAACATTATGCGTAAATAATTCACAATTAAATAAGAACAGTGATTATAAGTAATCAGGGTCATATTAAAATGAAGTTAACAAAAAATCCGAATAAATCGGTGATTTTACTGCATTCTTTAGTAATATTCGTCATCCTTTTATAGCACTTTCTTTGTACGTTCTCTCTTCTACATGGTTGTATCGGTTAGACCAGCGTTTCTCAAGCTTTTTGAACCCGAGGACCTCTAAAATGTCTAAAAAAATTTACGGACCCCTTATTTTACATCCCATTTTTAAAAGAAGGCCTATATTCTTAATATTTTGGGTATTAATTATATGTCATTTTAACGAAATATGTGAAAAAATTTACTTCTTTATTTTTCACTTGTTTTATATTTTTTTAATTATGTCTGCGGACCATCTGGACCATCTTCGCGGACCACCAGTGGTCCGCGGACCATAGGTTGAAAAACGCTTGGTTAGACCAAAGAAGATATGCTTTTAATTTATCATCTTAGTTTGACTTCTTACATGGACAGAAGAAAACTTTTAACCTGAACACAAATGGTAGCAGTTGCACCGTAAAACATTAAAATATTTCAAAAATTATATACGGCCCTACTCTGTTTATCTTTTCTTAATTCATTCTTTATTCATATATGTTTATGTGTGTACCAGGAAATTAACTAACAAACCATAAAGTGCATTTATAAAACTGCTAAACATATTTGACACTGAGCCTATCGGTTCAGACGTCCAGGTCTTTTATATTCAAGTATAGAATCTTGGCTGGTTAATAATTTGTTACATTTAGTATACGGTCTACCACACATCATAGTGGTACGCTGGAGCAGTTGGTTGAGGCACAGCGCAACAAAGCTGAAGGTTACGGGTTCAATCCCCGATTACTCGCTGGGATCTCTTCACCCTTCTGGTGGCTCTATGGCCCTGGGGTCTGCTCAGCCCCTAAGAGAAATGAGTGACGAGTGCAATTCTGGAGTTAAAGACCGCCTTGACGTAAGGCTGGCAACCTTACAACTTTTATGTACCGACTGTCTTGAAATCTGTGATCCTCAACCTTCTGAAACTCTAGGGGCTTCCACGGCCTTTAAGTTATAGGGAAGACATAATCTATATCATTGATATTCCTAACACCCGCACGAAATAGACTGAATTTGATTCCTGCATTTACTTGACAAGAGTTGCCGCCTTCCTAGAAAGGTGTGAGGCCATTGTCACTTTGCATGATGGTGAAAATTGTAATAAATTCGACTGGAAGATTAAAAATAAACAACATATGGCATATACATCACTTGTAATTCTGAAGTCAACAACCACATACCGTTCCACACAAAGTGTGGACTCACTAGACTCACTAGCTCGTCACTAGACCTGGGATTTTAGGCACCTAAAATAGGCTTTTAAAACAAGTAAATAGGCTTTTAAAAGGAAAATAGGCACTTAAAATATGCTTTAAAAATGTGTAGATATACAGTACAGAAAATAGACTTTTATATATTACAATATACACTTAAAGTGTAACATGGTCTTTTTTTACTGCAAGAAACGTGGTATACCTATTCTTAACAGGATTAACTGCAAAATTAGGCATCACGAACTGTATTCACTTAATCAGATGTTCATTCACTGGTGACTTGACACAGTAGTCCTTCCCCCCTTAATCCTCCTTCTCCCCCGTCAGTCAGCATTCCTTTAGCGACAATTGTTTGGATTAATCACGTTTCTGTGGAAAAACCACCTTTGCTGTTCTGCTTTTCATTGACGGATGTCCATTTTAAGATTGTAAAAATTACAGAAATTGGATTTTATTTTAAATGTACAAAATAGGCATTTTAGGCACCAAAATAGTAAAAAAGGCTCTAAAGGTCCAAATAGGCACTTTAGGGCACAGCCATTTCATAATTACGGGTGGGACATTCTAGCAAATTATAAAAACATTTTTTAAATAATAAACTATGATTGGTTCTTCACATCCTTTAAAATTTACAATGCCTTCTTCTCCCCACTACGTGCAAAGCATTATTTAAAATTTATTTTAA
Organism: Ectobius pallidus; assembly: GCA_964059195.1. Taxonomy (NCBI): domain Eukaryota; kingdom Metazoa; phylum Arthropoda; class Insecta; order Blattodea; family Ectobiidae; genus Ectobius; species Ectobius pallidus. The sequence continues at coordinate 1,057,658 of CAXKWD010000011.1, read as the reverse complement.
ATATTTTAAATTTGTTTTTCGAAATCAATTAAGGGTGGGACATAATTTGGACACTGATTTTATTGATGCAAAACAAAAGTTGATTTGCTGTTCTGCTATTACTGTTAGAGTCTTAATGTTGTTATTAATGAAGGTATGAGGGATTAAATACAAATTATAAACTGTTTCCAGGTTGTCAGAACATTCATTTAACTCATCAATAATAATTTAACAAAACTATCACCATTTTGGGTGGGACATTACGGGTGGGACAAAAAGTGACTTGTTTGTTATTTTACATAGTAATTAACCAAACATTTTTTGAAGTTAATCTTATACTAAACTGTACCTTAAGATGTATATTTTCTCAGATGAAAATGGACATAGCTGATTACTCTTGACTACTTGGTATTAAAGAGTGTTAAAATCATGCTAAAAATGGCCAAAAAAAGGTAACTCAACGCAATAAATAAGTAAATCGACAGATTTTATACATAAAAGCACTTCAGAGACACCTAAGTCCTTCATATTCAGAGAATTTGAGCTTTTAAACTTATTTTTGACCACCCAATTACAATAATTTTATAACTTATCTCTTTGAGGGAAAAATTGCCATATTTTATGGAATGGCTGGGCACTATAAAACTCTATAAATGTAAGTCCACGTATTTAAAAATTTTCATGTCATTTCATAAGGAACAAAATAGACATTTGCCTTAAAATCCCAGGTCTACTCCTCACGTGCTACATTTTGTTTTATTCTAGAAATTTTGGAAAAGGTTCTCTTATCGAGAGCCTGGTCATTAATTCTACGCCAGCAGATGCTATACCTTTTTTAACACCCGACTGGATTCTTGATAACCTCGAACCATGTGTGGTCCTGCAAGTGGATTTCTCACCTCTTTTTAGTATGTAATCTTTTGACAATATCTCGAGTATTTATAGTGCGCTGTGATAATGGACTGTGCCGCTGATAAAAGTAACACGCCTTGGTTGTAGCCTTTCCATGAACCACGTTATTTAATTTTTTACTGAGATCCTCGGAATAAGTTAATAGAATAACCAGTAAATTCGTAAGCTCGTACCATGCTACTTTAATCGCATTTCAGTCTGCTCGACACCTTCAATTGTCTGTCATTTTCTAAGAAAAGTTTGCAAAGTTACAGCTTCTTAGATACTGGATTAAGTGTTATGTGGTAAAACAATTAAATACGTAAATTTGTAGCCCGAAATATATATGTGTGTTTACTTTGAAAGTATTTTGTCACAATCACTTCTTTCCTACGAAGATAACAGTTAAAGATCGTACATTCGAAAACGAAAGTTAGATTATTTTATTTTATTTTATTGCGATTATTAAATAAAATACCTTAATATGGTGTAGTGAGTTTATCATTATTTTCAGTTCTATAAGATGAAATTCAGAAGGTAAACTACTTTTATTAGGGACTAAGTTTTACGAAAGCTTACACGATGGAAAAGAGACGGGTTACATTGACTATTCCACTCATACGCCGCGTGTTTGATATTGATCATTAACGGATATAGACCAAACACGATCGTTTATCGTATAAAATGCTTGCTATTAATATGAGGATGCTGTTTTATCGACAAAATCGTCTGCTCGTTACTGGACACGTAAAAATCAGTGTGCAGTGATTAATATGTCACACGCTGCCATTAAACGGCACGAAAACAGATTATTTTATACAACATAACTTGTTTGGAAATTCAAATAATAGGAATTGTACATTGATTAAAACACAATATAGATTCGGTGCATGCCAGTTGGTGTGCATGCTAGTCTGTTCTGCTGTTAGCTTACCTGAATGAAGTTAACTATGTCTTATATGCACCGTTGGTAGTACTGGTCATTATATGGTAACTAGAATCGATTCATGGATGGTTGATCCATAGTATGCCGTCATCTTGCTGCTGTTAGTTTTGTTTTTATACAACAAAGCACGAAAGTAATTATTATTTGTATAATCTGTTACATTTTGATTCATGTGTTAATAAATCTAACTCTAGTTGACGAGTTTCATCAGATAAATTTCCATTCTTTCCATAAACTCGTCATCTCTCGTGGGATTACCTATGATAATTATTGACCAATTTCTATACCAAATGTACACTGTACAGTCAATATTATCGAACGTCTGTCAACAGCCCGTGAACAAATAAATATAAAATAAACATTTTAAGAAATGCTCAATATGACATAAGACGTGCTATATAAATTGAAACTGATCTATGAGTTTATTAGTATTGTAAATAATGAATTAGATAAAGGCAATCAGATTTGATTATATTGAAATCAAAGAAAAGCCTTCGATAGCTTCGAATAAGTCTTCCACACGATAATGTCGTTCAGGATTATAAAGCATAGATAGCCTTATATTAGCTCATAACAACATCTGTATAGATAGTGAAGAAAATGCGCTGACCGTGTAAATATAAATGTGAGTGTTTTAACAACGGTCGTTTCTTTCAGACGTAGTTAAGGTTTGCAGTGTTTGCAATATGTTATTAATAATATGTATATTATAAAGTTGTGTAAATAAATGTTAACATTGAATAAAAAAAGGTACAGTTCCATGTTTTTAAATTGAAATGTTGGTATTACTCAGGACGTGTATTTGATTTACGTCAAAATATGCATTAATATTAATTTTTAAAATATATTAATTAGATTATATTAAACTATTTTTGAGAAACATTTGTTAAGGCGAATAAATTTCTTTGTAAAAAAATTTGCTTTAATTGTGTGTAAATTAAAATTTTTGTCCACAAATGGCATCCACATAGACTAAATGAAAGCAGAACATTTTAAAAATATTCTACTCCGTAGCGAAGGCCTATAATACGTGCAAAATAGGATCTGTTATACAGATGATATTGAAATAAAATTAAATATCTTACCATTATTTTTACAGATATATTTTGAATAGTTGCAACAACAGCACCTGCAGTGAACATTTATATTACATCGACTAATGAAAGCACATTCTATTTATGCTTTAGAATTACCGGTTGATTTAAATGAGGTGCAGTGGAGCAGCATAAAATTAGATTGAAATGGAACTAGAATACTTCTTTATGATTCAATTTGTATTTTTATTCAATTGTTTATTTATTTATCAACCTGCGGCAATGAACCTTTGGGTTCCACAAAATAGAAAATATTCCTCTAGCTTGCTTATGAATAGTCTATTGCCATTTTGTAAGTAAATAAGTGTATTTACTTATTTATTAATTTTTATAGTCGAGGTTGTGGTCATTTCAATCCTTCCTTCTGTTCAGCGAGTGACGAAACCCCCACTCAATCACTAAGATTGACTAAATACGGAATTTGAACCCATGATGCCCGAAACGTGAGTTCACGACCTGCTACGTCGCCACTTTGTTGAAATTTAAGACTTGTGTCTAAACAGTGTTCTCTTCAAAAACACTTTTGGTGTAATGTTAACGCCAACCTTAGCATATTTTGAGAATAATGTGTAATAACTCCTATAAATAATGGTAAGACAGAAAGTAAGGATATAACATCGCATATCAAATCAATTTCCTACATTGCCTAGAAACTTTTTTTGTCCGCTTTAAACAATTAATAACTAGCATTATGTTTTTTTTTTTTTTTTTTCATTTATTCCGTCTATATAGCCTATACCTAGATTCGTCAGGAACTCAAAAATCAACTTCAATCCCTAAAGAAATTTCAGTAACCCACGTAACAGTTATTTATTATTTTTATCATAGTTAATTCAACGAGAGTTGGCGAGTTTATCGATAGATTCACGACTGTGCAGGAGGAGCGAATTTATCTGATGAAACTCATCACCTCGAGTTGGATTTATTAAGACTATTCCAAGAATAAAAGTTTGACGGATTATAAAAATAATAATTACTTTCGTGCTTTGGAATATAAAAACAAAACGAACAACTACGAGATCACGGACTACTATGAATCAACCAACTATGAATCGATTCAAGTTACCATGTTGTGACAGTGCTACGAATGGTGTTTATAAGACGTAGTTAACTTCATTCGGGTAAGCTAACAGCAGAACAGAATAAAAGCATACCAACTTGCTTGCACCGAATCGAAATGTTGTTTTAATCAGTGTACATTTCTATTATTTCAATTTCCAAACAAGTTATGTTGTATAAAATAATCATTTTTCGTGATGCTTAATGGCAGCGTGTGACGTACATTAATGCTTACATGCCCAGTAACGAGCAGACGATTTTATCGATAAAACATCATCCTCATATTAATAGCAAGCATTTTATAATATAAACGATCGTGATTGGTCTATATCCGAGGAATTGCTAAATGTTATTGGTCAATATCAGACACGCGGAATATGAGTGGAATAGCCTTTATAAAGGATCTGCTAGGCTAAAAATAATTAGAAATGAAATAAAATCCAAGCTTACAAATAAGTTTGTAGGAGTAATATTTTCCCTTACACACACACAAATATATATAACTACAATATATTATATATGCTATGAGTTAAATACGTATAAAGAGCCAGTAGTACAAATTAATAATTAGCGAGTAGTTAATAGCTTTGTCGAATTGTTGAATGTCAAGTGTTGCTTTTTATTACGAAGTAAGACATAACATAAGCCTGTTGTCTGACTGTGCCATCGCTAAGTATATGATGGTGTATTAAATGTCGCTAGATTTATTATCGTTCTTAAATTAATTTACTATACCAACAATAGGCTATTAAAGTATAATAACCTAATGTTAAACTGTCAAAGAAGCATGTTAAAAATATTCCCCCTTCAATTATACGTGAATATCACTGTTTCTGAGCTACCAGTAATGCATATTCACAGTCAGTGTAAAGTAATAGAATAGAGAATTGCACAGAATTTACATGTCATATGTAATATTTGGAACTCGAATCTCAAAAGAACGCTTTTGTGTCCTTACTGTATAGCCTTGATTTTTTTCAATGGTACACTGTCCAAGAAGAAAAATTAAAGAGATATCACTCTATTTTCTATAAATTATTGCTAGTGGGTCATTTTCAGACGAGTGTTCATAGGAAATTTAATTCCGTCTTTTTATAACAATAGGTTCGGCAGTTCAGCCAGTGTTGAAATAAAACGTAATTCTTTAAGGAAATAAGGTAAGAAACTATATTTGAGGTGAACGTGTACAAATAATAATGTCAGCCAAATCTCGAGCCTAATAAAAAGATGAGACAAAAAATGGAACGGGATTTAGGTAAAATGGCCAAAGCTGGATGTGAAGTAGGCCTATAACTCGTTGGTCAAGCGCTCCGGAAACAGTGATGGGCCAGCAAATAATAATGATGTTGATAATTATCAACTATTATAATAGTATAACATCTCACTTGAAGCTTCCGAGAAAACTGGCGTTTCAATAAATCTTCGCGATACTTGCTTCTTATTCACAGTTCATCTATGGCATTACCAATATACAAGTATTAATGTATGCCTATGTACTAAAATGTAAAATGGAATCTTAATATCAACCTCATACAGAATCTAATAATTTATAACATCGTCATTACCCACCGGATTCAGGCTACTTGCTTAACAGTAGTTCTCTATTGAAATATTTTAAGGAGTTGGTGGACTTCTCGGCAAAATTTCGTTTAAAGAGAAAACAATCTAAAAATAATAGTTTATTACTTTTATATTTGGTACAATTTCCCGTATTTATACCCCAAATCATTCGCCCCTGATAATGTTTTCTTCCTTGAACTACGACTAATTTGTAGTCTACAGTTAATTGTTCGTATGATATATTTGTAATTGTGTTACAAAATATACCGTATTTAGAATGGGAATTTTACTAATGTGTATGGAGTGTCAGTTGCGATTGTATTCCTGGTGTTACTTCGTAAATGATAATAATAAAATAAGAATACCACGTATGCTATTAAAACGATGTCTCGTTTAACGGTTATTTTTCCATTATCATCGTCTACTTCATTTCATTAACTGAGTTACATTTCATAGATGTGAGAAATGGCAAAATAAGTTAGCAGTGCCACTAGAATTTCCACACATTTCCAGTGTAATTTGTAATTATTTTACCTGAAATTACGATATATTAACTTTCATTACGATGTAGAGAAACAAGAATTACGTACGTAAACTATTTCGTAGGTTATGTAACAATAAAATGTGTTTGAATATGCGGATGGTGAGAGGTACTTAAAAAGTCCAGGTGGTGGTGGTTCATCATATTCGATAATCCGAAACGTTTGTATCGGATGTTTGTTTATAGAACATTTCGGAGTGTTGATAATTTTTCTTGCTTTTCGTGCCATGCCAAGGTTTTAACAAAATTTAAGCACAAACTTGTTTCGATAAGCTGTGAACAGCATGTCATAAATAACTCGGCAAATGGTGCGGGCTAAAAGGACGTAAAGTGCAGGCAACATTTGTCTGGATTCATGAAAAATATGCATTAATGTTATAAGTAGGTTAGCTTGTAAATAATTATATACGTAAAGTATATACGAAAATAGAAGATATTGCTATCCCACGGAAGTGAAAAAAGTAAGAATTAAGTCAAAAGTTGCAAGTAATTACTGTCAAACTGGGTGAAATTAAACAGTAATCATGCCCCCTTTGTTGTCATTTTTAGTTAGGATATTCCAATTACTTCTGATCGCAAAGAAAAACTATAATTTATTACTACTGTGTGCGTGTGGTCATCTTGTACGGCGAAAGACGAACACAGCTATAATTTTTTTATAAAAAAATAAAATCACTTTCGACTTCAGAACATAAAGGAAAATAATCATCGATAATATAACGAGAGATATATTCATTGTGACTACATAATCTAATTAAGCATGTAACGAGTAATTGAAACCATAAAAATGAATAAAACACATAGATATTTGTGTCATTGTGAGCGATACAATCAATAAATTATAATAAATATTTGGATAGACGATGGAAAGGTAATCGATATATGATAGCGATGGTCATGCTGCGAGAGGCTATTAACCCTTTTCGTTATGGAAATTACTAGTTTTATTTTAGATTAAACTCTTTGTTGCTACTAATGATTGGGGGATGTCGCCATGCTGTTTATATGAACAGTTGTTGGAAACAGAATTAATTATCGAATTAAATTAAAATTTTCATCAGTTCAAAGAAGCTATCAAGATATTTCAGTACGATGGCATAAATTCACATATAAAAAGAAATGAACGTAGGTTAAATAAAGATATACTATAAAAATTAGGCGATTGGTAGCGGGGATTGGTTGAAAACGTATTCTCACACCGGATTGGTCACTGTTTCTTTAACTAAAAAGTGATCATAATTATCTAAATGCAGGGAGTTGTTCAACTAGCTCCTGCTGAGATTATTATACAAAAGTAATTAATTTTTTGGAGTTTTTATTGTTTTTAATACTTATGTTATTTCCAGTTACAAAAATTTATTAATGTAAAAATTGGGAGCAGAAATGATTGTAGGCCTACAACTTGAATGGGGTTAGAAAGAGAAAACTGTATAGTGAAGGTACACTGAAATACGTAATTCTAATCGCATATCTGTTAGTTTAGATCAGGGGAAGTCAACTACGTCTTGTGATGACGTTTGTGGAGCAAGAGCATGCGGATCCCTTGTGTGTGACGTCAGCAAGAGCGCACGGTAGTAGGGGTGTTTAGAGTACGCTAGAGCTAGGTACTAGAGGACCTATTCACTTTAGCTCTGTGGGTAGAACAACTTCTGGTTGGAAATACGGAGCATTTTTCAAAGTTATTGCAAGTACGCGATCCTGATAGTGTTCCCTCTGCAGAACATGTGTTAGTTCTGCAAAACATTCTTCTTCAGTTCGAATCGAGGTTTCAGGATGTGGAAAACCTTTCTCCAATGTTTAAACTTTTTGCTACCCCATATTCAGTTAATGTCAAAGACGTTCCTTGTCGGTATCAATTGGAACTGCTAAACTTACAATGCGACGATCTGTTAAAGGACAAATACGAACGTAAAGTGGTCTTGGGTAACTTTTACAGAAATTTCTCTGAAACCAGATTCCCGAGACTTGCCGCACGAATATTATGTAATTTTGGATCGACATATGTGGCCGAACAATTTTTTTCACTAATGAAATGTGCAAAGCTCAAATCAAGAAGTACATTGTTAAATCACAACCTAAATGTAGTCTTCGATTAAATATTGCTCAAACATTACGTCCCAACATTGATACACTTGTTAAAGAAAAAGAGACAGGAAAGTCAGAATATTGTTACTGTAATCTTGTATCATCTAAGGTGCAGACGAGCTTGTATGGTAATTAATTCAGTTCATTTTTTTTTTATAATTTTTACTGTAGTGAATTATGTTAATTCAAATGATAGTAGCCTACTGTCTATTTTTGTCAAAGAGCATAGATTTTGTGGAAAGGCAATTGTTCTCACAGAATATAAAAATAGAATTATTTATAATATGTCAAACTGCTGCGCTGTAATTAACCGATAAACTATCAAAAAAATCGGTTGATGTTTCATTAACTCGGAAACACGTATTACGTAAGTTCTAACCCCCTAAATTCCCGCTGCCCGCAATACTAAAGCCCCTCTCTTCCCCCCTGTTCACTGATGCCTACATTTCACATGCTCCTCGCAGAGATATAACGCGAGCAGTAGAGCAGTAGGCAGTGACGTCACAGAGCAAGCTTCTGTCTTCCCCTGGTTTAGATACTCCGTGGAGCCGTTGGCTGAGACACTCCCCTAAAGACCGGAATTAATTTAATTTACATTATTAGTTACAATTATATATTTCTAGATATTTTATATGAATCATGATGAAGATTATGAGGGATGAGCTTTGTAATAAAGTTTCAAAAATATTTGTTAAGTAATATGATGGATCTATAGGTAAATATTGAGTTGGTTGAGGCACTGCGCCACAAACCAGAAGGTCGCTAGTTCTATCCCGGAAGACATTAAGGGGACTCCCTAATTGGTATTATCCTTGTGGGCGCACTAAGGCCCTGGGACCGATTCAGCGTCTAACCTAAATGAATATCAGTAGAGATCCTGGGTGTAAAGGAGTCAGATGCGTAAGGCTGCCTAAATGTGTAAACATTTGGGACCCTGAAAATGGAAACCTAGAGACCTCCACGGCCTGTGAAGTAAATACTGTTGATAGTGGCTGCTTCATGGTCTAATTCAGCGGTTCCCAACCTATGGTCAACTGACTTCTAGTGATCCATGGAAACTATAAATCGGATTCGCGAAGAATTCTTACATAACTGGCGTATTGATTATTTCTCAATACATTCAGTAACTTTTATTAGGACTGTACCAGTTATTACTAGAGACCGGATTTTAAAGGGAAAATTTTCACACAAAAAAGGACGCAAAAAGGGAAAATTATTGCCAAAAAAAGGTGGGAAAAAGGGAAAATTATTGCCAAAAAAGGTAAGAAAAAAGGTATATAAAAGTAAGAGAGCCTAAAAATTCAGCAGAGAGATACATGTTTGTTTTATGTAAAGCCTTTGCTTGCCCTACAGCTGCTGATCCTGTAACATCTAATGACTGAAGAAATTTTTTGATCTTGTTGAAATTCTCACAAAGGAAAATAACACACGAAATCCACGTTCCCCACCTTGTTATAATGGGAAACTTAGGCAATGGCAAGCCTGTAATTTCCCTGTAACGCTTTATTCTGCTGGGAGGAATTATTTTCTCAATGGTGAATCAGTGAAAACAATTTTTAATGTTTTCATCTTACCAAATACTGGGTAATTTACGAATTTTTCAAAATAAATTAGCAAAAAAGGTACTGGAAAGGGAAAGTTCCTAAAAAAAGGGATATGAGCCTAAAAAAGGGAAAAAAGGGACGTTAAAACTAGGTCATTTTCTGTTAAAACTTACTCAGTAATGTCCTGTAGAATTTTATCACGTTTTGTGATGAAATATAAAAAAAGGAATTCCCTTTAAAATCCGGTCTCTAGTCATTACCATTAGCTGGATGCATGTCAGCTCTAAATCCCTTTACAGGGATAGATTGCATTTATTCAAGTCCTGTACTTTTTCTTTTGGCATCTATTCGTGATTTCTGCTCACTACATTTCTTTTTCTAGTCACTCACTGCATTTGTTCCTTTTTGAGGGCCCATCATTAGAACATGTCCTCCAAAATCCACTTCGGACTGGAAGCGGACCCGTGTCCTCCTTGGGTTCGTCGCCTTGCTTATGTCTCAGTTTTGCTTTCCATCTTTCGGCGGTGATAGTTAAGGCGAGACAGCAAAAAATTATAATTTTTTTAAATTAATGTGGTCACTTTCTCTACACGATAATGAATTAGGAGGAAAATTGTATATGTTTTGGAAAAAAGTGTACCTAGAATCACGATGATAAAAGTAAAGAGCTGTGGTTGGTTGGTATGTGGTTATTTAACGACGGGGAAGTACTGCAACTTAGGCCTGTGACTGTCGCCGGTTTGCCGGAATTTTGTCCCGCAGGAGTTCTTTTACGTGCCAGTAAATCTACTGAGATGGGCCTGTCACTTTTATGCACACATAAATTTCATCGACCTGGGCTGGGATCGAATCCGCTACATTGGGCATAGAAAGCCAGCGCAATACTAACTGCGCCATTCAGGCCGGCACAAAAAGGTGTGATTTTTTTTTCCGACTTAAAGTTATCAAAAAGGAAAATATGGAGAAACGAACAATAGTACGAGTTAGAATTAAAAGACGAAGGAAATGCCTTCCAAGCGATAAAAATTGGTTCTAACTTTTAGCAAAAAAATTAAATCACTAAAGATTGCGGTTTTTCAATATTTTATTATTCTGTTGTATGTATCGTTGAGAGGTCTATTGCACTGATATTTTACCTATTTGTAACACCAACCTGTGTCGCAGTTAAAATATATTTTTAAACTTTTTAAGATAATTGCTAAATATGAAAAAAATGTGTTTTGCTAAAACAGCAGGCAATCTGTTAAACATGACCTCACAGTAAGAGTTGAGTCGCTTTTTGTTTGTGAGGTATTGCTCTACCACCCCATTATAAACAAAGGTATGTAAAAATCGACTAAACCCTTAAAAACACGGCGAAAATCAGGATAATCTGCGTCTTGGACCGTGGTGGGGGAACGCTACGACGCTGTGAGCAGCGGAAGGCTTGCCTTCGTTATCATAGCGTAACCCCACTACGCCGACATTTCCCCTCCTCTGGCTCCTCGGCAGCCCGAGAACCAGAATAGCCCGATTTTCATAGTGATTTTTAAAGGATTTATTCGACTTTTACATACTTTTCTCTATAATGGAGTTGTAGAGCAACACCTCGTAAACAAAAGCGACTTGAACGTTTACTGTGGGGTCATTTTATCAAATTGCCAGCCGTTTTAACAAAACACCTGTTTTCACATTTCAGCGATTTTCTTAAACAGTTAAATATAGTTCTGAAGAAAACAATTACCACACGTAGGTGTTGCAGATTACTACAATTTCACCCCTAATAGACCTCTCTACGATATACACAAGCATAGTAATATAATGTTGAAACATTACGTTTTTAGCAGTTTTCTATTTTTCTTCCAAAATGTTAGGAACCTGTTTTTATCGTTTGGGAAGCATTTTCTTCGCCTTTTTAAACTCTGTCTCGTGCTATTTTTCGTTTTCTCGTGTTTTTATACTTGATACCTTAAAATCGAAAGACGAAACATTTTGTCCCGGGAAAAAACGCGTAAACATGATTATTGTGTCACCAATGGCTATGATGCTATCATCAGCGTCTCACTTAGCTGTTAGTATCATATGTGTAATAACAGTAAAAGTATCACACGTAGAAGAGAGATTATTTGACAATTATTTCTTAGATTTGACGTAGAACGCGATAGTGTGGACTCAGTGCATGAATTAGTTGAGGGACATTCTCTATGCCATAAGGGAATGCAGAGATGTCCGTCCATTGATGGACTCCGAAGTTATTGTTAACAGTGTGTTGTGATAACTTGGTTATCTCCATTTTTTTTTTTAATACGAAGAAAAACTTCCTCTGGGGATAGCGTTAGCTAGACGGAAAAGTAGCCTATGTGGACTTTGCGTGAGACTGCTCCAAACTATAAATCCTTCCTTGTATTCGTTTGCTATAACGTAGCCCTTTATAGATAAGAGAATAGTTTAATTTGTTCAATACATCGAGTTAGGAATTTTCCTACTGTAATAATTTCCAACGAATGAAAAATATGCACGATATTTACATGGTAGGTTCTGTTCCGCCTATAATTAAAAAAAGATAAGGATGTTTGTATCTACTTCGCCTTTCTTTGACAACAGTATCTAAGCGAAGCCATAGCATGTAAACAGACAGCCAGATAAATGGACAAGCAGTCAAGAACTGTAGTTAACCGATTATTGACACAGCCTAATCTAGTACTAAATAAGAGCGAAGTACGGGACGGCATTATGTTAAATATATTTCCAATTTCCTGGCTTATATTTCAAATTAATCAGTCTTGGAATATTTGTATACTCCAGGTTAGATCAACAGTCGCCAAGCTTTTCGCAATGCACTGTGTCCATATGTTCCCTTGAATGAATAGGGAATTTCAGTGTCCGTGAAGATGATTACAGAGTTTGTCGTCGAAAGCTTCGATTCTCTTCATATAGCCTAACCCTAGATATTTTTTTTTTCAAAATTAGATGTTGAAAGACAGAAAGACGATTAGGCCTATGTGTATGTAAATTCCCCTATGAAATAATTAAAATTGTATAACATTTTATAAATAAAGTAAGACTTTCTAGATATTCTAAAAATCAATTAATTGGATGCAGTATATCACCGTTTAAGGATAAACTGATTCGTCTAATAGCAATAATAATCAACTGATGCCTTTAATCCTGCATAGAAGAAAAGGGGTTGTAAAATATTTTGGAATGCAGCTTTACTGTAGTAATTCCTAAGCATAATTTCCAAGAATATTGCCAGTTGGCATTCTGTTACAATATGATAGATTGAAGTGTTAGGCCTATAATTCGTAAAGAACTTACTGTAGTAATGTATATATATATATATATATATTACACTGTACTACACTGAACTTAGGTCGTAATTTATAATTGACTTCAGTTTAAAATTAGCACCTTAAATCTATTCTTCTTCTGTTTTACTTAATACGATATATTACATTATTTCATTCATTAACATTTTTAAAACAAAAACGTTATATAAATGTTGAGGTAAACTTTGTCAATATAACAGCATATGGGTTTCATAAGGAAATATTCTCAAGTCTTTAACGTCATTTACGGACAGTAATTCAAGTTGAGAAAGCTGTAAAACGTCAGGATTAAATAATTGACAACAATAGCAATGCACTTCGTATTTTATGGACATTTACGTCCATCAACTATTGATGTGACTGTGGTTTTATGGAGGTTGGGATACTCATCATATTCTATTCGAGTGCTCGTCAACGATTACATATTTCCTCACAGTGTGTCAGCTTATGATGCATATTGCAGCAGGATGTTAGAGTTAACGTATGCTTTCATATTAATTATTTGCATAATAACCTATCCTGGCTTCAGGAGATGATGAATTGTGTGTACTTCCAAAAATGATTTTATGAGCACAAATCTCTTCGTTTTAAGGTGATCGTTATTATTATTATTAAATGCTTCCTCACATACAGTTTTCAACTAGCAGATTCCTATTAAAGCAAGAAGTTAACTTTTACCTAATCAGTACATTGTACATAATCTAGCCTGTCGTATGAGAAAATTATTAATTATACTCACTTAATTATTATCCGCAGGAATTAATTATCAATATTAGAATGGTTTGAGGTTAAGCGTTATTGATGTGTGAAGATATTTACAAACGCATATAAATGAATGATATTATCTATAGAATTGCGTTTGTTAATGAATGGTATTACGATGGTTTATGGAAATGGATTTAACTCCGTTTGCTATTAAAGATACAAACTGAAGGATTGATAACCACTGTCATTCTATTGATATAAAGAATTGCATATTAATAAAGATATAGTTCTTGATTATTCAAATAGCTTATAACCTATTGAACCTGTAGAGTTTCGAAAGCAAAATGTATATCTTACTCCTTGCCACTTTATGAAAAAAAAAAAAAATACATAGCCTATATTATTTGCTAACTAAAACCATAAACACTATTTTGTGTTTCCAGCTGCATTTAAAATGAAGTTAGTTGCTTATAGTAGAGACACAAAATAAGAAAAGTATATTTTAAATTGCTCCCTCGAGTGAAAAAAATATACACAGCAGACCTATTGAAACGAAGAAAGAGATAAAAGAATAGAGAGAACAGCGTTGTATATATAAGATGATGAAGTTACGCGGCTGAACGCTGTTGAAGAAATTGTAAAGCAATATATAGTGGAGTGGTATAAAAAAGAAAAAGGATTTCAACGCCTGGGTTTTTATTTGATGCATTGGGCAGTATCTAGCTGCAATTATCTCGAGGAGAACTATGCATCATTTGATATTCAGTTACAATGCAAATAGGCATAGCACACCTCATAAATAATCTGGAGAACCATCATTTCATTGAGGAAGGTGCTAAGCAAGGCCCTTCAACCTGAGCAGCATCCGAGGCAGATATTGTACTGAGGTAATGAAATGATCGTATTTGAACCACCTGGATGAAATATTATCTGTCTGCGAGCATGGACCACAACGCTATATCCTGCCTGGAGAAGGAAACAAAATATCAAGTTAGATCTCAATAATGGAATATTCAAGACGAGGCCATATCCTATCACGATACTCAAAACAAATATGATCCGTTCTCATGATATAGAATGTTTCTATCGCCTTTGATTTGAATAATCGCAACGTTAGTGCATATTTCTTGCAGATGTTGGAAAATAAACAGAATATGTTATGGAAATGTGTTCTACAAACGAATGGTGTCAATTATACGATCATTATATTCTTACAATGAAAGCACTACACCACTCGCGCACTTCAGAGCAAAATATAGAAATTAAAAATGCGTGAAGAGTTACCTATAATATTCCATTAATTACGACGAATATGTAATTAGGCCATATTCAAAAAAATACATATATACTTACATACCGATGAAAAATTATCTTGGAATTAAAAAAAAAAATAGACCTACTGGATTGAAGTACCCTGACACAAATTGGAAGCAGTGTTTTGTTCCTCTCAATAATTTGACTATGAATCCACAATCTGGGATTCGTGAGGCATTTGTACAAACACTACTAAGATATTAATATTAAAATGAGCGTTTCCGCAATGAAAATCCTTACAAATTTGCTTCCAGGCTAATGGAATAAATTTCAGCAGACCAATATGCTATGTGAATTCTATTGCAAACCATCAGATTAACTTGACGAGGCAATAGTAGCCTACCATCTAGGCAACACCACCAATAACTTAATTTTTAAAAAAAGTATGTCTGCGAGAATGGAAGTTATTGTTGCATATAAAAGAAATTTATGGCTTACTGTTTAATTTTAATTTTATAAATTAACAAGTTTAGCCTCCTTTCAATCGGTGTTAATATTATAGTTTTACATATAGTGATTCTCTTACTAAATATGGCAGTGTGTATAGTTATTTAATGATAGCTGTGTGCCGCTACTTAGGTCTGCGACTACGAACAAGTGCCGGAATATGTTCCGTTAGGAATTATTTTTCATAAGTGTAAATCTACAGACCAAGGACTGTCACATTTAAACATAACTGCAATCTACATTCGCCAGGATGAAAAAAGAGAACGTAATGCAACAGCATTACCGATTGATTCCAACCATACCGACAATTTAAACATGAAAAGTTGCATATTACTATATATGGAAGAAGCTGAAAGTCTGGAGAGCTTCATCATGATTTACAGTGTTCTTGAAATAATGACATGCAAGGAATATGGTGAGCCCACTTGAGTGAGATGGGCAGCAAATAGGTGAGAGCAATTAAATTCCGTGAACATGGAATCCAGTTCTAGGATATGTTTCTATGTAAATTTGATTGGAAAGAGATATGTTGGTGTTTGGGTGTGAGGCTGGTGTACAAATGACATCAATCAGCGCAACGCCCATTTTCACACCAACTTGTTCCTCCCGATAACATGCTGCTGGCTGCATGAATCAGTGGCGGAATTCTTCTTCGCAAGCACTGTAATATCGTCAGGTAAAACTTTTATGATGGAAAGTTTCTGAAATGTCTATAAAATATAGTCCACGTTCAATCGATAAAAAATTATATATTTTTAATTTATGAAGCCTTGGACCCGAAAAGTGAAAAGTTGCTCTCACTAAATGTGAAATATATTAGAACTTGCCAGTTACTGATGAATTTTCGCACTATCCGAATTAGGAGACTGTCCTCATAACAGCAAAGAATGTTTGCAGGATTTTAAAAATCTTACTGTTGCAGTATAGAGCCAGCCAGTTGCAGAACCCGTTACTTTTCACCTCAGCTTCATTTAACAGATATAATTATCTGTACGGTTTTGCAGAATTGCCTCTGAAAAATAATATTGCTTAGTGATGTATTAATCTTTTCACTCAGTACCATCACTAGAAGAAGAAAATAATTTATTATAAACATAAATGAAGCTGGCTACCTCTTCGCAAGTTCCAATTGGACACAGCTTATAAATTCCATCTAACAAGACAATGAAATTATTAAATACATGGCGTATATAAATATAAACAGTTTATCTTTAACGCTTCTAAACAGAAGCTCACAATTACTTTTTGGCCTAAATATGGTGATTCAAGATGGATACTGAATCAACAATGATGCTATCAGTAAGAGGTTTGATTTCTTCTTTGGTGATCCTTAGTTTTTGCAGTTGTTCAACCGAACGATAGAACGCACCTCGGGAACCAAACAGAAGGCCATGTAGGCCTACTGAAAAATGAAAGCCACCAAATCTTGCGAGAACCAAACAGAAGACCATGTACTGAAAAATGACAGCCACCAAATCTTGCGTGGTATAACTGGATTAAATATTTAATCAGTGCCTTATTTTAAAGAATAGTTTCAGTGATAAGGTGTAGTTCTGTACAATGAACAAGCAAAACAATAATATGAATATTCTAATTAATCTGCATTTCTATGAACATTTTACTGACAAGAGATCAACAGTCATCCCTTGCCGTAAATATTACTTTCCTGAAAAAGGAGCGGTAAAATATGAGAAGTATGTATAATCAGATTTATTTAAAGCTATGTGAATGAAAAGATGTACAATATAATGCAGCGGATGAATTAGCTTTGAAATTGTACTCTTAATGAAGGCATTGTGCTAAATTTTAAATTGCGTGAAATGTTTAATTTGTAAATGAAGATAATGGTAAATGGAGGAGGCAACAATTCCTACGACATATTCACAAATCTATTTAAAACACCTCCCGCAATATAACTAAAGCCCAACTTAATAATTTTGCAGGAAAATAAATTTTTATCCTTGTCCGTTACCAAATCAAGAACAGAGTTCAGAGAAACTCTTCGTTATACATCCAGTATTCGGCTTATGGGAAACACTGATACTATATCTATTACAGCTCGTTTTCAAAGTAGAGAGATGCTATAGGCCTGCTATGATAACAGTCATTCCTCATGATTAAATAGAAATGGTGAAGGCACTGACAAATGAGCTGAGAAAACTTGGTTAGACATAATATTTTTATCACAATCCCTTATGTGTGTACAAAAATACAAAATAACATTGCACCTTCTGAATGCTTCTTGTAAAAGAGGGCGTAACGTAAAGAATTAAACTCATCATATGATGCAATTTCTTGGATAAATCAGAATGGAAATCAATGTACGTATGTACATGCATAGTGATGCTCAATAACGTCGTTTATGAGGGAAATCAGGTTCTACCAACGTCATTTATGTACGCTATGTTTTACGATATGTCTACATGTCTCAAAGTTTTGTTTCTAAGAGAAAGAGACTATAGTTGAAGTGAGATAAAACACCAAAGGGAAAAAATTCTAAACCACCTGGAGTTTATAGTTTAGAAATGAATAATCATCACAGTCAAAATAAGTATCCCTTGATGTGTCAGGAATAAAATTTAAACTATTACTGTGATCAATCATAAAGTGAGGGATGTTTGAAACGCAGCGATAGTAAATAACGTAATCCATTCCATTGAGTATCCTATAAATTGTGAAAATGCTATATTATTTATTGCAACAGTAATTTGAAAACTGAACATAGAAATTCAACACAGAAGTCAGAGTAAAGTGCCACATCGGACAACATATCGGACAGATTTTTTACAAAAAAAATATGGCCGAAAGTGGAATTGTGAAAACCATAAACTCACATGTTTCTACATAATTCGTATGGATGATGTTTTGCCAGCTCAAATTGATGACCAAAGTCGTAACACTTTCAGATATCAAA
Organism: Ectobius pallidus; assembly: GCA_964059195.1. Classification (NCBI taxonomy): domain Eukaryota; kingdom Metazoa; phylum Arthropoda; class Insecta; order Blattodea; family Ectobiidae; genus Ectobius; species Ectobius pallidus. The sequence continues at coordinate 1,039,271 of CAXKWD010000011.1, read as the reverse complement.
TCACTTTGGCGTTAACAGTCTCCAGAATTGTCAATGACTTTCTTTACCAAATAATGCCATGCAGAAATAAGAAGACGCATTTTGGTGTCAACAGCGAATTATTATTATTATTTTAAGGTTTTTTTAAAAACCAATAACTCTCATTCTTACACATTTTCACGTAAGAAGAAAATATAGGTACTTACTTATATTTTTGAAATACACTTTATTTAACAAATCATTGTCTTTGCACTCCTGTTGATATCAAAATGGTATGCTGGTTTTATGTGAAATCGACAAGCTGTTAAACATTAACGTTGTCTGCATAGTCTGGCCTTTTCATTATTCGCTCTGGTTGTCATTTAATGTCACATGATTCACGTAAAGTAGTAATAACGGAATGTTATCCACTTCATTTGGTTTATAAGGTTCATTTGCATTTTGACATTGACAATGTGAAATACTCATATGATTATTATTGTGACCTCAAGTTTGTGTACCCTGTGCAACGTCTGCTGCTTTTCATATATTTTGATATGACCCTTGATCCTAATTTTGGGAGGTCTTATAGTACTATTGTCATCAATATACCTTCCTTTTCAAGATAAAAAATAATAAGAAATGCATTCTTTTTCTCGACCGGCTTAAAAGAAAAGGTACAAGTTTAAAATGTCTTGTATGCTGTGGTGAAGGAGGTTGCCCCCCTGGGATTTTCATTTATGTGCGCCCCGAAGCCACTGGGGACATAGGACTGTCCCACGCCACAGGGGGGCACCTGGACCAGTCTTTGTCTCTGTGATGACCGACTTAATCCACTTGAAAGCACGATAAGATCAAATAGAGGAGCGATTTGTGGATATGAGATGGCGATGATGGCGGGAATCAACAAATCATATCAACAGTATTAATGATTGTTCACTATCAAACTTTCGCTTGTAATTTTACAGTCAGCGAAATGAAAGATGCGAGAACAGTGACAAGAAACGAAGACTTGTAGAACTGGTGTGAAAGTTTACTGCATCAACTTCATGACCTTCAAAATGGAAATGAATTTACTTCTTTTTATGAAGAGGAATTTTTGCACTGGTTATTGAAAATGACATGTTTTTTAATCGTACAGGATATGATGGATATATAATATGCTTCATTACTTGCACCCAGAAATATATTATATGATCTTGAAAGGATAACGCCAATCAAAGAGAAGAATAAAATTAATAGCCCATTTAAAAACAAACAAAACAATGAAAACTATTGTTATGAAACACTTTTCTTTTGTTGTAGGTAATATGAAGTAGTAAATAATGAAAATACTAGCAAGTAGGCCTGTTTGAAAACAAAAGAAAACCTCTTTAATGGAAAAATATATTGCAGTACGGTCAATGACAACGTATTGAATTAATTGCAGTCTTAGTGGAAAGACATTAACACAAACATATTGTACAAGAATTTGAGAATAATGTTGTGCTGAATATTTTTAAACGAATATCTTCCTCCGCTCATGAAAATTCTGCAAGACAGAACTAATTTCCGATCTAAACTTCGTGGAAAGTTAATAAAATTAATTTTAAATACATATATATATAAAATATATTTATAATATATATTATATATAATATTATAACTACTGAAGAGAAACCTTAGCGGTAGTCGACACATGGTTTTGAATAATTTATTGCCAACGTCTTGCAGTTTTTTGCATTCTAAAGAAATCTTGAAAAAATGCAAGATATAGGACAGATATAGGCTTACTGGAAAGCATGTGGATATTTTTCAGGATTTAACTTGAACTGCTTGTAATATTCATTCAGTTTTGCACTTGGACAGCTCAGTGAATGGGTATAATAATGATATGTGATTGACGTGTGGGGACTTCTGACAAGAAGTATATTTATTCAACGGTGACAGTTTTGATAGGATACTGATATTGATATCATGCTCTCATATATTTATATATCCATTGATATGAACTATCCGCATTAATCAATACTCAAAATAACTCTGATGAAGTGTATAATTGTAGGCTACACCTAATTATTATACATGTGGGTAATTATGTACACTCCAGAAATTTGCTATTTTGAGTGCACAGTAGGTGCTGTATAAGATACTTTTTTTCTGATATATCTCAGAAATAATTTCTTGCAATATTTACAAGGTGCTGTATAAGATACATTTTTTCTTGAATATCTCAGAAATAATTTCTTCCATTATTACAAACTTTATACAAATTTATTTTTATATATTTATTCTGATATTAGGAACTATTTATGACGGCCAATACCAAGTGAAAGTTATGTACTATTAGATTTATGAATCTCTGATATTATTAATAATATTTTGAAGTTAAAAAAACTTGATATAAATTTCTTACTTCGTACAAAGTTTTAATACTTTATACTGTAATGACTTCACATTTAAATATATACTCTCTAAAAGAATCCAACGTAACCGTACCGACAGAGAATAATGGTGCCTTAAAATTTTTATATTTAAAAATCTATCGGAGTTTTATATTTAAAAGATACTTAAAGGTAACATTACCTGTTATATTTTTAACGTTTTCAAGAATAACTTACATTATCTCCACCGTATTTAAGGGCTTGGGGAAGGAAACCTAGCTTTCATATTCCATAAGATACCTGAATTATTTTCCACATTTAACATTTCTGAAATTTACGAGTATAATCTGTTAAAGAATTTGTTCAGAGAAATATACCCTATATAGTTTTTATGGGACTAAGTGAACTTTACACTGCTCAATGCTTCAAGAAAAGAATTTGGAGTTCTTACTTCATAGACTCAGGATACTGAACAACGAACAATTGGAATTCCTCAAGACAGTAGTTTTGAAGATGCGTATGAATTAGAACTGGAGAGACGGCATTTATTTATAATTTTTTTCCCGATGTGATGAAGTTTTTGATGTTCGTGTTAAATTAATTTACAATTTATTGCAGATTTGTGCCTCTGGATTGGATTTTCGAATCGAACATGAATTTATGTTCACAATTTTTCTTCCCGGAAAATTTATATTTTTCAAAAAGTATCTTGAACATAATATTTAACACATGGTAATCCTGAATTTTATATAGACATATTCTAAGTTACGAGTAAGCTTTAAAGTTTGAATGAAATTGGAAATGCATACCCAGTCTTTAATTGTATGCAAAAATGAATTCAATGTGCGGAAGTTATATTTTTATAAAATGATATATTTGTACGTAAACATTTTATTTGTCATTCAAATTGAACTACTCAGTAACTGTAACATTTAAGCAACTATATACGGAAATAATCGTGGACATGTACTAAAATGGAATTCAGAAACGAATCTTGTGGCTATAAGAGGAGCTTCCAACACAATGAGATGTCCAGAGGTTGAGTTATAGGAAGCAGTGTTCGGTAGGGAAACGAACACAACTTGCCTCTTTCACAACTGCTTGAGAAATTGGACAGTACAAGAAGAGTTAAACGCGTTATGCCATCCCAGTCCACATGAAAGCAGCACAACAATGGAGTAGTGGACTGTATTTTTCATAGCGATGATGTTGAAATGTTAGCCATGTTCTGCTCGCCACATAAGGTAAGTTCCACCGATTACAATATTGCATTTGCAAGAGTTATTTTTCTGCTATAATTGTCAATTTTTTAAACCGTGTAAGGATTTAAGATCTCATTAAGGAAAGCCTATACAGCAATTTGGTCAAAAGTATAAAAAACGTTTAATTTTTTTACATGGGCCTCTTCACTTATTTTTTTTTTTTGCAGAAAAAAAAAACATAAAAATAGGTCTTCATCCTTTATTTCTTACATCTGTGGAATTTTTCAAAACTTAATATCTTAAACTAGTTATGGAAAGGTACCCAAAAAAAAATATATAGGAAGAAAAAGGTTTGCCTTTTTTAATTAAAGAGAAGTTCGATAAATCTTAATGTGAGCCATTTTCTAGTGTTATGCGTTAGTATAAAATATATAGTAGGCCTATTGTATATTTTTGCATATTTAGTACTCTGTTTTATTTATAATACTTATTAATAATAATTCCAAAACTGTTTAAAGTAGCTCCATGAAAGTTTGCAGCAGTAATGAAATATTTACATTAGCATGTGGTTAACATTTAAGAATTATTGGTTATATATTAAGGAAGTTTGATTTTTCACTGTAGGCTTGTCTTAAAACGTTCTTAGATTGGAGTTAGATCGTACTTTATTATTTTGAGGTTGTAGCATAGGGTGCCCATAGCAATCAAGAGTAGATAAAATTTACGTTATTGTTCATGAACAATTATTTATGTATTTCTCTTGAGTTTATAGACATAAATATTGTAATGAATGAGTCACAAAGCACTCATTGACTTAAAAGAACTGGCGGTATTTCCCATAGTATGACGCATATGTCTATTCATGGTTCTTATTGCATTTCTCTTTCTCTCTTGCCTTATTCTAACTTCAAGGGACTCTCTGGCTAAAGTTATTTTAGCACATTTGCATAATTGTATTGATTGCATGAGATGCCATTTCAGGAATTTTGTTCTTTAGAAATAAGCTGTATATTGCATCTGCTACCTTAATTTTTCAGGTATTTTTCTGGTATATGAATTTGTTGAGTAAAATACATACCAACGAGCCTATGTGTTTGAACTCATAATAATGGATACCATGTCTTCTATGAAATGTTCTGTCTTATTGCAGTATTTACTGAACGATTTTTTACTCGTGTTTAGGGAAGATTTCTGCGATATTGAAACCATTACATAGGCCTACTAGTAGATCTGTGAACAGTAGACTAGATCTCGCGTCCAAGAAGTCTAAGATCTGCTCTTCGTTTTGAAACGGAATCGGAAATTAGAAATCATACATACGTAGTTTTTAATGACTTCCAGGAACATTCTTGCCGAATTGGAAGAAAACCGAAGAACGCTTTTGATTCTGACTGTTAAAAAAAATAATAAATTAATAAAAATTTACAAACAGACGAAATGCCACCAAACGAATAAGCTTCTTCAAAACTGGATCAAGGTTGTAGACAATTTTAAACTCGTGAGTGCAGGTAGTCCTTAATTTTTTATAGCATGAACCGTTCTGCTAGAATCATCGAAAGAAGCTAAACACACATGAAACATGACGATTAAAACGGAATAAAATAAACCTTACCATACATCGTTTTTAAAAACTTCAAGGAACATGTTGAACAACGCGTTGGGTCGGTCGTATTTGCGTGACACACAAGTTTACAAATAGACCAAATTCCGAACGGTCTAGTAAAAACAGGACCGCCCTTTGCTAGGTCAATTACCCTGTATTTAACTATATTTTAATGTAAACAATATTTTAAGTTTGTAATATTACGCAACCTTATGCCTACTTGTGCTGCTTCTGAGAATCGTAAGCAAAAAGTAAGATACAATATATATTTGATTTCCACCTTATACCCTCATTAATAATGTATATGGGTGATTCTTCAAATACAGGAAAATTTGTGTTCCGGAGTGATATTTCCCTTCAAATTCAACTTTAAAAAAAAAAATAAATATAAGTTTGTTTCTACTACTTCCATACTACAACTATCACTTTGAAATGTCACTAACTTTAAATTCTTATATTCCAAAATCGAATTTAATTCAATGAAATGTCATCCACATGCCCTGTCCCAAACCTCGGTTTTGTATATTCTAATGCATTTTTCCACAAAACAAAATGTTATTTCCTTTTCAACTTTTTTCCTTTCAATGAGCATGAATGGGTGAAGAATATTAACCCCTAAAAAATAAAATGAAATAAAATTGTCACCCCACCTAATGAACATAAAGAATGTCCCAAGGGTTTTTGGTCATCCACATGGCTGAAAAGAATGGAATTTTTTCTGCAGAAATGAGAAATTTGTATAACTGGCAACAGTGTTAGAAAGCCAACAGGGCAGCTTGTGGTTGAATTGTAAGGTTGAATTTTGCTTGCTTACAAACAGTTTGGGATTAACAAAGGACTTTCCATCATTTTCAAGGAAAGCGTTTTTATTCCCCGTCATTAACATGGCTTCTAGAAAGTAGGTAGAAAGTGAATATTTATTAATTTTGATTATGCACTATGATAAACCTTCCAATTCAAAGTACTTGACTGAAGTTGAGCTTACAGAGGTTTAGAAATGGCTTGCTGAGACCACTTAAACTCCTTTTTTGTCATCCACATGCCTAATTTTTGTGTCATCCACATGTCTCATGAAGGGGTATGTGGATGACTCTCAAGTCATGTAGATGATAAATGTAGGATACTATTGTGTTTGCGGTGTCTGTGACCTGTACTTAAGATCTTAAAACTGAATTTCTGTTTAATTCCCCCTCCCCCAAAACCATAAAAACACAGTCTCGTTAAAATTACATTAATTCCGGAGTATGCACACAAATTTGCAAATTTGATGCAAAATCAACTGAAGTATGCTGAGAAAAATATGAAATCACATAAAGAAAAGCAGATTGTTGCCAAAGTTAGTCATTAATGTGGCATTCTGCCATCCACATGTACACGGATGTCATTCACATGGCTTTAAAAAAATAAAGAAATAAAAATAAATAAAAATATAAACATTTAAGCTCTGCTGGTGTCATATTATAATCAAGTAACCCCTGAAGTATTTTTGTGCTTTTTTAAACAAAGTAAAAAATTTGGATTTTACACACTCGAAATTTTCTCGTATTTGAAGAATCACCTATATAGGATATCTCGGAGATTTTGCCAATAACATTCACATTCAGTTTTAGATAATATTTAATTTCACTTGCAACCGATGCTATAATAAAGCGTGTACAGCTATATATTATGTTGGTATCTAACAAATATACAGAATTCTAAAAACTACATAAGATAGTAAAAATCTGTAGGCCTATTTTATTAAAATCTATAACCAGTTGTGCCAGTCATTATTGTTTTCAACTTAATTGAGTTCCGTCTTTTGTATGTAATAATATTGATTAAAAATTGTCTTATGACTTAAAAGGGATGTTAAAATGGCATATAGATTTATGTCACACACACACAATGTCATAAATGTATAGCAACTGTGTACTCACAATATTCTATTCACTATAGTTTCTGTTAGAAGTTCTGTGTTCAAAAGTAAGAATTGAAATATCTGTGACAAGAAGTTGAATATACATGCAATTTTATTTTGTATTTAACGAGAACATGAGAATATCAATTTCTATAGCTGGCCAGGTGTAATAATTTATTTTATAGGCTGTACAGCTGTACTAACGAAAACAGATTTAGGCATACGTATATCAGCGGGGTGGAACTTTCAATAAGACGCTGGCACATTCTGTTCCCGGGCACGATCCCGGACCAGGAAGTGGCATTTATTTGCCTATATATGCAGTCACATGTCTGTATATTTACAAACATATCAACTCCTGTGTAGTACACACCGGCGACGATTACAGCAATCTCCGAGTCTGAGAGCAAATTCGTCATAACCGACATAATTATAACTCTTCTATGAGGCTTTGTATTTACGAGATCCAGAATAATAATAATAATAATAATAATAATAATAATAATAATAATAATAATAATAATAATCAATTTTATTGCCATTAGGTCGTTTTAACAATAGGCAAAGTCAAATTATAAGAAAAATAAAAATATACAATACACTATACAATAAATAGATTAGACTATTGCACCACTTACAATAAAATAGATATCAATGCGTACTGTTGCTTTTAAATGCTCAACTTCAAATAAGCTCGTGTTTTCAAATATATTGAAATAATGATGTTTACACCCTTGCTTTCATACCGTAGATATTTTATACACTTCCGAACAGTCCTTATTTGTTTCAGTGTGTAAAGATGTGATGTTCTTATATCCCCATTTCTATTTTGTAAAATTAAACTGATCGCTATACTAGGTTGACCAGACGTCCCTATTTTTGCCCTCTTATCCCGTTGTCCCGACAAAATTTTAAACGGATGCTTATTGTCCTTTTTTATAAACTTTGCTCCCGATTTGTCACATTTTTCCTTAAATTCATGTCATGACTTCTTTATTATATGTTCAAACTGTTCATTTCTTAAATTTTGAGGTTGAAAATACTATGTCTGTTATCTACTTTTCTGAAACATTCTCTTTGAATTAAGTCGAAAATGCTGCTGTACCATAATGATACTGAAGTTATTTAAGTTATATAGGCCTATATTGTGATTAGTGATATTACATCCTAGTTTTTTGTCACGCCGAAAAGGAGACATAATTTCACTCTGGATTTAAAAGATTAACATCGGATTTCTTGTGAGAAGAGGTAACAACAAAAAGTTGCTACTTGCTATATGCAGTTCGGCGTTCATTTTTTCGATTGGACACTGAAGCAGTTAAGTAATAAAACAGCATTTGAACAAGCAAAAATTTTTTGTATTGATTTTTATGAGAAAACACTGAAAGATCGCTTTTTGAAGGACATATTGTCTTCTTGTGCAACTGTAATCATAAACACTTTAGTTCTGCATTTAACTTAAGTTCAAAATAATTATGCAAAATTTATGTTATTCAAATTTCATGTAGATCATTACTTTTCTTGTTCCTTTTTTAAGTGCTGAAATATCCAGTGTCCCCTTTTTGTTTTTGGAAGTCTGGTCACCGTACCCTATAGAGGCCGTGAAGGCCCTTAGTGTTTCAGGAGGTTAGGGATCCCAGATTTCTAGACGTTCGGCATGTGAACGTGGTAAGATTGTCAGTTTTACTCCACAGCCGCCTCCTGTTATTCATTTCTGCTAAGGCTGAACCGAACCCTGGCTCATAGAGACAACAGAAGGATTAGACTGATTGATAAATTTCAGTTACCTCATCGGGGATTGATCCCTCGACCTTCTCCGTGGCGTACCCCATATGTAATTTTCGTAGTGTTTTTTTAAATGCATGGTGCTGATCCATGACCTGGAATGCTAATGTACTTGAGCCGAATATTTGAAAAAAATATATCCTAGCGTAAGGCGTCTAGTAAATCCTCTATTTCGTTATATTACAGACTTCATTTAGGCCTAAGTCCTACTTTGAAGTCATTCATAAATGCTACACACGTTGTTTTATTCGTTATGTCACCGAGAAAGTAAGGCTGACATTCGTACAATAAGTGCTTTTTTACTTTTATTATTTACCGCGATTGATGAAAATAGACAGGCTATAACACGAACTAGTGATGAGCGAGACCAGTCTTGGTCTTGCAGTCTTGGTCTTGGTCTTGCAGAAAATGCAAGACCAAGACCAAGACCAAGACCGCATCTGCGTTAGCAAGACCAAGACCAAGACCGAATGTGCAAGACCAAGACCAAGACCGAGACCAAGTCTGCAAGACTCGGGCAAGACCAAGACCGAACTGCAAGACTCTTGCAGTCTTGCTATATTGAAAATGTTTTAAATGCTCGATTATGTACGCAGCAAGCCAGCAACCACTACTGAAAGGTGCCGTTACCGTTACCGGTAGAGGTGGGAAAATAAGCTGTTTCTAGATAAAGGTTGTAGCCGAAACTGTTACGCGCACATAACAGTTTTATGAAACGGTTGCAAAAGACCGGTTTCACTTGCATTTTTGTTGGAACTGTTTCGGCTAGGCTGGCAAGGACGAGAGGGGGAGCAGCCGAGACTAAAGACTTGGGGCCCCGGCCCGGCCGACCAGGTTTTATTTTTTACTTTCTAATTTACTCTGAAATTAAATGTTTTATAAGTCAACAAACAGCTTAAGCTATGTTTTATGTGTTTATTTTTTATCTGCATTGTCCTGTCGCATAACGGTGACACGGAATTAATCAGGTAATCTGAAGCGGATTATTCTTGGAGAAAAATTATTTTTTTAAAAGTAGAAGCAGAAATCCTTTTGGACTCAACAGTAGGCCTCACTAACGTTCGGCATTTAAAATAATAATTTTCAAATGATTAATTTTGATACATAGAATACATATAAAATTGGTACAAATCTCTGCAAAATTATACCCGGGATTCCTAGGAAATTCATGACCTCTTATAGCATTGACGTTTTTGGAGATATCTTTGCTAGACAACTGAATTATAATAGTATTATTGATACTTTTGCAAAGTAAAAAGCTAGGAAAGCTATTTTTTAAGACGGTGGATTCTTAAAACATTCTTTTAATAATTACTTTGTAGTATAGCCTATTACATGTCTCAGTAACAATAACATTTTTCCTTTTGAATACTTTATTAGCTCAACCTTTGTCTGATATCGGCATAAGATAGACTGTGCCATAATATAATAAAAAATCAGGTAAACTGATACAAAAAAGTGCCAGATGTAGTTAATTGGTCTTTTTTTTCAGAAACTATATAGTTTTAGACCGAACTCTTGAGAAAGTTCGTTAAACACATGTGAAGGAATAAGTGAGATAACAACAGAACGAATGCCTCACATCTAAAGCAAGATGTGATATAATAAATTTACAAACATCTGACTGCATTGTGGTGAAGGCCCTCAGTGATTAGCTAAGCGGCTTTGTAGTATAGTGATGATTTGCCATTTAATAAGCATGTGGCCGTTAATTAGTCGTTACTCCGGTACCGGTCAAGCGATTTGGTACAAAATTAATAGGCTTCTTTCTATGGACGTTATAAATATGTATATCAAATTTCATGAAAATCCGATAAAGCGTATTTGAGTTATCGCGCATATAGGCACACGGACAGACTGACGGAGAGACACGGACGGACAGCCATTTTCCCGTCCCCCACATGATCTCAGAAAGTACCATTCTGGTACTTAATAAGAGTTCTTATGTCATTGTGTCAAGTTTTATTGTCAATCGTATATGTTTATCTTATCTTCAGTTTATGTTGTTCAAAACAAGCAAATTTTTCATAGTGATTAAACATAGTTGGGTACCGATATATAATTTAAATGTTGTTATTAAGTTGAAAAGTAAGACACTAGTTGTACAGTGATTAGTTTTTATGATTATTGATAGCATTTTTCCAAAACACGTATTATTACCTCTGTGTGTACAACTGAAAAGCTTTTAAACTTTTTGTAAAATATGACTAACTTTTTAGTGATTAACAAAAATATCATATGTCTTCAAGTAATAGGATACTTACATACCATTACATACATTATATAATAATTATGTAATATTTTTATACAATCTTTTTGCTGCATACTTTGGGTTTCAGTGGTGAAATTAATATTTGACGGGGCCCGGGAAATTTTTTACTGAGGTCCTTTGCTTTCTCTCCACGGCCCTGCAGAGAACTTGTTTTAAACTACTTCTTGGGGTAGGAACAATACATTCCTCCCTCATAGTAAGAAATAGCAAAGATTAAAATTGTCTCCAAGGACAATTGTAAATCACATACCTTCATTTGAAAGATATGCTACGCCGACCCTTGAGAAATTTATGACATGGTGTAATGCCGACACTAAAGTCTGTTTGTTGTAACTTGGCACGGATCAGAAAATTGAGACAGAAGATGTTTGGCAGAAGTCAGTAATTGAACAGAAAGAGATAGAAACATACTATTATGAAAGGTTACTCACTCCACGAATTTGTATAATCAGGACTTAACATAAACACCATTTACAGCAAGAAGCCGCCACGTCTCTTTCCTAAACGACAATATGACTGCTTAAACACATCTGGCGATTATTTAAACCTCGAAATTCTGGTTTTCCCCCATTTTTTCTATACACCCTACTCCAACCAGTGGGATAGTGGAGTGAGTAACTTTTGGCTACCTGCTGAATAGTGGCAGGGTAGTTTTATGACTTCAGTGCCAACATAACCCACACAGCCCATAGTCCTTTGCGGTCTTTCTAATTACCTTAACTTGGAAAAACTGTTAAAATGTTTTCTCACATTGATACACGCATAATAATGAATCTTCTTGATTAGTACTTTAAATGAAATTACTTAATAAAAAAGTTAAATACATTGAAATTCTTAACCAATACCTAAATTAATGTTTACATGTAACAGAAAAAGAACAAGTCACTATAAGGAAATAAAATGCAAAGTAAAAATCCAACACGTTTTAAATGCATTCGGTATTGTTCATACCTTTTTAAGTTTTACCCAAAAAATATATATTACGTTTCAAATGACATTGTACTTAATTTTTTGGACATAACTTGTTATTGTTAATATTTATATATAAGAAATTTCAGACACCGGTCGACGGATAGTTTTAATGCTTGTATAAAATCAACTGCTCCACCTATTCCCAATTAAACATTTTTTAAATTCTAAAATATGCATATCAATGGCAATAAAACAGCAAAATTTGATAGGTATAGACCAACAATTTTTTATGAATTTAAAATAGACAAGAGGCAAGGCAATAGACAGGAGGCAAGGACGTGGGTCCGGACCGCACCCCCCCCACCCAAATATGAGATTTTTAAAGTATTAGTTAAAAAAATATTTTTTGTATTACTTAGGAAGAGAAGATGTCAGTAATTTCTGGTTCATCAGTTTAGGACCCCCGGGAAACTGATTTCTAAATATGTACTTGACCGGGACATTAAATGGGCCTTGCTGTGTGGGTGGCTTAATCCTACTATACTGTAGTCTGAACTCTTCAAATTTTAAAATAAGAACGGGACACAAACCATTTTAATGGTATATCCATTTACAGTCATTTTATAAAATTGATCTCTTATATGTAAAGTAACGCCACACAGACCTTGTTTTGTTACGGTTACTCGTTTTTGTTTCATGTTGAAACACTACGTTACAACAATCAACAACACAACGAAACGATAGCTGTTTCTACTTTCTAAGGAATGAAAACGTGTAACTCGTCTGTGCGACTGCTTGCAAGTTGAAAGGAAGGTATTTTGCTAATCACTTGCAGGGGTTGCATCCAGTAGAAACGCAACAGCGAAAATAAATAGACTTCTTCCTATGGATGTTGTAAGTGCGTATACCAAGTTTCATGAAAATCCAATAAAGCGCATTTGAGTTATCGCGAGTACAGACACATGGACAGACAGACAGACAGACGGACAGACATTTTCCCGTCCCCCACACAAATTTAATAAAGTACCGTTCTGTCACTTAATAACTAATGGCTAAAGATGAAATAGCTTTCAGTTGTTTTGTTACTGTTTTCACGGTTCAAGCAACTAAAAGCAATTAGCTTTCGTTACTTTCGCAAGCAATAACACACATGTAATCGGTGTAACTGTAAATCACGTAAACGCCATCAATCACAGTAAGATGCGTAAAAGAAAAATGCAAGACTCTTGCAACAAGACCAAGACCGAGTATGCAAGACCGAGACCAAGACCAAGACCGAGTATGCAAGACCAAGACCAAGACCAAGACCAGGGTTACCGATGCGAGACCAAGACCAAGACTGAGTGTGCGAGACCAAGACCAAGACCAAGACCGCCTTAGTCTTGGTCTTGGTCTTGCATTTGCTCATCACTAACACGAACACTAGCTCTTTTATAACTTAGAATATTTAACCCCTAATTGTCTGTCGAGAATAAATTTTAGAAATGCACATATTTTTCTTTGTTACCTGCAGATATTTATTATTACTAGGGGTCTTATGATTTCTGGAGTACGCCGTAGCGTAGTGGTTGAGGCGCTGCGCTACAAACCAGAAGGTCGCGGGTTCAATCCCCGATGAGGTCATTGGAGTTTTTCAATTGGCCTAATCCTTCTGGTAGCACTATGGCCCTGGGGTCGACTCAGCCTCTAACAGAAATGAGTACCAGGAGTAATCCTGGGGGTAAAGGCGGCCGGTGCGTAAGGCTGACAACCTTACCACCTTCATGTGCAGACTGTCTAAAAATCCGGGAGCCTCAACCTCCTGGAACCCTCTGGGCCTCCATGGCCTGTAATAGGGAACACTTTACCTTTTTACCTTAGGATTTCTAACATTCTTCTTCTAAGACCGTGGATGTTCAGCAGTAGTTTAGAATAATGTATGCTGCATAGAAGATTCTTATTGCATACTTATAGATCCATATAGATAAACTTTATAGGTTCAGCTGTATGGAGTGAAAATTTATGTGTTGTTGAGAGATAATAACGTAAAGCGTATTTCACATTACAAGTACTCATTCTCGTGAGTGTCAGATGCTGTTATCTAAGAGTATATTGAAGGCCAATCTCCATTATTTTTATGTATTCTATAAGCACTTTATTTATAAAAGAGGATTTATTAGTTCAAAAAGACTACCTATTGAGTCTAAGAAAATTGCTTTGAGATATCCCCGAATTATTGTATGTCGTTGTACCGATGTTTGAATGAACATTGCTTCTGTACCATTTTAGAAATTTGCTGGCCATATAGTTGTAACCCTTCAAGAATAAGTTTACCATAAGAATGTAGAGTGTGGGTGGGAAGCCCAAATTCACCCATCTATTGCACATTGTGTGCCTGTTATGGCTTGATATGAGGTGAAGCTATACGGTGTCATGTATATCCTAGTTCAGCGCCTAATGATAGCGCTGATACCTCACGTATCCGCCATTGTCCACAATCCAAATCCCTGGTCGTTCACTCTGTCGGTGTGAGGTTCGAGGTCTCAGTGTTTAGTTTTTGAACCCATAGAAATGTGATTTTCATATACAAGAAATGTTTATTTTTGTTTCAACAACAGTGAAGATTGTGGGTATACTTTTCGGTACAAAAGACCATGTTAGCAGTTGTAAAATATTGTTAACTTAATTTATAGCAGCTTTTGCTTGAATTATTCCTCATATAGTCCGTATCCAGCACAGGTGCTCAATTCTTGGCGACTTATAACCAGAAAATCTTCATCATCTTGTAAAAAGTTTATTTTTCGGGTCAGTATCCAGGACAGGCGCACACTTTAGTTGCGGCCCCTATCAAAGAAACTTCCATGAACTGTTACCATTATCTCGTAAACGGTTATAATCGCGGATCCAGGTTTAATAGAACCTTTTACTTAACTTAGATTTTACTTCTTAACCTTTTTCCATATATATAGGCCTATATATATATACATGTACATACAAAGACATGCATGTTTTATTAATATTTCATTAGTAACTGAATATCAGTTTCTTTAGTTCAAAGTATTTTTTTTTTTTTTTTTTTTTTTTTTTTGCGTATGTTGAAAAAGGGATACGTCGTCATTGGCTTTTGTAATAATACTAAGAATCATATAATGGTACTAAAAGTTTGTGTGTGTGTGTGTTTGTGTGTGTATGTATGTGTATATATATAAACTTTAATGGTCGAAACTGTATATTAACGCAGAAAAAGAACGTAATGCTAGAAGAAATAAAAGTTTGGGAAGTTAAATTTAGAGCTTTCTAGCAATCAGAAAGTTTCATTGAAGGTTTAATTTTTGGAGTCTTAATGGCATATTGTCCGCCACCGTGGGTGACTTGATAGCGTGACTGCCAGGCACCTAAGCGGCCCGGGTTTAACTTCCGGCACGTCGGGGATTTTACAGAGATGTAAAGTTTCCTTCATGGGTCAGGACTGGTGACTTGTCCTCATTCCCATTCCACGAAAGGAACTGGCCACCCTACGCGGTATCATCCGGCCTAGTGTCCTCGGTCGTGCCGTGGGTCTCCCCCCCCTCCCCCACGGCTCTATCGAAGGGCAGGACTTTAAAAAAAAATTCATATTATTGCGTAAAGTTCGTACTTAGTACTTCTGTAGTTATATTTAACTACTCTTACTTTTTTCCAGTTTTTTTAATTTTATCTGAATAAAATTTGTGAATAATTATTATTATTATGCTTAAATTCTGTCTACACACTGAAGTGTTATTGAAATAAACGCAGGCAGAAATCTGTACTAATAAAATGAAGTTATAGTTTGTATCCAATGTAAAATTAAACGGAATCTGAGTTAAATTGCATAAAAATGTGGTACATTCATTTCTATTGCCTTATCAAATTACTTCTGGAAGTTACAGATTCTCAAATCGTGAAACGAATCCTGAGTACTTCACATTTCCTTTCTGATACATTGTTAAGGAGCCATACAGCTGAATATCACTTATAATTCTACACTTTGCTAGGGATTGTTGCTTTTCCTCTCAGCTGTTGAAACGTCACGGAATTGAAGTACTTAAGTCCCCAATTCATTCTCCGACAGCTATGATCTTCACGTTCTGACAAAGTACACTGAAACGTTTGTTTCAAAAGCTTTCATATAGAGATCTATTGTTCCGGTTGCTCTATTATTGCTTTTTTTCTCTCCTCGTTTCAGGCTGAAATGAAGTGAAAATGTTGCCACGCCATTCTTCAATCTTAAAATATCATTCAAAAGTTTTAAATTGATCGCGTCCATGATGGGTAGAGATGGGGGCTTAGCTGTGCATTAGAACTTGAGAGAAGAGTATTCGTCTGCAACTGCTTCGTATTTTATTATTTAGTTTTGTGTATAAATATATTGGCTACGAACTCAGGACGTTGATGATATTTTTAATCCTCATTTTCACTGCCGCATGTGATAATTGTACTTTACCCGGTTTAGTAATCTTAAATCAGCGTTTTCCTTGAAGTGTATGCTTCCTTCTTTTTTTTAAGTTTGTACGTACGGTATATATTTTTCTCAGCCGTGACCTCTTCGGGCTATCCTCTATGATGATCTAACCTAATAGGGACGGTTGTCTAACAGTAGTATAAATGTGTGAATATTTTAACTTTATTTACATGAAAACATAAACTTTACCGATAATTGATAAGAGATAGGTGATCTTGTTTATTATGTTCACTGTCATTGTAAGTATAAACGAAAATAATATATTTTATAATACATGTCAAGTATAATGTGATAAATCTGCTGAGATGTTTCATTCTCACCCTTTAATCAAAGAATAGTATTGGATGATTTGAAGCTGAAGGGACCTCCAAAAAAAATCGAATTAATCAGGATTTCGAATTAGAAAAATTTTATTTGTTTAAGTTGTAATTAAAATAGACCTAAATTAAATTACAAGTACAATATGAACAAAAATACAGTACTGGTATTACAGGAATTTAGTCAATATACAGTACAGTATTTGTAGCGATAAAACACAATACAGTGCGGATTCAAAGTTTTCAAAGGAAGCTTGATATCTATGTTGGTTGTTAAGCAATTAATCTTGCACTCACAAAAAATTCTTCCAGCTTATTAAGAGAGTGGAAAATAATTTCACTCGCGTTTTGCTGTCCCTCAACATAGCACCTTAGTTGCTGGATGTAGTCCATAGCCTTAGCAATTGTATGAATTGTTTTCCCGCGATATTCTTACTCTTCTTCATGTGAAGACAGCTCAACAGTCTGCACGTCCATGAAGTCGACCAAAATCTACTCTTAGGTTAGCTCCACACAAACTGCCAAGTAATCGTCAATTTTCACGAAGTCTTCATATAGAAGACCAGTTTCACAATTCACAACTTCCCAGTTTCAAGTGTAGGCACTACCCATCACATTGTGATAGAACCCAGCCTTTCGGAAACAGCTGGCTGTGAAGTTTGGTTTCACGGTCCCAGGCAATGTTACACATACGAGCTCCTTCAAGCACATTCACTTGCAGTTTCTCACAATTGTCCAAGATCGCTCCTGACGAAAGATTCTGAACCAGATGATGTCTGTAGAAGTGTTTAAAATTGTAATTACTCCATGATCCATTGGTCAAGCTTCCGATGTCATGTTAGGGGGAAAAACATAACTTTGATAATCTCTAATAAATGAATAATGTTATGGACCGTACAATTGCCAATAAACAATAAAATTGTGTGGTTTTGTATACGAAATTTGTCTAGTTTCAAGAACCATCTTGCAAAAAGTCACTCGTCATCCAAGTTTTGTTGTTAGCTTTATATTTTACAGGCTTAGATCTAACACTTTTGAAGACCTGGGATTGGCTAGCTTGCTGATCATTAGTAGCGGAAGCTTTTCACTGCCATCCAAATTGGCACCATATCAGGAGTGTGATGCACTCTTAGCTTAGCTTTTTCCCACTGCATCGTTCACCTTTGAATATTGGTGTCTTATCTGGTGTACATTTATAAAATAACCCTGTCTCGTCAAAATTGAAAAATGCATTTTGCGTTTCTGTCTCGAATCCACTCTGCCACATTCGTTTTCCAAGCACTGTCTGCTTGCTGGTCAACAACACTTTCTTCTTCTTCTTTATCTTACTTTTACCTCTCCATTTTAGGATTTAAGCGACCCAAGCCGCCCGGGCCTTACAGGGCCGCGACCTTTCGTGAGAGGGATTATCTTTGGATCACATACATACTTCTTTGACTAGACAAGGACATGCAGGGCCTCCCCGGATGAGTGATCAGTCCAATTAAAATAAATTTAAATTAAATTAAATTAAATGCAGGGGTCATCTCCAATTAGAGGTGTACAAATCTCGATTTTAGCTTGCCCATACCCGCTTGAACGCCAGGCAAGCAAGTTGCCAGCGTCATAGCTAGGAAGCAGGCAGGTTCCTTGAAGCTTTATGGGTCAGGTCAAACCCAGCCTAGGCAAGCCAGAATAAGCTTGCGACATTCCTATCAGCTAAACAACTGTGGTTGCTAAGTGTAGGTAATACTTTCTTGCTTTTCTACATGCTGGTAGAAGAAATTCACCTTGCAGATAAATAAAAGGTGGATAAAGTATTAAAAATCGTTTTAGCGTCTTAGCACAATTATTATTTTTATTATTAGGTAGATTTCGAAGAAAAATCTACCTAATGACTTTCAAAAAATTCGTTCATATCTTTACGTTTCATGCCTCCCTAAGTACGAAACCACCGCCTGTTAAAAAAATTGTGATATTTATATTTATATACAGTATATGTATATATATTTATATATACATATATATCTTTACACGCTAGCGGCCGTAATTTTCAAGATATTTGAATCAAATTTTATTATGTTATTTCTAGGCCCAATAGTTCAGACAAATTCGTTAATGAGCAAAATTGGCGCAAGAGGGCGGTCGGGGGAGGAGGTTGAAATTGTAAAACATTTATATCTCGGCCCCTATGAAGTATAGAGGGAAACTTTGATTGAATAAATTAGAGTACTCATTATGGAGTTCACAGTGACACCAACGATTCGGGGGTTTTGGGAGTACGAGTAGGGGTGGGGGTATGGGGATGGAAATTCGAAATTTTCGAAACTACGTCTTGTGGGGTATCGTTGAAAAGCTCTTGATGAATACTCTACAAATCAATAACTAGTTTCTTGATAGTTCTCATATAAGGCGAGATTTGAATGTTTGAAAAAGTTCTCTTTCCTCTTTTTTGCAGTTATTATTGCGGGTTTGTCATGCCAAGGCTAAAGAAGAAGAGTGCTACGCAGCGACAGTAAATTAAAACAAAAGCACTTCGAAATCTACCTCAGCTTGTAGGCTTGCCAAAAGGGATTTTTGTTACTGTTATTAATGATTTTATGATGTTTTCTCGAAAATGTTTGATAATTTTTCCCATGCCGGACTAGTACCTTTGTTCATTGATAATTCAAACTGTCCACATTTTAGTTTCTCCTCGGCTTCCTTCAGGGTAAAATTCTCTAAACACATCTGAAGTTCCTCAAGTACGTAACTGCACGACTTACCAGTGCACTGCTATACCCAGTTTCATATTCTTTCCGCCAGGCCTTGCAGTTTCCTTAGGTCCTGTGCAACCCACGAAGTTATGAAGAGCTTGTGGCTCATAGCGACAGTATTTCTTATCATCGTTGTAATCTGGCTTGCTTTCAAGTCAAGCAAGTTAAAAGCTGTGACTGGTTGCAGAATTTCAAAGGGGCAGGCAAGCTAAAATCAGAATATGTACACCTCTATCTCCAATACGACACGAACACATAGGACGAGACACACCATTCACGCAAATACTCCAGACAAGGCGAGGATGGGATGAAGGTGATAATGACGGCCAGATTATATCTGGGGACCACAAGGGTCTAAAGTTACCCGACATTTGTCTCACAGGTGAGGAAAAACCCCAGAAAAGACCTCACCTAGGTAACTTGTCCCGACCAGGAATCGAACCCGGGCCCGCTGCGTGAGACCCTCCACTTTCTTTGTAATGAAATTGTGAAAGAAATGTAAAGATCACAAATCGCATTCTACAAGAAATAGCGATTTAATTGCGATACAAAATTAGCAAGTGCTCTATTGGAGAATCGAGGTATGAAATGACGTGTCGGAGGAGAGTCTTAAGGCCGAAGATCTCTTAGCTTAAGCTGAAATGCATCCCTATGAAACAACGTAATACCCTAGATGCTCTGCCATTAACGATACCTAAAAGCAGCAAACACCGTAACTACAAGATCATAAGGTAATCAGCGTAGTACATCAACAAGAGGAACATTTCAAAAGCAGTGACCTCATGATAATGAAAAGTTTGAGTACAAGTTCGAAGCAAATATAGGACTAGGTTGAAAATATTCAACTTCTAAGCAAAAAGAGACATGATAAAATTTAGCTGGTAATAAGGACATTGCCTTTTTTATGAATATGTCATAACCGTAACGACCTATCTAATTTATAAATTATTACATTAATTTTAATATATTATGTCATTAGTAAATAATGATATTAAGGATATGGACCTAACATTTATTTTAATCGAAATCAAAATACATCGTTGACACTTTAAACCTAGGCCTACATATAATTTTTTACCATTTTAATTAATTTAAGTAAACTAAATAAGATAGTCCTATTAAATAAATTTTCACAAAAATACTGTTACTTTAATTGTGCAGGTAGGGGAAAAAGCGGACCGTTAAAATATCTAAGTTACCGATATGAGCCACTGCGCATGCCTAGCGGCATTCACAGGATAGCAGGGAATGTATTGAAATTTGTTCTAGGGTCGACTGTTGACTTAGCCCATTTCGAAACCCTGAATATGGTTTCTAATCGTATTGTTTTATAACTGAATATATTAATTTTTAATATTATTATAAAATACTAACACAAATTATATTATATTCAGCTATACCAGTCGGTCCGCTTTTTTCCCCCTACCTGTACATTACTGATATACAACTAGGTTGGAATGACATGATTTCTACAACTTAGAAATACTGTAAGATTGTTGACAATTTATTATGAACGAAATGTTTTATGATTCTGCAAGTATACATATAGTAAAATGAACCTGAAAAATTCATCTTAAATAATTTTTATAATCGGTACTGTGCTGCTATAAACAACTGTGTATTCTTTACTCAGCATAAAATACTGTGTTCAAAATAAACTAGGTGTAAGTTACAGACAAATTATCAAGGGTATTATTTATATATATATTGATGGCTAGTTATACTATATTACGAGCATTTTTAAAATTCCGGAATTCTCCAATGCACTTAATGCATTATATACTAACAACAGCCGTGCCGAAAAGCAAAAGGTACCATCGTTAGAAAGTAGTACTATTTTAATCTTGGCGGCGATCGATACATGGATTACAGTCAGGTCTAAGCATTCTGCGGGTTGTGACAGTTACTTGAGGGGTATGTTTCCATGACTCTGCTAAAGATATGTGAAATGTTTGCAATTTGGAGCAACAGCTAAAGAGATGGCAGAAGCTCAAATACAAGTAATACAACGTAATACAGCAAAATACTCCCGCTTCTTTGCTTCCCCACTCCGAGTCTCAAGTCGTAGGTTGTTTAAATCGGACTGTACTCATGCGCAGGCGCAAGTAGTCTTACCATAACTTAGCTGCTGAGAATTAAATTAAGTCAGGATTAAGAAATTAGGTTGCCGGCACTGGGTGCAGGAAGTTAGTTTCCACCATGATAGCGTGAACGAGACATGGATTAAAAACACTATCGTGGAAAAGCACTTTTTCTACGAAATGGTGAACCATGCTATGTACGGTGAATTTTCTCACTGACTGACTGACTTGACTGACTGACTGACTCTGTCCTATATCCCCAGTGTCGGAGCGAAGGTCCTCGAATTGGAGGTTTCTGATACTTATGTGAATTTGTTACGCTTATTTTCCGAGAGAGGGCTGAGGGACAGGTGGTAAGCCCATTGCCTCACAGCCCCCCAGGAAACTAAGGTATTACTTGGACGTGAAAGGCCGGGAACTTTTGTCCAGAGACTCTAATTTAGGCTTGGAGTTCTTTAACGTGCCGTAAATCTACAACACGGGCCCCCAGCTTAAAGTCTCTTCCGGAGGACTTCGTGCCCGGATTTTTAAATTTTATCACTACATGGATATAATTCTAACAATAACTAAGAATAGATCATAATTTGTTATCCATATAGGCCTATTTCGCTCCTGCTTTATTACTATTGTTAAGGGTTTTCGATTGACCTCTACAAACTACCGTGTACACTTTACAAATTATGCTGGATAATTACAAAACGTGGGGTTTTTCCTCACCCGTGAGACAAATGCCAGGTAACTTTAGGCCCTTGTGGTCCCCGGATATCATCTGGCCGTCATTATCATCTTCATCCTAATCCTCGCTTTTTTCTGAGTGTGTGTGTGTGAATGGTGTGTATCGTCCTATGTGTTCGTGTTGTCTCGGAGGTGGCCCCGGCATTGGGCTGATCACTCATCCGGGGATGCCCTCCATGTCCTTGTCTGGTCAACAAGGATCCAAAGATAATCCCTCTCCCGACAGGTTGCGGCCCTGTAAGGCCCGGGCGGCTTGGGTCGCTAAAATCCTAAAAGGGAGAGGTAAAACTACGACAAAGAAAGAAGAAAGAAAGAATTACAAAACGTACAGAGATATTCCACTATTAATTGATTTTAGCAGGATGGTATCGATTGCAACTCTAGCTGCGTGGGTAGCAAAGCACGTCTGTTAACCAGTACGCTGAAGGCTTGTATCCAGACCCTGGTGTCTGTTGCACAAAGACAGAATTTTATATCTGACAAGGGAACTACATCATAACAGCATCAATAGCTTGCAGTAACTCTTCCCTGCTTGAATACGTTCACAAACTCTACAAAGCAATAAATGTCGCTAGCTATTAGATAGTAAAGGAAGATACGACGGGGCGGCTGTTTCAAATAAAACATAAATATTTCTCCCTTTAAGTGTTATATCTCCTCCTGCTTATGGTGTTTATTTGAATTTATGTGTTATTTAAATTTGAAAATATTCCGAATTGTTAAACTTTGAAGTTAAAGTGTTGTGTACAAGGTATTCAAGACAACTTCAACTTTTTTTCTTCGTCGCATTAGGCCTACTTACAAAAGTGAGAGGAGGAATAAGTTAATGCTTGATAAGGTCTAAGAGAGGTGAGCCTGGTATAAATCCTGCCTGGCAAGGAATAAGCACATATTCTTGAAATCAATAAGACTAAAATAATATATTGTTGGCTTAACGCTTGAGTCATGCTAAAAGGTTTACTCTTTGACAGCCGCTCTGCCTTAAATTATACTTGCTATCCTTGTTTATTTTTAAGTCTCAAGTCGTAGGGTATTTATTCTCAAGCACAGACTTGAAGTATGACTTCTAGTGCATGCAGAAAAATATTGTGTCGTCGGTGGCATTTGATTTATTCTCTCTGAATAACCCCACGCTAGACGTAGGCTTTGGCTATAGGGTGGTCGAAATTTAGCATTAATTGCAATCCATTTGAAGAGAGAATAGGTCTAAAATTTAGTCATTCTTTCGATTTCTTCTTCCTATAAAAATAATACTTCTGCCACTTTCAATCTTCTCCAGAGCGGTCAGTGTTCCAACCAGTACTGCTGCGATAAAAGAGACAATGGTGCAATAAAAATAAAAATTCGTATTCCTACATCTTTCTAGCCTCCCCTCTCGGTTGGGGGCACAGGGCCTCCTAGTGGAAGTATGGGTAACTAGACTAATTTGGTTAGGCCTACGCTTATTTTCAGAGAGAGAGAGCAGAAAGGACAGGTGGTAAGCCCATCGCCTCGCAACCTTCGGAGGAAATTAATGTATTACTTTGACGTGAAAGGGCCGCAGATTTTTTTTTTCAGAGGTTCTAATTTAGGCTTGGAGTTCTTTAGCGTGCCATAAATCTACGACACGGGGCCCCAAACTTAAGTCCCTCCCGGAGAAAGATAAACATACTGCTACTATTTATAGCGATTCCCACTCAGTGTTGCATGCAATTTACGATCAACACGATATCCCCATCGCTGATGAAAGAAGAGACCTAATATTAAAAACTTATACCCATATCTGTATGACTTGGATAAGATGACATATTGGAACTACCTGAAATGAGAGAGCTGACATACTGGAATACAGGCTGCTAGCTGCTAATTCTGGTTTACTGTGATTGTAAGCATTGTGCCCTATCTCATACGTTACAAACCTATTAAGCAACGGAAATCCATAAATGCATTAATCTGTGGATTAGTGGTGACAAAGCAAAATGACTAAAAATTAGCCCTAAAACGACGCGTTACGGACCACCTTTATTGATACTCTACTAAAACGGGAAAAGGTAATCTGCGCCACTTTTACCTTTTCCCCCAACCTACACGATGTAAACTGCGTCACCAACATATGTAAACTGCGCCACCGACATATGTAAACTGCGCCACCGACATATGTAAACTGCGCCACCGTCATTTAAATGGCGTCACCGTCATACTAACGCACTAACATTTTCCTTCCCACTTCTCCAGACGTAGGACTGGCTACGAAATTGCATAGGTATGGTTAAAAATGTTAGGCTTAGTAGCTTTGTCATTAAAAAAAAAAAAATTGTTAAAAACAATACCCTAATTTTATTGCATGAACGCTTCGTCACTTATAAAATTGTTAAAAACACTACCGGTACCCTATTTTTTTTTTGCATGATCACTTTGTTCTCATATGACGCCTTCTTAATAAAATCAAAACGGGATATTTCATTGTTTATGTATTGTTCTCTCCACTTGAGTAGACGAGAATACTTGTCATTTATTTTAGCTGTTCTTCTGATAGGTATCCCTTGTTTAATACTTCTCAGTTTTATGTAGGCACTTGTTTGGAACTGGAGAGGTGCATCTAACATAACTGAAAAAAAACGAACGTTCACATACTAGACTAACTTTTGTTTGCCTATAACTACTGCCGCAACCTACATATCTCCGTGGCGCAGTTTACATATCTCATTTTTATTCTATTTCAAATTCTGTGTCAACCGTGGCGCAGATTACATACGCCCACTAAAATGTATCTCCGAGAAGAGCGTTTTTGATGACCATGCAGAATTGCCACATTTTTCTCTGTAAAAGTGCTGAGAAGTGAAATGGAAGCTAAGTGTAACGTTTATTCTTAACTCACTTTTGTTGTTTAACAGAAAGGAATAATTCGCAGAATACTCAAAGACATGATTACACTTGTTACAATTTTCTTGATCAAAACATTATTGTAGTCGTTTTCAGGGCGGATTTATTTAATGGCATGTGCTCAGGTCTGAAAGGGTTCAGTAAAAAATACGTAACTCAACGAAGATTTCCATTCTACCTAAGCACTTCTTTTCGAAATCATTGTTTCATATTTGCTCTTTTATAACGGATTGGTCTAAATTTAGTACTTGAACAGGATAGAGTGTGCAGGATATGCCAACAGAGCAATCATTTGCTTGATGTATGACGTGTTTTGAGTAAACATTTTATTTCCCGCGGTTAACAATGAATCTCCCTGCCAAGAGAAAAGAAGCGAACATTGCGAGAAATCAATAACAAGAGAAATGTAGATTGCTGTGAGTTGGCGTGCTGGACTGATCCTATTATGCCATCACTCTTTCACAACATAAAATATTTCTTGCGAAGGTTCGCGATTCATCATAACTCCATCAGCCAGCCCTCGGGATTGTACAGAGAACTGATTTCACTTCTTCAGAGCTGAGAGTTCCTACAACGGTTGTATTGCGATCTTTAAAGAGATATCTTGAGAAAATATTAAAATATTTAGTTTTAAAGCAGCGTTGAAGTGTTTCACTCTATTGCCACTGTCTTATACCAGTCACCAAATAAAAGTTGCAAGCTGCACGTTGAATACAGCTGAGATATTTTATTTTACCAATAAAAAGGGGAGAAAGGAAAAATAACGTCAAGAAAACTCTCCTGTAGAAATAATAGTACATCATGCAAGAAGCCAATAATGGTGTTTATTAAGATACCAGCAAAGCGATCTTCACAATTCTCATACGAGTCTCTTAATTACCATTATAGGCAAGCTGCAAACGACTGCTTTTGTTCGACCGAAATAAGTCTAAATGTGTAAGTTTTGAGATTTAAGATTCACTCAAATAAACGACCACGCTCCTCGTCACATCAGCTGGTCGCCTTCTGCGACAGATGGCAGCTCATGGCACCCAGTCAAACCGAATCCTCTTTTTGGTCGTTGTTCTTCAATCAAACGGATTTTGACAACACGAAATGAATTCGTTTTAGTATGATATAAGCAATCACGAAGAGAATGGATTTTATTATAAATACAGGTTGTATATTACGCAGTTTCCAGTTGCATCATTCAAGATTTCAAGATCGTTTCGTGTACAATAATAACGATACCACACCGAAGTTATAATGAAAATCAGTTTCTAAATTAGCATCATTTTGATACCGTTACATCTCACGTAATTAGCGTATTACAGTATGGTTGAACAACATTTGTGGTGGACAAAACCGTGACTTTTGGGGGTTTTTCTCGGGGATCCTCTCGTTTCCCCCTTCATTCATTCCACCAACACTCTCCACTTCAACTTCCTTTCCCCCCTCATTATCATCCCGAAATTTCGGGCCAGCTCCTGCTGCAGACTCTGCTGCGGGCCTCCCCCGTCCTGCTCCGTTGCTTGTGGTCAAGAGTTGCTGGTGGTGTCCCGTGCCTTTGGGGCTCTCAAAGGGACCCTGGGTTAGTGGCGCATGTCTTTCTGTGCCGCGCCTATGGGGCTCTTGTCGGAGGGACCCTGGGTACGGTGCACTTGGAGTTGTACCTGGTCCTTGTTGGATGTAGGGGAGCTCCGTGGGGGCTGGTGGTGGAGTCTGTTGACAGGGGGGCCTTAGGGCATGCACATCATTCCGTCTCCTAGGGGGTGCAAAAAGGGCCCGCCTATGTGGCCTACTTGCGCGAGCCCGTCAGGGCTCAGCCCCTGAACCATACCATACCATGGTTGAACAAAAAACTTATTGTGGGTAGGCAGTGTCATAATTCAGTTCTCTGGAGTCTTTCATAACTAATTTAAATAGTGACATCATTCGACGTTAACCTGTAAACCATTGTCGTAGTGTAATTTTCTGTAAATCCGTCTATTGCCTTTCTAAAAGCCGGATCAATAAACTCTCGTCAATACACACCTAGATAATATTCCTTTAGGTGCTGAGGAATTGTCTATTGTCATTAAGTAAGTAAGTAGGCCTATGTAATGATATTAGGGATAACCACTGCCGTCTCCTAATATCGCATCCAGTCCATTTTGTTTGAGATTTATAACGTATGGAGAAGGCTTGATCATTTCCTTTACTCCACAGTTCGATGTCTTTCTGCACTGTTGGCTCCATAGATTTTTCTCCTTATAGCAAATTAGTTGCTGTTCATTGATTGACAGGTCTAAGGGGATCAGTAAATTATTTTTTCAACAGTTCTAGGAGAAAACCCTTTAGAATGTAGCCAGCACTTTACAGCTATGCGTAGAATCCGAACCATGGTAGACCTTGCTTACGTTTTACTTACAAGATAACCGTCACTCATAAAAATTAAAAGTAGCTTAGCATAGTAACTAGATAAAGTGATGTAACGTCTAGCCCATACAATATTTCTTTTTTATTATTGGATGAATGAGTTTCACAATTCCATAGGATCATAGCCTTCAATTTCCAATCCGCTGGCCGAAGCTACGAACGCACAGAGAGAACAGTTGTTGTGTATCGCGCCTTCATTAGTCCGCTTAATCGGAAGTTTGCTCTAATTGATTTGGCCGTATAAATCCATTAATCCTCAAAATGAGCACGTCTCTCATTTCTGTGGTTCAAATTGTCCAGCAACCGCAACCGCAACGTTGCCTTGTTTCTCTCGGCTTTAAATTAATGTAGAAATCCGTGTATTTTACTTTAATATTCATTCTTCTCGCATTTGTCATGAAAATAGCGCGTTTTATACTCACGGCATGGAACAGTGAACCAGAACTGTGTCTGTGTGTGTGCTATGTATTCGTGAGAAGGCCAAGCCCTCTCGGTTAAATGATTTTCGCTGTTGAAAATGTTATTGCCCTTTATTTGAATGAAACCAAATTAGCTTGGTTCGCCAAATAGATTATTCTACCTAACTCGAGAAATAACATTTCAAGCACCAGAATTAACACGTCGTTTGCAAGTTATGTATTTTCTGAGTTTGGGTCATCAGTAAGGACTCTTCTGAATTTTAATTAAAGAAAAACAAAGAACGGAAGGTGTAACTAGACAATTGTCTGTTTGCTAACACTTCCAAGTCTGAACAGTGAAACCTTCCTTGTGACCAACTGGTGGTACGAAGGAATCCGTTTTTCATTTGAGGACACGTTTGATTCAGATACCATTACCTCATCGGTATGACGGTGTCCGGTAGTAGGGTCCTACAGCTTTGAGTGAGCTCAAAACCACACATGAAACACTGGATTGCGTTTAAAAGAAAAGTGACTGCCAGACGGGACCTACAGCTTCAAAGGGGCTCCTAAACACACCGTTCATCTTGTATAAATAACTAATCAGGAGTTGTCAGAGATGAGGGCAGCTTTCAACTCACCATGTTTTTTCAGGAGATAGCATTGCAGAACCCGGTGATCAGGTTAGAACTGACATAACTAGTTTACAGGGGTACCAGGAGACTGTATATCTGTTACTAGAATCTCAAAAAAATCTTGGTTCTGTATTAAGGTTTTAGCAATGCAATAATTGTCCTCAGTAAAATTAAAGATCAACTGGAACAACTAAAATATTTAGGATATTTTGGACAAAAATTCCTCTGACACTGGGACTCACACCGGATCTGGGAATTTCATACCGATGCTCTACCAACCGAGTTATTTAAAGTTCGAAATACGGCGTTAGATGGGACCTTTCTCCTAAAAATGTTCTCGTTTGGTGTCAACGGAAACAATAATGTATGGAACATGAGTACGCGTCTACATTTTTCCTAGTGCTGTACAATAAACAGGTGGGACCCTGTCACAGATGTATTAAACAAATTAGTGTGCCTCTTAGCAGGTCTACTGTATAGGCTATATTATGACGTAAGTGTCTTTCAGTGAAGTAAAGTATTAAGGGTAATCGTAGGAGACAGATTTCTACGAAGAATTTCCGAAGTAAAATAACTTTAGTGCAACATTTAAAAAAAGTTATATAGAATTAAAATAAAGAATCCTGTAGTATACAGTCTCCAATCTTTACGGTACTTGAAGTAAATAATGCTGATATTAATTAAAAATTCCACTCTAATAAAAAGAAAATCAAAACCTCTTTTGTCATAAGTAAACTTCCAATAGAATATTTACATTTAGGTCTTTTTTATAATTTTAGGGCATTTTAATGAGGTTTAGAAAAAAAGCCTTGTTTGTAGGGCATTTATTTGATAATTTGTAGTCAGAAAGAAATCCTAGGACTATTTGGTATTGTTCGTAAGCTTATAAGGTTTTGCTATTATTATGAATTTGTATTTCATTCAGTTTCAATAATAATTATTGTCGTTCATTCGTAGGACGTCAGGCTTAAGCTGATTATTGAAGAAATTTGTTAGTATAATATGTTAGGCAAAGTCAGCTTTTTACGTGGAAGATTAAATACTCCTGTTTTTCTTCGTTCTTATTTTCAATCTGCCTTTAATAACGACATTTACGTGTCTATAGACTTACACGGACATATTTTCACTTATCTGTGAGTAAATACGCTCACATCATTCAGTCAACAAAACATATTTCTAGGAGAAAAACAAATTATAATCTCTTATTGTCAAATACAATGGAGGCGCGGATTTTTAGTTGTATCATTATAATTACTAATCGCTTAATTTATGAGAGATTTGCGTGTAAGTGTTAACAAATATAATATTTTAAATTATTTTGCGCTTAATTTTTTATCTTCGGATTAATTATCGTGGGCGAAGCCGCAGCACCTACTAGTAAAACCATATAAGGGAACTCACTTTTTACAAAATATTGAATAACTTGATTGTGATTGGACAAATTTCATAAAGTTTCGCTTAAGAATAGTTTTATTTTCTATAACACATTCAATTAAAGTCTATTTGGGTCATTTTCAAAATTCTTACAATTTAACCATTCTAAAATAAGATTTTTTACAAAATCATATTTTTGAATGTTCATCTTTAAACAAACATACTTAAACTTACTTAATACTGTATACTGGTCAGAGTAGCCAGATTTCAGAAAGTCTCCATTTGTAAAGAATGTTTTAATCAACCTTTTACCTTCTTTATTTCATATAAAGTGAAGTAAAGTGATCCCTATACAGGCCATGGAGGCCCAGAGGGTTCCAGGAGGTGGAGGCTCCCAGATTTTGGACATTCGGCACATGAAGGTGATAAGGTTGTCAGCCTTAGGCACCGGCCGCCTTCACCCCCAGGATTGCTCCTGGTATTCATTTCTCTTAGAGGCTGAGTCGACCCCAGGGCCATAGTGCCACCAGAAGGATTAGACCAATTGAAAAATCTCAACGACCTCATCGGGAATCGAACCCGCGACCTTCCGGTTTGTAGCGCAGCGCCTCAACCACTACGCTACGGCGTACCCCCTTATTTATTTCATAATAGTGTTCCTAAATCGCCTAACTGATTGAGGCATGTATAATATTTCATATAACTAATTAATTTTAATTAATGTGTCTTATGCATAAGTCATATTTATTGTGCATAAAATATTTTGTTCGTTTAACTATTGAATCTCAGTTGTGTTACTCTTCCAGGAAAATTGAAGAATCTGTTCATATAGCTGAGATTGAAATCACCCTTTACTGCTATACATAAATCCAATTGTATCATTGCTTAACTTAATTCGGTGCAGTTTATGGAAGTAGCTAATATTGTAAGAGAGCTTATATCGAGTAACACAGTCATCAAACAATATTCTAACAATATTATGAAACAGTTTATGCAATGTTAGTTCATTATAAGAAAATAATATTGGTAACAGAGTAGAGACTGAATTAAAATATCTCAATTTTAGATTTCAAGGCCGTTAAGTAGCTTCCATCACACAGCTTGTAACAGTCTTGAACGTGTAGGAATGATTCACTTATTCCTCTACTGATATTTTATGTAACTCCTCTACTGATATTTAATGTAAAAAAGTTGAGACATAAATGGGTACAATTTTAAAACATGTAAAACAATAATTCCAGTACTGAATAAATAATTTCTGTATGGTAAAAATAAAAACAATACATTTTTAATAATGTAATTCAGAGATAAATATAAAATGTTTATACTTTTCTTTATAAATAGTTGAACAAGAAAGGAAAATCTTAGAGGAAACTTGGAATTTCTGAGTTAACCAAGGTAACTTCTTGAAAAAAATGATGCAATAATATAATCCAACGAGAAATAGACTTTCTTAAAGTTACGTACTAGTGAAGTTATTTCTTTTTATGAATCGGTTTCATAATTTAAGAAACAAATATGAATGACTGACTCTGCCCTGTATCCCCAGTGTCGGGGCAAAGGGCCTCCAATTAAAGGTTTCTGATACCTACGTGAAATTTTTTTTTTTTTATTTTTTTTTTTATTAAATGAGAAATTTCCTCAACACAGAGGTTTGTCTCCAACCAAACAAATACAACAGTCAAGCACTATCACATAACTCATCCTGACACACAAAATATGATACCACCATTCAGAACTCTACACTGCTCACTACATTTCGCCACTTATCCCTGTCTTGTACATCTTCCTCCACTAAACCAAATCTTTCCATTGACATGTGTACATTCTGTATCCAGGTAGTAGCAGGTCGTCCTCTTCCTCTTCTTCTCTTACCTACGTGAATTTTGTAAGGCTTATTTTCCGAGAGAGGGCAGAGGGACAGGTGGTAAGCCCATCGCCTCACAACCCCCCCAGGAAACTAAGGTATTACTCGGAACTGGAAGGCCGGGAAATTTTGTCCATAGGCTCTAATTTAGGCTTAGAGTTCATTAACATGCCGTAAATCTACGACACGGGCCCCCAGATTAAAGTACCTCCCTGAGGACTCCGTGCCCAAATTTTTACGTCCAGAAAAATCCATCAACCGCGGCCGGGTTTGATCCTGCGACCTGCGGATCTAGAGGCGGGCACGCTACCCGTAGACCACCGCGGCCGACAAGAAAGAAATATACTTCATTTTTATTTTTTTAGGTTAGGGACAGCAAATAGGTAAGTATTTTGAAAATGACTCATTTAATTTACATTTTAATTTTTAAATTAAAATAACGTAGTGTCAGTACATGAAATAACATCACAACCTACAATTGTTTCTGTGAAGTGTATATAATTCCAAATTATACAAGACGTCCGAAAAGTCCCGCACCATAGGTATTACAATATATTTACAATATATGTTCAATATGGTTTCCATCTAAATCGAAACATAATTGCAAACGGTTTCCCGTGTTCTGCAGAATTCAGGTTTCCAAGTCAGGCATTACTCGCAGATGGTTTTTGTCCCTGATCTTGACTGTGTAAACTTTGGATTTTACATAACCACACACAGCATTGTACATCGGATTTAAATCCGGCGATCGTGGAGCCCATTCCACTTGTCCCCTACGACCGATCCACTGGGGGAAGTTTTCATCTAGTCAATCACAAACTTGTGTACCATAGTGTTCGGGGTGCACCGCCCTACATGAACTATTCTGCTTTTCCAGAACCCAGCAAGTCCAAATCATTCTTCTCATATTGGCAAGTAAAGTTCATTGTTAACTGTTCCGTCAAAGAAGTATTGGCCTATGATCCGGTCTTTCTACAAACCACACCAAAGCATGACACTATCATATCCTTTATACTTACTGCCGATAAACCTATGAGGTTACTGTCGGACCAATAACGAAAGTAATATCGGTTCACCTCATCAAAATTGGCTTCGTCCGAAAACATAATTTTAGACAAAACCTTGGGGCCCTCCTCCAACTGGGTCAAAAACCAATTGCACATTTCTAAACGTCGATGAGGAGCGTCTTCTGACATGTGGTGTAACATTTGTAAGTTGTACGGACGAAACATGTGTTTTCGCAAGATATTCCATAGTGTGGTTCGAGGAACGTCACTTCCACGCTTGTTTGGCGCATTTATTTTTTCGGAATTGCTGATACCTTCGCCAAAACCCCCTCCACCACCTCTCTGAAGAGCTCGGACGTCCAGAACTTTTACCATCGGCCACACTTCCTGCAGCCTTGAACTTAGCTAGCATTCTGCCAACTGCTGTGTGCGACACTGGCTCTCGTTCAGGATGCCTCACGTTAAATTCATCTGCAACTTGTCTTTGGGAGAATGCTTCTCTTCCACAAAAGAGGATAAGTTCTACCCGCTCCTCAGTGGTTAATATTTGTCAGTCCTACATCAAGAAAACAAAGATAATTAGTAAAACTCCTGTGGTGCAGGATTTTTGGGACACCGTGTAGTATAGTCTAATTACGTAATATATTAAACTACCTTCCATTTCAGTGTCCCAGGATAAATTTCTGGCCAGGATGGGGATTGAGAACTGGGTTTTATGTTGTCTTTTCATCTTCTTCCCGTGTTGTTCTCACCCCCTACGGTTCCATCTGCGGATTATCACAACCTGTTCAACACATCATCTTCAACAACATGATATATGACATACAGTAATAAATATTGGTGTATATATTAATATTTTTTATTAAGGCTACTTTCATGTAGAATTAGTATGCAGAATTTAATGAGTTCTGACGCAGGCAAAATCAAACTATGCAATTTTTCAACATTTTGTAATAAAATGAGTTTGCTACTTTATGACCTCCCTTCAAAAAAATAATTAAAAGGAAATTGTTCCCACTGCCTATTTAGTTGGGTCGATGTTGAATTATTTATAGTGCCAACGTTCGCATTTATATTGTTATACAAATTGCAATATCGAACAAAATAAAAGCACATCATAATGGAGCACGTCTATAAGTGAAATTATGAAGTTTGACAATAGGGTATTTATTCCTTTCTCTAATACTACGAGGATATGTCTCATAATAACACAGGTTTACTACTGATATTTGCGTAATGGTTCAATGTCAATATCAGACTCTTGGTTCATAATATATTACGAATACTGGGTGCAATAAAAGTAGACAGGTCTTGTCTCTCTACATTAGCACACACATAGCCTACGTCAAGAAATTTATACTTGTGTTGTCCATTTTTTAAATTGTCGGGTTACAACCGTGGAATATTCAAGTTTATGTGTAATAATGAAAACACATAAATGTTGATACCCTGCGGAAGAAATATGCATGAACATTGCACTGCAAGCAAGGTACATCGTACATTGCTCGTTTGTCTCTTCATATTGCTTTTGAATGCTCCTTCTTACAGTCCTTTGTATTGGCTTGACTTATCTCATATTCACTCTGTACAATTCTAGAATATGGACATTTCAGTGTTGGATTGAACCAAGCCCACAAGTCTTTTATGTGAAAACAAAACTAAAAAATATCAGAGAATTGAGATTTTTCACACTTAATTTCCTTTTGCCAGAAAATTAAAACAGGAGTGGACAAAAGTTTCACAGCAAAATTCTAAATAAACTTTCAGACTGCCCACGCCACACTACTTCACGCAATTCCACTCCACAGATATTTCTGCTCCCTTAATGATTACATGTGAGAAAGTGACTTTCTCTTATAGACTGTCCACGCCACTCCAATCCACAGATATTTTAATTCCCATAATACTTTTTTTTATGAGAAAGTGGCCGACTCATTTTGACTTTTCACACCACTTCACTCCACAGATATTTTAATTCCCATAATGCTTTCTCATGACAAAATGACTGCCTCGTTTAGACTCTTCCACGCCACTCCACAGATATTTTGGTTCCCACAATGATTCTTATGAGTAAGTGTATGAGTCTCTTAAGAAAGCATTGTGGGAACCAAAATATCGGTGGAGTGTAGAGACGTAGATTGTCTAAAAGTACTTTGACGGTTTACACTTCAAAACAGAAGATATTACATGATTGCATCATATTCCACGCTTTTTGTAGGAACATATTGTAAGGGTATAACTAAACTACGTAAAATATGCAGGTCCAAATTTACGTAAGCGTAAATCTGTTAAGTCAGCTGACAGCTGTCGTTTTATTTTACAACATAGGCTATAGTTTGCGGCTCAAGATCATTAGCTTCGTGTAAAAAGATGTAAAATTTGATGAACGAATATAATACCCAGGCTATATAAGTTTTAGCATACTTTTTTGACGCTATTTTTCTTCGCGGCTAAAATTGAGGGCTTTCATCTTGCAGTAGCCTATTACGTCAAAATGCGGATTTACAGGTTTGAGTTCATTAGTTTTATTGGTTCATGCATGACCTATTAAAAGATGTACCGGTACCTTAAAAATAATCTACTTCTGGAACATCGCTTTTGAATTAAAACAGAAAGTAGACTTACAGCCGGAGGGAAACATTTGATATAGGTCTTTGTCAATATAAATGTCAGATCTGTTCATACGTGACATGTGATAAATATCATGAAAAAAGAAATATCTAATAAGTTTGACAAAATGAATTGATTCTGAAGGCTGATTGTCATAGGTAATCCCACGAGAGTTGACGAATTTATCTCATGCAACTCGTCAACTCGAGTTGGATTTATTAAGACTATTCCAGGAATAAAATGTAACGGATTATATAAATAATAATTACCTTCATGCTTTGTTGTATAAAAACAAAACTAACAGTTGTGAGATCACTGCATACTGTGAATCAACCATCCATGTATCGATTCGAGCTACCCTGATATAATCAGTGCTACATATGGTGCATTGTTAACTTCATTCAGGTAAGCTAACAGCAGAACAGAATAAAAGCACACGAAATGGCTTGCACCGAATCGAAATTGTGTTCTTAATGAATGCACATTTCTATTATTTAAATTTCCAAAGAAGTTATGTTGTATAAAAAAAATCTTATTTCATTACGCTTAGTGGCAGCAGTGACTATTAATCACTGCACACTGATACTTGGGTCTCCAGTAACGATCAGCACATTTTACCGCGATAAAATGCCATCCTCTCGATTCCTACAAGAATATCGTAAGATTAACGGCCGTGATTGGTTTGTATCCGAGGAATTTCTAAATGTTATTGATCATTATCAAACACGCGGCGTATGAGTGGGATAGTCATTATGAAATTACATTAATTGCTTTCTCTATTTTGTTCTGATGATGCGCTGAATGACTATTTGAAATTGCCATTTTCAAGTGGTTTAACACTACTGAGATCTTATTGTACATGACGTAGAAAGTAGTGACTTTCGTGTTCAAGTAGGCGCATCTATCGATTTTCGTAACAATGTCTAGACCTCCTGAACGTGTCTGGACACGTGTTTTCTTGTGTCAACTTCTGTCTTGTTTACTCTATACACTTTTATTTTTAATTTGACGCAGAAACGCGAAAAGAAGTTTACTTAAGTCGACAGGAACTGCTTTACATAACGGTGTCGCCCTGTCACCAATTCAAGTAAAGGGATTTGACATTGAACCATTCAACCGCGAACGACATCCTTTAGCGTGAACGATGGCTTCAGTATAGAGCTGTTGTTCCTTTTCTTGACTAGTAGCTCCGTCCACTCTGTCGCAAGGACACGTTTAATATTTAATTTTGACTTCCGAGCAATAGTGGTCTAAATGGCTTACAAAAAATGCTATTTTATTCCACTTTGATTGCTAAAGGGGCATTCCATGAAAATATCAACCAAATGCGTGAAAAAGAAAAGAAATTAAATTTCTCCAATTTATGTTACAGTAGCATTAGAAACATACACATCCCACTATTAAGATGTCCATGTCGCAAAACCTACTCAGATCACCCTCTAGAGGGCGACACTACTGTGAAGTTAACGGCCAGATAATACAAGTGCAAACAAAAGAACCAAAAGAATTTAAATTTATTTATAAAGATTATAGTATTCATGGTCACATCATTTTCTCTTTTCTACTAGTTTCAAAATAAATTAAATAAATAACAAATCTCCTAAAATGTGTAAAATTAAGTATGTTTTCCTTGAGCATACGAAATGTTCTATGAAAGATAGAAATGTTGGATAATATGGACACTAAAAGAGTCTTAAATCGCTACAACATTACGCTTCTTAAAAATGAAAGAAAATTTCAGTGGGATTTTTACGAACTTTAAATTTAAATCCTAGCCCAGCTATTGAGAATGTCTAGCTACGCCCTTGAGTGGAAGAAGAGCGCATTCCGTATAAACCGTGATTTGTGTATCACCCTATGGATGAGTTCCCAAAGTCGGTGTTCAAAATGTTGCTTTCTGTTGTATTAGCATCTTGTTCTTAATCAACTAAACTTTTATCTCGCGAGATGAGGATCACTAAAGTGATATGAAATATCCAGAATACCTGAGGATTAATGCCTTTTACCTGGAGCAACTGAGGGAGAAAGACTTGATGGCATTAGGTTTCAAAACTGGTTAATACAAGTACGATCATCAACTGCAGTAATACCTAGTGACACCTCAGCATCCCGCTCAGCTCCCGTCTCCTCAGATGAAGACAGATAAAGTGTAACCAGATCTAGGCTCACACATCTTCACCAAACTGGTTCATCACTAGTTCATTTGAAATCGTTACGTCTCGTAAACATGTATTTGCTTTAACTTACCGATGGACACAGGAACCCCAAGGCACCGAAACTTTATGACACTTTATATACCTCAGTGATTATGAACACAAAAGACTCCATTCCCTCAACTTTTCTTTTTTGGTAAGGGAACCATAAAACATTTTTTTTTTCAAAATATTTAGTTTTATATCCTTCAATAATGGACGGCATTCTGCAGAAAGGAACCAACCCTCAAATTTAAAAATCCGGACTATATGCTAAATGTTTGCTACTGAACTATATATCTACGTTGTGCAAACTAACCAACCCTCCTCTTCCATTTATATGCAATTTATGGAGCAAACAAAAAAACACTGAAAAGATCCAGGTGGCTTTTTATTTAACTTTAAATGCCTCCTTTTTAGCTTAAAAATCATGTGGGTTGGTTCCTTTTTGCAGAATGTGGTCCAATTGTAAATTCATTAGGCATATAATTTGCCATGGTTCCTGAAACTGAACATAACTAGTTCATCTTGAAATAAAATAGGCATA
This sequence comes from Ectobius pallidus, assembly GCA_964059195.1. Classification (NCBI taxonomy): domain Eukaryota; kingdom Metazoa; phylum Arthropoda; class Insecta; order Blattodea; family Ectobiidae; genus Ectobius; species Ectobius pallidus. Next base: position 1,001,057 of record CAXKWD010000011.1, on the reverse strand, counting down.
TATACTTTTCACGCTACTCTAGTAAAAAACAATGTATAACATTGTATATGTATATAATAACATTTATTAAGCCAAAAGAATGTTTTACGAAATAAGCAAAGTGAGTTTCATAATTTCCGTACGAGTATCTTAAGTACCATTAGATTCATAAAATAATAATGTTCCTGGATGGTTTCATATAATTTTATATGTATTTTCTTAATATTAAGAATTAAATATTGCATGTGGGAGAAAAAATACAGTTTAAACTGTATACTGTTAAACTGTAGCGGCTGCGGTCACGGAAACCATAATTTTTGGCCATGGGTGTCTACATGCTGATCGCAAGCCCCCAATCCTGCGAATAATATAATATATTTTCATTATTAGACTAACTATAATTTACCATTTCAAAAAGGAATATAAGGAAAAAGGAATATAAGAACATTATTAAAATGGATATTCTACCGTCTCTTATTGAAATGGTCACACGTGAATTAATTGGGTAGGTATAGCTTAAAACCTTAAAAAAAAGGCCAATTTTAAGGTAATTTTAAATATTCTGCCAATTTTAAATTCATTTTGCTGGAGAAAAAGTTAAATATTGGAATTATCTTTAAAATTGTGAATTCCTTCGCAGGATTCCATTTGTCATGGACACACAGTTGATTAGTACATAATTTAAATACGGAATAGGTCTATATAACACATACAAAGATGTTGTGTATAGCCTGTGCCAAAAAATTATACATTATACTCTTTACTAATAACTAAATGTGACAGAGAAACAACCGAGAAGTAAATAGTTTATTAATGTTTTAAACACACATCACAAAACGTGCAAAAATATGACACAGCTAACAGAAATTAAAATTTCTCCGAAGTTAACAACTTTGTTGACGTGAAATTCTAAACAAGACATTTACATTTAAAGGTGAAAATAACTGTACAATTTTCATTACTCTAAATTTTAAATCGTGGAGCTTATCATCCGATCAGTTCTATCACAGGCACACATTTACTGTCACGGACACACAATGTTTACTTGATTCTTGGAAATCAATTTTCACATACTATTCCTGTTACATACTTACAGAAGAAAATATGCTACTCAATTCAGAAAAATGCAGTACCTTCTACTTTTGTAATTACTTGGCGCTCATTTTAGGCCCTTAATAATCCTAACGTTACTTCAAGCAATATATTCGTCCACAACATCATTGTGAGGCCAAAAGATCTCTTTGCCTTTGTTGCGAAGAAAATTAAATGATTTTAATCAATTTCCTTGCACTTGTATTACCTGACCGTCTACTTCTGAAGAGTGCCACCATCTTGAAAATTAACTGAGTAGGTTTTCCAACATGGGAATGTAAACAGTAGGGTGTCTATGTTTTGTTTCTAATGCAAATTTAGCAAGAATTGGAGAAATATATTTTTTTTCTTGCATTTGGTTGATGATTTCAAAAAACTTGTAAGGATTGGTCGAGGAGTTTACCTGTAAGGAAAATACATGTAAAATACGTCAACTAAAAATAGTTTGAAAGTGATATAAAAATCTGATATTTAATCGATTTTTACAATATAAATACTCCTTTATTGATTATATTGTAAACTCCATCATTGTCGTTATTCAGTTAATTTGCAAATTGAATTCAGTCACATTATCGCAATTCTTGAATTGAGTTGAAGCATCATAACCATTCTTTGATCATTAATATACCACTTCTAAGTGTACAGTGTCTGATTCATAATCAGTAATTAGTAATTACTGCTTACCTTTTAACTTCCATTAAATCAGTGAACCCATGTAGTTCTGCTTTCTTGTGTTATAGTTCTCCGTTACAGTAAGAAGTCTACTGGTGATTTTAAATATCGATCTATTTTGTTTATGCAAACTTGTAACTTTCATTGTTCATTGCAGGAATAATTTATTATCGATGTGCACGAAATGTACGAAAGTAGGGGTATATACTCTTGAGATAGTCCCGCCTTAACCTTGAGCTCCTCCAATCCCAACAATTCCTCAACCCATTTACGCCATCTTGACCATCTTGTCTTTCATATGAAATCACCCCCACCCCTCTATCATCCCCCAATCAAAAGATATGATCAAAATAAGATGAGGCCGGTAAAACAGAGACCCGCATTACACAAAACATTTTAAAAAATCCTATTTAGGCCCTTTTGGCACCCCCTGGCTCCGCACTGTGCCGATCCCATTCCAACCCTTGTAAGCCCCAAAATAATAAAAATCTCATCCCCCTAAACAAAGTTATAGCAAATATAAGATTTGGTCGGTAAAGCAGAGACCTGCAATACCAACCTTGAAACAATCAAACTAAAAACAATAAATAAAATTCACAGAAATAAATAAATGTTATACAAATGAGTTAGGCCCTTATGAAATAATTTTCAATCCCCTAAAGGGGTATTTTTTAAGAAAATAAAAAATAAAAATAATAATTTTTAGAATATATTATTAATTTGTATATCTGACAGAGTAGTAACAAAATTAAATAAATAAATGTTACACAAAAAAAAAGTTATGCCCTTATGAATTAATTTTCAACCCCACTAGAGGGGTAGTTTTAAGAAATAAAAATAAATATAAATTTTAAAATCTAGTAGTATAATGTTTAGGTGATAGAATTAAGACCATATGATCACCCGTAACAAGAGGGTGGTTTTCACCCCAACTTACAATCTAACCCATTTAAAATTGTTTATTCGACATATAAACATCTTACAGAGCAATATTAACTATCTGACATGATTTACACCCCAAAATTATTTAATTTTATGAGGGGGGTGGTTTTCAAGGTCACCCATGTTTTTGCCGATATGGACAACTTGAGCCACTGTAAATCGTCTGGAGGGTAGTTTTCACCCCCACTTGCAGTCTAACCCATTTAAAATTATTTTTTCGACATATAAACAACTTACAGAGTTATATTGACTATCTGACATGATTTACACCCCTAAATGATTTAATTTTATGAAGGGGGTAATTTTTCAAGGTCACCCAGATTGTTGCAGATATGAACAACTTGAGCCACTGTAAATCTTCTAGAGGGTAGTTTTCGCCCCTACTTCCAATCTAACCCGTTAAAAATTTATTTTTCAACAATAAAAAAATCATACTGAGTGATATCAACCATCTGACATGATTTAAACTCCCAAAAAGGATTGATTTTATGTAAGGGGTGGTTTTAAAGGTCACACAAGTTTTTCCACAGATGGACTAGATAAGCCATTATAAATAATCTAGAGGGTGTTTTTCACCCCACAACCAATCTAACCCACTTAAAAATTATATTTTAGATATTGATGCTTTAACAAGTGTCTAAGAACAATATTAAACTCAGGATCTCAAACTTCTTTTTTTTGTTGTTGCAAAAATGGACATTTTAAGCTATTATAAATGTTTTTTTCGCCCCTAACAAACTTGCTTTGTTACGTCAAATGTATTAATAAGTACCACTATAGTCATAGTTAAACTGGGCAAATCCTAAAAATAAAATAATTTATGACAGCTAAGAAATCGTCACAGTTCCAAAGATCTGATTAGTATCCCATATCATTGGAGAGTTATATTTTATTTGTGAATATCTGTTCCCTCGTTATAGGATAGGATGAAAGGACACAAAATGTCTGCAAACAGAAAAAAAAACCATCTGTAAGAAAGAGTATATTGGAACCATTAGGACAAACACAACTGCAATCAATGCAAACTGCTTGTAAAATAAAAAAGATATGGGAGAACGCAAGTGAAAACAAAGCAGAAGATAAAAATATCGTCGTCTTTGTATTAAAATTTAAAAAAATCACATAATAAATACACAAATTATGATTGAACATATACATAGACAGAGGAAATGAAGCCATTTATACAATAAAATTACGAAACGATCATCCCTAACAAACTCAGAATTTATTGGTTTGTTATAGCAAATGTTAAACAGGGCAAAAATAAACCCCATCCCCACTAAAGCTAAACCCTCAAAATAATAAAATGTTATACCCACCATAACCGGATGAAGGCTCAGCAACTCCTAATTTATGACAATGACGTACAGGTTGAACGTAAAAATAAAGACAAAGAAAAATGTTAGTAAAGATTGTTTATTTCAAGATTATCAAGTTGTACATTTTTTATGTATCATAAGAAAGTTTATTTCCTTCACAGATGGAGAATCATACAAACATAGTCTATTATTTGCACAATCTGTAGGATAGCTTGGAGCACAGATGTTCACATAATTAGTAAAAAGACCAACGATCAAAGTTTAGATACAAGTGATTTAATTTCATTAATCAATCCCTTTTTAGGTGGGCAATCTATTCCAAATAGTTCAAGACTATTCTTAAAGGTATTAACAACGGTGTTGTTAAATTCGCTATATTGTATTACTTTATTATCCTGGAAGAAGTATAAAAACCCATCTGTATACCTAAACACGTTATCTATTTTTGGGGGAATCCCGGGGAAAATATTCTTAACGTAATAATAGTTAGCTGGATTTACAGCACAATTGTCAATCTCTAAAACTAAACCATCATCATAAAACAGATATGTTATTCCTCGATACGTGTTGACACCAGCTGTCAAAGAGTTGTTTCTATTATCAAAAGTAGGTACAGGTTTAGGATAGCCGGATTGAAGCCTAAATGTTTGATGTTCAACGAGATACTGTTCAGTACCGACTATCATAACGATGTAGGAATTTGGTTTTTGATAAACAGCTGTCACATTAAACTCCTTAGGTAAGTGCTCTACCCAAGCGGGTATGAAAAAGGGAGAGTTTATTTCCATATCTACTAAATCTATAATCCAAACCCATTCTCTATAAAACACATATAATGCATTATTAACTACCATAAATGTGTTAACGTTTTTCAGTTTACAGAGGTCAGGAACAATACTCGGCACAGGTCTACCGGATTCATACTGAGGAGTCGATGAAGGCGTAGGTCGAGGTGATGATGGCGTAGGTCGAGGTGATGATGGCGTAGGGCGAGTCGATGAAGGCGTAGGTCGAGGTGATGATGGCGTAGGTCGAGGTGATGATGGCGTAGGTCGAGGTGATGATGGCGTAGGTCTAGGTGTTGAAGGCTTAGGCCGAGGTGTCGAAGAAGGAAGCAGCGGTGGTGCCGGCTGAGGTTTAGGTCGTGACGACGGAGGACCATATCGTTTCTTAGCTTCAGCAATATCATTACCATTCAAATCGAGTGGTGGATGATAGGGATTGTAAAGTGCATACATTACAGCATTCTTATCGTTTACATGATGTATTCCCAGCGTGTGTCCAATTTCGTGAATGAGTACGTAATACAGACTGTTGATCTCGTCATCACCAGTGAAATTCGTTTTCGTAGACCATTGGAAGTCGTCGTTAATGTGAATTTCAGGACGAAGATCCTTATCGGGATAAAAGGCATGTGCTAAAACACGGTCATTTGTCACGAAATCGTCAGTACAATCCATATTGAGAAGCTGAAATTTATGGTATCCTCTCTGATTAGTTATTAAGATATCTGGTTGTTTTATATCTCTTGAGAAAGTGAGGCCAGATATAGATGCCCATTTTTCAAAAGCCCTATATGCAATTTCTATAGCCTTTAGGTCCATGGTGTTATAATTCCATGTTAAATGTGTTTTGTTCCACTTGTTCAACTCTTCAGAGTACGTTATATCTGCAACTCCGCATCGCGGTGTCCTCATTAAAATCAAAGTGTCATTGTCTAACTTTGAAGATACATTAAGTCCATAATTAGCTTGAAACATGGCAAGAGCTTCTTCGAAAGCTCGTTTGTCTTGTAGTGTGTTGCTCTTACACGATAGATATCCATACTGCTTTAGATAATTAATTGCCATTTCTTGATCGTCGTCGTCGTCCACCATCATCACCTCCGCCCAGCCACAGAGGGCAATCGTTAAAATAATTGCAAGCCGCAACATCTTGAAGTTCCAACAACATGGTCTCGGCAGTGATGCAGTCGCTTATATACCCTATCGATGACGTAAGCTGTTGCAATCGACACCTCCTCTCTCCTCCATTTTCCTCTGATGCGAAGCAATTAACATATCTACAGCCTGAAACCAAAGAAGTGTTTAGAGGAAAAAAGGAAATCCTATTTGGTTACCATACAAAAAAAAACTTAACTGTGTTATACCTTTTGTGATGTCCTCTTAAATGTTTCACACTTGGTGTCACATTTTCTGCTCCATATTCCCATCAGAGGATTGGCAGGAATTAAACAAGTTGTGAAATGTTCCTCTCCCGTGCACACTTCCTCGTGGTGATTGAAGTCATGATCAAATTTCCGTTGCTGACCAGCAATCATTTTGTTTGACCGCCCGCATGGAAACACCTGAACTAATTCCTCGTGAATTTGGTCATACCCTTTGATTCTGGTAAATGTAAAGGGATGAACCACCTCCTTGATAACAACACCTCTGTTGTCATACACACGATAGGTGATAGGTTGCTCCTCGCTCTGCAACATTTGCCAACGTTCCATCGTAGATGATCGTTGTCCAAAAGCAACAAGCCTTTGTATATATCCTGGAAAGGGGAAAAAACCTTCACGACCTTGTTACAAGAATAAAACTACGCCACAAAACCTTTATGCACAGTCATGGCCATCTTTCTCATGACGCATGATCATTATCATACTCGTTCAAGGCTAGTTATACTTTAGTGCATTAAAGCCTTAACTTCATAGGCTGGAATAAAATGTCTGTCAGGTGTGGGGTTCGAACCCACGCTCCCCTAAGGGAACCAGATCTTGAATCTAGCGCCTTAGACCTCTCGGCCAACCTGACACTAATACTATATAGTCTTGCAAACAAATAAACCAACGGGTGTATTCTGTCTTACCCAACCTAACACTATATCCCTCAGGTTCAACTAATTTAAACAATATTACAAAAACAGCTCTAAACGTTTCAGAATTCAAACAAAAATACTTTAACTTTGAAGAAATTATGAAAATAGTTATACTTTAGTGCATTAAAGCCTTAACTTCATTGACTAGAATCCGAATAAAATGTCTGCCATTTCACTAAACTGACAGATAACTTTTGTCTTGCTTTAACATTTCCCTCAGGTTCACCAACAGTATTATAAAATAATATGAGAAAGACTGTAAATTATCAAATTTAGGTATGTATCATATCTTACAGACTTTAAACTAACAAAGAAATTATGAAAATAGTTATACTTTAGTGCATTAAAGCCTTAACTTCATTGACTAGAATCCGAATAAAATGTCTGTCATTTCACTAAACTGACACATAACTTTTGTCTTGCTTTAACATTTCCCTCAGGTTCACCAACAGTATTATAAAATAATATGAGAAAGACTGTAAATTATCAAATTTAGGTATGTATTAATCATATCTTACATGTCATACTTGTTGAGTCATGAATATGTGTCACTAAGAAAGGATTGCAACACAAGTTGAAATATTTAGAATACAGTTTTATTTAACTTTTCTTTCAAAAATGTACAAAATTGTGAGAAACGTTCGTGGTCCCTCCGAGGATCATCTCCCTCATTCCATTGTCCAAGTTCAACCTTGCAAAAAGCACAACGAACAATATCATCGTATCCCGTGTAATAAAATCCCTCGGAGGCCAAAAGCGTTGGATTCATGAAAGACACAGTCCATCTTCCATATGTTTTCAAACGATCACTTTCCTTTTTCATATCGAGAGCACGCCACTTTGTACGAGGACAAGCGTTCGAAGACATGATGACGTTTCTTCTTCACCTTCTGATCTTCAACTCTTCCAAGATGACTACGTATAGGCAATGAAAAGGAATATAAATTTGAACAAAAAAAACAGAGAATTGGGTTGAAAAGGGTTGTCTAATACTTCTTGTAGAGCTAGTAATCTAATATAAACATGTTGATACATGAGAAGCTCAGGATAGATTACTACAAAACAAGTATGATTATGTCCGGTCGACAGAGGATATGAAGTCTTTTATACATTAAATTGTGCACAAAAATTATGTAACAATATGACAAAAGCAGCTCTTCAATACTGAGTAGAGAGGCTCAGGACAGGTATCACCCGCAAAACATGATTCATCGTGAACAGCAGATAGAGGTCTCGAAACCATTTATGCATTTAAAATGGGCAAAAAATAAAGTCAATTGTGTTAAAATGATGAAAAAACTACTAAATTAATCCACAAATCATGCTTGAACATGTCCATCGACACAGGAAATGAAGTTATTTCTACATTTAAAATTACGAAAGTCCTCTGGTTGGGTGACGGTAGGAATGAAATAAAGACAAATAAGTGATGAAACAATATTTATTTTGTCACATGATATCGTGAACAAAACTGGAAAAATTAAAATGGGTCTTCATCCAAATTCTTAACACCATCACATTCTGTAGTGCACATGCCATATGTGAAGCAGTATGAAAAAACATTTGACGTCACATTGTCTTAATTTACTCAGCTTAGGACAGCTGACATCATCAAGGTTAGTAACACTTCTTTGCAGTAGTTTTTCAAAAAATTTTGCTTTTTCTAGTCCCTTGCAATAAAGTTTGTCTTCACACTGTAAAGCACTCTCTAGTATAGATTTCAATGCCACATATGGTATGTATCCAAGCTGCCAAGGGATTCCGTGAAGATACGATTCTGCATACTCCTGACACCGAGCGTCCAGAAAAACATCAGCTGGCGGTTCAAGCATAAAGTGTCCAATTCTCCCATCGTGTGAGATCAGTGCCACCTCCTTCGCCACGAACTGCTTGGATTCAGACTGAAATCCCTGGACATCTATGATGACAAAATTATCATAAGACATTGGTAAAGATGTTAGTGAGAGTGGTATTATTCAATACTTCTATCGTGGAGAAGTAAACAGTAGGCTTCTGATTTTAACTCCTCGTTCTGCTACGAGTAGTCAATGACAAAAGACTGGCGTGTGATTGATAAAGTCACTCCTTTTAAGTAGCGGACAGCTGACACGCTTTTGATAACAAAGAGCTATGCAATAATTATCATCCTCGTTTTCCAGATTCCTTTGCTAGTTTGCCGCGCCATTAACATTGCCACCGTCTCTCTTAAAACGTAGCGCTGCACCCTTAAACTAGCAAAGGACTCTGGAAACCATTTTTGAGGATGAGGATTATTGCATAGCTCTTTGTTATCAAAAGCGTGTCAGCTGTCCGCTACTTAAAAGGAGTGACTTTATCAATCACACGCCAGTCTTTTGTCATTGACTACTCGTAGCAGAACGAGGAGTTAAAATCAGAAGCCTACTGTTTACTTCTCCACGATAGAAGTATTGAATAATACCACTCTCACTAACATCTTTACCAATGTCTTATGATAATTTTGTCATCATAGATGTCCAGGGATTTCAGTCTGAATCCAAGCAGTTCGTGGCGAAGGAGGTGGCACTGATCTCACACGATGGGAGAATTGGACACTTTATGCTTGAACCGCCAGCTGATGTTTTTCTGGACGCTCGGTGTCAGGAGTATGCAGAATCGTATCTTCACGGAATCCCTTGGCAGCTTGGATACATACCATATGTGGCATTGAAATCTATACTAGAGAGTGCTTTACAGTGTGAAGACAAACTTTATTGCAAGGGACTAGAAAAAGCAAAATTTTTTGAAAAACTACTGCAAAGAAGTGTTACTAACCTTGATGATGTCAGCTGTCCTAAGCTGAGTAAATTAAGACAATGTGACGTCAAATGTTTTTTTCATACTGCTTCACATATGGCATGTGCACTACAGAATGTGATGGTGTTAAGAATTTGGATGAAGACCCATTTTAATTTTTCCAGTTTTGTTCACGATATCATGTGACAAAATAAATATTGTTTCATCACTTATTTGTCTTTATTTCATTCCTACCGTCACCCAACCAGAGGACTTTCGTAATTTTAAATGTAGAAATAACTTCATTTCCTGTGTCGATGGACATGTTCAAGCATGATTTGTGGATTAATTTAGTAGTTTTTTCATCATTTTAGCACAATTGACTTTATTTTTTGCCCATTTTAAATGCATAAATGGTTTCGAGACCTCTATCTGCTGTTCACGATGAATCATGTTTTGCGGGTGATACCTGTCCTGAGCCTCTCTACTCAGTATTGAAGAGCTGCTTTTGTCATATTGTTACATAATTTTTGTGCACAATTTAATGTATAAAAGACTTCATATCCTCTGTCGACCGGACATAATCATACTTGTTTTGTAGTAATCTATCCTGAGCTTCTCATGTATCAACATGTTTATATTAGATTACTAGCTCTACAAGAAGTATTAGACAACCCTTTTCAACCCAATTCTCTGTTTTTTTTGTTCAAATTTATATTCCTTTTCATTGCCTATACGTAGTCATCTTGGAAGAGTTGAAGATCAGAAGGTGAAGAAGAAACGTCATCATGTCTTCGAACGCTTGTCCTCGTACAAAGTGGCGTGCTCTCGATATGAAAAAGGAAAGTGATCGTTTGAAAACATATGGAAGATGGACTGTGTCTTTCATGAATCCAACGCTTTTGGCCTCCGAGGGATTTTATTACACGGGATACGATGATATTGTTCGTTGTGCTTTTTGCAAGGTTGAACTTGGACAATGGAATGAGGGAGATGATCCTCGGAGGGACCACGAACGTTTCTCACAATTTTGTACATTTTTGAAAGAAAAGTTAAATAAAACTGTATTCTAAATATTTCAACTTGTGTTGCAATCCTTTCTTAGTGACACATATTCATGACTCAACAAGTATGACATGTAAGATATGATTAATACATACCTAAATTTGATAATTTACAGTCTTTCTCATATTATTTTATAATACTGTTGGTGAACCTGAGGGAAATGTTAAAGCAAGACAAAAGTTATGTGTCAGTTTAGTGAAATGACAGACATTTTATTCGGATTCTAGTCAATGAAGTTAAGGCTTTAATGCACTAAAGTATAACTATTTTCATAATTTCTTTGTTAGTTTAAAGTCTGTAAGATATGATACATACCTAAATTTGATAATTTACAGTCTTTCTCATATTATTTTATAATACTGTTGGTGAACCTGAGGGAAATGTTAAAGCAAGACAAAAGTTATCTGTCAGTTTAGTGAAATGGCAGACATTTTATTCGGATTCTAGTCAATGAAGTTAAGGCTTTAATGCACTAAAGTATAACTATTTTCATAATTTCTTCAAAGTTAAAGTATTTTTGTTTGAATTCTGAAACGTTTAGAGCTGTTTTTGTAATATTGTTTAAATTAGTTGAACCTGAGGGATATAGTGTTAGGTTGGGTAAGACAGAATACACCCGTTGGTTTATTTGTTTGCAAGACTATATAGTATTAGTGTCAGGTTGGCCGAGAGGTCTAAGGCGCTAGATTCAAGATCTGGTTCCCTTAGGGGAGCGTGGGTTCGAACCCCACACCTGACAGACATTTTATTCCAGCCTATGAAGTTAAGGCTTTAATGCACTAAAGTATAACTAGCCTTGAACGAGTATGATAATGATCATGCGTCATGAGAAAGATGGCCATGACTGTGCATAAAGGTTTTGTGGCGTAGTTTTATTCTTGTAACAAGGTCGTGAAGGTTTTTTCCCCTTTCCAGGATATATACAAAGGCTTGTTGCTTTTGGACAACGATCATCTACGATGGAACGTTGGCAAATGTTGCAGAGCGAGGAGCAACCTATCACCTATCGTGTGTATGACAACAGAGGTGTTGTTATCAAGGAGGTGGTTCATCCCTTTACATTTACCAGAATCAAAGGGTATGACCAAATTCACGAGGAATTAGTTCAGGTGTTTCCATGCGGGCGGTCAAACAAAATGATTGCTGGTCAGCAACGGAAATTTGATCATGACTTCAATCACCACGAGGAAGTGTGCACGGGAGAGGAACATTTCACAACTTGTTTAATTCCTGCCAATCCTCTGATGGGAATATGGAGCAGAAAATGTGACACCAAGTGTGAAACATTTAAGAGGACATCACAAAAGGTATAACACAGTTAAGTTTTTTTTTGTATGGTAACCAAATAGGATTTCCTTTTTTCCTCTAAACACTTCTTTGGTTTCAGGCTGTAGATATGTTAATTGCTTCGCATCAGAGGAAAATGGAGGAGAGAGGAGGTGTCGATTGCAACAGCTTACGTCATCGATAGGGTATATAAGCGACTGCATCACTGCCGAGACCATGTTGTTGGAACTTCAAGATGTTGCGGCTTGCAATTATTTTAACGATTGCCCTCTGTGGCTGGGCGGAGGTGATGATGGTGGACGACGACGACGATCAAGAAATGGCAATTAATTATCTAAAGCAGTATGGATATCTATCGTGTAAGAGCAACACACTACAAGACAAACGAGCTTTCGAAGAAGCTCTTGCCATGTTTCAAGCTAATTATGGACTTAATGTATCTTCAAAGTTAGACAATGACACTTTGATTTTAATGAGGACACCGCGATGCGGAGTTGCAGATATAACGTACTCTGAAGAGTTGAACAAGTGGAACAAAACACATTTAACATGGAATTATAACACCATGGACCTAAAGGCTATAGAAATTGCATATAGGGCTTTTGAAAAATGGGCATCTATATCTGGCCTCACTTTCTCAAGAGATATAAAACAACCAGATATCTTAATAACTAATCAGAGAGGATACCATAAATTTCAGCTTCTCAATATGGATTGTACTGACGATTTCGTGACAAATGACCGTGTTTTAGCACATGCCTTTTATCCCGATAAGGATCTTCGTCCTGAAATTCACATTAACGACGACTTCCAATGGTCTACGAAAACGAATTTCACTGGTGATGACGAGATCAACAGTCTGTATTACGTACTCATTCACGAAATTGGACACACGCTGGGAATACATCATGTAAACGATAAGAATGCTGTAATGTATGCACTTTACAATCCCTATCATCCACCACTCGATTTGAATGGTAATGATATTGCTGAAGCTAAGAAACGATATGGTCCTCCGTCGTCACGACCTAAACCTCAGCCGGCACCACCGCTGCTTCCTTCTTCGACACCTCGGCCTAAGCCTTCAACACCTAGACCTACGCCATCATCACCTCGACCTACGCCATCATCACCTCGACCTACGCCATCATCACCTCGACCTACGCCTTCATCGACTCGCCCTACGCCATCATCACCTCGACCTACGCCATCATCACCTCGACCTACGCCTTCATCGACTCCTCAGTATGAATCCGGTAGACCTGTGCCGAGTATTGTTCCTGACCTCTGTAAACTGAAAAACGTTAACACATTTATGGTAGTTAATAATGCATTATATGTGTTTTATAGAGAATGGGTTTGGATTATAGATTTAGTAGATATGGAAATAAACTCTCCCTTTTTCATACCCGCTTGGGTAGAGCACTTACCTAAGGAGTTTAATGTGACAGCTGTTTATCAAAAACCAAATTCCTACATCGTTATGATAGTCGGTACTGAACAGTATCTCGTTGAACATCAAACATTTAGGCTTCAATCCGGCTATCCTAAACCTGTACCTACTTTTGATAATAGAAACAACTCTTTGACAGCTGGTGTCAACACGTATCGAGGAATAACATATCTGTTTTATGATGATGGTTTAGTTTTAGAGATTGACAATTGTGCTGTAAATCCAGCTAACTATTATTACGTTAAGAATATTTTCCCCGGGATTCCCCCAAAAATAGATAACGTGTTTAGGTATACAGATGGGTTTTTATACTTCTTCCAGGATAATAAAGTAATACAATATAGCGAATTTAACAACACCGTTGTTAATACCTTTAAGAATAGTCTTGAACTATTTGGAATAGATTGCCCACCTAAAAAGGGATTGATTAATGAAATTAAATCACTTGTATCTAAACTTTGATCGTTGGTCTTTTTACTAATTATGTGAACATCTGTGCTCCAAGCTATCCTACAGATTGTGCAAATAATAGACTATGTTTGTATGATTCTCCATCTGTGAAGGAAATAAACTTTCTTATGATACATAAAAAATGTACAACTTGATAATCTTGAAATAAACAATCTTTACTAACATTTTTCTTTGTCTTTATTTTTACGTTCAACCTGTACGTCATTGTCATAAATTAGGAGTTGCTGAGCCTTCATCCGGTTATGGTGGGTATAACATTTTATTATTTTGAGGGTTTAGCTTTAGTGGGGATGGGGTTTATTTTTGCCCTGTTTAACATTTGCTATAACAAACCAATAAATTCTGAGTTTGTTAGGGATGATCGTTTCGTAATTTTATTGTATAAATGGCTTCATTTCCTCTGTCTATGTATATGTTCAATCATAATTTGTGTATTTATTATGTGATTTTTTTAAATTTTAATACAAAGACGACGATATTTTTATCTTCTGCTTTGTTTTCACTTGCGTTCTCCCATATCTTTTTTATTTTACAAGCAGTTTGCATTGATTGCAGTTGTGTTTGTCCTAATGGTTCCAATATACTCTTTCTTACAGATGGTTTTTTTTTTCTGTTTGCAGACATTTTGTGTCCTTTCATCCTATCCTATAACGAGGGAACAGATATTCACAAATAAAATATAACTCTCCAATGATATGGGATACTAATCAGATCTTTGGAACTGTGACGATTTCTTAGCTGTCATAAATTATTTTATTTTTAGGATTTGCCCAGTTTAACTATGACTATAGTGGTACTTATTCATACATTTGACGTAACAAAGCAAGTTTGTTAGGGGCGAAAAAACATTTATAATAGCTTAAAATGTCCATTTTTGCAACAACAAAAAAAAAGAAGTTTGAGATCCTGAGTTTAATATTGTTCTTAGACACTTGTTAAAGCATCAATATCTAAAATATAATTTTTAAGTGGGTTAGATTGGTTGTGGGGTGAAAAACACCCTCTAGATTATTTATAATGGCTTATCTAGTCCATCTGTGGAAAAACTTGTGTGACCTTTAAAACCACCCCTTACATAAAATCAATCCTTTTTGGGAGTTTAAATCATGTCAGATGGTTGATATCACTCAGTATGATTTTTTTATTGTTGAAAAATAAATTTTTAACGGGTTAGATTGGAAGTAGGGGCGAAAACTACCCTCTAGAAGATTTACAGTGGCTCAAGTTGTTCATATCTGCAACAATCTGGGTGACCTTGAAAAATTACCCCCTTCATAAAATTAAATCATTTAGGGGTGTAAATCATGTCAGATAGTCAATATAACTCTGTAAGTTGTTTATATGTCGAAAAAATAATTTTAAATGGGTTAGACTGCAAGTGGGGGTGAAAACTACCCTCCAGACGATTTACAGTGGCTCAAGTTGTCCATATCGGCAAAAACATGGGTGACCTTGAAAACCACCCCCCTCATAAAATTAAATAATTTTGGGGTGTAAATCATGTCAGATAGTTAATATTGCTCTGTAAGATGTTTATATGTCGAATAAACAATTTTAAATGGGTTAGATTGTTAGTTGGGGTGAAAACCACCCTCTTGTTACGGGTGATCATATGGTCTTAATTCTATCACCTAAACATTATACTACTAGATTTTAAAATTTATATTTATTTTTATTTCTTAAAACTACCCCTCTAGTGGGGTTGAAAATTAATTCATAAGGGCATAACTTTTTTTTTTGTGTAACATTTATTTATTTAATTTTGTTACTACTCTGTCAGATATACAAATTAATAATATATTCTAAAAATTATTATTTTTATTTTTTATTTTCTTAAAAAATACCCCTTTAGGGGATTGAAAATTAATTCATAAGGGCCTAACTCATTTGTATAACATTTATTTATTTCTGTGAATTTTATTTATTGTTTTTAGTTTGATTGTTTCAAGGTTGGTATTGCAGGTCTCTGCTTTACCGACCAAATCTTATATTTGCTATAACTTTGTTTAGGGGGATGAGATTTTTATTATTTTGGGGCTTACAAGGGTTGGAATGGGATCGGCACAGTGCGGAGCCAGGGGGTGCCAAAAGGGCCTAAATAGGATTTTTTAAAATGTTTTGTGTAATGCGGGTCTCTGTTTTACCGGCCTCATCTTATTTTGATCATATCTTTTGATTGGGGGATGATAGAGGGGTGGGGGTGATTTCATATGAAAGACAAGATGGTCAAGATGGCGTAAATGGGTTGAGGAATTGTTGGGATTGGAGGAGCTCAAGGTTAAGGCGGGACTATCTCAAGAGTATATACCCCTACTTACGAAAAATTCTGTTTTGTCGACAGTAGCTATTGTTTCTGGTCCACGTGAAATAGAAGCTGAGGGTGCGTAAATAGTGTTTCTGCATAAACAAGCTCCAAATTGTAATTACAATTCCAGTTCTTCAACCGTAAAATAATTATAAAACGAAGCAAAGTTACAAGTCGTAAGTAGCTTTTTTACGTACTTTACGTGTAATTGCGCGTTTTCCACACGTCGTGAAGAACCATTTATTATGCGTCAAGTTCCAAACATTGTTGTATGTTTTACACTATTTTGCCACAAACTACTTTTTTCAGAACCGTTTTCCTGACATTTCAAAAACTACCTAACAGAATGCAATAAGCCTACGTATTTTTGGGTTGCAAATTCAGCACCTCAGAAGAAAGCATGGGCCGCATATTGCCCTTTTTTTCTAACTACTGGCCCCAACATACCTTCTCTGCTTTAACACTCACGAATACCTATGAAACTCATCTATGTTTCATTAAGAATTGAGATTTACACTACTATCATTCCTGTTAAAACAAAGATTAGAATATATGGTGTGCTAATTACTGTACGTCTGTGTTTAAGATTTAGACCAATTAGTTAGTAGATGCCGGCAGCTGAAACCGTAATTTATAGAGAGAGAGATAAGGATGCAATATAACTTTCTCGGCATCGTCGATATAGATCTAAACATAATTTATTTCACTAATAAACTGACTGTCCAACGAGAGTATGAAATCATGAAATACACGTAAGGTGTCGTACATTCTTAACGAGAACTGAGATAGGTTAATCAAGTGTGAATTATTGAATGCACGTCTTAGCTTTATTTATAAAGTAGTAAAAAATTTAAGATATTTAATTTCTATGGCAGTTTCTTCACCAGGGAATACTTTGCATTTATTTTTCCTCTACACACTTATTACTTGTTGAGCAGAGATTGGATGAGGTTTTGAAGTTCACGCTCACAAAACTACAGTAATTTCAGTACGTTATTGTAAGTGCACCGGTAAATAAATGAAACATTTACGTCCCCTTAATAAATGAGAATTTCACGTGTATTGAGGCCACTGTTTGTAGTTTGCAGGTCATGGCGGTACATATTCATACTAGTGCAAATTTTGACTTTGTAATATCAAGAAACCCTTGTCGGCTTACCTAGAACTACATTGATCTTAACTGAAGACAGATAACTTCAAATTTCACTAAGTGTTTCAAATCATTTGGGCCGTGCCGTTGAGCTTGATCAATAAAATAATTACGTAATACCTTTATTCCATAACCGTCTCTAGTAATGGCCTGGCCGTGCTACATGTGGCAACGTTGCAGCCCGTCCTATGAGACGAGCCACGTGCCACGCGCAGCAATGTAATACTCTCTTTCGCTTGTGTATTTTTGTGAAATATTATCATTGTTATGGTGTAGTAAGGTATTGTAAACATTCTACAACCATGCCAGATAGATGTGTAGTGCCCGGGTGCGTAAGTAACTACGACAGGACAATAAAAGCAGAAGGATATGTAAGTTGTTTTAGATTTCCAAAAGATCCCGACCTGCGGAATGCATGGATTCGTTCGGTTCCACGTTCAGACTGGTCACCAACCAACAGGTCAGTGGTTTGCATGAAACATTTTCAACAAAGCGAGTTGAGCTTTGTTGAGAAGTACATAGATAAAGATGGAAATACGTGTTTTCGAAAACGCAATCATCCAGTTTTGTGTGAAGGTGCAATTCCGAAGATATTTCCAAACCTACCTTCATATCTAAGTACTCCCAGTGGAACCAAGCGAAAAAATCCGCAAGAGAGAAGAGATGAAATTGACATTAGCCTTAAAAAGCAAAAGGAGGATGAAAAGAGACAGGCAGATGAAGAAAATCGTGTGCAGGATTTTCCTAATTTTTTGCAAAATATACCCAAAAAACTACCTAAAAAAGATTGGTCAGTGTTTAGAAACGAAACCTGTTGCATAGTGTATAAACTAGACATAACTCATGTTCCAAAAGTAACTTTCAGCATTAGAATGAACAGTGATTTTAGTGTGAAAGTGCATAAGGACGGTGGATGTATACCGAATGAGGTTTTGAAATGTGAAACCTCTAATTTTCCAATCTGTAGAAAGTCTTCTCTGACTGAATGGAGCCAACTTTCATCCTTAATAGAGTTTTGTGATTCTTATGTTTCACCAGATATCAACAACAAACGCACTCTTGTATCTCAAATTACTGCTTCGCTAAAAAGTCTAAAATTGTTATTGGAAAATGATGATAATTGTGATGAAAGCAGCCTAAAGAAGCTGGATCTTTTACGTAATCAGTTTGATCTGATATTTACGAAAAAGCCTAAATATGATGTATCCACAATTATAAACTCTTTCTTAATTTACGTTCAGAGTGCGAAATGTTATGATGTCATTAGATTGAACAATATCTTGTCATTGCCGCACCCTCGATATCTGAGAATACTGTCTTCCTCATTTGAAGTATCTCCTTCAGAAAACGAGAATGCGCATTTTTCGAAGCATGTTGTTTAGCAGCTTTCAGAGAATGAAAAAATAGTGAATCTTCAGGTTGATGAAATTCATGTAAAAGCAACTTTAGACTACACAAACGGGCGGTTTTTTTGGGTTGCAGAAAACAAAACAGACGACCTTGCAAAAACTGTTGTAGCTTTTTTAGTTAGTTCTGCATTTGGGAATTTCAAAGAGGTGATAAGACTAGTTCCAGTTAAGCAACTTACAGGTTCATATTTAGCAGCAATGTGTAAAGATGTCTTAAGAGAAATACATTTATGCGGATTGCAAACATTATGTGTCATAAGTGACAATAACAGGGTGAACCGCGTAATGTTTAGCGAGCTCACTAAAGAATCAGGAAGTGATTACTTTTTTCAAACTGAAAATTGTCCCATGAAAACCTTTGTTCTGTATGATAGTGTGCATGTATTTAAAAAACATTCGCAACAACTGGCTCAATGTTAAGAACCCACAAAAAGCATTTCAGGTACCTTTTTGGGAAAATCTTGAAAATCCTCTGACTAGTGAAAAAGCAGACGAAAGTTCTGAAATAAAACAGGCTTCTTTTTCAGATATTCGAAGCTTATATGTTAAGGAGTCTGATATGCTTGTGAAATCAGCCCCACATCTGAAAAACAAAAGCCTTTATCCTAACACATTTGAGCGGCAAAAGGTAAATTTAGCTGTAGACATTTTTAATGAGATGACCGTCTCAGCTTTAAGAAAATATGGTTATGCAGATACGGCATATTTTGTTCATGTGATTTTGATCCTGTGGTCTATTGTGAATATAAAGAGGCCTCTGACTTACATTGTGACAAACAATCCTTTAAAGAAACCATTTGAAAGCAGTGATGATATCGGATTAGTCTTTCTTGCTAATTTTTTGGACTGGCTTAAGGCATGGAAGGAAATTAGCAGCAAAACCCCAAATATGTATTGTTTGACAGTAGATACATATAATGCCTTGTATCACTGTACTTATGTGTTGAGAAAAATTATTGTATATGCTCTAGATAATGTAAATATTACGTATGTTTTACCTTCTAAATTTCAAACAGACAATCTGGAGTCTAGATTTGGCCAATACAGGCAATTAGCAGGTGGCAATTACAATATAAGCGTCACACAAATAATGGAAGCTGAAAGAAAAATTAGGGTTAAAAGTGTTTTAGGCTTTCATTCAGCAAGATACGGGCAGGTGAAGTTTTCTAGTGAAATGTTGGAGGAACATTCTGGAATTCAGAAACATGACAAAGAAGTAGATAAAGAAATAGATAACGCCTTTTATGACATTTTAAATAGTGACTATTTAGGGAATTTAAAATGTGATGAGTCAGGATTTCTCTACGTCTGTGGATATGTTTCATTCAAAGTTAATGCAAAAATGAAATGTAATGCTTGCAAGTGTGCCCTGATAAACACAAATGCTTGTGATGATGCATATTTTAATGATATAAATAGAGGTAAATTATGCTTGCCTTCTGACTTTGTTTTAGGTGTATGCAAACATGTTTTTGGAATTGTGCAGGCTTTGGTTACTAAAGAGTACGAGCAACAGTTTTTGTTAGCAAATCACCAAAAGAAGGTTGTTCAAGTTCTTGGTAAACTTGCAGTTTTAAAAGACGATAGCTTGATTGCAAACCTATGTGAAATCAAAGAGGTTTGTGATCATTTCAATGAAATTCTAATTGAGAACATTGTATCCACTGTGAGTAACATACTGTTGAATAATTATTCTAGAGTAAGGAAAGAATTCTCAGACAAGTATAACAACAAAAGGAATTGCAAATATTGTTGTAAAATCGCCCTATGAACTACACTTCTGGTACAATAAAATGTATTTCATTAGGGTATTAATTTTCTTTATTTTGTTTCATTAACTTACTCCTCAAAAACGAAATAAAAAAGCAACGAAGGAAATGTTGTCAGTGCGACAGCTTAACAGTAACTTAGTGTGTAATCTGTAACTTTAATAATTTTCCCTTTAAAGTGAGAAGAGAGGCCCGGGCGGCTTGGGTCGCTTAAATCCTAAAAGGGAGAGGTAAAACTACGAAAAAGAAAGAGAGTGAGAAGAGAATCATATTGGTTCATTTGCAATTATTAACAGCTATGCAATAGGACGGCAAGTGCCGTGCGGTGCGACGTTGCAACGTAGTGAGGGCCGGGCCATCACTAGAGACGGCTATGTTTATTCTCGACTTCTTCTATTTTTCCTAGCTTTTCGGTTAGATAGAGCCATCATCAGGGCACCTTGCTTATAGAGACACAGTTTACTATTGGAGTCATATTTAATTAAAATGATTGGAATGCAAAATGTTCTTAAAAGCTCAGAAAAATTAACTTCTGATTCTTCCTCTATGTTTCAGAGATTTAAGCTGTACCTGTGAATATATTGTATTGATTAAATGAATATCGATCTTTTTTCCCGTGGAAATTAACCTGACTTTTAATTATTTTTTATGGAGAAGTGGGTATCTTCAACTTGAGTCTCCTTCCCTAAACAATAATAAATAAAGAAACCGTTACATTTCAGTTGATAGATGGAATGATATTTTCCCCAAAACTACCCTTCATTGTGTGGTTTGTTATGAACAATTTTTAAAAAATTGTATTAAAATTTATTGTAGGCCTATTATGATTTTAAAAACAGTTTTTGTTTTGCAATAATAATTATTTCACATTGGCCGTGTGTACGCTAAGGTGGAAACGTAGCTCAATTGGTAGAGCAGTGGCACTGGGAGCCCAAGATCCTGGTTAAAATCCCGGCAATGGCATTGCATTTTGTAATCTGACACTACCATTCCAGTTTTGTTTCCTATAACATTAGTAAAAATGGAGTTACCCAGTTCTTACACCTAAGACTTCAATAATAATTAAAGCTAATAGGTTATTATATTCAGTGGAAGATATTCGCCGTGCATAAACCTTAGGGATAGGCATTATTAGTAACATAAATTAATATAAATGGTGTGAAATGCAATGAATACGGTCTGCGGATGGAAATACAGAGTCTGCGCGGGATAATAGCCTGTATTTGCTATCTGATGCGACCCTGTACTCATGAGTTAATTTAGTGTTGTTGTACACTTGTTAAAATACGTATCAGAGTTTTCATTACTGGTTTTTACTGTCACCTAGAGAGTAATTTAGTGTGTCTTGTACATTCGAGTAGGTGTGACTGCAGCTTAGAAAGAACATCACAGCCTCGCTAGGTTGCTAATAGTGCTGCACTGTTTATACCAGTCGCAATCACCAACTTTTCCTTAGGTTATGATGCCAGTGACGGATTATAAATTGTTATTGGAGAGAGATGGGACAAATAACAGGGAACGGCACACAGACAATTAACTGCAGAGGAGATAAAACAATTAACCGTTATTTGAACTCATAGTTAGATAAAAAATTAACCGTTATATGAACACATGGTTAGATGAAACAATTAACCGTTATTTTAACACATGGTTAGATAAAAAAATTAACCGTTATTTAAACACATGGTTAGATAAAACAATTAACCGTTATTTGAACACATGGTTAGATAAAACAATTAACCGTTATTTGAACACATGGTTAGATAAAACAATTAACCGTTATTTGAACACATGGTTAGATAAAACAATTAACCGTTATTTGAACACATGGTTAGATAAAAGAATTAACCGTTATTTAAACACATGGTTAGATAAAACAATTAACCGTTATTTGAACACATGGTTAGATAAAACAATTAACCGTTATTTAAACACATGGTTAGTTTTATATTATTTGTAGTCAACTGGATTTTATGTCGAATAACCACAGATAGACAATTAATTATAGGCTTAGTTAATTCTTATCCTCTGGGTTTATGTGTTGTACGCTTCTTTGTGTTTGCCATGCGGACAATAATACAAACAGTCGGCGGAAGTACTCTAAACTATGACGAAATTCTAACGACAACCTTTTTGCACTGGAACCGATGAATCAGGCTGTACATGTTATTAACTAAACTATCTTTTAACAGTTAACTGGACAACTACAATTTGATTGTTATTTATAATGCCATTATCCAGTTATATGGTTAACTGTTATTCGGTTAATTGGAAAAAAGAAAATGGTTATTTGAGCAATCAATTGTTCAGCTATCCAATGAACTTCTATATATTGATAATCCCAGGTCTACTGTTGGATAGAGTCTGGATTTTTATGTGATGCCATGTTGAAACAGAAAATATTGACAAAACAGGATACTGTGATCATCATATTAAACTGAAACACTACGTATTTACATACTTCCTGCAATACCTCAGACTTCATAATATAATTGCATATTTTAGGCTACATTAAGTTTCATCGCTCGGAATTTTGGTTAATTAAGAGTCTGATAAAGAGAGTGTTATTAACATTTCATCATTTAAAAAACTCAAAGACATTTCAAAACTCAAACTATTTTTTTTTTCATTTATTAGGAGCAGATTTAAGCGTTTAGTTCGAAATTACTGATTTATTAACTTGTATTTGTGGTCTTTTTATAATCTTTTATCTGATACTTAGGATACTAAAAGAAAAAAATCCGAGTTCTACTGATAAGGTAAATAAATTAATCATGAGTTCATTCTTCATGACTTTATAGTACTAATATGTTGATAAGATCGTCACTTCCATGCCAACGACTTTATGTAGGAAAATAATGATTCTGATATTCATAAAATCTTGCTGCGATATTAATTTATATTTTGTGTCCTATATTAGGTTTTCATCACAAACGGCCGTGGCATGCTGACCACATGAACCCAATCCCACCATCTGCCTATGGTAGATGACGCAGCGGTCGAATAGTAGGCCTAGTCCCTTCAGTGATGTAGCGCCACGAAGTTTTTTTTATTAGGTTTTCAGTTGGCCTACATAATATTTACATAGCTTCGGATCGTTCATGCATGGACAATGTAGAGTTTTAACTCATAAAATTCCAACCTGTATTGATAATGAATCTCGGACAGATAAAATTATTCAGTTGCATGACTAACATAGCCCTTTGGTCCCCTTAAGATTGTTCAGTTTTATAGTCACGTAACGAGGGGATGTACTGCAACTTAGGCCTGTGACTCTCGCCGGTGTGCCGGAATTTTGTCTCGCATGAATTACGTACTTTACATGCCTGTGATTCTACAGACTTGGGCCTGTTATATTTATACAAACATCAACCTGCCCCGGGATTGATCCCACGACATTGTTCACAGAGAGACAGTGCCATACTGACTGCGCTTCCCAGGCCAACGTCCGCTTGTGCCCTTTGCATTGTTTTTATTTATTATTGTTACTCTTTTTATAATAATTTGTGTTGTTCAAGCGATTACTGACCTAATGGAATAGACATTAGGCTATAGATGTATGTAAGTCTCGTCATCTTTTCACTAAACTACAAAATGCAGTAACTATGCCTTGTCAGTTTTAAAGTCTTTAAAATGTTGAAATCAAATATATTTCGACCAACTTGTGGTCATCCTCAGTGACAACTTTTTTTTTTACATATTAAGATGTAGGCCTAGGCCTATGCCTATGCTACTTACATAGCCGGTATTAACAAAACCAAAAATATATCATTGCATGAAGGAGTTTCTCAAGGATCACCATTATCGCCAGGACTTTTTAATTTGGCTATTGATGACACTATTAAAGACTTAGAAGATCCTGAAGTTGCAAAAGAATATGGGTTTCAGTTACGATCCGACATAGAAAGTATTTCTGTCCTAGCATTCGCTGATGAAATTGTTCTGATCGGCAAAGATGAAGAATCTGCACAGGTACTACTTGATATGCTTATTAATTTAAATACGATAGGATTTAAAGTCAACCCTTTAAAATGTCAATTAATTAACATTAAATTAGGGAAAAGTAAGTCAAGATACAGAAATACCGTTGGGAGATATGGCAATTCATAGCATAAAAGAAGATAATACCATTAAATACCGTGGAGTTATTTTTCATGACGAACATTGGATCTTTTCACTACCCATTTACAATGTTATTGACAAGTTCTCTTTCGCTACTTTAAACTGATTTGCATTTTTAAAACATCATTAGATATTATATTAACATAGGTATTAGAGGGAGGCTAGATTGCTGCAAGATTCCTCTGGTATGTGCAACGGATCTTTCTGTCCACTTAAGTATTTTTGACTTAATTAAAAGTATAATTACGGTACTGAAAAGGGTATCATCATCGTTTCTTATCACTTTTCAAAAAGATTAATTACGGTGTTATCAAAGGTTGCTGACTTAATGGACTAGGACCGGTTATGACTCAATTGAGGAGCGGGTTGCGTCACGAAGGGGCAAGACCTGCCATTTAGCTGTCGGAACTCGCTAGTAAGAGAACTCTAAATATTAAAATGGATCGCTTCCTAGGGCATTCCTCTCGCCAGTTCCTAAACACGTTAACCAGTTCATCCTCAGCTTGACTCCGCTGCAATAAGCATGCTATACCTTGTTTTGCATTTTGTAAAACAAAGATTCGCAAAATGTGGCCCGCCTACCACAGTAAGGCGAGGCGAGAAATACCCGGAGGAGGGTTGAGTCAGAAAAATAACCGCTCTTTTAAGAGAAGTTATGTCAGTGACTGGATGGATAAGAAGAGCCTTGTTGGAGTGTAACACCTATGTGTTATATTTAGGGATGGGTCTATACCAGATTTTCTCGATACTCGATACCGATACATGATTTTTTCCTCGATGCTCGATACCGATACATGATTTTTCCCTCGATACTCGATACCGTCAATATTTCCAGTTTCAATAAATAGGAACATTAAAAATTAAAAGTTGAGAGAACTGTATAATACCAACCAAATTAAGTGTGCATATTTAATGAGACAAAATTTAATATCATCAGTAGCCTATAATTATTTTTAAACTCTACATTAAAACTAAAATTAGTTTTTAGTTTTAATGTAGAGTTGAAACAGTCCACTTACAAGTTTTTTTATAAAAAATACTAGCATTCTCACTTAATTGCAAAATTGCAGAATTACCGAAGTATCGAAAATGTACCGAGCGAATTTTCTGAAGTATCGCTCGATGCCGATATCATGCAAGTATCGAGAGTATCGAGGTATCGAAAGTATCGAGGACCCATCCCTAATTATATTTTATATGTTGTAAACTTGAATCTATTGTTATTACATATCACTATCAGATAGACTACTGTAAGTTATTAGTCGACTAGTGCTAATTGGATTGTGTAATTATTTATTTATTTATTTGCAATATTTATCTTCTTTTTTTAAATTAATAGGGGTAAATAGCTATATCTATAGCTATCCACGAATATACTATTAATTTAAGGGATAATTTACTACATAGTGTGCAGGATATACGTAATATTTTGTAAGGCATTAATTTCTGGCTTTAAGATAACAAAAATTTCGTTATTATGGACGTTTTAAAATTGTGGGTTCTCAATATTCTAAGTACAATGGCATTTCCATAGTTTTAGGATATGTTAGTTGCTTTCAGATAAGATTCTTGGTTCCCTGCATCCATGCGTATCCCATGGTCCATTGCTCTACCAAATGAAACTCCTACTCTTAAGTCAGGAATTATTAAGACTATTCCATGAATAAAATGTGACGGATTATGTTATAAATAATTATATTACTTTCCTGCTTTTCTATTTCATAATCTGTCAGCTGTAAAATCACGGCATACTATGAATCAACATTCGAAGAATCGAACAAATTACCACATTCTAACCAATGCTACCAATAGTGCATATGAAAAATAATTAACCTAATTCAGATAAGCTAATATCAGAACAGAATAAAATCATTCAAACTGGCTTGCACAGATTCATAATAGTATTTTTATTCAATGCACATTTATGTTATTCAACTTTCCAAACGACTTACATTCTCTAAAATAATGCGTTTTTATTCTGTATATTGGAAGCGTTTGACGTGTTAATCACAGCATATTGATACCTTACGTTTCCAGTTACAAGCTGATGTTTTATCAGGTAAAATCGCATCCTTGTGTTCCTGGCAAGCACATTATAAGATAACCGACCGTGATAAGTTGATATCATTGTTAATCACTCTTGGTCAATATCAAGTAGGCTTCCTGTAAATGGAATAGTCTACGGAAGATATAATTCACACTGAACCCGGGACCTCATGATCGCTCTCGAAGCCATGATCTCTGACCTCTAAACCATTAGGTTGGTCAAAACATTTTTAAAAGAGTAGAGTGTAAGGCATTTTACTGCAGAACTGCAAGAGAGAAGCTAAGGATCAGAAAGTTATTATTAATAGTATATTTTTATGAGTAGCATTAGTTAATTCTAACATGTAAGATTTCTTTGCCAGTGAACGAAGTCTTTATTAATCATAAGTATTTATGTTCCCAAGCATTAAACTGCAGTAAGATACATTCAGAGAAGTGAGGTAGAATATTTTAGCGCAGTTGTAAGCCGCTACATGAAGTTCTGTTTTTTTGTCTTTAATATTCTGACTCTTTGCTTCTCTTTGAGGTTTTGCAGTAAATGCCTTACATTCCACTCGATTTGCAGTGACGTAAGATTTTGTTGAATATCATCTAACAAGTGCTTCATTATAT
This sequence comes from Ectobius pallidus, assembly GCA_964059195.1. Taxonomy (NCBI): domain Eukaryota; kingdom Metazoa; phylum Arthropoda; class Insecta; order Blattodea; family Ectobiidae; genus Ectobius; species Ectobius pallidus. The sequence goes on along the minus strand of CAXKWD010000011.1, from coordinate 973,745 downwards.
TAAATTTATACTTAATATGCTACCTAATTAAATATGAAGACTGGTTATTGAAAGTACATCGAGCAAAAAAGTACCCTAGTAAACGCAGTACCAGTACCTAAATACACGCAGTACCAGTACCTTAATACACGTAGTACCAGTATGTTTTGCGGTCAAACCATATGTAAGGCTGTAACCGGAATAAGGTTTCCGAAGATTCACACTGTTGTTGAGAGCGATTTTCCTCGTGTGACTAGTTTTCGGTTTTTTTTTGGCATTTATTTCAATAGGGGCCCTAGCATACCCCTTTATTTCGCCTAGCACAGTGACCGGCATGTTCCGTGCTCTGTGACGTCATACTACAGAGCAGCCACGCTCTTTGCTCGGCAGTATCTCCGTACTGAGCACAGCGCAGCGTGGAGGAAGGGTTCAACTGGCCAGTGGCGGAACGACGCCTATGCATTGACAGAGTGCGCTCCGATCTTCGTAGAAAGTATGGGAATAGCACAATTACAATGCATTTGTACGAAAACAAAATAGTACAACTGTGATAAATCAATGTAACAGAACAGTTTTGTTTGTAATGAAATTTAATATAGGCCCTACTTACACTAATCTGAAATGCATCCAGGTGCAGAAGCGTCAGGTTATTTAAATGAGGCTCCAAAACTACTTTAAACATACAAATACATAAAGCATAAGAATACTTTAAGCAGTACTGCAAAACTTTGTCTATTCGGAAACTGAAAAATGTTAAAGTAAGTATACAAAATATACAAAATACACAAAATATACAAATTAAACTATACACCTTTGTGAGCACTAAGCCAAGTATAGGCCTATTCAGACTTTTCATACACACCCTTACTTTGTGTCACTATCGTGCCCAAGCTCAAGGCATTGTCGAGATTTTTTCCCTCTTTTCTCGCGCACTAATTTTGCAATATTAGGAGACATAGTCTGGCTAACACACAAACGAGAACATTTTTCATGTTCTGATCAGATAGGCGGTTTCCATGTTGTGGTTTGCAGATCTTCATACAAGAAAAGAACTATTCACATACCTACGTCGATACAAATATACTCAACATTCTAGCAGCAAATATATTATGTAGTTGCCTGGGGAAATCTTCTATAAAATATAGATAGATCCTTTTTGTTTTGAAAGCGGTCTTTCATTTCAATATTCTTTTGCAAATCAATGACTTCTAGTTGCAATGACGTTGGAACACTGTCAACATCCACAGAAAATGGTGTCGCAAATATGCAAATATCGGATTGGAGTTTTGCAAATTCTTGAAATCTGTAATAAAATATCCTGATCCAGTTCTTCTAATATTTGTACATAATTATTAATGTCTGTAATTGAATGACATACTTTAGACAACTTTGGAAAATGTGGCGTGTCTCCGAGGGTGACCTGACATTTCCGTAAGTCTAGTATTAATCTGAATGCACTAAATTTACCATACATTTCACTGATTAACTGACCTCTGCACCCTTGCCATGGTTAATGCACGCAATTCAATGTACCATCACGGCTCATCTTAACCCTACTGCTGCACTGAACGCCACTGCGCTAGTGCGTATTAACAGGAATACAACTCAACTGCTCGCTCTCTCAAGCTCTTGCGAGATGATCGGCTCTTACGTCACAACTGCAGCATCTGCCGGACACTGGCCTAGCAGATGTTGCATAAAGATCTCAACTGCGAAATATGCTACTTCCAACGGTCATCGACTTCATCTCATTCCCTATTTAATACATTTCTCTCTGTGTATGTTTGAGGATTTTAAAAGCATAATAGTGGGCTGTAGTATTTGCATTGTGGCAAAGTAAAATTATATACACAGACCGTAAATATTTTATACGTTAGGTTCAGTTAGTAGTGCAGGAAAAACCTAGATTTAGTTTTATAAAAACTGTTTAGTAATATTTCGTTTGTAAGCGAAATTAAATTACGAAAGTAAAGTTCAGTTCAAATGATATTTGGCAAGATAATTCCGTGCAAAAGAAAAGTTCATCTTCATATTTTCCTTTAAATCAAAGAATATATTATAATAAATCTATACTGGTAGATGCCTAGTCTCCTATAGTGTGAGGTTCACTGTATTATATCATATTTAGCATTTGTAGGTTTTAAATTGGCAATAGCATCATTGATATTTGCAATTTTTTTGCGAAATCTATTCAAGATTGTGAATTAACAATGGAATGATAATCAAGGAATCGATAGTAGCGACGATATGTTCGTCTTGGCGTCATGAAAGAATTACTTATTTTGTTTTATATTATATATTGTATTTTTACTGTGGACATTAGTGTGATTTTGACTCCTCCCATATCATATATGATACAAAAGTGAATATGAACGTGGAAGCAGCTGAGAGCTGCATGCCTGATTTTACTATCAGTGTAGTACTATCCTCATTGGCAAACTTTTTTTAAGCTATCCTATTGGCAAGTGGAATTTATCAGTGGAATAATATCTAAGTTACTTGGAGAATTCCTGCACTACCTCATGCAACTGGATTTGCGAATAACTGCAGTTGTCTGCCTCTTGGCATTATTAGACCTGTCTCGCCGATCTGGTTTTCTCGACTCTTCTGCTGTGAAATATGGCCATGTGATAAGCCCATGTATTGCAAATCAAGTCTCTCCATTTGCTTTCCTTGCATCTCAGTCTTGCTATTCTAAAAACACGTTGAATCTAGTGTTAGCGGATGTCCGCTGGTCGCATGTAAAAATTACGCCAACAAAGATCGATTACTGTAACCTTTAAAGTAACATGACAGGTCACAGTTGTCAACCAATTATTCCAAAATCATTCTTTAATGAATATTTGCTTTGCACATCGGAGCCCATTTTTACATCAGCAACAACGACAAGGTCACTGCTTGCAGACCTTGCTTCATATAATTCTCTTCGCCGATATGTGCACGTAGGCCTGCCTGTAAGAAAAAAGGAATAAAATTTGTATGTATACAAAATTGTATATGATAATGTGCAATTTTGAACAAAACTATTGCAAAAAAAGGATGGCGGTTACGTATCTTAGCACAAATCTCAAGATTTCCTGGCGTTTGTTCACTCATCTCATGCCAAGAATTTTATTTTCCTATTTTATAATTTCGTATATGATGGTTAATTTTAACTTTTAAAAACTGTCATACTGAATAATAAAGCCACGTAATATTGTTACGTTTTAAAGCTCTATAGAGCAAATTTGAACAGTGCTAATCTTACCCTCTTTATCTTATCGATAACTGAGAGTTCTACATACGTACATGAACGCCGTCGTGGTCTTGTGGTTATCGTCGCTGACTACAGATCCGTCGGCCCGGGTTCGATCCTTGGTACCTCTTTGGATTTTTATGAGGTAGGGAGGCCTGGTGCACTCAGCCTCGTGACTAAGATTGAGGAGCTACTTGATAGAGAAGTAGCTGCTTCGGTCATGGAAACCACCATTAACGGCCGTGGGTCTCGGCATGCTGACCACATGCCCGCATTCCTGCCATCTTCCTATGGTAGATGACGCAACGGTCGGTTGTTAGGCCTAGTCCCTTCAGGGATGTAGCGCCAAGGAGTTTAGTTTTTTAGTTTACATAAGTACATACATGCATACGTACATATACATACATACACATACATACACATACATACACATACATACATACATACACATACATACATACATATACATACATGAAACATAGCCTAATTATATAGGCTACATGCAATCTAATTAAAAATGATCCAAAAACCTTGTAAGTTACAAAAAGTACAGACACAGAAATCCATCACTGATAGCATTGCAATGTTGTGCATGTCTCAATTAAGTACGTTTGGTAAATTTTCAAACAGTAAAACAAATGTGTCAATAACCAGTACATTGATCTCGTTCTTACAGACACAAAGTATAGGCCTACACGAAATAATTTTTCAATATATATTTAAAAAATGCGAAGATTTCCAAGTAAATAAAGTCGAGTACACGTGAACCAGGTTACACCCTGATTGAAAACTTCATGCAAATGATCCTGTAGCAAAATATTCTGAATTGGTTATATTAAAATATGTAAAGCAAGAGGCAAGCTGTCACATATAGCCGTTATTTATTGCCACCATTTACTTCACAATCTCCGAATATTATCTCAGGATATAGTGACTTGAGCTTCGACCTTTGACGTCGTTAAGTGTACAATATTGATGTTTAAATTCATGCAGGTAGCAGAATGTTTTGATCTTTATAGAGAGAAGCAATCGTAAAGTCTTTTTTTAAAACGTTTAAATATTCCTTGCATTCATTTGGAATTTGTTTTTAACGAAGTTCGATACTTTCAACCGCATTTTCATGATGTTTTATTCATTCGCGACTAGACGGAATGTTACTTGTGCACATAATTAGCGTGTACAGTGTAGACTATTTCTAAGCTTGCATCGACTGAAAAAATTACCGTAGATTATATAAGCAAGTAGCCTACTGGTAACTATTGGAAAGTATGTGCACATTTTAAAACTACAAACTACAAACTACAAAATATATTCGATCAACAGAAGTCGAATAACGTTTTATAATAAAAAAGCACAAAAAATTAAATATTGCCCTCAACTCCCCTGTTGCTATTCAATTTACTTTTTTTTCGACAATAGTCTCTTTAATGGCATCCATTAAATTACAAGTTTTCATTATAACACTGCTGTGGTATGGATTAATATCTAATATGGAACAATCTTGAATCCTCGTTAACAGCAAAGGACACCAAAGTGTATTTAAAATAAAATAACTTCTGTTCACTTTAATTTTAATATTATATTCAATTTAGTTATTTTCGTGTAGTCCGTTGGTTTCAGGTTAAAACTGCCAAGAGAAGCTCGAGTTACCCGCACGCCGTCAGCTGCCATCTACCGCAAAATATTTGAATGAAAATGACTTACTAACAGCTGATTGCCAAGGTCAGCCGTCTTAGTTTGTTCAATGAATCTAAAATCTAAAACAGTTATGATCGAACAATAACAGTCGGATGCAACTTGATTTTAATGGTAGGTCTAAGGAAGACACACACATGAAAATTTTGATAAACATACTGGAGTCATAGTAAATGTCATTATAAACTCGTTGCTTAATATACTATTATACGTTCTCTTGAGCCAAAAATACTACTGTGTTGTGTTTTGTGTTTTATAAAGTAATCATCTTCCCAAGACTGCTCGAGACATCTGAACGAATTCACGACAGGTGAATATTTGTCGGTCCTCCGTTGTGGCATCAGGGATCCGTTCGCTCTCCTTCTGCAGCGGGGCCCAAGTCTGATTCCCGTTTGAAACAAGTTGCCTGAGTGGGATTTTCCGGGGTTTTTCGATACCCATGTGAGAAAACTTAAATCTGTGTGCTTCCCGGACATCATATGTCATTCATTATCAACTTCATCCCAACCGTTTTCCTCAGAGTGAGTTTGCCAGCGACTGGTGGTGTGTCTTGTCACCCTATGTATTCATGTTATCTTGGAGGTGGCCCAGGCATCGGGGTGTTCACTCTTCCTAGGAGACCCTCCATATGTTTGTCTGGTAAAAAATGTGTATTTCTGATCGACAGGTCGCCGTCCTGTGAGGCTTGGGTGGCGTGAGTATAGTTAACAGTTTTTACAATGAGAGAGGTAAAACTGAGGAAAGAAGAAGGTTATTGGATGTTAGATAAACATAATGGTATATTTTTACAGATATGTTTTCACTTTCTAGTATTTTCCTACTTTTATTTGTACCAATTTCTACATAGTAGTTCAGGGTTATTAACAATATTATTTTTGTTTTTTTATTTTTAATTATGTAAATTACAGACGTTTAATCCAATTAAATGCTCACTCTATAACTGTTTGTAGGTTTGGATATATTGGCCTAGAGTTGGGCGACCAATTTATAACCGTTGGTTTGTTAGGCCACAAGTTGGGCAGCTAATTTATAACCGTTTGTAGGGGGAGTATTTGATTAGCACCGAGATGAGCGCCAATTTATAACTGTTCGTAATGTTGGGTGCTAATTTATGACTGTTGGGTGCCAATGTATAATTGTTAGTAGGGGTCGTTGAATATATTATGTCCGGCTATTTCTAACTCAGTTGGTAGAGCGAGATCTCTTTCAGGGTCGTGCTCGACGAAAACTAAAATAGGATATAAGATGAAGGGATTATAGGTCGTAAAAATGAAGTCTATTGATAATGAACTTGAATAATATTTGTAAGTTTATTTTGTCCGAAAATCTTTCACTTGATTTGTTAATTTCTTAAAATGTCTGGAGGAAGAATACAGTAATGTCTTTATCTATTTGCTTCGTCGTCGCCAAAATTACTTTAGGTTATATTATTATACTTATAACGTCTGCACGTTTTATTGCAGGAATTTTAGGTTATATATCTTATGGCGGTATTTATTCGTTTAACTTTTCAATACGAAAAATAATATCTATAATCTTGTCTTATTCCAATATATATATCTTTATCCTCGACCGTATTATTTAAAAGTCGGTATAAAATTAATATTAGTACTTGTTACTGTTTCACTGTATATTTCTAACTCCGGTTTAGTCTATAAAAATTACGTCCGTCGCTGTTGAATAGATGTCTTCAAGTCCTTGTTGGTCGCTCCTGTTCGTGTTAATATGTTTCTGTGTTAAAATATTCTAGCCATTCCATTGGTTCAGTCAGTAGACTTTGTCTCTTGTGATTGGAAATTAGCTAAGTCGTCTGCTAGTGTTTGAAATATTTGTCGTTAAAGTGGGTTGAGGTTTGGGGAGAAACGTATCCATCAACTTGACTTTAATAGCTGGCGACAGTGGACTTCTCTAGACGAAAAGCCACGCCTTCACTTCATTGTATTCCCTTATTTAGTTAATAATTCATAAAGTAATTGTCACTATTGTCTGTAATAAGTGTAGTTGTATAGCTTTCTTGATTATGCGTTGAATGATGTAATTTTCTATGTTGTCGTGTTAATAATTAATCGTTTGATTAATTATTTGTAATTGCTGGTAATGTCTTTTGATTCAGATGGTCATGTTGTATATCAAATTGTTCGTGTAAATGTCCTCTGTCTTGTCATGTAATTCGTTTTATGGTCATTGTAATAGTCTAGGCGTAATGGTAGTTTTTAGTAGTCGATAATGTTGCGGGAAGTTCAAATATTGTCCGTGAAATGTATTTTCTTATATTTGATTCCTCTTTTTATATAAGTCCATATGAACTGATCGGTTACAAATGTCCGAACGCTATAATTATTAAAATTATGAAGTAATTGGTATTTGGAAAATAGTTTTATAAATAATTTTAAAAATTTTTCGTTAGTCTCGCATCCAAAATTTCTCGGGCAGTTCGTATATCAATTAGTTATTTTGATCTTGTAATGATGAATATTTTGTAATTTATTATCTGTTTTCTTTTATCTGTGTTCTTCCTCGTCGACTGAATAAAAATATAGTTTTCACATTAAAATTCTTAAAATATAAACGTTGTTAAATCATACACTTGTTACATTGAATCAGCTGATAATCTTCCTTTCTTTACTTTATTGTACTCACTTGTAGTACGCTTCTCTTTCCTTTTCACCTAATAAAATGAAATCTTTGTTACATTGAATTACTTGATAATAGTCATCTTGACTGGTTGTAACTCATTTCTGGTACATCACTGTTCTTCACCTAATTAAACAATTTTACTAATTACACTTAATTACTTACCGTTACATACATAAAATTTCATTTAACACACAATGGGATTTGATTACTTATACACTTCACACTTTATGTTTAATTACACAATCTAAAAATGTATTATTTTCTTTCTTCTGTTCTTCAGGTATCTTTTTGATTCAAATAAATTTATTTTGCTTATTTCGTAATATCATGTTCAAGTTTACTACAAAATTTATGCATAATCACTCCTACACAATCAATAATATCATTCTTAAATGTCAATCTGCTTTTTCTAGCATGATTATTATAAGTGCATGCCTTACCTTCATTTTATTATTTTCTTTCTCATTAGTGATCTTTTTCACTCTTTTGACAGTGGATTCCTTCCTTGTCATACTTTTCTCATTTTTCACCGTCGACTCATTTCTTACCTTTAATTATTCATAATCTTTGCACACTCATAAATTCACTTTTCATAACTCATTATTTATCTCTTTGATTTTCATTTTATACCTTATATTTGATTGGTGTGAGGTTGTAGGGAGGATACTAAATTGAATATGCATGATAGTGAAATACTTATTTATTTATAAATCTTAATTCTTTAACCAAAGTGTAATGTGTAATTATAAAACTTAATTCAATATTTTCAATAAGTGTAACTAAAATTTTCTTATATATTTAAATCAAATACTAGTGTGATTATCCTAAGTCAAATCGATGTTTCATTTCCTTCAGTATAATTCAGAGGGGAATCTGCACATCACTTCTTAAATATATATACAATTTTAGTCGAAGAAAGGCTGTACACACATCTCTTCGTCTTCAAGGAAACACTGCAAAAATCACTTCATTATATGAGGTAATTCCTGTATCGTTATTGTCTTTCAGTGTTTACTTATAAAATGAGGGCTTCATTATTTTACCTTAAATTAATACATTCGTTGTGTTAACGTAAAAATGAAACATAGATCTGAGAGGGTTCACGCAAAAATATTTTACATTCCATTCTCGTAGTCCTTTTTCGTTTCCAGTTCATTGATTAAGAGCAAAATTTACCTCGTAGATGTTTTGATTCTTAGGAAATTCGTGACATGATTTAATATGGTTTCAATAAATGCTTACGGTACTTTTCACAATTTTATGTGGTTTCTTTGCCTCTTGTTTTATTCGTATTTTAGCGCATATTGGATTGGATTGGATTTTCTAGTAAATGTTCTTCACGGGTAGATTTTATTATCACAACATGCCATGGCCATTGTGCATGATGAGTTTCAATAAAATCTGTTTTTATTATATCATGTATAGTTTTGTGGTATAAAATATTTGTTTTCTCTTTCTAAGATAAATCTCAAATATTTACAGTACGTGTTGGAATTTTTGTATGGGCTGTCAATTCTACAAGTTAGTTTTAAATTAGTATATACACTGTAGAAATGTGAAAGTTGGGTAGTTATTTACAAGCGGATGCACTTCCTTTAGAAATAAATTTAAGAGGGTCACTCTGTGGGGGTTTGGCTTACTTCTTCATAAGAAATGGTGCCTTGTTGGGGTGACTGGAATAACAGTGTTACGTAAAGTCGTAAAAAAAAAAGGGGAATGACCTATATGTTGTTTGGGTAAAATTCTTAAGAAATGTTTGTGGTAAACACGAATATGTTTTGTCAAGAATCGGGGTTATTTGCTTCTTTCGTTAAGTTACTTTAGTCTTCAACAGTAGGTGTCGGTGACTGATTGCCATTGTTATTTTCATGATTATTCATCGTGCTATTTATGGTCTGATTGTTATTTATTGGGTCATGTTGATAATCGTTATTTTGTCCATTGATATTAGCATATCGGTTCAGTCCCCGGCGTGAGTTATTTCTACCTCGAAAACTTGGTCGGAAAAATCCTTGATTGTATTGAGTCCTATTGAACCAGCGGGGTGTTCCATTGTATGGTCGTCTGCCATAGTTATTTCTGTTGTTCTGATTCGAGCCTGAGGAGTTATCATGTGTGTAGTCATTATGATTATTGTTATAATTATTGTTGTAGTTTTGGTATCTAAAATTGTTGTTTCTGAAACCATTGTTGTTGTTTGAGTAGTTTCTGCCATTGTTGAAATGATAAGGGCGATATCTAAAATTTCTACTTCTCCAATAAGAAGTCCTATTTCCTCTCTGATATGGCGTATTTCTCCAGAACTGTCCTGGGCTATTTGAGCTATTTTCATGGATAACATTATTCTCGTTTTCATTTACTTGTTGTTGTTCCTCACACAACTGGGCAGATCCTGTCCGCGTCTCGCATCCAAAAGCGTTTTGGTTGGGTTTGGTTTGGACATAATTAATGTTTCTTTTTAGGCCTTGATTAGTGTTGGTAACTTGGGATTTATTTATCTTTTGTGGTGGAAATGGGGATTCCTGTAGGGATTTCAACAATGCTATCATGTCAGGGATTGTCTTGGGGCTTGCAACAATTAAACTGTTCTTTATTGAAAACGGATAGTGTAAGCAGAGGGCTTTGATGAAGACTTCATCTTCGATACTAGGGGTTAACAGCTGTTTTGAATCACATAAAGAAATAAAATGTTCCATATAGGTTTGGCCGCTATTACGATCAAAACTTCCATGAAAAATCTGACCTTTTAATCTCTCTTGATCTGATATTGACCAGAATTCTCGAAGAAAGGACTCTTCGAATGTCTGCATATTCAATTCCAGCGTATCATTAACTACATTGAACCATCTAGCTGCACTACCTTTTAATGACCTGGATACCATGATCATTTTTAACTGTTCAGGTACATTTCTTAAATTGAAAAAAGTCTTTAATTCGCGCAAATATCTGACAGGGTTAGTCTTCTGTTTGTCCTCAAACGTGGGAAGAGGCAAGTCGCTTTGACTAAGGGTAAATCCAATCTGATTACTGGGGTTGAAATTTTGATGATTATTATTATTATTTGGATTTGAATTACCTGCAGTGTGATGGTTCAATCCGTTATTGGATCTTGGTAAGCTTGCGGGTAGAGGGGGAATGATAGGTGTATCAGTAGGCGTGTCTAGGAGAGCAGATGAAGTTGACGCAATCTCGCCCCGGTCAGAGACCAAGACTGTACTCTCTGTACGATCTTCCTGATCCCGTAACCTATGACGCAATCTGTCCAACTCCGAATTAAGGGATACCAATCTAGTGTTGTTACTCCTAACTTCTCTTTCTACTGCACTTACATGATTTCGAATTCCATCTACCTGGGTACGAACCTCTGTCTGTACAGTTTCTATCTGAGTACAAACCTCTGTCTGAACAGCTTCTATTTGTCCAGTTAAAATATTTTCTGAAGATGCTATCTGTTGTGTTACTCGGGAATCGATTTGCATTAATTCCTCAGCAACCTGTTGTCTATGGTTTTGCATTAATTGAGTAAGATTACTAGTTTGAGCTGTTAGCTCTGAATTCAAGTTTTCATTAACTTCTGTCTGTAGTGAAGTTAATTGAGTATTGAGTACTGTTTGCATTGAATTTATTGTTGTTGTTAAGGTAGTATTCTGATTATTAAATTCATTCTGCAAAGAAGTAATTGTTGTGGTTAGATTAGTATTTTGATTGTTACATTCTGTCTGCATTGCATTAATGGTTTCAGTTAGCGTAGTGTTTTGACTGTTAAATTCAGTCTGCAATGCATTAATTGTAGTATTTAGAGTAGTGTTTTGACTGTTTAATTCAGTTTGCATTGAATTAATGGTTTCAGTTAGCGTAGTGTTTTGACTGTTAAATTCAGTCTGTAATGCATTCATTTGACTATTAAGTTCAGTTTTAAATTCAGTCTGCAATGCATTAATTGTAGTATTTAGAGTAGTGTTTTGACTGGCCAGAGAAGTTATAGCATTCATAATCTGTTGTAATGCATTGACATTTTCAGTGGCTATTTCAGGGTTAGAAGACATAGTATCTGTTGGAACAGCTGACTGGGATGTTACACCTGCTGTTAAATTCTCACTTACATTGACATTTCTATTGTCTAATTCACTGCTTTGCAAACTAGAAAGATCATTTGACACTGGGTGTGGGGGTTCATGCTGTGGTTCTGTGTCACTTGAACATGTTACTACTTGTACAGTTTTCACAGACATCTTAATTTTGTTATTGCGTAAACGCATAGAAAAATGTGAAATTGAAAAATAATTACTGAAATATAAGTCTAAAAAGTCATTCCTTCTTGAAAGGATATAATTTAAAGTTATTTTAAACCTTTACAAAAAAAATTGAAGAAAAAAATATTATTGTTCTGTGAACTCTGTAAGTATAAGCAAAAAAATTTTAACGATACCCTAGTCCTTCTGTTGTTGCAGCTGTCTGTCGGTCGATAGCCTAGGAATGGCCATCAGCTGACTGGAGGTCCCAAGCTGAAGAGGGGTGTCGATCTCTTGTAGAATTGGGGGGGCGGGGGTGTAGATTTTCAGTTGAGTGGAGGGTTTATGGTGAATGTTGATGGTGAATGTTGATGTTGTTGGTAATCCACATGGAGTCTATACACTATTGCTTATTGTTGCGAAGAATTAATTTATTAATGAATTTCGTCTATCCCCCGTGTCGTTTCAAAAAAATTTTCGACTTTTGTTGGCCTAATTCCTATATCCTATTTCGTTTCGAAAATTCTGCCCTGAGATGGGAGCCAATTTATAACCGTTTCTAGGGGGAGTATTTGATTAGCACCGAGATGAGCGCCAATTTATAACTGTTCGTAATGTTGGGTGCTAATTTATGACTGTTGGGTGCCAATGTATAATTGTTAGTAGGGGTCGTTGAATATATTATGTCCGGCTATTTCTAACTCAGTTGGTAGAGCGAGATCTCTTTCAGGGTCGTGCTCGACGAAAACTAAAATAGGATATAAGATGAAGGGATTATAGGTCGTAAAAATGAAGTCTATTGATAATGAACTTGAATAATATTTGTAAGTTTATTTTGTCCGAAAATCTTTCACTTGATTTGTTAATTTCTTAAAATGTCTGGAGGAAGAATACAGTAATGTCTTTATCTATTTGCTTCGTCGTCGCCAAAATTACTTTAGGTTATATTATTATACTTATAACGTCTGCACGTTTTATTGCAGGAATTTTAGGTTATATATCTTATGGCGGTATTTATTCGTTTAACTTTTCAATACGAAAAATAATATCTATAATCTTGTCTTATTCCAATATATATATCTTTATCCTCGACCGTATTATTTAAAAGTCGGTATAAAATTAATATTAGTACTTGTTACTGTTTCACTGTATATTTCTAACTCCGGTTTAGTCTATAAAAATTACGTCCGTCGCTGTTGAATAGATGTCTTCAAGTCCTTGTTGGTCGCTCCTGTTCGTGTTAATATGTTTCTGTGTTAAAATATTCTAGCCATTCCATTGGTTCAGTCAGTAGACTTTGTCTCTTGTGATTGGAAATTAGCTAAGTCGTCTGCTAGTGTTTGAAATATTTGTCGTTAAAGTGGGTTGAGGTTTGGGGAGAAACGTATCCATCAACTTGACTTTAATAGCTGGCGACAGTGGACTTCTCTAGACGAAAAGCCACGCCTTCACTTCATTGTATTCCCTTATTTAGTTAATAATTCATAAAGTAATTGTCACTATTGTCTGTAATAAGTGTAGTTGTATAGCTTTCTTGATTATGCGTTGAATGATGTAATTTTCTATGTTGTCGTGTTAATAATTAATCGTTTGATTAATTATTTGTAATTGCTGGTAATGTCTTTTGATTCAGATGGTCATGTTGTATATCAAATTGTTCGTGTAAATGTCCTCTGTCTTGTCATGTAATTCGTTTTATGGTCATTGTAATAGTCTAGGCGTAATGGTAGTTTTTAGTAGTCGATAATGTTGCGGGAAGTTCAAATATTGTCCGTGAAATGTATTTTCTTATATTTGATTCCTCTTTTTATATAAGTCCATATGAACTGATCGGTTACAACTCGTAATACATATATCATAAAAACACATACAATTTAAATCTAAAACGCTTAAAACTAATATATTAAATGGATCTACATTATTTAGTTACCGGTACTTGATATATTTTAGTGATAGGCCTAATTCAGTTTATAATTTGTAATAACTTGTTGCATGCAATTCTTTCCCAAGCAGAGTTTAATTTTCAACTAGTAACGAAATCCTTCGCCAGGTGATTGTCTATGCTAACTGGTAGCTTAGATTAATACTACGTGGCGCTGTGAACAGCTCCTAGGAGGGAAGTAAGAAAAACAAACGACTGATAGCAGTGCAGTAGGGCAGAATGCCGAGTGTGCGAGTGATAAGTCGTAAATTTTATATTTAAAACATGTGTTTAATTCGTGTTTAGAGTGTGATTTTGTTTAAGAGACATTGCTGTATCAAGTTTGGAAGACACCAAGATAACAGAGAGATATGGGGACAAAGCCAGGTGAGTAATATTAAGAAATGTATCAGTGGTCATTACGCATTACTGCGGAACGAATCGAACTTGACATGGCTTCACCCTTAACCTTGAAGCTGCGTCATCAGCCATCACACCACCCATGCCAGCCATAGCTTATTGCATTAGCAATGCGAACAGTACAGTCAAGGTAATATAAAACCAATTGTATCCTCATTGATTTCGGAACACCAACAAATAGGGTAATCTTTAATTTGAGAATCGGTTTATCTTATTTTGGCTATCATTCCAGTCTTAGAACATATTAGTTAACTGTATTGCTCCATAAATGGCGACTGTGGCCGGTCTCACTGTACGTATAAATAATAATAATGATAATGATAATATATAAGTATAATATTAAGAAATAATAAGAACTAATAATATATAATTATAACATTAAGAAATACACCCGAATGAGCAAGATTGCTCGTGCTTGGATGCAAATCCAGAGAGGGCAGAGTGAAAAAGGAGAGACAATAAACAGAGTGATAAAAGAAATAAAGTTTGATATACAATTTTCTTTAATGAGTTAAATAAAGCCAAAATATAAATACCTAAGAGATTACAATAAATTTCAGATAATTTTCATACTCCTATTAAATTTAGTATCGGGTTATGATGAGAGCTCAAGGTACATTCTGATTATACAGTTATAAAAGCGGGACCAAAATTAATGCTATCTTTTAACCCTGCCGATTTGAGACATTTTGGTTCTGTTAGGCAGCGTTCACACTGAGGCGATAAGCGATAAGCGATATATAGCAAGGAATATGTTGCGGCGATATATTGCTAGGAAGGTTCATACTGCGAGCGATAAATCGGCGCGACCTGGGCGATAAAAATATGGTGGAACACAATCCTCACTACTTCAGATACAATTATGAGTTCAAGTGAGGAAGACGTAAAAAAGTGACTTATTGGTTCAGGCGTAGAATGAGAAGAAAAAGAAAATATTGGGTACATCCCTACAATCTTACCAACGTGCACCATAGCTCGGCTGTTGTTTCTCGAGCGCTGTCTCAACATGAATCAAAATTCAGGGAGTTTTATCGAATGAACCCTGAAAACTTATTTCGAAAAAAAAATCTGAAGGGTAATTATAAGCCACCCACTGTTTGTAGAAACTCTGTTTTGGCTGTTGAACAAATAAAGTGTGCGTGGAACGCCACGCGACAAAAGTGAAACTTGTTTTAATTTTTATTTTTTCAATGTTTGATTATTGGATTTTTTCAATTTTGCATTATTGGACTTTTTAATATTTGGTTTTTGGACTTTATTAATTTTTAATTTTGGATTTTTAAATTCTGGATCTTTGAATTTTTTAATTTTGGAATTTTTAAATTCTCGATCTTTGAATGTTTTATTTTTTGGATTTTTAAATTTTGGAGATGTGTCGGTTTACAATACCCAGCCATTTAGTAAAACAAAAACTTTATATACCTATATATGCTTGGGGAAAAAAAGAATACCAAAGTTTAAAAGTTTAATAAGTGTAAGTAATAATGGAAAATTCATTGGTCTTTTAACAAAATTCCTTGTCATTTTTTCACTATTTTAGGTAGTAAATGCATTTTTCTATTTTGCATTTTTTCATTATTTTATGGTCATTAAATGCCTTTCCCTACTCATTAGTAAGTAACTGGATACAATTGGCAGGAGTCATTGGTTTTAAGTGGGAAAGATTCTCCCTTGACAAGCACCGCTTGCAGTTTCTCGCGAAGCAGGTGTTAAGTTTCGTGTCAATTGTTGAAAGATTATAAATAGTATGCAGTAAATAGAGCTAGCGATTCTTGAATGATAAACAATCCTGAGAAGTGCATGACAATATATAACATCCCGGGGTTCTGAAAATTTCATTTCCTCAGGCAATGGCTATACAAAATATACTAAACTAAACTAAACTCCGTGGCCCTACATCCCTGAAGGGACTTGGCCTACCACCCGACCGCTGCATCATCGCCCGTAGGCAGATGGCAGGATTGGGGGGCATGTGGTCAGCATGCCGACACCCACGGCCGTTAATGGTGGTTTTCTTGACCGGATACAAAATATACTCCCCATATTAATTCTGTCAAATTGTATTATAATGAGGGCCCGGATTCTGATGACCTAAAATTGTTTGAAAAATGACCCTAAATTTAAAGAAAAAGACTAAATAATTATAAAAAAATTACCTAATAACTGACATTTTATTTATAAAACGTTATTATTGTACACACAAAGTATAGACTACTTAAATTACTTATTTCTTGTGTCAGAGTTTCGAAATATTTACATTGTGAGTTAATAATATAACAATTTGATTACTTACTTGTCTTTCACAATAAATAAATAAATAAATAATGTATTTACCTGTGTCTTTTACTTCTGCTGCAATTTTCCTACATGCGGCACTCGTCACAACTGTCTTACTATATGCGGCAATGGAATAGTTCCAGATTCACTCATGAGCTTTCACTAAATGAATTATATGAATTACAGAATTGTCTTCTCTTCTTCCCGACACGTTCACTGCTCGAAATATCGTAAGCAAGAAATCGCTCAGGCGACCAGCATGCTGCACTTCGAGAGATATATCGCTTGCGATAGTTGCGCTATCGCGTGAGTGTGAACCTTTTTTATCGCCTCCCTTTAGATTTCAAGTATCTGTCCGTGCGTGTCGCGTATCGTATATCGCTTATCGCTTATCGCCTGAGTGTGAACCCTGCCTTAGAGGTACGTTAGTATTTCGTCTCGTCTTGTGTATATAATCACTGGATGTGTATTTTGTACGATGTTTGTGAAAATATTATGCTTACTTACTCAATCGCAATAGACAATTCCTAATCAAGCTAAAGGAATATCATAGATTACAGTCTGATTTAAACAACCTGCGATTTGTGACATTTGCTGGAAGAATATGTTTCGAAAGATTTTCTGAAGATATGCGAGATGTTTGCAATTTGGAGTGCTGCTAAACAGCTGACTGAAGTTTTAATACAAGTAATACAGCGTAATACAGCGCAGCTCTCCCGCTTTTCCAGTTCTAGTGAACTGTCACAAGTCGAAAGTTATTTAAATCAGACTTTAGGCAAGGGGATACTTTTATCCCAGTGACAAAAAATTAAATAAAGTCCTTAGAAATAATTTGTACTCATGGCCGTAGCAAGGTCCTTCTGCGCCCTTGGCGAGTTTGACAAATCTGCGCCCTCCAATACTGGGGGTCTGAACAATTTTTTTTTAAATCTCTGTAAAATTGTTTATTATTTTAATATAAAACGACTGTTGTTATCAAATAAAACCTAAACCTCAATTTGAAAATGAACTAAGTGTTGGACTTTCTAGGTACTAAAACCTTATTTTCAGACGACTGAATTACTTAAAAAATAATTAAATCATAAAATCTAGAATTTGTATTGCTTGGTAAATTGCACCAGCCTAAAAAAAGGTGTTTTTTTTTCATGGATAATTTTGCGCCCTTGGCGGGGGCACATCCCGCCACCGCCTAGCTACGGCCCTGTTTGTACTGAGCCATAAATCGAACTTTGATCTTCTGCTGATGCGCTTTTAGTGACGTATGTACACTTACCTGTCTGACTTTGCCTAGAAATTAAACGATACGTGGATGCAGAGTTCAACGATTAACTTTATTAATTAGTTAAGCATGTTCGTTACCTTCTCTGACATGCTGAAGGACGGCAACCTCAAATCAGAAGGGATGTCTGTTATCTAATTGTCCTGACCTCAACCGTAGTGGCTACTTATTATTCCGTGTTCAATTCATGGAACATTTTCACTTCACCAGTTACAATGTGCTTACTGCAGTAGAATAATTGTGAAGCAAATGTGCATCATTAATATCTGATCTCGAAACGATTACTGATTTACTTATAATTACATTTATATTGTAAACATTTAGCATAATGATTTGCGATTACACGAAAACACTCTGTTGAAATATAATTAGCCCTACAAAGCAGTACGGTATGCCCATCAACAGCATTAATAACTACAGAAAGACCTGATTTAAAATATTTCCTACAACATTTAGAACATTTTGTAAGACAATTATATATTACTTTCAAATTTCTACTTAGCCTAAATCGACTTTATTTTATTTCTATCAATTGCAAAGCCTTCCCATTGTATTTATGTATAAAAGTAATTTTTCCACCTTGTGCACTAGTAATAGGAAAGAGAGAATTAGATAAATGTTGAAAAGGAAAAAATTATATAATCTTGGTATTCAGTATTTAATTGGTACTATATAATTGTAATACATGTATAAGATATATTGTACTATTACAGTTAAGTTATGATTAATATGATATCAAACTAAGTTGTGATAGTCAAAGTTTAAAATATACTATACACAGATATAAATGAATTGAGATATTTACATACTAGTAACATACAACTCCTTAATTTGTAATATCGTCATTCAATCATAACATTGAAGTTTTCTATGTATTGAGTATGGTTACCTTAGGAGTTGATAATAGTACAATCAAATATATACGTACATATAGTTAAAAACCAACTAAGGCCATAGAAGACAAGCCACCTTAAAATATATACACAAAACATTGATCTTCTACATTATAGATGCATTGATAGTTGGTTGTAGATTATTATTAATACATTTATTGAATATTAATACTTCCCATTGTAGTAAAAGTAAAGCTTACTTCTTTTCTATACCTAAAAGGTTAGAGAAGCATGCGTATTTTTTACCTTACGGATAGAGTATGGTATCGCCGACAGATCAGTCTCAAGTAACATTTTTGCAAGCTGTGTTCATGACGATTTATGTACAATGGAAACGAAATGTTAAAATCGTCAACAACAATCCTAATTTTTGAACAGTTTTCCATATCTTTGTCTCCACGGTGACATTACCGTCACGGAGGCTCTGGATTAATTATAACTCATAATATCCACAAGGGGGTACTCCGTAGCATAATGGTTGTGGCGCTGCCCTACTAACCGGAAGGTCGCGGCCTGCCGGAATTTTTGTCCTTCACGCATTCTTTTACAAGCCTTTCAACCTACAAACATGAGAAAGTCAGTTCTGTACATAAATACCATCGAACTTGACTGATATCGAGCCAGCGAACTTGTGCACAAAAAGCCATAATGATTGCGCCATTCCGATTGACTGAAACTAAGAGCTCTTAGACCTGAAAGTGCTCTAAGGAAATTTACTGTTTTTTTAATCGCTTAAAGATTATATAGCAAACTCCCTATTTCCGCAGAAGCTGTAATTTCGCAGTATCTGGATAGGGTCTACTTTATTTAGTGCGAAATTGGGAACAGGAATGGAATATGTTGGCCTTACTGATCAGAGGGCAGCTTCTCCTCTAAGTTACAGTTTTCCTTTGTTTTATTACTGTTCCCCAGTTTCGCAGTAAATTAGTGTATTATGCAATGAGTCTACAATTGCATTTATTAAGGACGCCCCGAATCTTATTTACAATTATAGAAAAGATGCATGTAACTGCTTTTGTTATGCTGTAATTAAATGCTTAACTTCTTAGTTATAAAATACCTTGTATTAGGTAAAACGGCAAAGTCGCAATGTAGGGGACCCATCTCGCGATATGAGCAGGTTTCCACGGACGGGTGATTTTTTTTTTGTATCTCAGCGAGGCAGGCTGACCAACATGAAGCTACTTGCTTAGTGACAGGTTCTGTTATGTTATGAACAGTGATATTAATTTAGTAGGGCATTTTGAATTCTGCAGAAATTCTAGTTTAGTGGCAGTTAGGTTAGGAACGCTGATATTAGTATTAGTGACATGTTCTGTTAAGGTATGAACAATGATATTAATTTAGTAGGGCATTCTGAATTCTCCCGTTTCGTAATTAATGTGCCATATTGTATCTCCCGCGAGGTTCGTTGTGTTGGTGAACCTGTTTCTCAGAATTCTACGTGTAAAGCTGGTGTGACGTCACTACTCTAACGTCCAATCACGAGTTTCTTCATCTTAGGGAGATAAAAAATTTTCGGAATTCATGCTACTTTTCGCAAGATCGTGTTATAAAGGAAAGTGTATCGTTTAAGGCGGGTGGATTGGACCAAATGATTCGTCGAGGCAACATCTCTCCAGAGAACTATCTATAACAAAATACGTTTGATATTAGGTGTTTTATGAGAAGAAAATTCGTTCTCAAAGTGGGCCCCCATACAGTGCGATTTTACCGGTAAAAAATGAATATCACCTCGGTGACCATGAAGCTGATAGTTGTTCTTGTCCTTTGCGATAGATGGCAGGCGACAAAGACACTCAGGGAACATGGCCTCGCATGGACATTTTAACCTCTATAAACACACATTAAAACACGAGAAATAAATTTAACGTATTACAGTATTAAAATTAATAGGAATACAATTTATTTCATTTTAAATACAAGTTGTTGATTGTGCAGATTGAATTGTAGTTGCTGTGATCAGGGCTTGAAGATTGATCCGCATATGATATTAATCGATATTTGGAGTAACAGCAACAACCGTACCTTAATAAAAGGCTGTACTTCCTTCTGTGACATTAAGATGTTTTTACATCACGTATATTAGACGTGTCATGGCAAATTATGGTCGAACAAAAAACAAACAAGATACTGTGAAATTAAGGCAATTGCGAAAATAAGAACGTTTGCCCAAATTCTCCCAGAAATCTTAACACCACTAATATAATCCTCTAGATTCAAAATCCCCTAAACGCCAAATTATATTTTCTTATTTTTATACATCACCAGATTTTTATGGATGGCTTAAATTGGTTTATTTATATGTGAGGTTCAAACCCCTCTAAAGTACTATATAATGTCATGTAGAATATCAGAGTTAAGTTCAAAAACCCCTCTATTCCACTGCTTTAAACTTCAAAAATACCTCTATTTTTGATTGGGGTTTAGGGGGTTTTGAACATAGAGGATTGCGAATAGTCTCATCTGATGTCTATATAGGATACATATTCTGTCTGTAGGTCATGTGGCAGGCATAATACACCGTTAAGGTGACGGAAAACTGCTTATATTTTAACGGTTCGTTAACTGCTATTATCGGTAGAATAAATCGAAGCATCAATATTGTTAACAATTAAAATCAATTTGAAGAACTCCCTATAGATGTGCGTTGATCTCAGCCTTCTAACTGGCTTGTTGGTCACGAACATAGGGTGGAGGGGGGGAGTGCATCAGCGGCTCGCAGTCACAAAGAACAAATGTTTTTTGTTTCGTGAAATTTGTTTTACGTTTATAACTTGTAGAGTAAATAGAAGCGTGTTCATCAGAGTGCATTGTTTCATGATCAGTTATTTCTGTGTGCAGCATCCAACTCGACCCGCTCTCACGTTCATTCCGGCTCGAGCACTGATGTATCTCAGATGTCAGCGGCCCCCACAATCTTCATATCCCTCACTGTGTTTCCCTTCATTTTTCTCTTCTGTTCTATTCTTCCTACCTAGCTGTCTCCTCTCCTTTGATCTTTTTAACTGTCGGATTTCCATCTTTGTCTGTTTAACTTGTATTTTGCTATGTGTGTCTCTTTGCTTAACAGTTTGTCTGATTTTCCTCTTTGTCTTTTTTGCATATGCCTGCTTGTCTGACCTGCATTTACACGTGTACCTCTACCTGATATCTCTTCACATCTGTTGTATTCTACTCTTATTTTAACAGTAATATATGTGACTTTGTGTGATCTGTTTTCTTATCTTTGTCTAGCTATTTTTCTATTTGGACTTTATCTATCTGCTTGTCCGTATTCGTCTGTCTTTTTACTGTCTGATTTCCTTCTCTATATTTCCGCTGTCCCCTCTGCCCTACTGTCTAATTTTCTGATTGCCTGCCTGTCCGTACTCTCTTAACAGTAAAAATACAACTTCCTCTTTCTGATCTGTAAGATTTGACACTTAATCTTTCTTCTTCATGTTTTCTATCTGTCTGATATACGGTACCTTCCTCTGATCTGCCTTTTCATTAGCTCCATCTAATCTGTAGATTCTTTTTCTACCTTCCGGTTTGATTATCCTCTTACTACAGCCTGTGCATTTAGACGTGAGCACTTACATGCGCCGCAGAGATAGGGCGGGACGGGAGGGGAGTGTGTTGATAGTATGAATCACATGATGACTGATTCCACTGCGCATTGTGTTTATAGTGCTCTCGTCTAAATGCACGGACAGTACATCTGTCTGTTTTTTATTTCTGTCGTTTGTAAGTGCCTTATTTGTCAGTGTATATGTTAGTGTTTATATGGAGTATAAGTTAAACATTGTTTTACTCAGTAAGAGCTTTCCATTGACTTCTCATTTTTGCCCATGTCATTAGTGTAACTAGTGATGAGCAAATGCAAGACCAAGACCAAGACTAAGGCGGTCTTGGTCTTGGTCTTGGTCTCGCACACTCAGTCTTGGTCTTGGTCTCGCATCGGTAACCCTGGTCTTGGTCTTGGTCTTGGTCTTGCATACTCGGTCTTGGTCTTGGTCTCGGTCTTGCATACTCGGTCTTGGTCTTGTTGCAAGAGTCTTGCATTTTTCTTTTACGCATCTTACTGTGATTGATGGCGTTTACGTGATTTACAGTTACACCGATTACATGTGTGTTATTGCTTGCGAAAGTAACGAAAGCTAATTGCTTTTAGTTGCTTGAACCGTGAAAACAGTAACAAAACAACTGAAAGCTATTTCATCTTTAGCCATTAGTTATTAAGTGACAGAACGGTACTTTATTAAATTTGTGTGGGGGACGGGAAAATGTCTGTCCGTCTGTCTGTCTGTCTGTCCATGTGTCTGTACTCGCGATAACTCAAATGCGCTTTATTGGATTTTCATGAAACTTGGTATACGCACTTACAACATCCATAGGAAGAAGTCTATTTATTTTCGCTGTTGCGTTTCTACTGGATGCAACCCCTGCAAGTGATTAGCAAAATACCTTCCTTTCAACTTGCAAGCAGTCGCACAGACGAGTTACACGTTTTCATTCCTTAGAAAGTAGAAACAGCTATCGTTTCGTTGTGTTGTTGATTGTTGTAACGTAGTGTTTCAACATGAAACAAAAACGAGTAACCGTAACAAAACAAGGTCTGTGTGGCGTTACTTTACATATAAGAGATCAATTTTATAAAATGACTGTAAATGGATATACCATTAAAATGGTTTGTGTCCCGTTCTTATTTTAAAATTTGAAGAGTTCAGACTACAGTATAGTAGGATTAAGCCACCCACACAGCAAGGCCCATTTAATGTCCCGGTCAAGTACATATTTAGAAATCAGTTTCCCGGGGGTCCTAAACTGATGAACCAGAAATTACTGACATCTTCTCTTCCTAAGTAATACAAAAAATATTTTTTTAACTAATACTTTAAAAATCTCATATTTGGGTGGGGGGGGTGCGGTCCGGACCCACGTCCTTGCCTCCTGTCTATTGCCTTGCCTCTTGTCTATTTTAAATTCATAAAAAATTGTTGGTCTATACCTATCAAATTTTGCTGTTTTATTGCCATTGATATGCATATTTTAGAATTTAAAAAATGTTTAATTGGGAATAGGTGGAGCAGTTGATTTTATACAAGCATTAAAACTATCCGTCGACCGGTGTCTGAAATTTCTTATATATAAATATTAACAATAACAAGTTATGTCCAAAAAATTAAGTACAATGTCATTTGAAACGTAATATATATTTTTTGGGTAAAACTTAAAAAGGTATGAACAATACCGAATGCATTTAAAACGTGTTGGATTTTTACTTTGCATTTTATTTCCTTATAGTGACTTGTTCTTTTTCTGTTACATGTAAACATTAATTTAGGTATTGGTTAAGAATTTCAATGTATTTAACTTTTTTATTAAGTAATTTCATTTAAAGTACTAATCAAGAAGATTCATTATTATGCGTGTATCAATGTGAGAAAACATTTTAACAGTTTTTCCAAGTTAAGGTAATTAGAAAGACCGCAAAGGACTATGGGCTGTGTGGGTTATGTTGGCACTGAAGTCATAAAACTACCCTGCCACTATTCAGCAGGTAGCCAAAAGTTACTCACTCCACTATCCCACTGGTTGGAGTAGGGTGTATAGAAAAAATGGGGGAAAACCAGAATTTCGAGGTTTAAATAATCGCCAGATGTGTTTAAGCAGTCATATTGTCGTTTAGGAAAGAGACGTGGCGGCTTCTTGCTGTAAATGGTGTTTATGTTAAGTCCTGATTATACAAATTCGTGGAGTGAGTAACCTTTCATAATAGTATGTTTCTATCTCTTTCTGTTCAATTACTGACTTCTGCCAAACATCTTCTGTCTCAATTTTCTGATCCGTGCCAAGTTACAACAAACAGACTTTAGTGTCGGCATTACACCATGTCATAAATTTCTCAAGGGTCGGCGTAGCATATCTTTCAAATGAAGGTATGTGATTTACAATTGTCCTTGGAGACAATTTTAATCTTTGCTATTTCTTACTATGAGGGAGGAATGTATTGTTCCTACCCCAAGAAGTAGTTTAAAACAAGTTCTCTGCAGGGCCGTGGAGAGAAAGCAAAGGACCTCAGTAAAAAATTTCCCGGGCCCCGTCAAATATTAATTTCACCACTGAAACCCAAAGTATGCAGCAAAAAGATTGTATAAAAATATTACATAATTATTATATAATGTATGTAATGGTATGTAAGTATCCTATTACTTGAAGACATATGATATTTTTGTTAATCACTAAAAAGTTAGTCATATTTTACAAAAAGTTTAAAAGCTTTTCAGTTGTACACACAGAGGTAATAATACGTGTTTTGGAAAAATGCTATCAATAATCATAAAAACTAATCACTGTACAACTAGTGTCTTACTTTTCAACTTAATAACAACATTTAAATTATATATCGGTACCCAACTATGTTTAATCACTATGAAAAATTTGCTTGTTTTGAACAACATAAACTGAAGATAAGATAAACATATACGATTGACAATAAAACTTGACACAATGACATAAGAACTCTTATTAAGTACCAGAATGGTACTTTCTGAGATCATGTGGGGGACGGGAAAATGGCTGTCCGTCCGTGTCTCTCCGTCAGTCTGTCCGTGTGCCTATATGCGCGATAACTCAAATACGCTTTATCGGATTTTCATGAAATTTGATATACATATTTATAACGTCCATAGAAAGAAGCCTATTAATTTTGTACCAAATCGCTTGACCGGTACCGGAGTAACGACTAATTAACGGCCACATGCTTATTAAATGGCAAATCATCACTATACTACAAAGCCGCTTAGCTAATCACTGAGGGCCTTCACCACAATGCAGTCAGATGTTTGTAAATTTATTATATCACATCTTGCTTTAGATGTGAGGCATTCGTTCTGTTGTTATCTCACTTATTCCTTCACATGTGTTTAACGAACTTTCTCAAGAGTTCGGTCTAAAACTATATAGTTTCTGAAAAAAAAGACCAATTAACTACATCTGGCACTTTTTTGTATCAGTTTACCTGATTTTTTATTATATTATGGCACAGTCTATCTTATGCCGATATCAGACAAAGGTTGAGCTAATAAAGTATTCAAAAGGAAAAATGTTATTGTTACTGAGACATGTAATAGGCTATACTACAAAGTAATTATTAAAAGAATGTTTTAAGAATCCACCGTCTTAAAAAATAGCTTTCCTAGCTTTTTACTTTGCAAAAGTATCAATAATACTATTATAATTCAGTTGTCTAGCAAAGATATCTCCAAAAACGTCAATGCTATAAGAGGTCATGAATTTCCTAGGAATCCCGGGTATAATTTTGCAGAGATTTGTACCAATTTTATATGTATTCTATGTATCAAAATTAATCATTTGAAAATTATTATTTTAAATGCCGAACGTTAGTGAGGCCTACTGTTGAGTCCAAAAGGATTTCTGCTTCTACTTTTAAAAAAATAATTTTTCTCCAAGAATAATCCGCTTCAGATTACCTGATTAATTCCGTGTCACCGTTATGCGACAGGACAATGCAGATAAAAAATAAACACATAAAACATAGCTTAAGCTGTTTGTTGACTTATAAAACATTTAATTTCAGAGTAAATTAGAAAGTAAAAAATAAAACCTGGTCGGCCGGGCCGGGGCCCCAAGTCTTTAGTCTCGGCTGCTCCCCCTCTCGTCCTTGCCAGCCTAGCCGAAACAGTTCCAACAAAAATGCAAGTGAAACCGGTCTTTTGCAACCGTTTCATAAAACTGTTATGTGCGCGTAACAGTTTCGGCTACAACCTTTATCTAGAAACAGCTTATTTTCCCACCTCTACCGGTAACGGTAACGGCACCTTTCAGTAGTGGTTGCTGGCTTGCTGCGTACATAATCGAGCATTTAAAACATTTTCAATATAGCAAGACTGCAAGAGTCTTGCAGTTCGGTCTTGGTCTTGCCCGAGTCTTGCAGACTTGGTCTCGGTCTTGGTCTTGGTCTTGCACATTCGGTCTTGGTCTTGGTCTTGCTAACGCAGATGCGGTCTTGGTCTTGGTCTTGGTCTTGCATTTTCTGCAAGACCAAGACCAAGACTGCAAGACCAAGACTGGTCTCGCTCATCACTAAGTGTAACCAGTAAGGAACTATACCCGAGACGAGCTAAGAATGAAAACTGAAGGAAACAAAAACCAGTGTGTCTGTCTCACTCTTAAGTCATACGAGTAATGTGCTAGAGTGAGAAAGGTGCATTGGCGTTTGTTTACTTCAGATTCCCTTCTTAGAATGGCCAGACTTTAGGCCTGCCATCCGACTGTTGCGTCATCTACCATAGGCAGATGGCAGGATTGGGGACATGTAGTCATCGTGCCGAATTCCATAGCCGTTATTGATGACTTGCTGAACTTATTTTCTTGCTACTTCTTTATCAAGTAGCTCAATTTGTGTAACGTGCACACCGTTCAGAAGAACAAAAATCCGACGAGGTACCGGAATCGAACCCATGCCTGCGGATCCGTAGTCAGCAAAGCTAACCACTAGACCTTTCGTACTATAAGCTTTTAGAAGATGAACACTGAACCTATTTCACTTCACCAGTTACATAAGCCATCTTCTACATGTAGGCTACTCCTTCTCTTCGTAACAGCAGCCAGTTAGTTAATGACCAGTTATTTTACTCATCTATTTGTCCAGTCAAACTATCTTTACCTTAACCTATTTCACATGACGCGATTTTCAGTGTCACATAACCAAATTGTTGTCACTACCAAGCACAAATCTTTTATTCGTGTATCGTATTTTCATTTCTTTTCGTTACTCTGTTTTTACCCATATTCTTTCATACTTTTTTATTTTTGTTATTTTGCCATTCCTTTCATTTTTCTTTATTTTTCTGGTTATACTCTAAATTACTTTTATGTGTGAGATCGAAGTTAGTTCTGCCTGTTTTGCACCTCTAATGAATGAATTAATGTATGACCTTCACAGTTCATATATTATGAAATGATGATACAAATTAGCTTTTATGACCTAACAATAAAGAATTAAGTGCTAATCAAGAAATGTAAAATCTTAAGTGTAATTACGGAAGGAATAGTTTATAGGTAATTTCGTAATAACGAGAGAAGAGGATGAGAATCTGCGTGCTACACCGTGCAATTAGAAAGCCTTTTTATTCACAATTACAGTCAAAATATATGTGTAGGCCTAGACGAACGTTTTGTAAAATAAAAATGATTAAAAAAGATATGCAAGAATTTTTCTCAGTCACACAATTAACTGACGTGGCCCTGACTTTGACTCTCACGCACGGCGGTTTCGCTTTGCTTCCGAGAACACAATTTATTATAATGATAATGTTAACAGTGGGAGAGGTACTTCTAGCCCGAGAGCATTTCGTGTACCAAATTCCTCAAACAAATGTTCGTTTTGTTTTCATTACTCTTGGATATTGGAAGTAATACATTCATATATTTGAAAAGTAACCAATGGTGTAGTCGAGAGTATACTTAGGTATAGGACCTCAGTTTAACTTCGCTTGTTAGCATTCGCCTTCTGCTTTATTGTGTGTAACCTCTGATTTAGTTACTCTTTATTTACTTATTATCTATTTATTTTAACTAATCCTTCCACGATTGACTTACCATGACATTATTAAATGCATAAGCATTTTAGTGTTATTTCAGATTGTGTGATCTTAATTCTGTTTTGAAAGTTAGTTAAGTGAAAGTTTGATTCGATTTTTTTAGTAGGCCTATCGATAGATTTCACCAACATAGTTACAGTCCTGCGGAAATATTAGGTTATAATAGGCCTGCTGAAAACAATTGATACATAAGTACTTGTATCTATTAACTTGGTTTTGGATAATATTGTTATTAAATAATTTGGTTAATAATATACAACAAAAGTGAGACTTGCGAGCTTATTGATTTGACAACTCCTCAAGAAGATATTTGTGAAATGGTGCTGTAGTTTTCGTGTTTAAATGGGATGGTTATTATGTGGCTTATTTCATTTGTCATAAAATGAGTGGTATAATTATACGCTTCTTTTGCACAAGTTGAATTAGAGAATAATTTTGCAATGCTTTATGCATAAATGTCTTATAATATCCGGTCCTATGCAGTTAAAAATTCAATATAAAAGTATCTTTAATATAAAACAATCCTAAGCCTAATAGCAAATTGTAGGAGTACAGCACTGGAAGTAAAAAGTTTAACTCTTTCCAAACTGCGTCGACACGAGTGGAGCAGTTGGCAAGGCACGGCATTCTGGAACCATGCTCCCGGGTTCATCCTGTTTGCGTAAGTGCGATAATCTCATGTTTGAAGATTTACGGGCACGTGAAAGAATTCCTGCGGGACAAATGAAAACACGTCTACAACAGTTAATAACCATAAAAATACAAAACTCAGAACCTCATTATTCTTATTAATTCTGTATGAAACAATATCACCTGAAATGTTTAAGAAAGAAATTATGCAGTTGATAGCAATATTTGCTTTCATTGTACACAGACTAGTTTATGGGATGTCGATGGAAATTGTGTTTGCGTAAAAAAATATTTTACCCTCATTTTTTCTAGCTTGGGCTTTCAAACTTTGTATATTTAATAAACACTTCAGTCTTTCTAATAAAAAGTATTGCAATAAATATTGCCGTACAGAATATCCAAAAATTCATATTCATAAAAAGGGAACTCTCTATCTTATTCTCCATAAGTATAGTCTAGGCCTGAATGAAATTTATACATTATTCCTTTTATTCTCAATACCAAAATGTTCATTGTATTCTAGGAACTCAATGTTTACGATTGTGTATTTTGGTTTTACAGATTTTTTTTATTTTAAGATTTTATGTTTGTTTAAATTCAGTGCATCTTGACTCACAGTTCAGTTATTAATAAATTTATTTCATTCCCTCTAGTTTCCATAAGTGAAGTCAATGTCATATACAAATCTTGAAACTTTCAAAGCTCTTGCTTCAGCGGATGAAAAAAGAAAGGTATAGCCTACTTATTTGAAAATAATGTCAATCCGAGAAAAAGCATTTACATTTTTATTACATTACACTATGCACCCGAAGGGTCGCTTAATTGTTTTCTCGCGTTTCTAGTGAATATATCTCAATGGAATTTTGGCGAGTTAAAATTGGATTGGAAAAGCATAATATTTTTTATTTCCTTATTTTACTAATGCCGTCCTCCTTAAGCCTCTTAGCAGAAGTGTCTTAACTCCAAGTGAACCTTGAAGAACTAGAGGCCTAGAATGAAATTACAATTAGATAAGATAAAGAAGAATTGATAGAGGTCGTTCATTACCAGATGCATGCTTCTTCCAGCCAAATGGTGCATACAGTAGCTTATTTGTGAAAAAAAAATCAGTAGATAAATTCACATTAAACGTACGTGTTTCAAACAAAATATATCTTATGTTTCCATTGCATTTTCTTACTACAAAGACAATGAATAGTGTCCCAAATTAGTGCATTTGCCACTACGTCTTACTGGCCTCGCAGAAACTGATAAAGATATAATTTAACACATTGGAATTTGTAAAAAGTTAATTATTGTAATAAACACTTATATGTATGTATGTATAATTTAATTTTTACTAAGACTATAATTGAACATGTAACTTGTTTTCAGGATATAAAAATTAATGAATGAGCAGAAACGTTTGATGCTTTTATGCTTCGAAGACTCCATAATGCTTATTCGAACACTGTGATTGTTTCATAGGTCATGCTAACTCCAACTAAAATTGCGGTGCTGCTAAGTGATGCATATAATGCTCTTATTTTCATCGTCCCCACTCAGCTAGTCAAACGTCGGCATTTTCTTCTGTGGTCTGCCGGATTATACGTATTAATATTTATTGAGGGTGGACAGTAGTTTGCACTCTAAAATTCAAGCAGGTGGCAGACTCTGTAGCCAAAGCAGTCTAATAACAATAGTAATTTAATTTTTAAAAAGTTGGCGTTTCTTTGATTCTAGTTTCCGACTGAGATATGACAACACTTCAACATGCGGCTATTAACGAGTGTGTCCTTCTTGCCTCAAACAATCAACATTTCAAAGACAGCACCGGTGGGAACGATGATAGTAAGACAACTATACAAAGTAAATGTTCTTAAATTTAACGAAGAATTTTTACAACAGTTATTGACTCGTTTGAAATTATTTATATCCTTTTAACGAGAGAAATAATAGGAAGAGAGAAATAAATAAAGAAGTAAATAAATAATAAATAGGTAGTAAGGAAGGAAGAAAAACGATTGGAAAAAAGAAAGTAAGAACTACGAAATACAGGACGAAATAAAAATGAAATAAGAAATAATAATCACAAGATACGTTGAGAGCAGCAAGAGAAAACGAGAATTAGAATCAAACTAATAAGGAACAGAAGTACAGTAAATCAATTACAAAATAAAAAAAGAAATAAAGAAAGCAAATGAAACAAACAAGCTAACAAAAAAAAGAAAGGAGGAAAGATAGGAGCACATGTAGATAGTTACAAAGAAATGGAGAAAGATATAAAGGAGGGAAAGGAAATAAACGAGTGAACCAAAATTAAGATAATAGACAGTGAGCTAAAATGAATGATAAGAATGACAAAGAGGTAAAAATTGAATAGGACAACAGAAATAAAATAAAAAAGAAAGTAGCTTACAACGATTCTGTAATAAAAGAGAAGAACCGAAGCAATGAGATAATTAATATAAGATAAGGAAGAAACTGTAAAAGAGAGAAGGAATGAAGAAAATTAGAGAATGAAATAAAATAATTGAGTATAAAGAAACGTTAAAAGAAAGCAAGTAAAAAGAACCAGAATTATGGGTAATAAACAGACTTCCTAATTCTCAGCACTTTACTATGCTTATTTGGACTTGTCTTGTTGAAGATTATTAATGCGAGAGTTGTAGTAGTGTGTTTCCGCACCTCTCCTCATTACGCAGAATACAGAATTATAATTACGGCTCTGTTATTACTAAATTTTCACGATTGTAATGAATACGAAATAGAAGCATTAGACAGCGGTAAATAAGTGGAGGATTGTGTGCTCTTCCCTGGATTAGATCTTAATCTCTTTCCGCCGCACGACCTGCAGATACCATGTGACACTCATCTGAAGAATGGCCTTCCACATACTTAATTCACTGGAGAAGGTTTACAGCACTTACAAATATAAACAGGGCTTTCTAATGAATGCTACACGAAGGAGGGAAAAAAACTCCGTAGTAATGTGCTATTGCGTTACAACTTAGGAGAAATGTCAGCTGTCCCGGATGGGAAAAGGGCAATAATAATATTCTTGCTACAGCTCTTATCTCCCTACTTGTATTTGCTCTTATTATTGCGACCTTAGAACGCAAATTTGAACTCTGTTTCTTCACTACAAAGAAAGACGTTTCCATTTCAATCCGTGACTAAGAAAAGAGATTTCTACAACATTACCATAGGCTTCAGATCGGTGACGGAGCAGGGTAACAGAAATTGCAGCATGTATTATTTTGAAATAAGAAAACATTTAATAATATTCACTATTGATTAATAAGACCACCTGGATGTTCGTGTAGTTTGCGTCGGATCCGCAGGCCCTGGTTCGATCCCCAGTAGTTCCTCGGAAAATGGCGATTCAAACCGAAGGGCTACTTGATTAAGAAGTGGCGCCTCCAGTCACGGAAACTTTCATTAATGGCCTAGGTGTTTTCATACTGACCACATGCTCCCCAATCCCGCCGTCTTCCAATTGTAGATGGCACTGCGGTCGGATGGTAAGTTTGGATGCAACGCCACGGAGTTCAATTTTACAATCATGGCAAGGGCTATAACACTTTATTCTAACAATGCTTTCCCTCTGTTTTAAACATATTACATTATGGGCCCAAATAATAATAATTGCAATAGGTTGCGCTGCGTTATAGGACAGGCTTATGAACAATAAATACTGTGGTTTATGATTACTAGAGCCCGGAAGTCTGTGAAAAATCATATTTTTAATCATGTAATGTATTGTTAAAATGTTTAAAAGACGAGAAAGAAATAACACAAAATCGATGACTTCGTTTTGTATATTGTGTTAGTTTTGCGATAATGCATCATATTTTCTTCATATTAATATATTTGTTCATATTTTATTAAATTGTCACATTTTTAACCACATATTTCTGATAGATTTTAAATATTGTGCGTATCTCTGTTAATTCAAACATTTACACCATATTTCCCTATTTGTAATGTTTTGAGAACCGACTGTACAATAGTTGACGGTACATTGTTTTGGGAACTGAATGTATAATGTTAAAGCAACCTATTAGTTTTCAGTTTACTAACACTTGTTACTCTGACTTCGTGTTAAAAAATTGTTTTGTAATATAATTTATACAATATCTACAATTTTTTTTAATTTACAGTGTAATTTAGCTAACAAGAGAAAGTGCAGTATTAAAATTACTTAAATCATAGAACAAACTTTACAGGATGTGGAGCAAATTTTTCCAACTTTAGAGCATACTTGCATGCATATTTCTTCTTGTGATAGAGGATTAACTTCTGAGCCATTAGATAACGGTTGTTATTACAATATTGTAACGGAGTGATTTGTGTTTCTTTCATAATGCGGAAGAAAATCAAGGGCCAGCAGTTATATTCGATAATATTTTTCAAATACATATGTGATCCCTGTACAGGCTGTGAAGGCCATTTTTATTTATTTCATCTTTTTTCAGGAAGCTCTAATTAACGTAAAATTGTTTATTAACGTAATAACGGGAAACGATCCCACTTCCTTTGTTAAAGAAGTTCTGTCAATGACTGCAAGTTCGTTTACACAAATGATTTACGTGGTCTCTCATATGCTCATTCGTCCAAATAATTTATAATCGGAACGACACTTCCCTTTTCTCCACAGCTCGGATGTGGTCCATAGCCCCTATGTAGAGGCCAAGTTTTAACATCAATCAAAATAATGGTAAAGAAAAAAACTGAAAAATTAGTGATTGTGATACGATAGTGATCAAACTTAATTGGTTTAGGAATGTTTAACAATGACGTGAGAAATGAAGGAATGTACCACCTCCGTAGTACAATGATTAGCGTGGCTGGGTTGATATCCAGAGGACCAGGTCCAATCGCTGTACGTCTTTGAACTTTCCTGATGTTGAGATGTCCGGAACGGGTGAACTCATTGTCGAGGGATAACGAAGGAGCAAGTTCAATAAACATAAGACGTTCCCCAAATACTTGGCTCCATCTACCTTTTAAGTTCAAAGACGGAGACAGATGATGCAGCAATTACACGGTTGGCTGTCTCAGTCCATTGGAAATAACGTCACGATATTTTTTCTTTAGTTTTACTTTCTTGATCAGAAGAGAAGACTACAGGAAACCGTAGTTATATCGGGTGACTCTGTATTCGAACCTCCGAGCTATCATTCATTACTGTGTTGAGTATGATTATTATTGTTACTAAATCAGGATCATCAGCTGATAGACTTTCTTGCTTCTCTTCATCTTCATCATTTTCATCAGCCTTCCGTTCTTCTTCCTCATGCATATGTGTACGATGATAATCACTGTCGTTCCTCCTCCCCTAGCTGAGTTTGTCTCGGGAGGCTGCATGAAAATGTAATGAGGTGCAATCTCTGCGTGCGGAGGTGCTGATTGAGCTCTGTCAAGCCCGGTGCTTTCAAAATTGCCAAGCTTTTGTTTCAACTCATTGAAGGGGTCAGAGAGTCTTGAGAAAGGGTTGACGGCAGGAAGGGTTGCAAGCAAGAGTCGTGTATGTCCTCCCGCCCCCAGGATTGGTGGAAAATGTCACATGACTCTTGCAAGTACTACTTCATTGCAATGAAGGCTTCCCCCTTTTGTTTTCAATGTGGGCGTTCATTTACCATGGCTGACGTTTGGAGGCTCCTCATTGGTTCGTTCCGTTTCTCTTACCTTTTAATGGAAAGGGGGTTGCTGATGCTTTTTGCACAACTATGATGTACCCGTTACCGTATTGATCTCTACACTCTTTTTTATCTTTGTTGCATCTCGCAACATCCCCAGTGAGGATCTTATTGTGCCCCACCCTCCACATGTGTTGAGTGCCCGCCATATTGCGTCAGGTTCGTTTGATGAAGGAGATATGCTCTATACCTAACTCTATGGCTCTCATGTAAAACTAATGGAAAGTTGATGTTTTCCACCTGCGATACAGTAAACGTGCACCAATACAGTAGTAACCTGAGAAAACCTGAATTTCCCTGAGTGACTAGCTGTAGGTCTGGAGGTCACTACTGCCCATCACCAACCGGTGAGAGTTATTAGATGCACTCGAACTGTTGCTGAGTAGTCAGGTATCTTTGTTACTCATATATACTTCCCTCGTCTTTATCTTCCAATCTTCATCCATTTCTCTATAATAACCATTGTTTTTAGGCCTATTCATGAGGAATATGATGTATTAGTTTATCATCTTGGAAAATTCGATTCGACTAATATCGACGATAGTGACCATTCACGCCAAAATATGTTGGTTTAGTATGTTTACAATATTCATAACTAGGGCCAAGATGTTTATGACATGCCATATTTTTTTTTCCTTTGTGATGTTACCATAGCAAATATAATTTAAACATGATATCATCCAATGTGATCAGAATTATGCAATTTTCATTGGTCATATAATGTCATATTTTAGCTTTTTCAGTATTTTTTGTCATTTTTCCGTCTTTTTTCATATTATGGTCATATTTTCAATAATTTTTCATTTTCCCCATGCTTTTGTTTTTTTTTAATTCCATTTTCATTTATTTGCTTACAACCGTCTCAGAGATGGGATTTGAACACCCCAGAATTGTTGCTTGTAACTTCTCAGTATTTTCTTTCTAAAAATACTTTCACAAAATATACGTTGGCCTGCGTATATTTCTGAGAATTAGGAGAAAGAGAGAGATGCGCAAAAAGGGACAGATGCAAAGAAAGCGAACGGAGATATTAGGATGGCTATTGTCAGTTTTCATAGCAAGGTCAACTAACTGCTTCTGTAAATAACTTGAGCAGGTAGAAGTTCTTCTTGGGGGTGCCAAGGGGAAGGGGTGATGGGAAGGAACAACCATCCCTCAGTTATTGAAAAGATTTCGCTGCATGGTGTGCTTCATCGCAATCTCAATACTCTTGGTTTATCATGCCTAAAACTAAGGGTCCGATAAGTGAAAAATTAATATTATTATTTAATAATGTGTTCTCATAAAATTTTAATTGAAAAAACCGACAAGATTTTGAAAAAAAAAAAAATTGTCTCTAGGTCATATTATTAGTCATATTTCGCCATATTTTAGGTCATAAAGGCTTGCATATTTCTAACATTTTTAGGTCATAAACATCCGGGCCCCTATTCATAACATACTAAACCCCTAAAATATTAAATATAATTACAAAGGACTTTAATATAATATGTAAACAAGTAAAACCCGAAATAGAAAAAATTACTTAAAATCTATTGAGCACCCCAAAATCACTATAATCAATAATGCAATTATTATTTTCAGTGTCCTGTGTACACAAAAAAACATGCACACACGTGTGTGTATGTGTAGGCCCATGTATATATATATATATATATATATATATATATATATATATATATAATATTTAACTCAAAGATACCATTTCCGAAATTATATCCTTTGAATAAAATCCTGCCGAAGAAGAAGTGTCTGACCTTACAAGTGCATTTGTGTGTGTATGTGTATTTATATGTCAACAGAGATTATACTCTTTGTTCCGATCTAGCTTAAACATTCTATTCACGATTTATAATAGATTCCACAGGCAGGTTTTGGAATTAGTTTTATTATATGAATTTTAAAAATACTCATTTATAGTACAAGTGGAAAAATGTAGATTTAATTTTGTGGGATAGGTATATCTTCGAAACGAGCCCGTAAGGACGAGTGTTGCAATCCTACGAGCAAAGTGAAAAGCATCGATGGTACCATATGTATCATAAGTTACTATTTTTCACGCAGCCGTCAATATTTGTGAATTAATTAATAATCGATTTATTCAAATGAATTAAGTACCGTGTATTCATATTGGAACCTCGAGCTGCTCTGCCATCTGCCGCATGCATGTGCAAACAGAGGTCATTTATTTTAAGTTGTACGTCTGCCAACATAAGAACTAGCGTCGAAAACGCTTTTCAACTATCAAGTATTAAGATTTTTGCTTTCACCATAAGAAATTTAACATGTGGAGAGCGTTATGAATTTCAAATTTTTAAATTTTCTTCAAACTGAATTAATTTAATAATCATATACATATATTCTTAACTAAAATAGTATTATCTATGCGATTAAAAACAGAGTTGGTTACAATGGATTTTTAACACTACTGCGGTAATGTGCAAACTTTGTTTCATGTGTTAGAATTTTAATTTTCATTCAAGGTGTCTAAAAACTACTTTACTTGAATAGGGCTGTTATATAAATAATTGGCTGGGTTATTACTGTATTAGTTTCTAGATTTTAATAATGTTCTCCACTAACTCTAATAAATTAGTCCCTCCGTGGAAGCAGAGGCTAGTCCTGAAGGAAACTGAAACAAATTACGTAAATATTGTTTGTTCTTCTATCTCAACGTCAAAAGTAAATTATATTCCTTTATAGAATTGATACTAAGAGATTTTTAAAAACAAGAAAAAATGTAAATATGGCATATTCAACACACATTTCATCGTAGAAAACTTTTATTGAAGTTCTCAGCGTAACGATAACCACTTGCTTGTAAGCTGTTCCGAAAAATCTAAATAACACCTTGTCCATGTCTTCATTATAAAAATGAACCCCATGAGACTGCCGAGACATAAAATGTAATAAAATACTACTAGAGTTCATTTCACTTCGTGGATGTAGAAAAAATCAATTCATTAAATGGGTACTTATTTTAAATATTTGGCTTGGAAATTTTCCAAAATAAGAGTCATCGCTGAAATTGTTTGTTGAATAAAGCTGGGTAACTACGGTTCTTTCATTTGTCTCCAGAAATGTAGAAAGATAAGCCTTCCAATTATACATGATTATAGAATTGCTTCAAGTTTTCCGTTTTCCGTTAAGCATTCAAGAAAAGTTAAAACCTTAAACGTGTCCGTAACGCAAATACTAAAATTACTTAAGGTTACCCCAGAAAGGTACAAATCATTTCCACAAAGCTATCTTCCATCCATAAAAATCGTTGACGTAATGTGTATGCCAAAGAGAGTGACTTACAGCTCTTATTAGATATTTGCAGATTGATTTGCATCATTTATTATTTACTTACAACTCAAAGAATTAGTAGATTAGTTACTGAGTGAAATCGTAATTTTCGATATCGATATGTCTCCAGAAGTAGGCCTGTGTTTTTCAGGTTCGCTTATAGTTTTGCCTGCTTGTGTACCAGCATAATTAAAAAATAACAATTGCATAAAGATTATATAAAAGTAAGTTATACATCCAGCTTTTATAAATGACATAATATGTCTTTGAATTAGATTTCGTAACTATATTATAGTTATGAAATCTACTTCAAAGCGTGCACGAGAAATTTCCTCCTGCTTTTTCTTCTTATTTTTCTTCTTACTGCAGACCAAGAAGCTATTTAATCAACATTTTCTCGATGACAAAATAAAAATCGTATATGGTTCAGGTCGAAGATCACTAAGACGACAAAAAATTATACACATTTTGAAAACAGGCTAAACTACAATTTTACGTGGAAACTGAACCACATCAGGAGCCTAGAAAGTTTAACCTGAGTAAGTCGGAGGGGAAAGAAGGATTCGATAGCCTAAGAATTCACACTAATGTGTTCTAACATTTGAAATTAATGAACGCAATATCCATTAGACCATTAGGTCGTAATCTTAGTGACCAAAATCTCCCGTCATACATTGCGGAGATACAAAAATGTTTCCATCAAAATTCGTCTTTTAATTACTGATGTAAGGCTACTTTTCAACTCTGTCATTATGAGACTGGTCTTAGTCCAATAGGTTATGGTTTCGATCGCGCCCCGGTTCAATGGCAAACATGGGAAGGTAAATAAACATAAGAACTAACCAACAAAACCATCTGAAAAAAAAGGCTTCTTATAAGTTCATTCTTCTCACACGTTATGTGGCTTTACTCGTTCGTATCGTTATGTACTATCATTGCTACTTAAAACTGCAGTTCATTTTCATACAATAAAGTATATCAGATGTTCCACTTTTCTCGTGTTTGTGAAGGAAGGCCATATTCCTGTCGGCTAAACATGTCAGGTAACTGAAGTGAAGGAACCTGACTTTACACATATATAATTTTATCTTATTTTAGTTTAATTTTAATTTTCTTTTATTTCTTGGAATTTAATCTGATTGTATCTTTTCACTTTATTATTATTATTATTATTATTATTATTATTATTATTATTATTATATATGCGAATAAGCCCATTAGGACTTCACAAAGTACTTAGAGGCGTGCATTATTTGCCTTCCTTTGTGCCCATATCTCTTTCATTCTTTTACTGTGGGCTTTCTTTCTCTCTTTAGACCACGTTGTTCCATTCTTCCTCTTTGTTTTTTCCTCTTGGTCAACTTGCCATTTGTTAATTCTGGGGAAAAAGATATTTTATGCCGCACACGAGTTTTCACTCCCACTCTTATAATTTATTGTGAAATATGATTTTTGGTGCAAGGGTATTTTTTTATTATGAAATATTTTGTTGTTTATAGTCGTGACATAGGCCTATTATGTTTGGTGCAAGCGTCTTTTATTATTCAGTAGAAGGAAAACCTGTGCGCGGCATAAATTACCGTTTCGCCGAATTTTGGTCCTGAAGATTTGCCGGTTTTGAACATCTTCTGGTGTAATTTCTGCCAGTTTCAAATCGGTTTTGTTTTCGCCGATTCACTTCATAGTCTCTGTTTTCGCTTTACTACTGTTTTCGTAGAATTTGACAATTTGTTTTGTATGTCTATCTGGGTTATTATAATTTTTTATTGTTATTGTTTTTATTATTATTATTATTATTATTATTATTATTATTATTATTATTATTATTACAAGCAAAAGTTTGAACTTCTTTCCTTTCAGGCCTAGATGAAATTCTCCTGTATTAATATTAGGGTCTAAATAAGAACTTCTCAGTGAGGGTAATCTAAAGCAAAGTAAAATAGGGTTCCAACTATAATTTTTTTCTTGTCTTACCTTGCGAAGCCCGTCTCTTGTTTAGGGATCATGCAACATGAGACGGACTTCACAATGTAAGAAAAGAAAGAAAAATTATAGATGGAATCCTATTTTACTTGGCTTTAGTTTACCCTCACTGAGGATTCTGATTTAGAACCATACATTAATACAGGGGAATTTCATCTCAGCCTGAAAGGATGTTCAAACTTTTGCTTGTAATAATAATAATAATAATAATAATAATAATAATAATAATAATAATAATAATAATATTAATTCCTGGATGGAGGCACAGAGGTGTTGTGCCCAACCTCATTTTGCAACGCCTTATAGGCTTTCATACTATTAAATTTCGACGAATTAGTTGGTTCTTTCCCGTAGTTGTGTATAAATAATCATTTTTCGTTCTCAAAAAACCAGTGAGCTTTCGGCAGCTATTTCCTCAGATAATTCTCTAATGATGGTTACGGAGTGAGTTGCGGAAAGCTTTGGCGAAATACATTAAACTTCTTGAGTTTAAAGATATGTTTTAGAAGTTGTTGTACGTATGTGTCATGTAAATTACTTTTTACTCTGGTATAGGCCTATGTCTCTTTGAATCTTTATTGTTAAATTGTAACACCCACACTTTCTTAGTATTTCTTTTGTAAAACGGGGACATGATATAAACACTAATTTTACAGTTCTATGAAATAAGATTCATTTAAAGCAGTATGTATAATGGGGACAAGTATAATATTATTCTTAGCACAGGTGGTAGAATTCTCCCTTTTGCATATTACACAATAAATTAAGGTGTCGGTTGTCCGCTCAACTGACTTGATTACATGTAAAGATAAACCGGTATTTGTTTTACAAAACGTGGAGAACTGTTAAGTGAAGGTTTTGATATAGTTAATTAATTTCGACTCAAAATGTCACTTAGCCAATTTTTTTTCCAGTAACGAAAATCATTAGAGGCATTAAACTGGAATTTGTATCAGTACTCTTTCCATAGTGTGCTATTACTATTAGGTTCTTGTATATGGCTTTCAAATTATGAAAGGGATTTTTGTCTATAATAAAAATGTTACATTTTCCTTTCCATTTGTGCTGAAGTGGCTTATTTGAAATTAAGTCTGCTTCCAATGGCAAAAGCGTAAGAAATTTCTCTAGCACTATTTATAACAAAAAATACTACATTCTTTTTGTTATAGTTTCTAATTTTCTGACATTTCTTGAGTGTAAAAGCATGTTTTAGGAGAGGTAAGTTACGTCAGTGCTTACTGTTTTACTTTTTACCATTACGATAAAATAATTATTTTGGAAAATTTTATCATGTCGTAGTGTTCATTATTATTGCAAGTAGTTAAAGCTTTCCTGGAAGTTTAACAAGGGTATGAATTATCGAGCAGTCTTTGGAAGATATCATGTGATAGAGTCAGCCAGTATAATCCAGAAATCCACAGCAAGGCCACCTTGCTTGGTCTGTTATAAATATGAACACGAAGCTTGACTGGGCTCTGCTCTAATCTTCACGTGGAATTAATTTCTGGGAGGATAAGTGAAAATTTGAACTGATACAGGGCATGCAAATTGCTGTATACTGCTGCCATTTTGCTTCTCTAAGAGCCTCTATGCACGGAATTTATATCATGCAGTTAATGTGGCCACATCTGGCAACTCTTTTCTATCTTGTCTCCGATTTATCGCCCCAGAAGTACTGAACGAGCTCCAGAATTTCATTCCAACAGTGTATTGTCATCTGCTTTCGTAAATTTCTTCTCTGTATATTCTCTTCTCTACGTGGGTACCTCTGCAGGTCACTTAAGCCAAAAATATTTATTATTCGCAGTTTCAAAAAGGTAGTTGAATTCCTTCTTGGTGTGTAATATTCTATTCACTTATTGATATATTTTTTTAAATTGCAAGTTATCGTCTTCTCCTTCTTCTTATTCTTGTAATCTAGGATTACATCCTGTTGATTTCACCATTATTCCATAGATGAGTCGTGTGTACCGTCTTTCCATCTCGTAGCAGGTCTTCCTCTTAATCTTTTTCCGTCCGGTCTGCTTTCTTGAGCCTTTTTTACTAGGCGGTTGTTTTCCATTCTATCAACGTGTTTTTTTCCAAAAGTGTCTTCTGTCATTGATAAATTTAGTTATGTCCTGAATTTGGCATTTGTTCATAATTTCTGTAATGTGTATCTTATCTAATAAAGTTTTCCGCTGAATTGTTCTTAGCACCTTCATTTCACATGTGCTTAAGTTATCGAGGAAAGGAAAAGATACCAACTAACTCACTCCTGAAGTTTAATTTTTCCAGTCAAATCTCCTACAGTTCAGAAATCCAACCCAGGACCGAATTATTATAATCACTAATAGTGGTTACGAAGATTCTCTTAGAATAAGTTTCTGTTACTTCATACAAGTTTAACAGACTATTAAATCCACCTCAAAGACGTATGAAACTGGTTATCACAGTTTTATCAGTTTGTTAAACTTTAAAATGAAATTAAGATCGTTAACTGTGGTAAAGCAGAAATGCAACCGGGAGTCATTATATGTACACGAAGGCTAAATAAACAAATAAATAAAATCAGTAGGGATGGGTCGATACCAGATTTTCTCGATACTCGATACCGATACATGATTTTTTCCTCGATACTCGATACTTCGATACTCGATAACTTCAACATTTCCAGTTTCAATAAATAGGTACATTAAAATTAAAATTTGAGAGAACTGTGTAATACCAACTAAATTAATCAAGTCTGCATTTTAATGAAAAAAAATTTAATACAATCAGTAGCCTATAATTATTTTTAAACTCTACATTAAAGCTAAAATTAGTTTTTTAAACAGTACACTTACAAGTTTTTGTTAAGAAAATACTAGCATTCTCTCTTAATAATTAAGTGAGAATGCTAGTATTTTGCAATTATTGCAGTATTGCAGAATTACAAAAGTATCGAAAAAGTATCGAGCGAGTTTTCTGAAGTATCGTTCGATGCCGATACCATGCAAGTATCGAGAGTATCGAGGTATCGAAAGTATCGAGGACCCATCCCTAAAAATAAGTAATTATTAAGTGAAACTAGCAGGATTTAAGTGGCACCGAATAATTGTTAAAGGCAAAAAATATAATAAAAAATCACCTCTTTGGTTGAATTGATTGCGTAATTCACCGCAAGAAGTGTTGGGACGTGTGAGTTCTCACTCGCGCATTCTGGAAACAATTACTCCGCAAGTCATCGTCAAATTGGCTGAAATCCGTCTTGTGAACATAGCACTTACGTATTGAAGCTTCAGACAGGTAGACGTATGTTTGTTGACTTTACGTACTCGGTGTGTGTGGTCTAGTAGGGGTGTCACTACTGCAACTTAATGTCTCTCGTCTAGTACGTAGGCCTATTCAGAATGTGACATAACATTAATTTAAAACATACTTTCCTTTCTATATTTATGTTGTTTTAACTTTTAATAATTGTTATAGTCTTACTCTAATGTGACCACAATAATTATTTAAGCTACAAGAAGATGGTTCGCCATCTAAGGACTGTATTAAAATACTGTTATCCACTCAATTCCAAGAAATATTATGTATCCATCATGTATTAACCATTACTAATATAGCTAATCGCTATTCCTGTCAATGGTAAACATATTTATGATCCAT
Organism: Ectobius pallidus; assembly: GCA_964059195.1. NCBI lineage: Eukaryota > Metazoa > Arthropoda > Insecta > Blattodea > Ectobiidae > Ectobius > Ectobius pallidus. The sequence goes on along the minus strand of CAXKWD010000011.1, from coordinate 930,351 downwards.
CTTGTGAAGTTTTTGTACATATACTTGTATAATTGCTCAACAATTAAACATTAGATAACAAATACTATGTAGTGATTCCTTTTCAACATTCATCCTTCTCTACAATACTAGTGCTCAAGGCGGAAAAAGATTTCTCATATATATATATATATTAAATCCTACTAAGCACTAGTGGAAAATGAAATTCATCAATAATTTCCTTCCATAAATAAGACGGCGTTCTCATGATTGTTTCTGTCACTATTTAGCTCATGGATCAGCGACCAGTATGTGAAATTTTAACCAATCGCACGTGTCTATCATAATTGTATCGTTTTATTCTTTTCACTTTACTTTTTATTGCACCTACCTACACTTGCTTTTTATGTCAATTCACAAGGATTGAACACTAACCTCTCCGTACCTGTAGTTTCTTTGATAAAAAATAATCATTGAATCAGTTATATAATCTATAAATATTAACGAAAAGTGTTAGCCGCAGCGTCACCATCGCGATATATCGATTTTTTTCGCAATCGGTTATCTAAACGTCTCCCAGGTAGCGTTGGCTGTCTCGCTTTTAATGACACAAAGTTTGTTTGATTCATTTTATAGGCCATGCTTAATTATATAAGCTAATAGCCACAATAAATGTAATGTCTCTCAAGAAAAATTCCGAATCCCTCGTGACATTAATTTTGATAAGATTAACGCAATTTATAACTTTTAAGTAATTATTCGAAGGAAAAAAATTAAGAAAAACCTTCTTCGTAGGCCATTCATCCAGGCATATTCCTAGGTAGTGGTTAGAATTACAAAATTAACACTTTAAACTTTGAAAAACATTTGACCTCATGCAATTTTGCTCTTTCTTTCTCTTTAAGTACATAATTTGTAATTTAGAATTATAACTGTCAATCGAAAAGAATATTCGCTCGTCTTTATAATTCTGAAATCAAATTAAATCGTAGTTTAACCAGGTGTAGCTATGGCGTTTTTAAATCGAAATTTAAAAATTCCTACAGACTATAAATTTTCATTCCCTGTAATTAGATTTTGTAGCCACTAGATATACTTCGCCTTACTGCTACTGCTATTACAATAAATATTATAATTTTTCATTATTATAATTATTATAATATTTCACTACTTATATTATTTGGTGCATAACTTTACCTCCTTCATGTTTTGCTTTTTCTACCCTTGTACATTTTGTGGCATTATAATTATTGAATAGGTAATTGTAATTTTGCCTACTTCTTAGCCTTATCAAGTATCATTGATTTAAATTACTTTCTGATTAAATCTTTTAAGTTAACATTACATATGTGTGTGTATGTGTGTGTATATATACATATATACATTTATACATATACATATACATATACACTGGAACTGTCTCCGAGCAAGAGCTTCTGCTCTTTCGGGGCATCAATACTGGCTTACGTATATGTTGTGTTCAAGTGTTAATTTAATTTAATTAAGTTTAATTTAAATCCGTGCGAAGGATTATTTCGTCCAAATTCTTTAAAAAAAAATTCTGATGCCAAACTCTGTGACCCTCCGACGTTTGCAGATTTGCAGAAATAATCAGAATAATATTCCTCTCTTAAAGCTAAGTAGAAGGCAAGCAGATTTTAATAGCTTGCACTGTCCTGGCTATACTGTTTGTTAAATTGAAGTTATCTGATAAATATTTCCCCTGATTTTTAAAGATATTTTGCCGATCATGTTAGATTTCGATACCGAATTTTTGCATTATTAATGGTTATTGCGTGAATATTACATTTTGGAAGATGAAATTATGTTTTTTATTTGGAGTGTTGGAATTTGATATGACGGTGGTTCTATGTTAGTAAATATTCAGACGTAGTAAGTTACTGTAGGTTAAATGAACTACTGTAGAGGTATTATAATGTAATACTAATAAAAAATAATAATTCAACTAATTTATTTAATAGCTACAAACAACTTCTAAATTTTTATTAACATACATCTGTAGAAGGATATAATTATGCAGTTGATATCAGAATGGTTAGAATATATAGAAATATTCATTATACAACAATTGAAGAAAATTATAGAATTAGATAACAATGGTATGTGTCATCAGGGAGAGAAAGCAAGACAGTCTAAAAATAACTATAATAGTAATAATAATTCCAATAACAATGTGTATGTAGGATCTCATGTACGCATTCTAGTATTTAAATGTTCACAGTGTAAAATTCTTTAGGTTTCTAGACTTTCCATGACATATTATATTCTTTACCCATCGATTCACATCTAAAAGTTTTGGTGTCACAAATTTCTGTTAATTTTAGACCGGAGTATCACAAGTTCCATTATTGTGTGAATATGTACCTGATATAGGAAGGTGCATATGAAATACTGCACAAATATTATGTGAACTACATACACCAGGGAATAATAAAGTAGCCTCAAAGAGGAGTTGGCGATTTCTTACTAATATACATACATTGTTCTTACTCTATTTGATAACAGTATCAGTATTCATTGAGATTCAGATAGGGTCTTATGGGTAAAATCTTCTTACATAAAGTGGTAAATGTAGAACATCCTTTGTAGCACCCCTGAAGCAATATTGACAGATTGTGAGGCCACCAAGCTTGAGACAGCCTCTTCAGCTAGTTCTCAGGAGAGAAGATAGTGATTAGCGAAATAAGACGTTCATACCCTTGTCCATTTCGAACAATATTGCCTGTCTATAGTTCTCTTGTCATATCTTTCAATAATTTGACTTCGGATTAACCTTTACAGGATTGAGTGGGGAGTTGAGGCTATTATTTCTTCCGACGTCATCTTTTGAAGCAGTCTTCTGGGATTTATTAATATTTTGATTGACAATACTCTAAATAATGCGATAGTCTGTTTAGAATTTTCTCTTTACCCTCTCATATATTTACTTTATTAAGAAATATTTTAGTGGGAGAGCTAGCGAAGGATTAGAATATAAATTGGGGTGCGCTTCATCTGTAAATCTCCACGTGGTTCTAATTTGACACTAATCTCATCGTCGTTATTATTATCGAGTCATCAAGGTTATAATTTTACTACTGATTTAATGTAACAATAATAATAATAACAATTCTAATATTTATTCATTATTAAATCATTGTACAATTTTTCAATAGCCCTAACCCTTCTGGCGGTACGAATCCTGTATCATTATAAATGCAAAGTGTCCTTTATGTTGGCCGCGAAGACCTTAGCGTCCCAGAAGGTACAGACCCCCAGATTTCTAGACATTCCGTTCTGAAGGTGGTAAGATTGTCAGCCTTACTCACCGGCCGCCTCTACCCCAGGATTGCTCCTGTACACATTACTGTTAGAGGTTGGGTCGACCATAGGACCATAATTCCAGCAGAACAATAGGGCCCTGAAAAATCCCAACAACGGGATCGAACCCGCTATCTTCCAGGTTGTAGCCCACAGCCTCAACCAACTGTCCCACGGCGTACCCCATTGACGGAAAATACCACTTGACAAAAATATGGTGGATAAAAGAGTCCACCATGATTTTGTAAAACAAATCATGCCTATTGGATTCAAGAATACGAAGTTGCGCTTTTTCCCTCAGTCGTATCTAACCTACTACATTATCAATATGTTACTTATTTCTCGAGTTCATACTTTCCAGTTATTTGCAGTTGGAAGCTTCTTAACTGTACAGCGTTTCAGATTGTAACCGTTCCGTATGGTCTGTCTGAATTTCTCTTTTGGGTGATGGCACGCCCTCCAGGAGGAAATTTCGTGGTCTGTCTCTTTTGCGTTCGTTGTACACTATTTTATTTTTAGTCTCCAGAAAATTATTATAGACCATGCCAAGAAAATTTCAATATACAATAGAATTCAAAATTTCTTAAATTGTTTCTAATGTGATTTCTTCATTGTTTTCCCCTCCGTCAATAAAGACTAGTTTCGCATTCTTTTAATGCTGACTAATAGAACTAGAGGGTTGCTGAATAGAGGAGAGTGGACTTTAGACTTTGATTTTCTTTTGACGAACTTCCGGGTTGTAATTGTAATCCTTCACAAGCACAGGAAGCTGTGTTCAGGAAAGCCTCATGAAGTTTAAAGAATGGAACACTTGGGACTAATTTGTTTAACCCGTGTTAAAAGTGAAGAACCAAGGTCTTCTCTACTGCAGTTTAGCGTAATTACCAGCTATTATTTAAACATTATCAGTCACTGTTTCTTCCTTAATATTTCCTATTCTCTTTATGTAAAAAAGATCAGGCGATGACTAGATATTTCATTAGTTCAACGTTGGCACCAATGCAATGTGCAGCGTCCTCCTATTTCGTCCTATATCGTCAGCTGAGTATTTTGAAACAACAAAAAATTAGATAACATATATGTCATCTACTTCAGGTACGCATGATACGTATGTACTGCGAAACCAATTTTCCACCTCTAAATATCGAAATGAAATGTTTTATGCCACGTTACATACGTGTATTCTCAGCAGTGTTAGCTTCTTTCTTCGATTTCTCAAACCTTTTCTTGATTTATATAGTACAGTCCAATGCTAAAGTGATATTTCTGTATCACTCTAAAAACTAGGCTTACTTCTCGAGCCGATTCTCTACTTACTTCTGACGTTTTGTAACTAAATTATTGTTATTGTAAATTTATACAATCTTCAGGTTACCATATTAGAAATACAACAAAGCTGGGATGGAATCTCTCAGATTTACTAGCTATTATGCCTTAAGTATTTACTTCGATTTGCATTTTATTTATAGATGGATTTTTTTATAACGTTTGCCGTAGTGAAAATCCGTTCCGAAAGGATAATGACATGTACAAACCTATTGACTAATCAGTTTTGATGATAATATCAAATAAGTTAGTTTATTATGTGTATTATTCCACAGTGTGTGAGAACATAACTAGTTTACTTATGGTTTGTAAAGTCTAGCATTTATGTTCAACATATATAATTAATTATATAATAATCTAATATTTACATTTTGCTGTTAATAAATCTGACGAATGTAAACTTTAGATATTAGACTAAAATATTTATTTATCCTCCAGGAATGCAAAACCTATTTCGCCACAAACGCATATTACGATGCTAGTTTAAAAATAGTTCTGTTATACTGCTTAGTAATTAATAATAATTGTGAATATAAGTGATGAATGTGATAAATTCTCGAATATAACATATTTTGTTAAATAAATAGTAAATATTTTTCACGCTAATCAGCATGCAGTTCAAAATTGAGCCTTCTTCTTACGAATAATGCCAATCAATTACAGTGAATTTCAAAATGTTTGTTGAATCTCGACATCTGCAAACGTGGTTTCATTCTGTAATAATTTTGAACCTCATAAGATAACTTCCATCTTTCCATCTCCTCTTAAAATCCATGTAAAATTAAATTCGGAGGAAAATGTTTAGTCCGTAACCTATAAATCACTGCAGGAAAACGAGTTCTACAGTTATAATTTGATATTTGTTAGATCGTTTTGAACTTAGTACTGCCAGTCTTTCTCTATTTTGAAAAGGATTTTAAACTTTACCGGTGAATTCTATTAAGAATATTTTCTCAGAGGTATTTATTATTTGCTTATAGGTTCATCACTCTTTGAATATTTTGCTGACATCTTTACAAAGACCTTATTTTACACCTTGTCCATACATTGTCTCATAATTTGTATTGAAACCTCATTTAGTGAACTTCTCGCTAGACGTTTTATTCTTTGGACCGCATCCTTTTCTTCCATTGCAGCACCATCTAGTGAATGAAGATGTGAGGCAAGATTAATTTTGTATAGGTACTCTTATAATTTGGAATCTTCATTTGTATTTGCATTACGTGTTGACCAGCTTTCAGATAACCAGTATTTTAAGTGTTGTACTTCTATTATAAGAATGGTGCTGGTATTTGTCGCCAAGCAAAGATTTGATACTTCTTACTTCCTCTGCCCGTGCTGTAGGCAACTTACTATAGGTAGAAGAAGTATTGTTTTCGATCCTTAAATTCGAAGTTTAGTTTTTGATATAAACACACATTGTGGGGTCCCAAAAATACCATTTTCAGAAACATTTCTGTGTGTGTGTGTCTGTGTCTGTGTACAGCCTAGCTCCAGAACAGAAAATCGTATGAAAACAAAATTTTGTATTTGGATTAGTATCTTCTGGGGATGTGACACGAAGATTTGCGACGATTTTCTCTTATTTTAAGGGGATTTTACATTAAGAAAATTTTGTTTTTCGCGATTTTCTCGAAAAGAGCTCTTATGATTTTGTTTAAATTTTGAACATGGGGTGCTTATGTTAAGAGCTAAAACTTCGTGCCTGTGCACAGCCTAGCTCCAGAACAGAAAATCGTATGAAAACAAAATTTTGTATTTGGATTAGGTATCTTCTGGGAATGTAACACGAAGATTTGCGACGACTTTCTCTTATTTTAAGGGGATTTTACATTAAGAAAATTTTGTTTTTCGCGATTTTCTCGAAAAGAGCTCTTATCACTTTGTTTAAATTTTGTACATGGAGTGCTTATATTAAGAGCTAAAACTTTTACCTGAAATATTTTTTCGAAAAAAAAACTTTCTGTAGGTTAATTATAAGCCACCCACACTGAATGCGCGCTCTTTGCAATATGGCCTGTCGTTCGATTTCAGAATGTGAAATTAGAAAAATGTATTGGCTTAAAGCAAACGAAGTTACGAGAGTGCATTACTTACTTTTTATTTGGGTTTTGTATCCCTCGGGGATGTGATGCGATGTGGATACGACATTCTCTTCACTTTTACAACCAGTTTACATGAAGAGAATGTCATACATAACATATTATACTAAGAGGTTTACTTTTTTGGGCAGAGAAAGTTATGTTAGTTTCACATAAGATTTTTTTGGATAATATTTGTATCCATAATATAATTTAAATTATATTGATGCATAGATATGTGTTCTTGAATTCACAGAATATATCAGAAAATAGTACTACCAATCTTTTCTTTTCACTGCGTGACTGTCTTTTAATTGTATGATTGCAGTGTAATGTGGTATCAAAATAATTAAATTACAATATATTCAGCGAAAACTGTATTTTATTAATTATCTATTACTTTCATTCTTAAAGTTACAGGAATAAAAATCTACTCGTAAATTAGTATATTTATCGGCAATTTCAGACCTACTTTCTTCATTACATTACTTTCCTTTTATTACCTGAATCAAGGTTTTTCCATTTTTGTAACTCATTCCCTTTAAATTATATCTTATATGTAGAAATGTGTTCAGTCTGTTTACAATAATGTGTTTATTCTTTTTCAGGTAAGTAAATCTGTAAATGATTACACGAGCATGGATTAGGCTATGAACTGTAGCGATATATGGAATTCTTCCAGATTTCTATTTCTAGAGTTCTTGAGGTGTCCATCATTTTTGGTAAGTGAAAACTGATAGTATTTTTACATATTTCGAAACTTTTTTTCCTTGAACTAATGCTGCGTAATTTACAGACTCTTCTTTAGCGTCCCAATAGATGAAGCTATTTCTATGTATTTTAAATATTGGATTGGACTGAAACTACTCAAGCTATTAATTAATTATTAACTGAAGTGCCCATAATCTTTACGGCGAAATATATGAAGTGGATGGTTCCAATATATTAAAATATATTGATATCAAAATGCAACTGTCTTTGACATCTATGATTCTGTATCGACTGTCTTTAATATTTACTATGCTATTAATTAAGTACTTCGTAGTGGATAGCAGGCAGTGTTTGATTCTAGAGGGGATGGGACCCACTGGCTTCAACCATCGCATGATATACACATTTAAAATTTTAATACTGGAAGTGAACCCATTAAGCATCTGGAAAAATCACAAATCGTACATTTTGAATAGGTGAGAGGATCGGCTAAGAACCGGGCACAGCAGGTTAATTTTACTCCTGCTTACTTTCATATAAAATGCCTTGGGATGGGAAAATTTTGGCGAATGGATAAATCGGGCTTGTCCAACTTTACAGGAACGGGATACCAAATTTATTTATACAACTCTTCTTAAGGGCACACCACAGTTACTAATATAGGAATTAAATTAGAATGATAAAGAGAAACTGTTCGTTAGGACAAAATTATATTTTGTCTCACACTTTTCGATTAAAATAGTTGTACGATTTTATTGAGAAAAAAGTCAACTGGTCTGTGAGATAAGTAATTTCTAATAAGTGCAGTGCGTTTCACGTAAGAGTTGGTCAATCATGCAGGTTTCTGCGTAGCGGCGGCCACAGCTCTAACTCCTGAGCGATCGGGTGGAATATCTACGCAAATAAAGCCGCTAACGGTGTAGTGCTTCAGGTTCTCAGTTACAGTTAAAATTACAATGAAAATAACCACGTACCTCATCACAACATATGTTGGAAATGTCCTCCTCTTGCATCCACACAACACTGGCACCTTTTCAGGAAATTTTCTTTCACGCGCATAAGTTCACCTTCCGAGATAGAGTTCATTTCTCTTGTGATGTTGTCTTTAAGTTCTTCTAATGTATGGGAAATTGACCTATACACTTTATTTTCAAGTTCCCCCATACTGTCACAGGGGGTTCTAAGTTTGAAATCGATTAGGAAAATTTTAGTAAAATAGCGGGTTTCCACCAATTAAAATCTTAACTCGTAGGTAAAAATCCTCACGTTTTACAGGAAGCATTAATATATTACCCTTATGTATTTACTTTTGTACAAGTTTTTGAGTTCACTTTATAGGCCTACGTGTAGGAGTGAAAAAAATTCCCTGGGGACAAACGGGATTGGTTTGTTTTATAGGATGGTTATTGATTTTTTCTTTGTTGCTGAAACATTGAGTAAAATATTATCATTTGTGGTGTTTCACATTAGACATTTATATTGATGATTCTAAATTTTTTTTTTTTTCTCTCTTAAGTAGGCCAACCTTCTCCAGTGTGTAGTTAAGGGGTGATAGCTCTTAATGAGATTGTATTGAGCCGTGCTATAGTTGCCTCCGTTACGAATTAAAAATTTCATTAGTGACATGATAAAAACGTGATTTTTAAGAGATGCGTGGGTTTCACATAAGCGCATAAGCACACATACACATGTGGTGGAAGTGTGAGAAAGGCGTGCAGTAATTATGCGCGAGTACAGAAGGGTAACCCAATCCATCCTAGGAGAATCAGTAGGTGTGAAAGAGTCAAATCACATGAAGCCTTCATCATGTCAGCCTCCTTTGTTTTGTATGCAGCCATATTGAAAACTCTACAGAACCGGTCCCCCATCTGCTTATGTCTTCGCACACATTCTTTCTCTGTCACACACCCTCTCACTCTTTCACTCCCTCTCTCTCACACATTAACCCTTTACCAGGGACGGGATACAGGGATTACCTTACGTCCCCGTATAAGGGTGAGATTCCACGGCTGCCTGCCTTACTTGTGACCAATATGCTACGTTTACAGTCGCTAAGTATTTTGCAGAAAATCAATTCCCTTTGTGTTCTTCAGGAACACGATATCAGATTTTCAAACTCCAGTTAGTATTTCGCAAATTAAACAATGAGTCACCTCTTCATTGAAGAAAGTAATTCTTCTCCTGAATTTATTTATAAAACAACATAAATTGAACATAGATGTGATAAAAATATTTTGAGTGTAGGTGGAAGCACTTAATTCTTATGTGGGTGATTCTTCCTCTTACGGGAAAATTTGCGTTCCGGAGTGATATTTCCCTTCAAATTCAACTTTAAAAAAATTAAAATAAAAGTTAGTTTCTACTACTTCCATACTACAACTATCAGTTTGAAATGTCACTAACTTTAAATTCTGATATTCCAAAATCGAATTTAATTCAATGAAATGTCATCCACATGCCCTGTCCCAAACCTCGGTTTTGTATATTCTAATGCATTTTTCCACAAAACAAAATGTTATTGCCTTTTCAATTTTTTTCCTGTCAATGAGTATGAATGGGTGAAGAATATTAACCCCTAAAAAATAAAATGAAATAAAATTTTCACCCCACCTAATGAACATAAAGAATGTCCCAAGGGTTTTTGGTCATCCACATGGCTGAAAAGAATGGAATTTTTTCTGCAGAAATGAGAAATTTGTAAAACTGGCAACAGTGTTAGAAAGCCAACAGGGCAGCTTGTGGTTGAATTGTAAGGTTGAATTTTGCTTGCTTACAAACAGTTTGGGATTAACAAAGGACTTTGTATCATTTTCAAGGAAAACGTTTTTATTCCCCGTCATTAACATGGCTTCTAGAAAGTAGGCAGAGTGAATATTATTTAATTTTGATTATGCACTATGATAAACCTTCCAATTCAAAGTACCTGACTGAAGTTGAGCCTACAGAGGTTTAGAAATGGCTTGCTGAGACCACTTAAACTCCTTTTTTGTCATCCACATGCCTGATTTTTGTGTCATCCACATGTCTCATGAAGGGGTAGGCCTATGTGGATGACTCTCAAGTAATGTAGATGATAAATGTAGGATACTATTGTGTTTGCGGTGTCTGTGACCTGTACTTAAGATCTTAAGACTGATTAAATGAATTTCTGCTTGATTCCCCCACCCCCAAAACCATAAAAAAACAGTCTCGTTAAAATTACATTAATTCCGGAGTATGCACACAAATTTGCAAATTTGATGCAAAATCAACTGAAGTATGCTGAGAAAAATATTAAATCACATAAAGAAAAGCAGATTGTTGCCAAAGTTAGTCATTAATGTGGCCTTCTGCCATCCACATGTACACGGATGTCATCCACATGGCTTTAAAAAAATAAAGAAATTAAAATAAATAAAAATATAAACATTTAAGCTCTGCTGGTGTCATATTATAATCAAGTAACCCCTGAAGTATTTTTGTGATTTTTTTGAGATTTTTTAAACAAAGTAAAAAATTTGGATTTTACACACTCCAAATTTTTCCGTATTTGAAGAATCACCCATATAGGCTAGTAAGTAATTGAAATTTTGAATAACTGATTTATAAATTTACTTCCATTTTTAAAATGAAAATATAGGCTTTCAGTGTATTAATCTGACATTTTTATACGAGCCTTGTATATTAGGGGGAAAATATAATAGGTAATTTTTCAGTGTTTTAAGCTATCCCTTAAATAACAACATTTTATATGTGGGAACGTTCAGATTGTTAGGACGTTTTGGATAAAATAAATGAAGAATTGTATTGTTTTATATATATTTTCATCATTAAAAAAATTTTGGAAACATGAATGTTTCACGTGCTATAAGCTACCTCTCAGTGTATTCCTTGTACTTGACATTACATGTGGTTGATAAATTTCATTTCCGTTTGTGGTTATTATTTAAAAGTATGTTACTAAAAGGCTCCACCTTATATCACAACACATACAAAACTGCAGGTTAGTACTTATGGTGTCAAGAGGTCATGATATAACTACACGATCTCCCAGTTTAGTAGGCCTACATTATACACACATTTGATGAAGTCAGGGTTATGAGACATATAGTTTATATTTGAATAATATTTCAACATTGTTTCATTCTTATTTAAATATTTAGGACTGAAGATGGCAAAATAAATTGCCGAAATACGCATCTCCTATTAGAAATTTGCAGCTAGAATAATATCAGATACACTACTTCTAAAGAAAATTGTTACCAAGATTCAACAGTGACGCAACTAACAATTGATAAAGACAACTTTAACAGCTAATTCAGGATATACACAGTTGTCAATTATATATGTATGATATTTGTAGCAGCTAATTCAGGATATACACAGTTGTTAATTATATATGTATGGTTACTAATAACAACATACTTAGTGAAAATAGAGCAACCATTTAAGAATATATGGACATATAGACTAACAGTTAAAAAGGGTTGACTACTAGCTGTACTATCATATAACTTTTGAACATATATATGCATATGTAAATATGTTAACTGGTTTTTAGGATCTTAGCAGATCTGGAAGACATCGTTGAAACTGTTAACATATTATGGGGTTTAAATCTTTAATTTATTATGTACATATGGATAAATGTAACATTTTTAGATTGTAATTATTAACTAGTGTCAGTTTGGCACGTATATAATTTTAGGTAAGTTCTAAGATATTACCACAAATTATAATCCAATAATAAATCAAAACAATAACATCAGTTACCGTGTATCCAGATAATGCTACCTGCAGTTTTGTATGTTTTGTGGTATAAGGTGGAGTCTTTTAATAACATACTTTTAAATGACATGTGAGTTTGACAGTAATCGGTGCCTTACTTGTTTCACCTTCCAAACAACACAACAGAAAGTTCGTTTTCGATAGAATAAAGCACGGCCGGACATACAACATCTCTAAATATTCCTTTGAAAGCACCGTAGTTAAAAGAAAACCGGCATATGTTAAACTTTGCAGTAATGTTCGCCTTTATGTAAATACATCAATAACACCCGCATGAGGAACAGCTACAACTGCTAGTTAAAATAAAAGGGTTGAGTAAATAGTATTTATGTAAGTGAAAAGTCCTGTAAATAAAACGACATGACTGGCGCCTTATAAACTTCTTTTACACCCAAACACAAAGTTTAAGCTACAGTCAGCGTTTAGGTGCCATTCAGAAATTTAAGGAAATAAAGTTGTCGCTACATTTACAGTAATATTTTTCCGTGTCCCATTTACTTTGTAATATTATTTTGGACCAAGAATACGTCACATATGTATGAAACAAGCAATGCACCAGTATTTAATGGTAGTGGAATTCAAAGTAAGGGTCTACTAAAAAGAACCCCATAGGCTCACATCTTTCCTGAGCATAGATACATATTTATTTTGCGTCTAAAAGTAAAGGCTGGTATGGTATGTGTGGTGTGTAAAATATAACCACATTTGAAAGCCTTTAATTGTTATTTTTTAGCATTAATTCCCACAAATATAACGTAAACTAAAAATCTGTTCTCGTTTTCATTATTGTATAGCGTATATAGAACTAACAGTTGAACAACTGGACGATTTTTTATCCTCCGTCACTAACGCCCGTACTGCTATGAGCTGCGGAAAATGAAAGCTGAACGATTGTCGCATAGATGAAATTTCCCTGCTCATGAAGAGATTCAATATGACACATAACGAAACGCGCTATTCAGTATGATTCTTCTTTTACTGTTCCTAATTTTACGTATTCTTTCACTGGAAGTACAAGTCACTGACCTACAATCCAGTTGTCACTACTTACCCATTTACCATCGTAATGTTATTCATCATTCTGTAATTGAACACAGCGGCACGGCGTTATTTCCTTAACAGTGATTTTATTCTTCACTCTGTATTTAACTTCGTAATGTTATTCGGTGATTTTATTCGTTTCTCTGTATTTACTGTCGTAATGTTATTCACGGCACTGTGTTTAGTTTATAATGCCATTCGCTGAGTTCAGTCGGAACGTAGTCACTTTTGTGATGTTGGCGACATTGTAGCCTACACTTGGTCCCTATCGGCCGAGTCGTAGGCAGTCGTGATCTCCAGTTTATCGAAAATACTTAATATTCTAAAATAAAGAAATACAAATAAAATACAAATAAATGTAATAATGGGTGTGTACCTAGGTAAAACAGTTTAGAACTCCTTCAGAATAGCGTAGCCAGCCATGCTGTGCCATTAGCGACCGTGCCCTCCGAGCCGCGGGGAACAAAGGAGAAACGATCGGTGCAAGGGTAAATTTCCCGTCGCAGTAAAGATTCAATGTAAGACATAAGAAAACCCCGTGCTATTCAGTATATTGCTCCTAAACTAATACAAATGTTCCTAACCTAACATAACCTGTCACTGACCTAGAATTTGGCTGCCGGTTGTGACGGCGGTCAGCTTATTCTCAAGTTAGCGAACAGTTTTAACTACTAGCCCCATTCATGGAACTGCTAACGAATTGGATGCTAGTGATAGGATCGCGCGCTGAGCCGAAGTCAGCTTAGACAAATGGGAGCAACGCTTTTGCACCATACAACATACTTCGAGTGTTTAGATAGTAACAAATTCATCTCACGACAATTTTGAAATAAATAAATTGAACTCATTTCCTACTCTTATTGAACAAATTAACATGATGTACTTTAGAAGGAAAGTGTTCTGTCTCTCACTGGATTTTTTTCGGCCATTAAAACATGTTAATAGGATTATTTCAGTGTCTTATCAGCTAAACTTGTTCATGAAACACATAATCCTGCTTTCTTATCCATAAGGATAATAGGCCCACTATTCTTTACATTTTTCATACTTACATAATTGTCAATTTAGGCCTACTTATTTACTCATTGTCAATAGACAATTCTTAAGGAAGGTAAAAGAACTTGAGCTATTTTATGGAACCTGGAGGTTCAATATCGCTCTTGCATGAGCCCACCATTTAACACTGTTCTGTGTATGCTAACTCCATCCAACCATGCCTCGCAAATCCTACTTCACTTGAATCTATTATAACATTGTCTTCCCACCTACGTCTAGGTTTTCCGGTAATTATTGTACCTAGATATTTGAAATTCTCTACTTGTTCGAATGCTTTATCGGGTATTCTAATATTTTGTAGTGCTATACTTAAGCTAGTCTTTTCAGATTGAATCTCTCTGTACCAAAATTTTGCGTAGTTCCTTTGCTTAATGAAAGTTTCTCTCAAACTACAGCAACTACCAGATAATTGTCCGAAACGCAGTCTGCTCCACTAAAAGTTCTATCATCAATAATACTAGACTGCCTCCTTGCATCTACCTAGGTATTAGCACATGGTGGTTTAGATTATGAGTCTTTCTATGTGGCGAAGTCCATGTGTATTTATGAATATATTGATGTAGGAATTTTGTGCTCTTTACGATTGACTTTTTAGCGGTGGCAAAATACACTAATCTAACTCCATTTTCATCGCAAGTGGCAACTTTCGTTCCAAATCGTATGACTGAAAGTAGCCTCCCTCCATACTTTCGCTTTAGGGTTGCAATCTCCTAAGTTAGTACTTAATGCGATGTGCCGAAAACTCATCAAATGTTCGTTCTATTTGCTCATAAAAAACTGTCCTTTTCATTATCGTCTTTATCCCATGTTGGTACATGAACATTCATAACTATGATGTCACAGCACCGTCCTCTTAGAATACCATTGGAGATCCTACCGTTAATAAACTCTATCTTCTTATTGGCTGTATCGATTCTCCTATTAAAGAATTCTATTAAATGTGCAAAATTAGAGCGGTTCGGATATTATGAAATAAATTCCAGATTCATACTAGGATGTTCTATTGGATGAAGTATTTTCACAAGATCTTAAAGCCTGTTTTCTGAGTTGTATACAATCTGAAACAACTTATTAGTATAAATGTCTCATTCCTCAGTCCCTGAATTTGTAACGGAAACTAAAATGTAAATTCTTTCTGGAACTGTTGTTCTCTTCATCTACGTCTCTCCCAAACAAAGCAAATTTCCTGTGAAAAGAGGAGCTACTACATAACACTTTTATATACAATACCGATCTTTCGGCTTTCTCCAGCATATTATGTGCCTTTTACACGGCCCTTAATACACTTTGTAGAAGTTTTTTTTGCAGCTCTCCTAAAGCCAAAAACCTTTTGGAATATTTGCTGGTTATAAACGCTTGAGCTAAAGGTTAGAATTTAAGCCCCATCTCGGGTTTGGAATGCAAGAATATGGTAGTCACAAGTGTCACGTGACGATGCTTTCAGTTCAGTCACGAAAATTATTGTCTTACCAAATATTACATGTATGTGTTGTGGCCGCCAACTTCGGACTGCTCAATGGTTTGTACTAGGTTCTCAGGCTACACAACGTTAACGGTTATGTATCTCTCTACGTCTACAGATTTGGACTTCAGTTGCTAAATAACGTGCAGATAGGCCTACATATCCTGCAGAACTGCTGTTGATTACTTCGTTCTTCTGTACCACTGGATCTGAACTTTTATGTGAAAGACTTTAACTGAGGGTCTGTTAGCAAACCCGGTAATCTCCATTTTGAAAAAAAATTAGATATGCTAACTTCTAACGAAATTTTAATGCATTTCCTGGTACATATTTAGTGTATGTGTTGCAAATCCTACTTCCTACATAAGGGAGGGATTCAGATTTGCAAGACATTCAATAAATACGTACCAGGAAATTCATAAAACTTTCATTAGAAGTTAGCATTACTATCTTTTATCGAAATGATTATTTTCGGATTTGCTAATAGACCCCTCAATTAAATGAAGTACAAAATTCACGATTTGTTCAGCCAAAATGTTCCCCTCTTCGACCAGGTTTATTAAACACAGAAACAGGACGTAAAGGATGCGGCAAAACATCCTCCCTATTTTAAATTTCAAATAAAAAAACAAATGGATCGAAATAAAAAAACCTTTTTTAATATCAATAATATCTACACAATGGGAATTTAGGGTTTTCAGTATATTACATTAGTTCACCTCACTGCTAAGTGTAAATAGACCTTAATGCTGTCTCCGTGCATTTATAGCAATGTTCACCATATCAATTGCGTTAACGTGATTATGAAAATCGTGTGAGGTCATGTGCAAACATCTTTGAAGCTGTACCAGAAGATGCTGTGGTCCTTTTTAGTAATCAAGCACATTTTCACTTATGTGGATGTGTTAAGAAGCAAAATTTCCGTTATTGGAGTGGACAGAATCCTCGTGAGCTTCATGAAAAACCTCTGCATAGCGACCGTGTTACTGTATGGTGCGCAGTTGGAAGAATCGGGATAATTGGTCTCTACTTTTTTGAAGAGGATGGTGCTACTGTGACAGGAAACTCTGAAAGATACACTCACATGATCAACACATTTTTTCGCCAAGACTCAATGCACTGCCGATTAAAGAGGTATGGTTTCAGAAGGACGGAGCCAACGCTCACACAGCTCGGATTTCTCTCCAAGTGCTGAGACAGATGTTTCCCGGACGCTTAATTTCTGTACATGGCGACATTCCCTGGCCAGCACGATCACCAGACCTTATACCCTGCGATTACTTTCTGTGGGAATATCTTACGGCTGAGGTGTTTAAACATCGGCCGAGGCCTTTGCCAGCCCTAAGAAATGCAATACAGAAAGAGATTGGTCTTATTCCTCAAGAAATGTTGGTTAGAACGATGGAGAATTTCCGAAGTCGCATTCAACAATGCACTGATAGTGAAGGACACCACTTGAGTGACACATTGTTCAAGACATGAAACTTCCCACTGTGTAGAATCATTCATGTTAATACGGCTTCTTTATTTTGATCCAGCTGTTTGTTATTTGAACTTTAAAATAGGGAGGATGTTTTGCCGCACCCTGTACAATATAAAATTCTTATTACCTGGTAGAAAGAACAATTCAAATGTAAGTACATGTAGGGGAAAAAAGCGGAATGACTCTTGTAGCTGAATATAATATAATACAATTTGTGTTAGTATTTTATAATAATATTAATAATTAATATATTCAGTTATAGAACAATACGATTAGAAACCATATTCTGGGTTTCGAAATGGGCTAAGTCAACAGTCGACACTAGGACAAGTTTCCATACATTCCCTGCTGTCCTGTGAATGCCGCTAGGCATGCGCAATGGCACATATCGGCAACTTAGATATTTTAGTCGGTCCGCTTTTTTCCCCTACCTGTACATAATGTGTCAATTATAATTATAAATGTGATCACGAAAGAGCAGTTGCTCGTGTTTGGGAAGATGTGTTCAGTAATTAGTTTTAATGGTATTGAACAGAATACGCAATGTATATATGCGCACAACCCGTATACCACAAACACACATTTACATTATTAGAACCCGGAAGTTTGTGAAAAACCATATTTTTAATAATGCACTCTATTGCATGCTAGTGTTAAAATGTGTATAAGACATTCTAATAAATAACAGAAAAATGATGGTTTCAATTTGAATATTGTTGCATATATTGTTGATTTGCGATAATGCATCAAATTTTCTTGACATTAAAATATTTTTGCATATTTTATTCATTCACATTTTTAATAGCATATTTATGACAGATTTTAAATAGCCTACTGTGCATATATCTGTTAACTCAAACATTTAAAGCTAAGTTCATATTTTGAGAAACAGCCGTATAATCATTTACGGTACTTAGCCTAATGTTTTCGGAACTGATTGTATAAAACTAAGGCAACACATCACTTCATTACTTTTCAGTTTACAAAAAATTATTACATTGAACTTGTTTTCTAAAAAAGTTTTGTAATGTAACATATAGAAATACTACGAGTTTTTGTAATTTATAATGTTATTCAGCTGACAAGAGAAGATAAAAAGTAAAGTGATCCCTATAGAGGCCAGAGGGTTCCAGGGGGTTGAGGCTCCCAGATTTTTGGATATTCGGCACATGAAGGTGGTAAGGTTGTTAGCCTTACGAACCGGCCGCCTTTACCCCCAGGATTGCTCCTGGTACTCATTTCTGTTAGAGGCTGAGTCGACCCCAGGGCCATAGTGAAACCAGAAGGATTAGGCCAATTGAAAAATGACAAGAGAAGGTAGAGCATTAAAATTGCTTATACCTGGAACACCTAAGGCTTTTATTAACCTTTAAAACCTCCGCTTTTTGGAGGTTTTTATTCAACTAGATTATGTTTAAACAATACAATAATATTGCAACTATATACTAAATTATACTATACTCCAGTTGAAACTATGTTTTATAAAATTATTATTGAAGGACCTTCAAGTGGGACATTTAATTTTTAAACTAACTTCGTATTTTACTACTATTAGTAGCAGAGTCTTAATGTATTATTTTTAAGTTATTGTCTTGTCTTGAAATTCATGGATATCATTTTCCTCCTCCCATTTTCATTGCCCTGTGGCACGTACATTCGTCACTACTGAAAATACTGCTAAGCTAACCACAGTCAGAAGCTTGTTCAGTCGACTTTCATTTGTACATGTTTACTGCCTGTTATAAATTGAAATAAAGTGATTTATTTTTGACAATTACAACAGTGGAACATAATTATACAATTTTATTACAATGCTACCAACAACATAAAGTTAAATGCTAGAAAGAGAAAGAAAAACAATATAGTCTATAAGGCTCACTTTGGGTGATTGTGTTATAAAACATATTTTCGTTATATTGTATTTAGTGTTTAATTATAAAATACTACAAAACATCATTACATGTTAGATTTGTGAGAATTTGAAGCATTGCTGGAAGTACGTATAACAGATTACCATACAAAAATAATAAACACGAAAATATATACCGTGGCGAGCCTGAGACTCTCACGTTAGGTGTTCTAGGGTTAAATGATAGAGAATACTTCATTGCTTCTGGAGCAAATTTTACAAATTTTAGAGCCTGTTTGCATGCAATTTTCATCTTGTGATAAAGCATTAATTTCCGGACCTTAGTAATTACAGTGTCTTATTTCTCTCTGGTAACTCTAAGTAAATTAAATTACATATAAGAATAAAAAATGCAATACGAAAATGGGGAAAAGATATTTTATAATGTATCCTATTCTGTTCTTAAATGCATGCATGTTCATGTTATATATTTTTGGAGGTTTTTGTAAACTAGTGTTGTATAGTCTTCCTCTAAAACTAAAGCTAGAAGTTGCATAGTGGCGAAGATAGCCGTACTGGAATATGTTCTTCCTGACAGCACATATTACTGTATTTATTATTATTATTATTATTGTTATTATTATTATTATTTACTTTGTTAAATAAGGATTAGTGTGGAAAAAAGAGTGTTTTGTTAACCATATTCATTGTATTGGAACGTTTTTCGTTTTTCCATACTGTTGAGATTGTCGACTTTTGTCTGTTGTATTAAAATCTGCGTCTCGTAATTGTAGAAGTTATTCACCATTAACAATGCCGTGTTCAAATCTTAACTCATTGTTATTCAGTCAGCTAGACGATTCTCTCCCATTTTTCTTCTCCTTTAACGTAAAATCGGATTTACACATTTTCTATTCTCCAGCCGGATCAATGTTTCTGACAGTGCGAAAATTGTTATTATGCGAAAAGTCACCACCAGCGTGAAATGCTGAATATCAAGGTCAAGCGTTATCGGAAACATTAATATGTTCTTCTCGCTTCTATCAGCACTTCTTTCCTTTCATTCTTGTGGAATTTGTGAGAAATTAAGGATTCTTTTGAGAGGGGGAAAAGAGAAGAAAACGAAAAAGAAAGAGAAAGAAGGTTCATTCTTTACGTTGGTAAATTGAAAAGATCATTCACCGGCTTTCATCTCTGGGTCTCTTTCTCTCGCCGAGTCTGTGGTCTACTATGGTAAACACTTTTCAAGTGTTCGACGTCACACTTCTCCCCCAAGTCTCATACTCTTTGCATTAGAGCGGCTGCAGACTATGCACACCACACCACGCCACAAAACCCGCAAGCCACCACACCCCCTTCTCCAGCAGTATGAAGGCAATATCATTTATGTTGATCCTCACTGCTTCAAGTTTCCTCCGAAATTTCTTAGCTTTACAACTTTCTATTCAGCGTTTCTCTTTAGCATAGTAAAAGATCCGTAATACAGTAACTTGTCCTTTTATTTGTCGTCATATGATGCATGGTGGTATGCACAGTAATACATTTTCGATAATCTGCAATGACCATTAGAAGTTTCTATATTCCTAGATTTAAAAAAAATTTAAATTGCTACTTAATCAAAATAGATGGCTTAACACTTGAAGAAAGTTTACTTCAACGCACCCCTGAAAGATAAAAAAACTCGTCTTCAGTGGTCAGTCCACTTGCATTATTAACGATAATGCACTGCAAGCTTTTGATAGAGTGACATGTGATAAAAGAAAATAATAAATATTAAGGTTCAGCTGACGTAGGTGTAGTGTAATTTAACATAATATATGAGTATATAAAAAAAATTGATTATGAGATAGGGATCCAGTAATGGTTGGTCAATACGTTTTCTTAAACTGTGATTAGCCTACTATTAAAAATAGAAAAAAAAAAAGATTGAACTAAGAATAATTTCCGCAACCTAAAATACTATGCTGAAAAATCCATTTAAATACTGTTAGACATATTATATGTAGAATATTAAGAGTTAATTTATTCCTTAGGTTCGCGAGTGACCCCTGGTGATCCGTAAGGGGATATTCACAGCGGATTTGTTGCCGGGGTTCGCCAGTCCCCTACCTACTTAAACCTAAGGACATACACACACCCAGTCCTGAACCCGGGAAATAAATTTTTCACTACTGAAAAATCCCCGACCCGGCCGGGAATCGAGCCCGGGCCGCTTGAGTGGAAGGCAGGCGCGCTACCGACTCACCCACTGCTGCGGACATTAAGATTTAGAGAGGCTCTTAATACAAGAAAAAATTTAATAACTCGTTCTAAATCCTTAAATCCTTAAATCTTAAATCCTATTCAATTATAATTATCAGGTATTTAACTAGTGAAAATTCTTTTGCATTAGGACATTTACGATTTTGTACAACACAGAATAATTTATAGTAATATTGGAGTTAGATTGTGGTGGTTTTGTCCAACTAGAGGTTTAAAACCGAACAGCGAAAGTTTTTTCTTCAATATTTAAGGTTAATAAATTGGAATCAAACCATTTTTATATGATTTTAGTTTTTTTAATAACTTATCATTATAACCATTATAATATAACTTAAAATCTTACCATTAAAGAAATCACAAACTCGTTATATCGATAAAGGTATACATTATTACGTAAAAGCAATCACAGGGAAATATAATTTCCGATACCTCCAAAGTACACGACAGAAGGGTGTAAAGAATTATCATTGCTGATCGTGTTTATGAAGGTTAGTAGGGTTCAGGGTTGTTAAGGTTATTATTTGAGAAATGTTATAACTAGACCTGGGATTTTAGGGCAAATGCCTATTTTGTTCCTTAAGAAAAAACATGAAAATTTTTAAATATGTCGACGTTTCATGATAATTCACTTACATTTATAGAGTTTTATAGTGCCCTAAAATGCCTATTTGGTCCTTTAGAGCCTATTTCACTGTTTTAGTGCCTAAAAATGCCTATTTTGTACATTTAAAATAAAATTCTACTTCTGTAATTTTTTACAAACATATAATGGATATCCCTGAATGAAGAGCAGAACGGCTAAACAGCAGGGGGTGGGTTTTTCACACAAACTTGATTTTCCCAGACAACTTTCACCAAAGAAATGCTGACTGACGGGGGAAGGGGGAGGATTAGCTCAAAAGAACAAGTAACAGGTAGTATGACAGGACACACTGTGTCAATTCGCCAGTGAAAGAACAAGTGAAGTGTTTAAGTTCGTTCGTGATGCCTAAAACAAAATCAACTAAGAGCTTGCTTACACAATTTCCAGGGATAGCTTTTGATGGCAAGATTATTTTCTGCCAGTACTGCAATAAACAGGTATATGTATTTTTCATATTAATCTAAGACCAAGGTTTTGTCGATATTGGCTCCTCTAATTAATTTTAGAGACCTCGTCCAGGTGGGATGTGTTCGATTTCCAGTACCGGCAGTAATTTAGAAAGCTATGAGGTCTGGAACGGCGCTGACTCAGCGTCATGAGGACAATTGGGAAGCTACAGTGAGCAGTGGTTATGGAGGCAACACAATACGGCTGAGGGATGTGTCGTGCTGACCACATGACCACCCAATATCTGCAGGCCATGAGCTGGGCAGCAGCCGTTATTGAAAGCCAACTTTCTTAACTGACAAAATAAACTTTGTTGTTCTTAATTAACTTTAGAGTAGGCCTAACAGTGGCTTAAATGAAATAGTTCAAAATTACAAATTTTATTGAATACCTAGTGAAATTGAACTGAAAAATGTAGGTAAATTTTCCTATGCCCCTCTAACGTCTGTGAGTGTGGAGTGCTCTTTTTCTGCCTTCAAAATGATTTTAACAGACAAAAGACAAAGCCTCACTGTGGAAAATTTAGAGAAGATCATCGTTATGTACTGCAAAGCAAATTACGAATGAAAGTGAATGTTCTTCGCAAATACTTCGTTAGGGGATGCCAACAGTGCTGTAATTATGTTCAGTGATTTTAGTATTAAGGTTTTAGTTTACTATTGATGGTTTTTCATATAATCAATAACTGTTTTTAATAAATTCCTTTTTAATTCTGTCTTTATTTTGCCGTTATTTCTGTTAAGAATAGGTATACCACATTTCTAACAGTAAAAAAAGATCACGTTACAGTTTAAGTGTATATTGTGATATTTTGAAGTCTATTTTCTTTCTATTTACACATTTTAAAGCATATTTTGAGTGCCTATTTTCTCTTATAAAAGCCTATTTTGAGTGCCTATTTTCTCTTTTAAAAGCCTATTTTACTTTTTTTAAAGCCTATTTTAGGCACCTAAAACTAATTTTTTTAGAGCCTAAAATCCCAGGTCTAGTTATAACCAACATGTTAAATAATTTTTTGGAGGAATTTCTCTGGCATTCCAATATAGGCATATTCAGTCCCTCTTACTGTCATAGAGAGAACAATAAAGAGATGATTAAACATTCACGGTAGGTTACAGAGACACAACGTGCAGTCCGCGAAAAATTGCTATGTAGGCTATAGCCATCAACTATACAGTAAACTTAATTGTTGTTTATTACATAGAAGAAAATTTCCTTTTGAAGCAATTAACTTGTACATAGTTGTACTCAAAGATGGTTAACAGGCTCGTAGAATATATTGCTGAATCTATTAATATACTAAGTGCGATGACGACTTTGTAGATACAAACGTTTGATACTCGAGGGATGAAACTTTGTCTCTGAAATAATTACAGGGATTCAGATAAGAGGCTCTCAGAGCATATATTGACATTAAAGTTGGTTATTTTGTATTCCTACAGTAATTGTCTAGTTTAGTCATTTTCTCTTATTACTTTACTTTGCAGCATCCTTTGAGTGTTTCATACTGATAATATTATGTTGTGTACTCTGTGGAGGAAAGTATAAAATTATTCAGTAGCAAAATGTGGTAGGGTATTCCTTTTAAAAAGTTTCGCACGTTATGTTCTATGGCTGCTATTTACATTTTTTTTTTATTTGAATGAATGAATGGTTTATTTCATCATACAATACATAAGGGACTCTCGGTTACAACCAATGCCGCTGCTATTTACATACTATAGGCCTACCCACTCAAAATGTGGTAGGGTATTCCTTTTAAAAAGTTTCGCACGTTATGTTCTATGGCTGCTATTTACATACTATAGGCCTACCCACTCAACAGTAGGTAGGTTAGTTAGTTAGTTAGTTAGTTAGTTAGTTAGTTAGTTAGTTAGTTAGTTAGTTAGTTAGTTAGTTAGTTAGTTAGTTAGTTAGTTAGTTAGTTAGTTAGTTAGTTAGTTAGTTAGTTAGTTAGTTAGTTAGTTAGTTAGTTAGTTAGTTAGTTAGTTAGTTAGTTAGTTAGTTAGTTAGTTAGTTAGTTAGTTAGTTAGTTAGTTAGTTAGTTAGTTAGTTAGTTAGTTAGTTAGTTAGTTAGTTAGTTAGTTAGTTAGTTAGTTAGTTAGTTAGTTAGTTAGTTAGTTAGTTAGTTAGTTAGTTAGTTAGTTAGTTAGTTAGTTAGTTAGTTAGTTAGTTAGTTAGTTAGTTAGTTAGTTAGTTAGTTAGTTAGTTAGTTAGTTAGTTAGTTAGTTAGTTAGTTAGTTAGTTAGTTAGTTAGTTAGTTTGTTTTCTTACACAGTACAGTGTTTTTCATTATCCTATACCTAGAAGTTTACATATACTTATAAACTACATTTCTTAAAGTTTAACACATATACATTTACAAATGTATCATTTACATACAAAAATTCAATACATGTACAATAATATGAATATTACATTATTTTAAACATGCTACATTTTAATTATGTTTCATTAGCACTATATTATACACTTTAATATTATTTCTAACTTTATTTTTACAGTTCATGGAAATTGGATTATGCAAATTGAATGATAAATTTAAGAATACAGTACATACACACTTACAAAGAATAAAGATCACTTATATTATAAAAACAGTTTGATAAGAGAAAGGATTTGAGCATTTTCTTAAATGACATTTCAGTTTTTTTGTGATGTGATAATTATAAGAAGGGAGTGAATTAAATACCTTAGAACACAAGTAGTATGGAAAAGATTCGAAAAGATGGGTAGAGTGTTTCGTCAGTGCTATGCTGTTTTTTATGCTGTTTTTATGTCGCGTGATGTAAGAGTGGTAGTCAGAATTAACTTTGGAAAGGAGTCTGTGAGAATAAGCAAATAGGGCGGCTTAAAAAATAATGATATATTGTAGTGGGAGGATCTTGTGGGTTTTAAATAAAGGTTTGCAGGAATCGAGAGGCTTGGCATTATAAATGGTACGTATTATGCGTTTTTGCAGGACAAAGATTCTATTTATCTGGAATTGATCCGCTGATTTCCATGAACCATGAGATGTTATCACAACAATAAACGCGGGGTTGATGTTCTCTTAAATTTAATAATGTGACCTTAATGACTCTAGTTGGAATCCATGCACTGAAGGGTGTAAACTAATTGAACGCCGCTAACAGACTAAGATATAGAATGTACACTATCATAATATCTCTCCGCTTCAATTTCCCACAGTATTTCGAGGTTTGTCGCAAACCTGTCAGGCCTCAACTCTCGAAAATAGAGGTACAGTCAACTCCCGATTAAACGGGAGCGGATCAACCGGTTTGCGGATTAACCGTTGAGCCATTCCTTAAAAAAAATATTCACTTAGTTCACTTAGTGATAAGTTGATGTTAAGCAGGCTCCTTCCGATATTCGCAAGAAGGAAAATGCGGTCAAAAAAGAAAAAAAGGTTAACAGATTATTTCAGAAAAGTGTAAAAGTTCCTTGAAAGTTCCAAAATCAAACTGTTAATACACTTAATACACTTACTGTTTTATTGTTGTGCTGAAACAGTTTGTGACCTCTGATGGTGAATGGTTATAGCACTGCAAGACGTTTCCACAAAGGCCTATGTAAGTTTTAAATCATTTTTCAATAACAGTATGTTTAGGTACAATTTTGTTTTAACCATGTTTTCGTTTATCCGTGAGGTGGCTACCACCCATTATCCCGGATAATCGGGAGTTGACTTATAGCTTATTTTCATTTTAAATTTAGCATCTTCTGGTGAAAGATGTAAGAAACCCTGTGGTCGTATCATAGACTAAATTGCAGCTAACGGGGAGAATAAATGTGTAGGAACTTAATCCAGAGGACTTAAATTCGTACAACATTATGCATATTATGTGATTCCACTTTCATTCTAAATATGTGGGTGAGTTTGGCAATGTTCCATCAAGTCAAAAGCTAGAGTACTCCTTAAATATTTTTATAATAAAAGGACTGATCAAAATACTTTTTAGTTACTAAAAATAGTGTATTACGTTACAATGTGTGCAAGCATATCCAGCTGAGACAACATTACATTCAACCCCCTCCGAACAGAGTTTCACCGTACGCCCATGCTGTAGATGCAACAGTTTTCCCAATAAATCATTAGTCATAGGTTATGATAAATAATACGGAGTGATGTGAAGAAGATAGTCTGAAGTTGCTGTTGGAGTCGTTTCGTTTTCTCTGTAGCTTGGATAAGGGTGAGTATTGCAAAACGTGACAATACCCTCTCACACTCGCAAGGTGTTGGACTCGGGGGGGGGGGGAGGCTGGGGGCATTCGGCTGGGCTATAGAGTGGCTCTCAGTTCTTGTAATTGACGACATTGCAGATTTAGAACAGAGAGAGGGAGAGAGAGACAGAAAGGGTTTCCTACTTAATCATTAAACTTCCATATTTATACCGAAAAGAAAGTTGATCTTCGTGACATGAATCTGTTTGAGTATGTCTTATTGGCTTAGCTCTTCGCTCATGTTATATTACTTGAAAATAACACTTTTTTTGTAGATAACAATTGAAAGTATAACCTTTATTCCTGTGTTAAAGTGGAATAAAGTTTCTGGTAGGCTAACCAGGGATATGGTTTATGTGTTATAAAATGACTCCCGTATATATGGGATAAAAATTCTCAAAACATGAACTAAAATATGGACCAATATTCTTTTAAATTCTGAAAATTAGTATAATGAACATATGTATGTTATCAACCTTGCATAGTTATTAAAAGGTTGCAATTAAGGATTTATTGCTTAAAAAACACAAACATTAAGGAAAGTAAAAAAAATAAAGAATTATGTTTTTAACTGTTGTTGCTTTTAACGAGATTTGCCTATTTGAAAAGCAATGAATTAAATTTTCAAGACTGAAACTGCGTGCATCTATTGTCTTGAAAATTGCTTTGTACACACACTAACTCCGCTGATCATCACAAGAAATAATAGAGACCATTTTAAACATTGCAACATCTTCAGGATTTAATCCAGATCTAATTCTATATCTTGTTTTGTTCTAGAAGCACGTAAGATTTATATTGAGCAATAAATAGCCCTATTACTAATTTAAGAAATTTTGATTTCATAGAAATTCAAGGATCCGGCTTTGTAATACATTTGATAGTAAAATAAAATTTAAAGGATTATCTGACAAAAATAACTTCGAAGCCATAAAATATGGAACGTATTTAAAATATAACGTTAAGTAAAAACATGAGTTGTTTCTAAAATTTGTAAAAATACGTACATACCCTGAAATATTGCAAATCAAACGTGTCTTAAACCACTCAAAATATCCGAATTCTTAAACATGTCACGAAGATTTAACTTTAACTAAAGTAAAAACAATACATATTTACATAGCAATCTTAACCCTGCTGATAACTATTTACTCATGTCCCCAGATTTAAAGAAAATTCTGACATTTTGTATATTTAATTCTTTTATTTCAGCATAATTTGCTTGAGATCCTTGCTTGCTTGTTTTACGTTCAGGTTTATAACCTATCATGCTCTCAATCAGATTAGTCTTATAGAATCCTTACCTTTTTAAATAAATCAGTAATAAACCACACAATCCAATTTATAAACCAATCCCTTTTATCGACACATAAAACAACAGAAGAAAATACGTCCTCCGGATTACCTTTCAAAAATTTTGTTTGCCGGATTTGCACCCAAGAGAAGCATAATGATGTTGAAGTAGGTCTTTGTAACAGTGCTGTATATTTTTGCATTATTTGTGTACTACAGACTTATAGACTATATGGTGTATGGTTTGAAGATGTACAATAATCTGCCTGTTAGCATTAGAGTCATTAATGACCTGAAAGTTTTTAAAAGACGTATCAGAAAGATTTTAATTCAATTGTGTCCATACAGCATTAATGAAGTAAATGTGGGTAATGTATGATTTATATTTTAGATATAGTGACAAGTCTTATGGCTTTATGCTCAAACAGACGATTATTATTATTATTATTATTATTATTATTATTATTATAAACTACCTAATAATATCTATAAATGACATATAAGAAGCCCAAGTCTGCCCATCGTAATACCAACAATGTTATATCGTTCAAAGCATCTGCATTAAATCTGCATTTGCTAAGCTTTGTTCATATTAAAGGAGAATTCATTTTTTACAGGTAAACAAATTACGTGCCAAGATGGAGAAATTCCCCGAATTGCGTGCCTTTGCTATCTATGTTGTATCCGAGTTGCGTGCCAATGCTTTCTACAGGTATCCGAATTGCGTGCCAATGCTTTCTAGAGGTATCCGAATTGCGTGCCAATGCTTTCTAGAGGTATCCGAATTGCGTACCAATACGGTATCCAAAAACGTGTAAAATTTTCTTTCTCGTTTATCAGACTCTTCTATACTATAACGCATTTTTAACTAATTCTAACATAGTCCTAAGCTCTGCAGAGTCTCTTGCTACAAGCTCATCTTTCATTATTATTACACACTGTCTTCCGTAATTAAAATTTAAAGTCATCGATGACGAATAGTTTCCTATTCTTCTCACTCAAACTTGAAAAATGAACGTAATATGCAAACTTCCAAATTTGATTTATTAAACCTAAATCCCCAAAAACATGCATTGTGCGTTAAATAAAATTGTCCATAAAAAGGCCAAAACTTGCAAGTATGCATGGAAAAAGTAGAATTATTTGGGATCAGTAAAGTATGAAATTGTTTTTTAGCAAGTTTGAGAACGGTAACATGCTCATATAAAAAATGCATTTGCATGGAAAATCTGTCTGTAATGAACATAGGACGTTTTATGGAAAATAATGGTAACAATAACTTCTCAGTAATAATAATAATAATAATAATAATAATAATAATAATAATAATAATAATAATAATAATAATAATAATAATAATAATGGACATTTTAAGGGAAATAATGGTAACAATAACTTTTCAGTAGTAATAATAATAATAATAATAATAATAATAATAATAATAATATATTTCTCAGCATTTCACACAATTATGTGTATAGCATCGTCATAAAAGTAATTCCAGACATTTACATTATAAAATTCGTCAACATTGTAGAGAGGGTTCAACTTCAATGTTGACTTGACCCGTCTTTTAAATGCTTCCAGTGGTAGATTTCTGACATTAATAGAAAGGCTGTTACAGAGTTTGGTCGGCCGCGGTGGTCTAGAGGTAGCGCGCCCGCCTCTAGATCCGCAGGGCGCGGGATCATACCCGGCCGCGGTCGATGGATTTTTCAGGACGTAAAAATCCTGGGCACGGAGTCCTCCGGGAGGGACTTTAAGCTGGGGGTCCCGTGTCGTAGATTTACGGCACGTAAAAGAACTCCAAGCCTAAATTAGAGCCTCTGGACAAAAATTCTCGGCCCTTTCACGTCCAAGAAATACAGAGTAAAGTTGCGAGGCGATGGGCTTACCACCTGTCCCTCTACCCTCTCTCGGAAAATAAGCATATCAAAATTAGTGTAGGTAATGAAACCTAATGAGTTTGAGTGATGTGAATTGAAAACTTTTCTGAGTTAACAGTAAACATTTGTTTATATTTATTGCAATTATTGCGTGTAGAGTACTTATGCATTGAATCACAGGTTCTGAATTTATTTATATTCCTCTTAGCATAAAATAGGAATAATGATTATCGTACAGATAAATACACCTAAGTACACATGTACCCTATACTAAGTAATGTGAAGAAAGGCGTAAATGAAGACAACACATTTCGCCGGGAAGTAGTTGAAGACAGGCACTAACAACCCAGTGAGTCGCTGCAGTAATCAGTATTTATTGCAAAATGATTAGCACGACATGCAGGCTCGTGATGAAAATGCGCTTGGCATCTCGGCGTGAAGGAAATAATTGGAAATGTACCATGGGACGTGTGACCCTTTGTCTGGCTTTCCGCTCCGACTCACCACATATATCCATCTCAATATTACACTCTTTGAAGTCATACTTACTCCCACATCCCTGCATGGATTTTTCACTTTCACCATCACTCCTTTCTGTCATCAGAATTGAAAATCATTGTCATTCTCATAATCATTTATCTTATTGTTTGCTGATGGTTATGTTTAATTATAGGGTCATTTGCCAGAAAACAGGAATTCCTGTATCAACATTAAATGTAGATAATAAATAATAATATTGTTACAGTCCTACATATAGCCTACAGGCGCTGAATGGTTGTATGTTTGATCACCGTGCAAGTTTTACAGCTATCGTTTTATATCTGTGCCTCTCGCCGACCGTTGGAATTTTGTTCCAAGTGCTTGTGCGGGAGCAGGTAGTCCGTGTATTCCAATACAAAAGACATCCAGTTCCCTTTCTAGTCAGTGCTTGTCCGAGCTCAAATCTGTTCAAATCTGCTGCCCATTGTAAATTTAAGAAATGTTTTTGTGCACGCTAGTAGAATCTCTTCTCCTATCAGGAAATAGTCACGTGACAGACCGGCAGAGATATAATACGATGTCTGTACATGAGCTGTGTGTAAATGATTGATATGCAGTCCCTTCTTTCTGACGTATGCACTTTGAAAGTGACGTTTATTTCTCTTTTATTTTATTGTGTTTGCTGATAGTTGCTTATTCTTGTTAATTTCGTCGGTGATTTAACAAAATAGAGTACCTGCATCGTGTTTTGCTTCGATTCCAATTTTCACTACTTCAGATTACAGTAGCCTATAGCGTGCTATCACAGCACAGTTGCTAGGAATAAAATAACGCTATGATGAAGTTATTGTCTTACCAGGTATTTAGTCCTATAACAGTTTTTCGTCTTACGGAAGAGGCTATCATAAAACATTTTCATGGTATAATTAATTATTGTGTCCAATGTACAATCATACGGGTAGCATAAAATTTATACTATTTATATTATTGGTGTAGGCCTACTACATTGAGATATTGCACTGCAAACCAGAAGTACGCGAGTTCTATCCCCGATGAAATCACTGGGATTTCTCAAGCGAGCTAATCCTTCTAGTGGTAACATGACCTTAAAATCGCCTTAGCCTCTAATAGGAATGACTACCAGAACCAAGCCTGGGGTACCGAATATCTAAAAATGTGGGAGCCTCATAATCCTAGAGCGGGAAGAACCTCCTCTGCCTGTATACCGTAGAGAGCGCTCTACTTACATGTGCTATTGCTGATTGACCGCGGACTTTTAGATCTTAACAGGTGCATTTTAGGTACCTAAAGCAGGCTCTTTCAGTTAGTTACCTCAATTAGGCTATACTGTACAAAACCTAAAATAGCCTCTTGAATGAATGGAGAAAACAGTATACAGAGAAAAACAAATATGCCTACACAGTATTGACAATTTACAAATGAGCATAATAACAGTATTATTTACGAATTTTAGTTTTGCATACGTAATTCACGTCACTTATTGGAATTTTGTGGAGAGTCGGGATTTTTAAAAATAAAATTGTTAATTTATAAATTAAAAAAATAGGCTTCAGTCCACCGCTGTGGCTCAGAGGATGCGTCCAATCCTCTCACGCAGCGGGCCCGGGTTCGATTCCTGGTCGGGACAAGTTACCTAGGTGAGGTTTTTTCCGGGGTTTTCCCTCACCTATGAGACAAATGTCAGGTAACTTTAGGCCCTTGTGGTCCCCGGATATCATCTGGCCGTCATTATCATCTTCATCCTCATCCTCGCCTTGTTCTGAATGGTGTGTATCGTCCTATGTGTTCGTGTTGTCTCGGAGGTGGCCCCGGCATCGGGCTGATCACTCATCCGGGGAGGCCCTCCATGTCCTTGTCTGGTCAAAAAAGTATGTATGTGATCCAAAGGTAATCCCTCTCCCGACAGGTCGCGGCCCTGTAAGGCCCGGGCGGCTTGGGTCCCTTAAATCCTAAAAGGGAGAGGTAAAACTACGAAAAAGAAAGAAAGAAAGAAATATTTATATCAAGTAGCTAGTTTGAGTACTCCATACTACACTGGGCGTGGTGGTTTAGTGGTAATACTAATGAATAATAATGAACAATAATGTATGCATATCTTGCTTTGTAAATACAGGTGGCCATGATTTTATTAGCTACAGTCTTTCTATATCCTTAAAAAATAGTGCATTTAGTCAAATTAGAATATATTTGCTTCGGTCGTCCCACAGTCTATACTTGAAAACAATACTGTCATTTTGAAATTATTGATCAATTTTTAAATATAACTGTGAATTTTATGTTCTAGGCTTATTAAACGAAATAGGAAATTTTTGTCAATCTAAAGGTAAAATATTGGATAATAGACGCCAATATCGAAATTGGTTTTTAGGTAATATACAATTAATAGTTTCTTGTTTAATTATTAATGAATCGCATAACGGTACCGGTACTTACAATTTTATCTGCAACTAGGAACTCAGGAAAAGAATAGGTTTATGCTCAAAATTTACAGTCTATTGTTTACTGTTAATTAAACTTATTTATACAATAAATACATAGGACAACAATAGCGATTTATTTAAATTTACAAACCTACCAGCTGGTCGCGGGGAATTTTTTTAGAAAATGTATCTCGTAAAAGTCAGACGATCAGGTCATAAAGTACGTTAGGCGTTAGGCCTGCTGAGGAAATAACTTAACAGTGATTAGAGAATTCAGTTTATAAAAAATATAAATACAATAATACATTAACATTAACATATTAAGAATATATTATAGAAATCTGCTGCAGATTACATCTTTAGAAATGGGGATTGGTTATAAAATATAGTTTTACCTCAATTCCGATGAACAGAGTCCTTATTATAACGGTCATTTTGTAACTTCGGATCCAATGGCATTTTATATATACCGTACTTTGAATAATAGCAGCAATTATTTATAGGTTAATATATATCCCTGGAAGGAAATCAAATTTTATAAACCGGTATTACCTAAGATGCTGTGTATTCAAGACGCTATCTATAATGATGCTATGTTTGGCCGCATGGAGTCTATATGGACAGCGATACGCTTATTTCCTGGAAAATTCTAAGCGTGCATTAAGAGATGACATGTTGAGATAGTGTTGCCACACTAAAATGTATTAAAGTACTTTTGAGAGAAAGGTCATGGTCATAATGTTCAAATCACGCTCTCTGTCGTTATCGTCATTTGAAAACCCGTCAACACTTGCCCATAGCGTATATATTCAAGCTACGATGGGAAAAGGAAGAGTTAATTTTTTCTGGATTTTTTCCATGATGTATTTTAATTTAGGCCTATTCTATATTTCCTCTACGTTCACCTTTTCCACCACGATGTGCTTTAATACGTAAAAGTAGAAGTGTTCCCTATACACAGGCCATGGAAGCCTAGAGGGTTCCAGGAGGTTGAAGCTCCCAGATTTTAGACATTCGGCACGTGAAGGTGGTAAGGTTGTCAGCCTTACGCACCGGCCGCCTTTACCCTCAGGTTTGCTCCTTTACTCATTTCTATTAGAGGCTGAGTCGACCCCAGGGCCATAGTATCACCAGAAGGAGTAGGACAATTGAAAAACTCCAACGACCTCATCGGGATTGGAAACCACGACCTTCCGGTATGTAGCGCAGCGCCTCAACCACTACGCTATGGCGTACCCCCACTTTAATATGTACTGTATCTTTTATTAAGCAGTTTTTACTTCGGGCCTTAGTTTGTTTGATAGTCTATTTAATTGTTTATTTATCTATATTTATTTATCTTTATTTGTTTATCTATATTTATTTATCTTTATTTATTTATCTTTATTTATTTATTTATGAATTGTCATACAGCGTTTAGGTAAGATTATGAACAATGAACTCGAGAGTGTTCCCGTTAGAAGCACGTGAGAAATTCAATTTGAATTGAAGTGATGAGGAACTAATTTAACATTATACAATGTTACATAAATTAGATGCAGTAAGTACGAGTGAGAATGGATTTTAAAATATAAATTGCCTATGCTGGTTACCTTTAATTTGTTATTATTGCTGAAGAGGTCGTCACCCTGAAAAGAGATTCCCGTGATATGCCTTACGAGCCATGTCCAAAGAGTATCTTGGTAATCCACGCACATTAGCTATGCCGCTGATTAGAAATCTGAACACCGTGGAATTTAAGGAGATGATCCTGGAGATCAGCAATGAAAGCGTTCGACCATCCCCCACACAGCGAGATCTCCGGGAATTGCTCGATTCCAGCCTGTGATAAATTTCCGTCTTGTTGTAAGTGAAGATACACCACTAGATTAGAACCGCAGCCTCTGGTGATCCCCATCTACACGGTCTTCAGACTTTAACTCCGTTACGATCCCATTAAATTGAGCTCTACATCTGCCCCTTCTCTCAGACGATAAAGATTCGACAGAAAGACAGCTAGCTCCTTATTTACAACGAGCATTCTTCATACCAAAACAGGGTAAGAAGGAAACAAAATGAAAATACAAATGACTCAATGAGAAACTACAATTTTCGGAGCACTAATCACTTATCACAGTACATATAATAATAACAAATAATAATAATAATAATAATAATAATAATAATAATAATAATACTGGATAGGCATTTAAAAGTGTGCTTTAGTAAGAATGCAAATAAAAATGAATACGACAGGGTATTTGAAAAATAAAATATTCAGCTCAACATATTAAAAATTGATCAACCTTGAATTCAATTTGACTAAAAATAAAATTTTAAAAATACTAAAATATAATAAAAATTGTTTATTAAAACACTAGAAAACGAATGTTGCATATATTTTTGTGCATTCATTGGAAACATTCTATAAACATTTGGTTCAAATCGTTTCAAAACAAAAAGTTTTAGAAGTTACAAGAGTGGGCTCTTAAAGGAATCACCACATTAATATCCCCAGTTTTCATTAAGCTGTCGATCTTTTTATTAATTTAATTGTAAACATATGTATCAGGCTGTGGACATGGAGCATCATCGTTAACTGCTTTCTCTCAGTTTCTGTGCCCATCTACGAATAGGCCTATTGATATCTTATCGATATGCTATAAAATAGTCTTTTTTTTAATCTTAAGATATTGTGTAGCCTTTCAGGTTTTTATAATAATTGATTAACTCATTAAACGTTTAAAAATTTGGAACTAGTTGTTCAAGAAATACGCTTCATATGATGTCTTTCATGGATGTATATTTCCGTAAAATGTAAATATTTATTTTGAAATAATAATGATTAAATTAGAGGATAGTGCAATTTTTGAGTCATTATTTTCAAGATTTTAGTGTCTTTTTGCATGCCTATTATATGTTTTAATGCCTATTATCCGGCCTCTCACCAATGAGGAACATAATTCTGAGGTTGTCGAAAGAGATTCAATTTTTTAAAACTACTTTCTTATTTACTTTTTGTATCTTAATTTCTCAATAAAAGTCATATTGAATAGTAGATATTGCCTCACGGAGTCAATTTCGTCACAATTATCTTATTTACTCGGACGCTCGCAAACGTCCTGAACTTATCGCCAATTGGAACTTCCCACGCAAATTTGATTAGTTTTGGTTCTTTGAATTTTTGCTAATTGCTGTTTTAGATCCTCTACTAACAAACAAAATCGTACAATTTGAATTAGTCTTGAGACAACTGAATGCGTACTACTGCAATTTACGCGTTCACTCTACACTGGAATATATATAGGTTAGAGGAAATTATACGAGTGTTTCAGATATATTTTTAAGTAGGGGATGTAGTGCGTTTATTTATTTATTTATATAATTCTGCATATTTAAATTGGATATTTGCTCTAATATTACATGTATAAAATACAAATAGGGAAGGGGTAGATCTTCATAATTCCCAAAATACTGTAATGGTATACCATAGGTAACAATAATGGCGAGTACAGTTCTTGGTTTATCTACTTCCTTAAGACTTGAAATTTCTTTCCCTGCTCTAGATATTATCCTATGTTACTACCTCTTATGTTTACTTTCTATTCCATCATCGTGTTTAAACTGCCTATTCATATGAATAATGGTGAAGTATCGGGATCAGTGGGAGATGTATAGATGATTATGATCCTAATTTGGAAATAATAGTTGTCCATAGGCAAAATTTTAAGTCTTTAACAATTCGAAACGTACATACAATGTATTAATCCTTACAGAATAGCGGAAAAGAACAAAAAATGGACTCATGTGGTGGTGTAAAACTGTGTTATTTATTTTCTCTTTAAAATGATGAAGTCCTCTTTTTTTCTTAAACTATTCCTCTTGAGACACTCGAAATATTGCTTCGGAAAGGTATATGGGAGTCGTTATAGCTTTGTGACCACAATGCCGTCTTCTACCTGCACTGCACACGCAGCACCTTTTCCTATGAATGGATCTTTTGAAAAAGTTTCGCAGAGAATAGCCTAGAACTCCGCCTTTTCAAATCAAAGTGGAGTTTCATTGACTCCGAAGTGCATTCATTGCCTCGTGCTCACCCCATCGTGAAGTGCAGTATGGGCTTGAACAATATTGGTAAATTGGTACCTCTGGACCGGCTTTGTTCCTTGGATATGCTGACCAACATTTTATGTAGCCCATGTCTGGATTCCTACAGATCTACAAAAGGTGACTTGTGAAGTGTGACATAGGAGCATTCAGATGACTTCTGGCTGTCTTATAGCAGCTGTGTCCTCCCTCTTCTCTATCTTCTTCGAACAGAATTCCTTACAGAATGACTTGAGATAGTTGGAGACAGATGCTCGTTACTTCTTGACTCAATTCTTGGCAAATCCATCATTTTATTCTTCAGTTTCGTTTGTACTAAGCGACCTATCTAATTATTGCTACCCGATTGATTTTTCTTCTAAACTTATTTACTTATTTGATGTAATCCCTCAACTTTCCGGACCTATATTTCTAAACTTTTTAATGTTTAAAGTTTGTGGATATTGCCCATTGTATATGAAATATGAAAGCTACTGGAAATGTTTGAATTCCTAACTTTGTCACACAGAAGAACATGTCAGTCGTTAAGCTTTTTGTAGAAAATAATTAATTCTTACATTGACGATACAAAGCTTATGAAATAAATTTGTTTATATGTACCCAGTAGAACTAGTAGATTAAGAAAACTATTTGTTATGCCTCAAGTAAACACAGATCCGCACAAAAGTTCACCAATAAACAGAACTCTGAATAGGTACAATGAAATCCACGCACTTAATATTGATATATTTGGAATTAATATTTTACAATTCAATTCTACTCCAAGCCAGTTGTTAAAACTTGTCCAAAATGGTAGTTCAAAGGAATCTGCGTAAATAATGTTCAATTATAGGCCTAGTAATGAATATAGGCCTACATTTGATATTGTTAGCTAACGTATTTTAATCATTTTATCTTATTTTTATTTTTATTACCTTTATTTCGTTAAAGAAATCAAGTTTAACCAACTTTAGTGTGTCACATGGAAAATACTCTTTTAGAAAGAAATAGTTGTATGTGATTTATTATTAAATAGACTCAGATTGTTAAAAATTTAATATGATAAAACTCATTTCACCTTCATGGTGGTCCCAAAAACAGTTTCACTGGTAGTTGAAAATCATTGTCTACTCCATTCCTTATGTTGGAAGCCTTGCACCAGAATAACAATAATCTCTGTCTGCGTAAGTGCTTGTGTGTATGTGGCAGTAGATGGCAGGGCAGTGCGGGGATCGAATATGGCTCCACGGTAGGTATTTCATTAAAGTAAATAGATATTTTTTCACTAATATTAAACAGTACACATGGAAAAATTTTGTTTTCTTAGGATTGCTATGCTCGCCCTTACGGGCTCCTTTTGCAAACATATCTAGGCCTACTTGAAAAATAAAATTCATCTTCTACCACTTACATAACAAGTAATCATTAAATTTCAGGACCTTAAATCATTGTTACTCTGGGCCTACACTATCACTTAAGAGCTAATGTCATTGTTTGATTTCACCAAATTAGTACTTTCACAGTCCGGCATTACATCTATTGGACTGAAAGATGAAATACGATGAACATTCAACAAAGAAGTATTGCCGCATTAACTGAACGAATGGAAGTTCGGTGGGGAGTTAGGTATGAAGGCAGCAGTTGTTCTGGGGGACAACGCCTCATTTTTCACATTGTTACATTACAACTGAGAGAGGATAACGGATACGTATTAATGGCTTCGACGAATTCTTTAATAGTATGAAGGGGAAGTGGAGGAGATATTGTAAGTAGTAACATCAACCATTGCTGTGTTTTATCTTGTATCTCGCAACAGTTCAAATTAGTGAGCACTTGAATTTAAAAATGTTAAATAATCCAAACGATAAATAATTAGTGCGATTTTTAAAACTCAATAGCAATATAGTACTAGTAAGAAGGGAATATTTCCATTTTTGTCACTGACTAGATACGAACAATAATCTGCAGAGCAACCCAAATTAGTATATTTTTTTAATCTTTTAGTGGATTATGCTTTATGACGAGCGTTGGGACCTGACGCGTAAAAAATGTTTTCTTCATGACGTGTAAATTATTTGTAAAAAAAAAGTTTAACATAAAATATGTAAAAAGACTTCTTAGGCCTACAAATTTTGACTTTATATTTTTCTTTCATTCCACGTCGAGTTCAAGAACTAGAATTCCAGTTTGGAGCCTGTTTATGTAGAAACTAAATTTCCACACACTCATTATTATGCCTCTTGGCAACGATAGTGTTCAGGTAATGTGCTCGCCTCTAGATTCGAAAGTCGCGGGTTCATACTCAGCCGCGGTCGATTAATTTGTCAGGATGTAAGATTTACGGCACGCTAAGGAACTCCAAAGCCTAAATGAGAGAGATCTCTGGATAACATTTTTCGGCCATTTCAAGTCTTATTAAAACTTTAGTTTCCTGCGAGGATTGTGTGGCAATGGGCTACCACCTGTCCCTCTGCCCTCTCAAAAATGTAACAAACTTAATCATGGTACCGTAACCTCCACTTGGACTTTCTTCTGCGTCTATGATAAAATCATGAGCATAGGCTCTAGAACAGTGGTCTCCAACTCGCTATATTTTGTGCTTGCACCGTGCGACCCCTGTGCACCATGTTACGTCAGTCTGAGACGGGGTTCCGTTGACAGGGTGGGTCGTCTCTTTCGCCAACTTCCAAGCATTATGTCGGGTGTAGAACGTATTACAATATGTAGGTCATCGACTCCAACATTTATGATAATATAATACACCAATATAGAAGTTTGAGTGACGTTTCCCCGAACTATATTTCCCCGACTGCTAGTATCCTGTCTATGTGCGGATCTAAGTACATATGCGAACAGTTGTTTTTTTTTCACTGATGAAAATAAACACAACCAGCAGCAGAAGTCAACTATCAGATGAAAACGTACAATGTGAACTTAGACTGGCCGCTGCTAAAACATTGATTCCAGATGTTGAAAAACTATTGCATCAAAAGAGACAACAAAAATCAAGAAAACTAGCTTCTACTCCTGAGTGATTTTGTAGTGTGAAATGCTTTATTTGAGCTGTTCTTTAATACTGCTGTATTACATGGAAATTATAGTTTCTCTGAATTTTGTTTGAAATATATCTTTAGTATTAATATTTGTGTTCAATAATATAAATGTGGAAGGGTGTCATTTAAAGGAATAAGTCTAGATTTTGTTTTCATTTCACAGAACTTGTGGCATTACAATTTAATTATTATAAAATTGAATAAAATTAGGGACTTTTCAACTATGTTCAAAACGAGAGAATTAATTTTTGTGTATTATTTTGCTAGGAATATATTGTATATTATTTACTTTGTTACAAACATCAAGATTTCACGAATGTTATTTGTAGAAAACATAAGTAAATGATAATGAAATAATAATGTAATAACACATTTATACAACAGTCATCTGTTGATATGCCAATATAATTTGTGAATTTCAAAAGCCTAATGAGCATGCAGCCACTGAACTCAAGAGAGACAGTATACCACGCGGTGTGTGCACACTAAATGATTCTAGCGTGCAAAGGGTAAGCTTGCACTTACTGCTTTACTCATTGTGCAAAGAGTTGGTGGCCGCTGCTCTAGAACATCTCACTACTCTTTATTGCGAAGACAAGAAAGAAAATATACGGTATTATATAAACCAAAGAAAATATAACAGAAACAGCTTTAAGTGTAGGATTCCTGTAAATGTAGGGTATATCGTACGTTTACTGGATTGTGTATGTGTATATGAGAGAGAGAAATAGAGAGAGAGAGGGGGGGGGAGGGGATGGCAAGGAGGGACATGTGATACGTCTTATTACAGCCCACAAACTCCCCGGTCAGGAATGGATAGTATAGTTTGTGTCCCGTAACCCAAGCATCTGGGTCGGCTAATTATTGCATTGATTAGACCAAGTCAGTATTAATTATAGCCAAGGAACTCGCGGTCAATTCCAAGGCAGTAATTGGGTGCTGGATGACAACCCCACCACTTAGCAATGTACAGAACTGTAGAAAGAAACGAATGAAACCAGAACATATACCTATTACAAGGGATCAGATTATGTATCTGCACATTTCATATATAATTATTTCATTTATTATTTCAATTATTTCATATATTTCATGACAAGTGAAAGTTATCTAATCGTGGCATAGACAGTTTTGATGTCCTTGATTTCAGTTTCTTACGATTTGAAATCGATTAATATAGCCGTACATTCATTAATATGAATAAATAACACATTAAAGTGAATATTATTTAATTAAATATTGTAATGCAATATAGGGATGTATTTTCCTTATATTCTTAACAAAAGATGTAGGCCCTACCACCAGAATTATGATTAATACGGTGTTTTCCACAAACTTTCCTGAGTGAAAACGTGAAATGGTTCCGACCGAAAATTGCTTCGTCTTCTGTGCTTAACGGATTTTTTAGCCAATAAAATTAAGTTCTGGCCAATCCATATCGAGCTTAGAAGTATTAGGCTAAGTGAAAGAAACTTCGCTCTGAACATAGCTACTCATTGGACGCTAGAGGAAGGCGCTCTCGTCACCTAGGCCTAAAGGAATAGGTTAGGTGGAGATTATCGTGTAGATTTCGAAGTATATTGTAACTTCTGACCTGGTTTTCACGCCTAACTACGATTAGTGTTTCTAACCATTTTATAAGATTGTGCTACTGGCGAGCAATGCAAGGGTGTTTACTTTTAGGCAATAAAATACTGTTAAATACTTATCCGACTTCCCCTGATTGAGTTTTTGGCTCTTAGTATTACAGTGAAACCTTCATTGTTCCTCTAATTTTGCACTGAGTTATGCCGAGCGATACTGTAAATTAATTAATTATCAGTAATTAAAAAAGATAATCATTGGTGCTTAAAAGTTAACACAGCCAACAGTCTCACATTTCAATATAATACAGTACTGGCTGAAATTGATATCAAATTACAATGATTGTAAAACATGAAAGAGCAACTATTAAACATGAAACCTTAATTATTTTTCTTGAAAGAAGTGCACTTACCTAGTTTTAACATTTCTGTTTTATTTTTTCAAATCACCGGAGGAAAGAATAAGGAATTAATTTTTGTTTTTCGAACTATGAATGAAATATTTCTTTTTTTGCAAATAAAATACAAATATTATGTGGAAAACAAAAAAGAAGTCATTGTCACTCGAAAGAATCTATCTCTTTGTGTGCTGTTGCCATTCATCGGAACTTTGATCCTTATTATCTCATAAACCCCAAACATAGTCATAAAACGCAAAATAGGTTTTATATTTATTTTAATGTTATCTACTTCCTCCTTAAATAGACGCAATTATAGTTCCCGCACGATATCTGTGCCGATTGCTTAAGTCATGGCATTACGTTTTCGTGGGGACTGTTGCGTCGATTGGCCTGCTCACTATCTCTCTCGCACAACAGTACCTCCCTTTCTATTTATAAAGGCCAAGCTAACTCTCTCTCTCTCTCGCACAATAGCATGTCTCTTTCTAGAGAGTAACGGTCTCATCGGCACAGATTTCGTGCGAGATCTTTATATAGTTTCACTCTGTATGAAGTATCTGAGCTCTCGGCTTGTTGTTTTCTCATTTTCTTTCCATCCGCGCATATCAACGTGTACTATAGTTTTTCGAATTAATCACATCCGTTTGATATCGAACCCAGTAATGCCATTACTTTTTGATTGCCCGTCCTATTCTCAAACTCATGACCACCACAGAAAGCACTGCATGTAACATCGTGCACTAATAGGCCGGTTTATTGATAGCTTCAAGCTTTTATACTGTCATAAACTGAATTCCGAATTGAAATAATGCTGTGTCTACAATATGTCAAAGGGCTATTTTTAACATAACCTTCTTCATGCTGTCTATGGAAACCTTTTGCCGAGGATTTATTTTTAAAATATGAAATGTGGTTTTTGTACTGTCTAAAAAGATACATGTTAGGGGTATAAGTTATTTTTTTATACTAGTTATGTAAAAATGTATTCAAACTCATCGTCCGAAACCTTCTTTGTAGACCTGGTAGATTTTTAAAATCAATGGGTCACTTATTTTATTAACTGATGTCTTTTGAACGGTCATCTGCTACGGCAGCCATTACCTTGTAAACCTTGTTATTTATGCCACCTGCGCGATCTGCGTTAACTCCTGATCTCTTGTCATTGCGAAAATAAATTACCTAGTGCATTCTCAGAATATAGCAGTGGATAGACCTACCAAATATCTAGAGGGCATGCAATTTAAGTTGTATGGTACTAAAAATGCTAAATTATAGTATAAAAAAGAAGTAATAGGATAAAATTTTATATGTAATAAAAATTCACCTACAGCAGAATGGAAATATTATACATCTGCAGGTTCCAATCGTAAAATTACTATTGGACCACGACTGTAGAATTCCACTAATCAGACTCACTTAGAATTTTCTAAACTAAGCATTAAAAATTTAAAATAATAAAATGTTTAGTATTTAGCATTTAACCTATAAACTTATCCTATCTTTCCCTTGTAATTTTAATTTGATTTCTTCGTTACATATAGATTTGCAATTTGTATACTGATTATAATAAATATTTATTAGTTTTACCTTAAAGGATGAAAGAAGTGTTGACTTACAGCCGTGGTGGTAAAAGAAATACGATTTTTTTTTATATTTAGTGTCAAATAATCAAGGATGCTTGAAGGTATATCTTTGCGAAATGTTATGCCATTAGCACGCATGGAACATGTGCTGCGTACACTGTTTTTAAACCTCAGTGCACTTCCAACTGCTAGTGTATGCAAACTTTAATCGCCGTTTCCTCATCTTCAATTTGCAAGTTATTTTGCCACATTCAAACTCTTTATCTTCTCCCAGCCATGATGGAAGTACAACCATAAATACTTTCATAATATACTGTACATTGTGTGCAATAAAATCCGTAATAAGATTTTCTGTAAAGGTGTTAGCTTTTTTATTTTTTAACATTTTGTATAATCCCAGGCAGGTTTTTTTCATATATCTGGGTAAAATACTTTTTTTGAAGAAAAAGTATAAACAATATTAAGAAATTCATCAGTAAATTTCTAAAGCAAGCCTCCAAAGAGTTTCACGTAATAAATTTAGGTTCATATTAGATATCTGTCGAAGAGATTTGAATTTTGTTTAAAAGAGTCAGTTAATTTATAAATATCGCAAAAAGAAATTGAGATATTAGAATGAAATTTTAAACTTCACTTTAATTACAGGTGCAAATTTTAAAATGTCTAGGAAAA
This sequence comes from Ectobius pallidus, assembly GCA_964059195.1. Classification (NCBI taxonomy): domain Eukaryota; kingdom Metazoa; phylum Arthropoda; class Insecta; order Blattodea; family Ectobiidae; genus Ectobius; species Ectobius pallidus. The sequence goes on along the minus strand of CAXKWD010000011.1, from coordinate 886,263 downwards.
GTAGTTTAGAAATTCACTCTCAACCCTTCGGTCTTCCCTTAAGTGTTAAATATATTTTTTATATGTTTAGTGTTGTTTGGGTTTTGTCTCTTTTCTTTCATTTTACTTTTCCTACCTTATGTGTTAAGTCTTGGGAGCTGTCAAATGTATGTCCTATGTACTGTAGTCTGTTTGTTTTTTAAGTAATTCCCAGCACGAAGTTTGCTCATTCGGGTACACGTTTGTGTATAAAAAAAGTATCGGAAATTTTAAGTAAATTTGAAATTTTGTTCAGTTGCGAACTTAATGATTGGATGTGTTTCTGGTTAATTCGGCTCATTTAAAATCACACAAAAAAGTATTTTCACTTATATCTATAGCAGTGACATTCTTTGTAATATTTGCGCTTGTTACTGGGATGCATGATATGAAATGAGGTACGAACGACACCTTCAGACACGAGTCTCAGCTCTCTATTGTGCTCCAGCTCAATAATCGATTTAAGGCACTTACTGATAAATGTCAAGTGCTTTTGTTAACGTCAACAATGCGTAACAGCCGTCACCCGCCCTTCAGGCTACCACTCAAAATCAACACCGACATATAAATACGATGGAAGAGAATTAAAAAGGAAAAAACTTATATAAACATCGATTTCATAAAATGTCCATGTCACAGAAATTTTAACTTAATTGTGTCTCATCTTTAGGCTAGAACTAAGATCACTCGTTTTTCTATCGGGATTAGATTTTAGGAAACTCAAAGCCTTTCATGGTGGAAAAATGCTTTTTTTCGGTTTTCTTATGGGTGTGCTTTCATTAAACTACTTATAAATATCCTTCATCGCTGCTGGGAAGTCATCCCCTCCCCCCCCCCAAAAAAAACTCCCACCTCCGGATTGCCTGAGCCAAAGATCCGTTTCTCACATATCCGGCAGCCGGGTGAACGGTGCCGTCCACACGGTTAAAGGCTGACTATTATAATGAGTAGGGCTAGGACTTTTAGGTAAATACATATTTTTTTTTGCTATTACTTATGATTTCTGGACTTTGTCAAAGTTTCGGTTGGGACCTTTGGATTCAAAATACTGAGTTGCATATCACATAAAAAAAAATATTTTCGATATTTCTTATTTGAATAAATATTTTTGGTAACTTAATTATTTTTACATATTTTACCACATATCATGTTTAGAAATGAATATTTTGACAGTTTTTGTAATATTTTACCACATATCAAGTTTAGAAATGAATATTTTGACAGTTTTTGTAAAATTGCGTCATATTTTCAATGTGTTGAGTTGTTATGTTCAGTCAGAGAATAAATCAGGGCGGATTTGGCCTTCATTAGTGCAAATTTCTGTTTCCTCTCACACTGCATTACTAAGTTGGAAACAACACAACAATTGTTGACAGAATCAATAAAAAGAAATCAAACACATTGAAAACAAACTTAACAAAATCAGTGGTTCAAAAGCAAACAAAATTAAAGAAAAATTCCTGTCATGCCTAAATAAGAATGAAGGGTTACAAGTGTTGCGCAAGATTTCAGAAATTTTAATGGGTAACAGTGTAGAGAACTTGGAGCAGATGGAACATCTGAGTGTCAGTGATACAAATATGCAAGATGTTGAACGTACATTTTCAAGATACAAGTCTCTGTTCCGTGAAAATCGTCACAGCTTTAAGATGCACAACTTAAGATCCACTTTTGTCGTTCACTGCAACAGTTCTACACTTGCTGACTAGAATGACTAGATAAGTAGGGCTACTTATGTAAATATTGGTTAAATAAGTTGATTAAAATATTTTCATATTTTTTAACATATTTTCGACTTTTTAAACACATAAAAAATAAATATTTTCGTTTTTATAAGCACCTAAAAGTCCGAGCCCTAATAATGAGAGCTTTCGTACTCACGCGGTGCCCTGTACCGGACAGCAGTCGGGTATTCCTACTAAAACACTCCACCATTCAAAATGAACACCGACATATAAATACGATGGAAGGGAATTAAATAGGAAAAAAAATAATAAACGGAGAATGCACTTGTGCAGTGTACAGCTGGATTGCTGTTTTCACACGTGCCGTGTTGAATAGTCGGGCCGTCCTAAGCCAAGGCGTTTTCTATACGCCTTGGTCCTAAGCCACCAACATAAACAGATAATAAATAAATGCTAGACGTTTGTGCAGTTCATCAAAAGTAGATATTATACCTATATTGTCATCTTAATATATTATATTTTATATTACTTCTCAACTCCCAAAATAGTACCAAATTATCCCAAACTCTTTCCTTTCATACTTAATCGGGTGAATCTGTGCCGTTCTGTTTATGGTTTTTACTTTCTGAACCCTTGCCTTACAGGCAGACGAAATACCGTATTGTGTTCGACTCTTAAATTCGATGCAGAATTTTCAGCTTGAAAACAAGTTTTAAAGTCCCTTGAATCTCAAAATACAGTGTTCAAACTCAAAATACAATGTCCATGTGTGTGTCTACCCTTCTGTGTGTCAAACAAGAATTTATATTTGGGTTAGATATCTTCTGGAGATGTTACAGGAGGGTTGGCGAACAATTTCTTTTAATTTTATTGTCACTTTACACGAAGAAAATATTCAGTAGCGCGATAATGATAGCCTACTGATAAAAATAGTAATAATTTAATTTAATAATAACTACCACGTCTGTTATTATAATTTTCCATTATTATTGTTATTATTGCTGTTATTGTTATGATAAATTATTATCATTACCATTATCATAATTTTCATTGCTATTATTAGATAGGCTTACTAATAAAGAAAATCGAGATTGAGGACTCCATTGAAAATAGTGAGGACGCACTCTGTATGTTTGGAGTGTGACATTGGGTCGTATGAATAAAGATGAGAAATTACTTTTTACTCCGAGTAAAGAGAAAATTCTCTCATCCGTATCATTAAAATTGACTCATCTTAAGAGCAATTTCTCTGGCTAAGAGAATTTGATCAACAACATTCAGCGTTGCGCAATTTGCTCACTTTGGTATCATTAAAAATTACTTTTTACTCACAGGTTGGAGAAATTGCTCACAAATGTTGGAGTAACCTCAATAGGTGACTTCAAATAAACTGAGCAACACTAGTTTACTGCAATGGCAACGTATTTGATAGTTTAGATGTAAAAAAACTTGCAGAAACTCATCGGTGATTGATTATAAATAGGGTTCCGATGTTTATAAAAAAAAATATATAAAATATGACTGCAAATATGACCTTAAAAGTGACTAAATATGACCCAAAAATCCTAAATATGACCTCATAAAGGAACATATTTTCTAAAAATAAATGTTCCACATTTAAACGTTTAATGACACTAAATTATTATATCACATTAATTCAATCAGATAATCACTTTTTAACAATTTTACAGGTGATTTACAGTTTTGCTTGTAAAAACTTCTAATCTGTTAGTGTTTCTAGATGCCACTGCAAATGTGAACTGTTAATATTTTTAAAATATGTATATTAGAAGTTTTTAACTACAAGGAGGAAGAGGTATTTGTTCTATTACATGTTGTTGTCCCTTCACATTTCAGTTACAGTAAAACTAAAATATTTTATTCTTTTTTGGAAAAAATTTAAGTCGACAATTGAGTGCGCATACTGCATAACTGTGCTCTTCTACCGCGTTCATAACTGCAATATGACGTTAAATTACAAATATGACCAAGACCATGAAAATGACAAAAATATGACACTACATGCAAAATGAAAATGGTCCTATTAGGATAACAAATGTGCAATTCATGTTTAATTTGTGTTTGCGGCGAGAATGGAGGTCAGAATAAAAATATGACAGTTCATAAACATCCGAACCCTAATTATAAATGTGTACGCACATTTTGGAAAGAAAATGTCAGATGGCTACAACAAAACTTTCTGGGTCTGGAAATTAGTGAAATAAGAGAGGAAGAAACGATGTGAATTTTCTTACAATGCATAGACGATCCAGTAATTCTGACTGTAGTAGTAGAAGATGTCGGTGTGAATCAAAGTGCAGCACTTCTGATAATTTATTGTGTTATTGATGCAATAATAAGAAAAGCACACAATTTCCAAAAAATCTCCATTAATCTGAATCTGCAAAAGCTGAATAGCAGCAACGATATAGACTACTTTTCCTGCTGCAATAGGATCTATTTATTGTACTCATGTACCTATCCATATAGAAGCCTAGCATTCATGCAGACGACTTTTTTTCCCCTCCACCGCCCCCGGAGCCTCGACCATAGGCCATACTCCGGTCCCAACAACTTTTCGGCGCTTGTGTTCTATTGCTCTACTTTTCGCTCTTGTGTACTTTAAGCTTGTGGGACCTAGGTATTTTAACCGAAAAGTGGTGGCCAGTAATGTACAACCTATTTATAATTCTAAAGAACTATTCACTAGTATTGACACTACTTGGCCAGGTTCAGTACATGATTTGCGCATTTGGAAAATTCTGATATGTATAAATTAACGATGAAAATCGAACAAATGCATATTTTCTGGGCGATGCAATACCTTTTCAGCTCATGCATGGACGTCCACAGAAATTTTGTCAAGGGGGGGAAATGAAGAAATTATTGCCACCCCCACCAACACTATGCTACTATAATAATAACAATAATAATAATAATAATAATAATAATAATAATTATTATTATTATTATTATTAGTATTATTATTATTATCCACATCATCATCATCATCATCATCATCCACATCCTTGATTTAATGTAGTTGGCCCATGAGTATGGATACACAGTAAAAATTTAATATATTATCTACCCCTTACAATTTCACAGATTGACCTACTATTCACATAAAATGGGTGAGACTACATCCATTGCTTTACCTTCATTGCAATAAATTGCTTGGCAGGAAATTATTTCAAGTTTAGTGGGATTAATTATTCCTAAATGTTCATATCAATCATATCAATTTCCTGATTCATATCTGAGAAGTCAGCTGTTACCACTCGTTTTTCTTGATTTTGTCCAAACAACTCATATTATAGTATGTGGAAACCTAAGCCTCACTTCATATTAGTTGTACCTAGTTATAATAATTTAGTTTACAGATTTATGTATAAATAAAATTTCCAGAGGGGGCTGCGGCCCCACCCATTACGCACGGCCATGGGCTCGTGGTATTCACCGAAATAGTATTTCCCCACAAGATAAATTTTATAATAAATGTACAGACTAAGTAATGCAAGTTTAACAACTGAAAAGAGTTTTAAGCAAGTCAAACAATTTCCTATTCTTCAAAGCAAAAGAAGAATAACAATAGCAAAAGTTCCGTCAGTTATGATGTGCAGTTTTTGTTCTCCATCTAAATTTAGGTGGGGTGGACTTCTCCAGTAGGCCTACAACTTGATGATCTTTAAAAATTATTTAATATTATATAGAAAAACAAGATTGTAAAATGCATTTAAAAATGCGTTATAACTTAAATGCTGGTATTTAGACAACCTTGAATTAATTAGAAATAGTAATAGTTACTTTTCCTGAAGGGCAGGGATGTGTTTGAAAACGTATGACCTAGCATAACACATTTATATTGTGCATGTGATGTGTGTTGATGAATGAAGAGCTCCTTTGTTTGTTTATCTTAGTCATGTTTAGCTGTGAAAAGAACTGGTGGTGAGGGGAGGTAATTACTCCCATCGAGGAGTAATTAGTCAGCCGTCACAGGCAACTTTTAATGATACCAAATGGAGAAATTGCTCTTAGGTTGAGTAAATTCCTTTTTACTCAAAAGAGATTTCTCTGGAGAAATTGCTCACTTTTATTCATACGACCCATTATTATGGTTGCATACTGGACAATGGATATGAGAGGCTGAGCTTGAATAGCCCCTGCTAAGCCTCTACTTTATATACTACCCCAACTCAAATTATATCGTTAACCCCAGACTAATTGCTTAAGTTATGTTAATGTTTATGACGTGACAGTACATGCTGGGGACCTTCTCTCTAATCCGTGCAAGATTCTTAACGCAGACTCATTTTGGAATATTTTAGAGTAGATGTATAATATGGAAAGAATATTGAACTTTGAGATCTACGTAGAAGTAATAATGTTAAACTGTTTCTAGGTACCAATGCCCTTAACATTGTTAATGTATTAACTCCTGTCTCTTTTTGTTTGTTTGTCTCTATCTGTTGTCTCTCTTTCTCTCTCTCCTTTCTTTATGTAGAAATACGGGAATATACGGCGAAAGCTATTTTGCTTCAGGACCTTACAAACTTATTCAGCCATATGAAATTCTCTTTCAGCCAGTTCGCTTTTTTAGCCACTAGGATTCGGTGAGACGAAAAGCTCAGCTAATTTTCCTCAGTGGATCTGCCTTGTTCTCGAGGACTTTCAATGACCAAGAGTAAGCATATATTTAGAAATTAGTTTCTGGAGGGGTCCTAAACGGATTGACCATAAGATGAGTGAGTACATAGGCTTCCGTGGCCGGTTTCACAAATACAAATAATATTAGCCGCGTCATGCGTCAGTTCCGAGTGACATTTCTCCAAAGGAAGATACCAAAGAAATGTCTGAAACATTAGGTTTCAATAATTTTACGCTGCTAAACGCGGACAGCCGTGATAATAATGATATTAGTTGATTGGCCATAAATTGCTGATATCTTCCCTTCTTGAGTGATACAAGACATTTGATTTTTCTAACTAATGCTTTTAATAATCTCATTTTGGGGGCTCCGGACCCCCAACACCCCCTCAAATACTTCACCACGAGTTATCAGACTCCAATGGACTAGGCCTAAGTGTTTTCATTGTCTCCCTCAACTGGTCTAAACTAACTACCATTGTGTCGTAAATATGCAACCATGCAAGTCAGCTACCAAAGGCAAATTAGAAATCATCACCATCAGTGTCATCGATCATGAACATCATTTTAATAATTATCACAATCGTAATCACAAGTTTAATCCTAGAAATAAACCTAGTAGTGATCTACTGAGTCCGCATGCTGTATAGGCCTACATCTTATTAACTGAGGTGACTTGCTTATGACACTCCTCATGCTCAAGGTGTTCATACGAATGTAAATAACTAAAAATATATTGACAGATTTCCTGTCTTATGTTGCTGAGGGGATTGTATTATAATTGTTAGAGGAACGTGTGACTTGCAAGGGAATTGAACCTGGGGTTTCAGATAATGTACGATAACAGTGAGACAACTCTGCTCCCAAAGGACATACCCAGTTCTAGTCTAAATATTCCTCAAGACACTTCACATATTCTACAACGTATAGCGAAGAACCATTTAACTCCATTGCATATTTTATTTTTAAATTAATGAAGACTTTTACTTGTATTAATCAGTGACAATTTTCTACTCCAATCTGACTGAAGAAGTTTGTGTTGTATTGTGTACGGAAGATTTATCCTGGGTAGGAAAAATCCCGGTTCAACTCCTGCCCAGGACAATTATCATTATATAAAAAAGATTATAACAATAACATTATGATTTTCAGAGGTTCACAATATTTTTAGCGGTACAGTATTTATATAAAAAACTAAATGTAATTTTCAAACATTACAAGCGTAAATTTAATAGAAAAAGGGCACGCCGCCCGTGGAGCAGTTGAGACACTGTGATTAGAATTTATCCTTCTAATCCTTCTAATAGGTCTAATCCTTCTAATCCTTCTTGTGGCACTATGGCCCTGGGGTCGTTTCTTACAGAAATGATAACGAGCATTCCTTCGGGATAAGGCGGCCGGTGCTTAAGGCTGGCAACATTGCCACCGTTCACATGGTGAATGTTTAATAAACTAAGAGCCTCAATCTCTTGGAACATTAAGGGCCTTCATGACCTTTATAGGGACCAGTTTACTTTTAAATGGGGAAACCAGTGATAGAATTTCTTTGTGATTTCATATAAGAAAATTCTTTAAGCGAAATAATAATAATAATAATAATAATAATAATAATAATAATAATAATAATAATAATAATCTGTCCTTCCCACGGTGAAAGAATGGAACTCATCAATTGACACATTACACTAAGACTGCTCTTGCAACAAGATGATGACTCGTTCAAAGAAGAGAAATGAAGAATGTCCAATCAATACACTGAGATATATTCGTGCTTTGTTACGGCTGGAGCTATTCTAGATGGGATCACATGGGGTTCAGACAGCTATTTATTTCAATGGGAGAACCGAGTTCCGCTCACAAGGGGTCCAACTCCTCCTTTGACCATAACTTAGGGTTCGCTACGGTTATCCACATTCCAAGGACAACAGATCGCTACGTACATTTTATCTTCTTTATTTGAATATTGAAAACCGATTCATGGCAATATTTTATATTTCCACAATGCCTTAACTGTGAAGCTTATAAGTTCTGCTGCTATAAACAAGAGAATCTTTGATGTACTTACCATAAATATTATCTTTTATAGTTAGCAAAAACATAATTTTTGTTTGGAAGGCTCGTTCCACCGAATAGTTTATCCTACCGTGAGAAATAATATTCTTTATTTGATAATTTTTCTACCTTAGTTTCATGTGTCAGGTCGTAGAGGTGATGGGCTTACCACCTGTCTCGGTCCTATCCAGGAAAATGAGCGTAACTAAATTAAACCTCTTATCGGAGACTCCTGTATTCCTTCCGAGGAGTGACAGGATACGAATGAATAAATAAATGACAATTTTTCTCCTCATGTGTTTAACATGAATAAAAAAAAAGGAAAAGAAAAGGATTATTAGCCAACAATGCTTTAGAAATTAAATTATACTCTGTCACAAAAAGAAAATCATGTAACTATTGGCTATATTTGCTCTATGGGTAGGCCTAAGTAACATTCATAAATTAGTATGTATTTGGTTTATAACTTCATTTTTCTCATAGTAATCATTACCGGTATTTTACATGTTTTATCGCAAAATCATGCTAGCTAGTGATAATTATTATATAAATAAACCTGTGCATCAGTTTCAGGTTATCTCTTTCCTAAAAAGTAGTATTTTTGTATCATAAATAGTTTTAATTTTTTTAATCACATAAATTTAATTTCTGTTCTCAACTAAATTAATGTATTTAGACAATAAAATATTAATGCAGAGGATTGTTCCCTACTCGAGATGAATCACCAGCCCAAAAGCACACGTTGATAAAATTAAATTAGACTATTGAAAGTAGTATTTTATTTCAATGTTTCAAACCGATTTATTCTATTTTTGTCGTTTTAAATTCTATATAAACCACTGGTTAATGCTCCAAAATTATTTTTGTATACATTGTATTCATACATTTATAATTTTTCGTTTGTAGTATACTGTCAATTGATATATAATTAGGTTTATATTAATCTACTATACCCCCTAAACACGAGCTTTGCTGATATAGGAGCATGTTTGGTTTTATTTGTTTTTACTTGTACTAAATGTGTAATAATAATGTAATGTAAGTAAGTAATGTTAATAAATGGTTAATAATAATAATAATAATAATAATAATAATAATAATTGAACTATTAATTAAACCTTTATCAAAACTTTGGCAGCTAATCAGTTAAAAATTCGTAGGCTGTGTTCTCAGCTTGTACCCTGTCTACCGTCAAAAATTAGTTGATTATCCCCTTAAGGTTAAGGTTAATTTTATGTTGCATGTTATAAGACTTCCGACACCTCCCGGGATTTATTTTAAGGCAGGAAGTTTGGAAACGAGATATAGTTTTAGAGGAGTCGTGGTAATTGGAAAATGAGTTACTGAGCGATGCTGACAGTGTCGACATCCTTGGCATACGGCAATATTAAATGTGGTACTAATACTTGTTGCAGGGAATTTTAGCGTTATGCGTTAGATATTTGAAGGATGGACATGCGCACTGAACGCTCTTCTGGAACCAAACAGTCCAGTCCTCCGCGCTAACAGAGGTTATGAAATATGACGTTATGCTTGTAGCTAGTACATGCACCACCAAGTATTTATGAGCCTATCTTTTAACCTGACAACAATTCCTTTTAACATGGCTGGGCGTTTAGAACCACGGCTACAACCACTGTCCGGGTCTGACCTAATACGTCCATGCGGATATGGCAGACAAGTTCCTTGCCGGCTTGTTAAGTGACTTCAGAGAACTCCGAAGTCATTTTCCAAATTAAATTCAAATAAGTATACATTAAATTATCCTTACCAACGCAATCTCCTTAACAAATTTAAATAATATTTAAAATTATCCTTGCTGACCCGGTCAGAAACTTCGAAGCCGGACCCCTATACTGTACCCAAAAAATATAAAACTGTTTCCATTATCGTCTAAGTTTTTTGTCGTTGTTTGTTTTAATATTTATTTCCCACTGGTGTATTGAAGGTCTTCTCTTGCATTAACCAGAGGTTTGTAGGCCCTAAATACAAACATAACTAATTAATCTAATTTAAGTTTGAAAAATCGGGCAATCCCGATAACGCTAGGAGAATTTAATATAATAATCAATAAATTAATTAAGGCGCAGCAGCGAATTTATCTGATGAAACTCAACTCGAGTTGGATTTATTAGACTATTCCATGAATAAAAATGTAACGGATTATGCAAATAATAATTACTTTCGTGCTTTGTTATATAAAAACGAAACTAACAACCGCAAGATCACGGCATACTATGAATCAACCAACCATGAATCGATTCAAGTTGCCATGTTTTGACCAGTGCTATCAATTGTGCATATAAGACATAGTTAACTTATTTCAGGTAAGCTAACAGCAGAACGGAATAAAAGCAAGATTGCTAAAAGTTACACCAGATTTTTAAAAAGTCACCAAAACACGTCACTGACGTTTCTTACCCGTGACAGTAAAGGAAAAATTTGACTGTATTCTGCGAGTGTCGCAAGTGGTTTCAAAAATCTGCAATCATGAGTAAAATTATTGAAATTAAATCCGAACAAACAACGAACAATGTTAACAATTCTGCAAAAGCTGAGAATGTTTCATAACAAATTGCCCTATGTGTAAATGCATAACCCCAAAACTCAATCTCAGACATCTACGAAACGACCGGCTGTTCCAGATATCGGCCATCTTTATTATTTACATAAAGTTTATACAAGGGTGTCCGGCCGTGTAACGTGTGTACAACTTTCCAATATTAAGGTGTACAGTCTATTACGCAGGGATTATTAGTAATATGTTCCCCTTCAGCTGTGTACATTCCTGGTATAAATACTGTCCCAGTTTAGCTGTTATTGCTTCCTACAAAATCGTTACAGCGCACGAAAAATAGATTCTACTCTAGAATTGCCATGGTTTTATTATGCACCATGCATTACCAAGGTTGGGAAAAAATTCCCCAATAAATAAAAATTGAAATAAATTATTTCTACATAAACAAAGCATGACTTAATGAACCAAAACATTACTATTCGTGTTTCTGGCATTCATTTCAACTTTTTTTTCACTGCAAAGACATTAAACAAACATGAATTATTTGTAAAAAATACAAATACTGTTTTGGTACCAGAGAAGGATACACTCTGCCAGAATGTGTTGTATAGACAGTGCCAACACTACTATTATCTTCTGCTTGAACAGTTTCATCTTCACGTGAACTTCAGTCGTCATTGTCAATCACTTCTGTAATATTGGGTTCACTGTCACTTTCTCCTTCCAAATACGCCGGTAAGCAGCTTCTAATGCCATGACTTCATTTTCAAATTACTATCATCCACGAAATACTTCTCACAACTCACATTCTACTTCTGAATAAGTTTTCTTTGTGTAGATACCACCACAGAAATAAACACTTATTGACATAAGATAGATAGATATATAGATGTTTATTGTCAGAGGCTGTAAAATTATACAGATAGACTCGTCAAGAACTTCATAAAAAAAATAATACACATTATTTCATACAAAAACCACAGTTGATTCGAAAAACTCATTAAGATTATAAAAAGGTTTCTGATTTAACAATTTTTTCAATCGTACCTTAAGCACAGGTAACTTATGCATTAAAATATCTTTTGGCATCTTATTTACAATTCTGCTAGTGAGACAAATAGGACTTTTGGTATATCTGGTTGTGTTGTAATTATTTATATGTACATTATTTCTCAGTCGTGTGAAATGATTATGAACATCGCTATTTGTCCTGAATAAATGCATGTAGTTTTTATAAAATATTACAGCATTTAAAATTAAAAGATCCGTCACAGTTAGTATATTACTTTCTTTAAAAATATTTCTGACAGAATCCCTTGGTTTCATATTAAAAATTATTCTTAGAACTTTTTTTTGAATAATAAACACTCTTTGTACATCAGTGGAACTGCCCCAGATTAAAATGTTGTAAGATAAAACTGATTGAACCGTAGCATAATATATTGTAAGTAAATTCTTAAAATCAAGACAATTTTTTAGACATCTAATAGCAAAACAAGCTCTATTTAATTTATTGCATACCTGGTCTATCTGCTGTTTCCAATTTAAGTTACAGTCTAAAATAATACCCAAAAACTTGGTAGTAGCCAAAGGCTTTAAAATAGCATCATTAGATTTAAAACATATTTCATGTGAAGTAGTAGTAGTGCTAAAATACAGGCAAGCTGTTTTATCAACATTTACAATTAAATTATTTGCCGAACACCAAGATGTAAAGTCGCACACTGCTTTAGTTACTCTAGACTCAAGGGAAAGAAAGTTATTTGCACAAATGGCTACCGATGTGTCGTCAGCATACAAAGTGAGGCAGTCAACATCAACATGATGTTCTAAATCATTGACGTATAATATAAATAGCAGTGGGCCAAGGATAGATCCCTGGGGAACGCCATAATCCACTGAAAATTTACTTGATAAGTTATTATTAAGTTTAACCATAAATTCCCTAGATTTTACAAACGATAAAATTAAGTCATTAACTAAACCCCTAATCCCTAATTGGTCTAATTTCCACTTTAAAAAATTGTGATTAATGGAGTCAAATGCGTTACTTACATCAAAAAATAGACCAACAACAAGAAGATTATTATCCATACACCTATTTACAAATTCAATAAAATTAACACAGGCACTATTTGTAGACTGACCAGAAATAAAACCAAATTGCCTCTTGGACAATAAATCATACTTATTTAAAAAATTTAAAATCCTAATAAGCAATAACTTTTCGAATATTTTAGATATCGAGCTCAGCAATGAAATAGCTCTGTAATTATTAACATTACATGAGTCACCTTTCTTAAACACAGGTACAATAATACTAACTTTTAAACTATCTGGAAAGCATCCACTAATAAAACACATGTTGAACAAGTGTGTTAGTGGTGTTATGATACTGTGTAAAACGGATTTTAGAACATGAACACTGATTCCATCATATCCCGTTGTGTTAGAATTTTTTACCAGATTGATGACACTAACAACTTCAGACTCATCAATAGGATAAAGTACCATAGATTGAGGATTTTTTGGCCCTAAAGTACACTGCGTAGATACATTTTTGAAATGATTCTTTAGTTTGTTTACAATCAGTGAATTGAAATGTTTAGCAAAGGCATCAGCAATTAATGCTGGATCTTCAACAGTGATGTCGTCAATAATTAATTTATGAATTTCACTTTTGACATTCCCACCAAGTTCATTTTTGACCAAATTCCAAACAGCTTTATTTTTGTTACTAGCATTTGATACTATATTACCATAATATGTACGTTTACTGTTTGAGATAAGCTTGTTATGTTTATATTTGGCATCTTTATAAATATTTTCCATAAACTCTGGATTTATTTGTTTCAAATAAAAAAGATTTTTTAAGTTTTGACTACTCTTTATGATTTCTTCACTGACCCAAGGTTTTCTTATTTTTCTTGTGACTGTGAAAGTTTTTCTTGTTAATGGACAAGCAATGTCAAAATAGTACAAAAAACTGGATTTAAAACAATTAAAAGCTGAGTTGACGTCATTTGCTAAATATACTTGGTGCCAAGAAGCATCGTTCATAATTAAATTTAGAAAATTAAGGTTATTTTCATTACAGTTCCTAGTATTTAACAACACTGATTTGGGGTTGTCTTTCTTAAAGTGTGAACTAATGTTTACATTAAAAATTATGGCACAGTGATCAGATAAAAATGGTTCAGTTATCTTTGTGGAACACCAACATTTGTCTATATTAGAAACAACATAATCTATTATACTCTTATTACGAGTAGCTTCATCATTGAAAGATACCCTATTGAAAGAATAAAAAATATCGAAAAGTCTGTCAGAATGTACAGATTTAATTTCCCCATGAATGTTAAAATCTCCTGTTAAAATGACGTATTTAGACATCTTGGAAACCAAATTCAATACCTGATCAAGCTTGGAAAAGAAAATATCAGAGTCACCTTTGGGTGATCTATATACACAAATAATAAAAAAATCAATGGTATCTATAGTTAGTTTAGCACCAGCAACTTCAAAATTAATGTCTTCACCAAAATTTGATATTGCATTGATGTTAGTCACTTTGAGTTCATTTTTACAATAGATCAGTACACCACCGTGAATATGTTTCTTCCTGGTAAAGCCAGAAGCTACTTTATAGCCATCAAAGTGAGGGTAACACTCTTGAGTAAGCCAATGTTCTGTTAAACATAGAATTTCTGGATGTTCCATGTGAAGAAATAATTCAGTACGATCAAGCTTGTTCATGATTGATTGAATATTGATGTTAATAAACTTTAACTTAAAGGTGACATTACTTACAGGCAAACGCGGTAGTGGCTATTTATTGTCTGTTTTTAGACGTGGATATAAGAAACGCCTTACACAGGCATTTGTTGGCCATAGTGCCGGGTCCATAGCAGCTGATTCGTTTTTTTTTTCAAAAATTTCAATTTTAAAAGATGCATACGATTCGGGGTGTCTCGATTGCAATTGTTCACATGCGACTTCAGGAAAATATTGCTTTAGAAAATTCACAATGTGTTCAACTTTCGTACTCGGAGCCAATCGATAAACGTGTAAGGCCACCGCTTTCCAACATGCAAGTAACGCATATAGTCATAAATAAATTGATGAATTTATACTATTAACGATTATGCTAAATATGGAAACAATGATTTTAAAAACACGAATGGTACAACAATAGAAATCAATTCGTGAGGCTGTCTTGAAATTTAGGTGTCATGGATAATCAAGTTTGTCATAATATGCCCAACATCACAACTACATTTCACAATGACGTCATATTATGTGATGAAATGAAAATGCAATAGCATAAATACACACTCTACTATGTTATAAATAAGGTTCGGATGTTTATGACATGTCATATTTTTATCCTGAACCCATTCTCGCCGTAAAGACAAAATAAATATGAATTGCACATTTGTTATCCTAATCGGACCGTTTTTATTTTGCATATTTTGGTCATTTTCATGGTTTTGGTGATATTTCGGTCATATTTGTAATTTAACGTCATATTTATGTTATAAATTCGGTAAAAGAACACAATTATGCAGTATGTGCACTAAATTGTCGACTTAAATTCTTTTCCGAAAAAGAGTCACGAATATTGAAATGTGAAGGGACAATAAGAAGTAATAGCACAATTACCTCTTCCTCCTTGTTGTTAACAACTTCCAGTAGACATGTTTTAAAAATATTTTCAGTTTACATTTGCAGTGGTATCTGGAAACATTAACAGATTAGAAGTTATTTACAAGTAAAACTGTAAATCACCTGTCTAATTGTTAAAAAGTGATTATATGTTTGAATCACGTGATGTAATTTAGTGTCATTAAACTTTTCAAATTGGATCATTTGTTATTAGAAAATACGTTCTTTTATGAGGTCATATTTAGGATTTTTGGGTCATTTTAAGGTCATATTTGCAGTCATATTTTCCACTTTTTTAGGTCATAAACATCCGAACCCTAGTTATAAACAAATAGCAGCAGGGTGAAAGGGGTAGGAGTATGTTCAATATTCAAATTTGCAAAATAAAAAACTTGGCACTTTTTGCCCGACGTTGGTAAAGATAGTGTTAATGCCTATAGCATTGCTTTGTTTCCCATTTCCCTAAAATTGAAATAAATTCACTATTACTTCCCACGGAGTACGCCTGCGTTCTTGTGGGTATAGGCCGTGCCCTAAAGGTAAATCTCCATCCTCACCATAACCTCGCTGCAAGTAATGTGTATGAGTATTTTAAATGCTTTTAATTTATTTGAAAGGCACGTTTAGCCTCTTTAGAGACCGTTGCTGTCTCGTTGCTTCCAGGACAAGACACTAGCGATCCGCAACATATTTTCATACCAGTACCTCGATAATCATATTCCTTACAAATTTCATTGTCTGTTGAGGTTTAAGTAATAATTCTGAGCAAGTTATTGAAAGAGAAACCGCTTATCTTCTCTCTATTCTCATACAGAAAATTACTGTTATGAATAACGGAACTATGTAGTAATAAAGGACCTATGTTGCAAAAACAAGTGTGCTAAGTTTATCATTGGAGAATAGAAGAAATGATTGAGATTGTCAAATGCACTTGAAGGCATGTGTATTGCATACAATTTGTTCCATGATAGGTCTACAGCGGATAGTAAAAATTATACTTAACTTGAAAATAATTAGTCACTTATATCAGCTGTTACAAGTAACAACAGTTCAATTTTAGAAATAAGTAATAATTTTATTTTGCTGATAATCGATAGCCTGCATCGTGGTCTCATCAAAAGGTCGAAGGTTCTGCGTCATACTTAGCTGCCTGATGAATTATTGTAGGCCTAAGTCAATAATAAGAAATGAAAAGCAAGGAAAGACAGGTTAGATTGAAGTTACAAACTTAAACTAGCAAATATGATTACATTCCGTCTCTGCAATAATAAAAAATATCAGAAGTTTCAATGTGCGGTTAGTAGCGGTAGCGGTAGTGCAGTAAATAGCAAACATATTCTAGTAGGTTAGGTTACAAGCACTGGGATTAGGAAGTTCGAATTTCTACCATAAAAGCATAAACGGGAATTGGATAAAAAAAAGTATTGTAGAAAAAATTTATGAACTAGAAACAGTGTGTATTATTATATTTCATTTCTTCATTTAATTAAATTTCTTCTAAAGTAAAGCATTCCTTATACCGGACGCTCTTGAAAGCTTCGTTTATGAAATCATGATTACGGAATGTACAGAATGCGTTTTCACACTCGTCTTACATCAGATTTTTTCAGGACGAAAACGCCTAATAACCCGCAGGAGGGAATATAAGTTATGCGTTCCTTAACTAAAATTTCAGTTCTTTAAAGGAACAGGAGCCTAAATTCAAGCATCTGAAAACCGTTACTCAAATGATTTAAGAGTTCAGCATTTTCCTGCAGTAGGCTAGTTTCTTCTTTTCAAAATGATAATTTAATTTTCGATCTTCCCAAGTTCAGCCTTATTGTCTTCCTGTATAATTGTAGGTCTCACTACAGTTTTCTTCAACTAGGATGATATAAGGGATTCTTACTTTCTTACTTACTTACTTACTTACTTACTTACTTACTTACTTACTTACTTACTTACTTACTTACTTACTTATTTACTTACTTACTTATTTACTTACTTACTTACTTACTTACTTACTTACCTTACTTAACTTACTTAACTTACTTAACTTACTTAACTTACTTAACTTACTTAACTTACTTAACTTACTTACTTACCTTACTTACCTTACTTACTTACTTACTTACTTACTTACTTACTTACTTACTTACCTTACTTACCTTACTTACCTTACTTACTTACCTTACTTACTTACTTACTTACTTACCTTACTTACTTACTTACCTTACTTACTTACTTACCTTACTTACTTACTTACTTACCTTACTTACTTACTTACCTTACTTACTTACTTACTTACCTTACTTACTTACTTACCTTACTTACTTACTTACCTTACTTACTTACTTACCTTACTTACTTACTTACCTTACTTACTTACTTACCTTACTTACTTACTTACCTTACTTACTTACTTACCTTACTTACTTACTTACCTTACTTACTTACTTACATTACTTACTTACTTACTTACCTTACTTACTTACTTACCTTACTTACTTACTTACTTACTTACTTACTCAATGGCAATAGACAATTCCTCAGCAAACTAAAGGAATATTATCTATTTTATGGAACCCGAAGGTTCATTGCCGCGCTTACCTGAGTCCGCCATTCAACCCTATTATGTGCTACACTTGGATTCAGGGTAGGAACATAGTGTAGGAGATGTACCTGCAACTCAACGTTGCAATACACAACCGCTGTCTCACTCACTCCCTTTCATTCTGTAGACAAGGAATGGAGAGAGCCGGCAACTGGTTCTCAGGCAGTATAACTCCATCCAATCATCCCTAGCAAATCCAACTTCCCTTAATTCCATTCTAAGATTATTCTCCCACCTACGTCTAGGTCTTCCGAGTGGTCTTTTCCCTTCGGGTATCCCAGTCAATACTTTTGAGATATGTCTTTCCTTCCACATGCGTGCAACATGTGCAGCCCATTTCTTCCTTCGCGATTTAACTTTATTTTAATTTATGAGGCACTCTACATGACATAATATATGGGAAAAGAACTGTTACCGACAAAATTCATAATTTTAACTGTAACATTCTTTTCATTATCTAATGTGACTGTTTTAGCTTAGAGAACATCGCAATGCACGATGCAATAAACGTAGCATGGAAGTTCTAAACGAGGTAAGTGCCAAAATCATACAGCTGAGTTAGTGGAGAAAATCTGTTTTAAATTTGTACTGATTCTAGTTACTGTTTCGATCTATGGACAGGAATATGAACTACTTATTGGAGACCTGGTTGGGATACATTCGCCTTGGTGCATAGATTCATTTAACGTACAAAACTAAAATGTCATGAAACTGACACTTAGCTTGTTTAGAACTACCATGCTACAAATTACTGCAGAGGTATTTTGAAAATGTCAGTGCTAAAAAAAAGTAATTTCAGAGACTTCCACTTAACCCAGTTTAATGTCCAATCATGACGAACCAGCACAGACAAATTTTCTTACAGCAGTATGAATTTCGCCAATCAACAACCTGAAAGATTATTTCTTGTAGTGTGGGATCCTCAGCGAAGTAACATGGAGCAAATCGTTGGTCACATTACACAATTGACATAGCGAAGCGAGGATCTATTTTAACTCGACCTTTTGACATTTTGTCTGTTTGTAAATTTCTTTGTTATGCAGTTACAACCAAACGCGTTGATCGCTTTTCTTCCAATTCTGCATAATGTTCCTTGAAGTATATGTTTGTGTCAGGACTTATTTTAATTCTGTTTCAAGAACTTGGCCTTTTCAACTTATGTAAGAGCAGATCTTAAGGTTTTTTTATTACTTTATTATTATTATTATTATTATTATTATTATTATTATTATTATTATTATTATTATTATTATTTTTTTTTTTTATTTTTTTGCACGCAATGTCAACATTTTGCAGAAGTGTACACCCCTCGCAATGCTAAGTGTCCATTACCATTGCAGTAATCCCAAGTTCTTTCATCGATGATAAAAGAAAACCATATGATAGAGTTTAGTTCGTCTGAGGTTTATTTTGCCAAACCATCTCCCATTTATTGTATTCGGTTGGATTCAGTTTGCTGGGAAAGGGGTATCTTCTTTCATCTTTCTGTATCTAGCCGAATATATTTATTGTTATAATAATAATAAATATAAATAAAATAAGCCCATTGGCATCCCTTTAGGGCAAGGGCCTCCTACCGATCGTATGGCTGGCTCTAAGTTTGCTCGCTCGGTGAGCCGGTCCGTGCGAGCTAAAGTGCTGCATTTGATAGGTATCATCACTTATCACTGATCACTGTTCGCTTTGGGTTTGTTAAGTCTTTCATTGTGTTTCTCCACTTTATTCTGTCTCTAGCCGTCCTGCTCCATGTTGCGCCTAGTGTTCTTGTGAAGTCGTCGGACCATCTTCGCCTTGGACGTCCTCTGCTCCTTTTCCCTATTCGGGGGTCCCACATTGTTGTGACATACGCCCATCTGTCCTGGTGAAGTCTTGCTGCATGACCTCCCCACATCCACTTCAGTGACCAAGCCTGACTCGCCACATCCTGCATTTTCGTCTTCCTTCTGAGTTCTTCATTGGTCACTCTATCGCACAACTTGATGTTGAGGATCCGCCTTTCCATCTTCCGTTGACATTTCTGTAGTAGTTCTGTCTCTCTTTGTGTATATGCCCATGTCTGGCATCCGTAGATTAGCACTGGTATGACGCAACTTTCTAGTATTTCTATTTTTGTCTTCTGCTTGAGAGATCTGCCTTGGAATATAAACTTCAGACTCCAGAATTTACCCCACGCCATGGCCACTCTTCTTCTAATTTCCTTCTCCCCTCTCTTTGTCAATGATATTGACTGACCGGTTCGATTATTATTTCTTTGTAGATTATTATTTGATTTTTCCCCATTTCCCCAGAAATGCTAGGACCATATTGAGTTTAAAATCCTACAATAATATGGCTTAATGTCTCTAAAATACTAAGTAAGAAGAAAAACCCAACATTATAATAAATGTAAGATAAGAATTTTAAATTGCATGAAGAAAAATATGTGAAAATTAAAGCTTAAAATAAAATTTATAAGTCGTTAAAAAAATTTAAAAAAATTACAATTATATTTAAGACTAGATCAAACGACACTCGTATTCACGTTCGGAAATTATTGCCAAGGTAAAACTCACTCATGAAGTTACTTGTGACAATTGAATTTAAATCGATGGCTTAATACACACAAGTAGGCCTATTAAGTTTAATTGTAGGTTTAAATGTGTTAAATGCAAATGCAAGTGTGAAGGCTTCTGAGGAATATCTTCACTCCATAAAAGTGTGACAAATAAAAAAAATTAAAACAAAAAACAGAAACTTAATAGCCAGTATCTGCTGAAAGGGCAAAATGTGGCAAGTAATTTTTCTGGGTGCACCATTCATGATAAGTAGGTATTAAAATGGATTTACTAAAAGCACTTGGCCATCGAATATGTTATTTCCCTAACAGGAGAAGTTCCTTGAGAAACGTCCAGTGCTGCTGGCGAAGCACCCGGTACCGAGTGAAAAATAATCCTGCTGCCTGTTCACATCTGTATCTCGTGTCCCCACGAACACGACAACAAAATAATATTCCTGAAAACATTGTAAATAACAAAAGTTGAAATCGTATTTCACCCATGCAACTTGATATTTTTTTACATCAATACCATGGAAATATGCAATTAATTCGCGAGTTCACCGCAAAGGGAAGGGATATGCATTGTCTGCGAGGGACAAATGCCATGATTTTGCTATATAAATAAACATTCCATATTTCTTCAAGTCATTACTACAATATAAATAATCCCGATGGCCAAAATTTATGCCCTGGGATGAACGATTAAGCTTGCATGTTTTCTAAAAAAGGAGTGTCTTACCGTTTTACATTTTTATAGTGGATCAGTTATGTGTGTTCATATTTACTCCATTGTATTTCTTTATTTTCTTTTTTTCTTACGGAATAGTTTAGAACCCTCCAATGTACAGTATTGCTCACATGAAATTGAGCGATAATTTATTTTCTTGCGCGTAAAACTCTAATTCTGCCTGGCAAATACGACTAATTGATTTAAAAAGGAGGGTGGTATTTTTTCCTATTTGGTATAAATTATTATTATTATTATTATTATTATTATTATTATTATTATTTTGTATATAGAGTGCTCATAGCTGTAGCAACTTAAAAAAAACACAGGGAACTTAAAGAAACCAATTTTGCTGCCCAGATCTTCCAAACAAAGTGCCCAAAACAAGGTTTTACTAAAATTGATATACATAAACCACTTTAAAAGATAAATACATTTTTTTTTTTTTAAATAATACACTTTTTACATTTTACTTGTAGAAACATCCTCTGCAGATCTTTTATAAACTTATATTCTAGACTTCGTCTACGACATTACTATGCTCTATAGACTTCGAAATAATAATAATAATAATAATAATAATAAATAATTATTACTAGGGTCTTATTTACCATTATAGACAAGATGCATACGACTGTTTTGTTCGACCATAAAGAAATGTTAAAGTACTGCAATTTCTGAATGCCTTGCAATTAAAGGAAGCGATTCTATCTCCGTTACCATTCAGCTGTTAGTCTGTCCTCGTCTTTTGCGATAGATGGCAGGGAGAAAAGGCTGCAGGGAGCAGGGCTTGCTTGGACATTTTAACCTAAAAGCAACGCACATTAAAACACACGAAATGAAATGACTTAGTTTATGATATACTAATATTAAAATTATCATGAACAACATTGATTTTATTTCAAGTAAAATTTGTTTGCTACTTTCAAGGCTTGATTATGGTTTCGTGCATTCTCTTAATCAATATTGAGTACTGTATGTTTGGTTGAAAATCCATAGTTTGAATAAGAAGAACATGAGTACTTTAATGGACGCCAGTCTTTTAATGTATGTCATTAAGATATTGTTACGTCATAAGTAATGAGCGTATTATAGTGTGGTCGAAAAAAAAGATAAAAGATGTAACTTTTAAATTGCAACATATAAACACGTATTTTCAGCACAGTGTTTTCGAACTGCAAATACGAATGCTTGTTTACTGCAGTTTCAGTGCGTCCTATTCGAGGTAACACAGTGTTTTAAAAAGAATCAATAGTTGCTATTTGTTAGAAATGGACTGATTTTCCACCATGCGAAAATGATACAGTACAGTCCCGCTCTTCCGAAAATACGTCTATTCCGAACACAGTTCAGAAAAAAATACCCATTTCTCAAACTTAAAAACAGGAGAAATTAAAAAGACGTAGGTGAAAAAACGTACATTTATTGTTATACAAAGAAGTTAAATAGAGACATACATAGAGCCTAAGCTTGATGAAAACGCCTGAAACCAAATTGGACTGAAAGCTGGCACTTTATTTACGCCTTAACAAGTCAGTACATTGATATTATTCATGAAATCCGCCTATTCCGAATTCCCGCTAAACCGAACGGTGTTCGGTCCCAATTAGTTCGGAATAGCGGACTCTACTGTATTTCGATTGCAAACACCTCTTGGACTAATCAGGATGTACACTTTCCAAGTACTAATTTTAAAAGCGATAAATTAATATTGTTTATTTGATGTGCGTCTTTAGTTGTGTTCTTATTCTGTATTTCAAACTTGTAGGACTCTTCCATTACATGAAGTTTCTGTGTACCGATTTTCAACTACGCCAACACATAACCCTGGGAACTGATATAAAAATTGTTGCGCAACAGAGATTCAAACTCTGACCGAGAAGAAAAGCCGACGCTAATGTGACAGCTTTAATTTATGGGAATGTGGAAATTATGCAAATAGGGAGAATGGGCTGGTGGATCGCAGACTCCTGGACATTGTTTCACGTATCAATAAAACTAGCTACAAGGGGCTATCATAAGCCACTGGCAGATAAGGTAAAATAAATAACTTGAAGTTAATACTTGTATTGACATGTATACTTCCAAGAATTCTCCCGTGTTCAACATTCTTCCGGCGATCGGGAATAAAGTAGGGCTGCAGTCCGTATTATCTGATGAGCTGAAATTGAACATGAAACTCGGTAGTATGCACTACATGTTCCCTACACTCTCACACCATTTACTATTTGAGAATCCTATAAGTTATCCTTTACAATATCTTGCTTACTTGCTTCATTTATCTGTATGCTGAAGATACAGATATATTTTACCAATCTTCTGCGGTCGATTCATTTGTAGAGAAGGATTACTCCCACAAAGTCTCTGGACTTGAAGACTAACCCAGCCAGCGAGCTTCTCGTTACCAAGATGCGCGGATTCGCTGCGCGTAAGATCAGTGAGCTACTGTTGAGCACAGAGTAAAGACCATGCTGCACGTTGCCAGTGGTAGAAAATACTGTAATAGTTGAGTGGAGGGATAATGCCGCAGAGACAGAGACAGACAACACGTGGAGTGGGATAGCCAATCAGGGTGCAGCTACCTCCCCTAGGCAGGAACTCTACGAACGGTGAGACTCGCTCCTAAGGTATATACGTAAAAACCCAGAGACTTTGTGGAAGTAATCCTTCTCTAAATGACGTCAAACATGATTTACCTTCAATTCAGTACTGGCTCAGTTATAACAAATTGTCTTTAAATTTAAACAAGCCAATACATATTTCATAGATCAAGCTTCTAACTACAGAATACAACTGAGTTAAATTATAGGAAGAGTCATACCTAAATATTACTGTTTTATATTTAGGTTTAGTACTAGATGAACGTTTATTACGACTATCCATTCATACGCCGTGTGTCTGATATTGAACAATAACATTTAGCAATTCCTCGGATATAGACCAGTCACGGTCGGTTAACAAATAATATGCTTCCTAGGGTAGCAAGAATGTAATTTCATCTGATAAAATGTCAGCTCCTTACTGGAAACGTAGGCGTCCACGTGCAGTGATTAATATCCCATAATCTGCCAGCGAACAGATTGAAAACACATTATTTTGTATAACATAACTTTTTTTGAAATTGAAGTAATACCTAAATATGTATTTATTAAAAACACAATTTCGATTCTGTGAAAACCAGTTGTTGTGCTTTTATTACGTTCTGATGTTAGCAATTACGACGACGAGCTCTATTATGTGATACGCACTATTGGTAGCATTGGTAACTCGAATCCATTCGATTCATCGACTGTCCATGCTTTTAGTATTCCGTGATTTCACAGTTGACAGAATATTGACAACAGAATAAGAAAATAGTTATTATTTACTGAAACCCTTACATATTATTCATGGAATAGTCTTAGTAAATCCTATACTCAAGATTACGAGATTCAATCAGATAACTATTTCGATAAACTCATAAACTCTCGTGGGATTATCTGCGATAAACGTGTAGAATACGATTCAAGTAAAATTTCACCATATCCCGGATGCATGTATCTTTTTAAGTGTATAATTAGCTCGCGCCTATCAAAAAGGTTCCCATCTATCGTATATGTCTCCTGTTTGGTGATGCGGAAGAAACCTTGATATTATTCAATTAATTCAAAGAATATCAATTCGTAATTCGTTTGGCTATTCGTTATACCCTCCAATTAAAGAACTACACATTAGTAGGCTACTGAAATAATGTATATATATATATATATATTAATATGATGTATGATTTTTATATATATATATATATATATATATATATATATATTAATCATACACAACCTAACTTTTTACAATCAGGAAATAGTGTTTCATAATGATTATCGTAGTTATTTATATCAAAACACAAACATATAAGTAACATTTTATACATTAAGTGCGTACATTAAAAGTTATATTTTGTTTTATGTATTTTTATTTAATTTTGTACTAATTTGGTAATATTTTTCTTCGTATAAATAACTGAAATAAACCCGAACGCGAGCACTTACTCATTAGGGTAATCTTTTGTTGTATTAATAATTATGTTAATAATAAAAGTTAAAGTTACAAAATAGCAAGACAATTAGTTCTACTAGATGCGGAATAGAAGCCTATAATTTATTTAATTTTTATAAAGAATTAGAGTTAAGCAATTTTAAAATTATATAAAGACAATATTTGTCGCCTGGTGATGGTCAGACGCAAATAACTTTTTTAATTCATCTCTTTAGAAATAATGAAATGAATTTATCTATGCAATCTTTAGCCAATTAGATTAAGTAATTTGGTATAAATAGAGTCATCTCCATTAATATCAATTGATATAAAATGATGAGAAATAGATTGATAGTAATTAAATACGGCAGAAAATAACTTTTGAACTAACCAAGCAATATTATTATAAATTACATGATAAAAAGCAGGAAAAATTAACAAATAATATTACATAAATATGAAATTAATATCATCAATACTTTAGCTGATATTAATTATTTTATAGTAAAGAATAAAATACACTAGGACTCAATAGAAGTTAGCAGACGGAATACTCAGAATTATACAATGCAGCCGGAGTGAAATGTATAGCAACTCTGTGGGAGATTGGTGCCAGGTATTGTCAGAAATGTACTTGGCTATTCAGTCAAAATGTAGTAGAAAGGAAAGATTATGAGCTGAATAGGCACTTCACGAGAATGTACAGTGAATGTTGCAAGGTCCAGGAACTAGACAGAAATTCGGAGAATCCCCTGATGGGAGAATCAGAAAAGCATCACTCCCAAGCTAAAAACCACGCTAATCGAAACAACCAATAGAATTTAAGTTTAGGATAGAAAAAACTGAATTTAGCTATAAGAGTGCATATGATTGGTTTTGTGTAACTATGGTAAAGAGGGGAAATTGAGAGGAGGCTAAGATCATGGCTTTTACGAAACCACACTTGTGTCCAGGACTCCGTGAGGGAGACTTGTGACTTGTGTACTGGAGGCCGGGACAGAAACCTGTACCCGCGTTCTCGAGGCGTAAACTTGTGTCCAGGACTCCGTGAGGGAGACTTGAGACTTGTGTACGAAGGACTCGAGGAGGCAGGTCATATTCCTGCATTTCTCCTCGAATTACACATAAGTCGTATTGACATAGTGGTCAATCCGACTGTATCTATAAAAATAACTTCACTAAATTACCGAAGTGTAAATTCTATTATACATTTATTCTTGCAGTAAGAGCTTATTATAGCTACTTACTAAAATAAATTCAGTGAGTGTGCCAAGTAAGTACTGTTGTGATATTGACGTCATCATCATTACAAGATTACGTAGATACCGCGTGTCACTACTAGGAAGTATTTACGTACGAGTGCGAAGGCCAATATTAGACTCCCTTCAATATCCCATCAATAAAATTAATAATTTTACGAAGTAACATTTATACATTTGAACTTTGATTGGAATACTAAATAAACTTGACAGTGTTTTGATAAACATTTAATTATTGATAAACAGTAAATATAGAACCTCCACACCCAATTTTATGCCTCTGAGATAAGATAGAGAAAATCGTAGCAACTCCGACTGAGCAACCCGAGGTTCCACCAGGCTGAAGAAGACAACATTCGCAGTGAGTACAATATTGTGGGGGTGGACCACAAACCGATTGCAGCATACTGGGAGAACTCATACACTGAGGGCTTGTAGTGTGAAGTACTGCATCATATCTATGGCGCCCATTTCGTGGGGTTTCGATTCGAATAATACATAGATATCGTCATATCTATGGCGCCCATTACGTGGGTCACGAGTATTATATCTATAGACTAACATACAACGTGGGTCTTCGAAAAAAGGAGTGAAGCAAGGGATGACGACCAGGCAACACATCCATGAACTAACGAGTAAGCAGTGAAGCCAAGGGACGACGACCATCACTATTAGGAGCTGGGCACCGAGCGCGAGAAGGAGGACGACGGGAACCAAGATTAGGAGCCGGGCAACGCGAGGAAGAAGAAAAGAAGAAAGAAGAACAGAAGAAGGAAGAAAAGAAGAAGGAAAAAGAAGGCAACACGATCGAACCAGAAGGAAGGATGACAGCCGGAACCAAAACGGATAAGTCAAAAGATTTTATATGAAAGTGTTAAAAGGGTATTTTGTATCGTGCATGAAATTTATGACTTGTTTGTTAAACAATAAGAGGGTATTGTGCATGAAAAATTTTGAGGGTAAACTGAAATGCTGTAAGAAAATACAAAAGGGTAAGGAATGTATAAATTACGGAGTGGAAAAATTGTAAACAGTGAAATGGAATCAAGTGAAAGTCAGTTAGGACAAGATTTATTAAGTCAAGGGGAACTGGAAAATTTTGAAAATATTGTAAATATGGAGGTAACTAATGATAGTGAAGTAAGGGTTATTGAAGAAAATAACAGTCAGGAATTTGAAAATCAGTCAGAGGAACCTTCAGCTCAAGTAACTATAGAAAGTTCAGAGAATCAGAACGAGATAGGTCCAGTAGAAAGAGAAAATAAAAATGTAGGGGGAGATCAGCTATCAGTAATGCAACAAATGATGGCATTCATGCTAGAGGAAAATCAGAAATCATTGAAGCAGATAATAGGGGAAGAGGTTAAGCAGATTAATGAGGGGAATAAGAAGTTAGGGGAAGAGGTTAAGCAGATTAATGAGGGGAATAAGAAGTTAGGGGAAGAGGTTAAGCAGATTAATGAGGGGAATAAGAAGTTAGGGGAAGAGGTTAAGCAGAGTAATGAGGAAAATAAGAAATCATTTAAGCAGATTAATGAGGGAAATAAGCAGATTGTTAAGGATAACAAGAAAGTTGTGGAGAGATTAGATAAAATTAGCGATGAGGTCAGAGAAATAAATGATAGGTTAGAAGGAAAAATCAAAAATGTAGTAGTTGATTTAGAAAATTCTAAGAAAGAGATTCACAACAAAATTGCTGAAAATCAGAAGAAAGTTGAAGTCAAATTAGTTGAAAAAAATAAAGAATTGGAAAGTAAGTTAGCGCAGGCATTTTCTGCAGACTTAGATGAGATTAATAATAAATTTCATGGTAGGGTTAAAGAACTAGAACATAAACAGGAGATAAATAAAACAGCAACAGAAAACTTAAAGATTGAGGTATTGGACAAAGTAAAACAGGTAGAAGGGTCTTTATCTGAGAAGGTTATAAATATAGAAAAACAGGTAAACACATTGAATGCCAAAATTAATAGCAGTGAGAATGAACCTCAAAGTGTACGTAGCAGTAGTGACGTCAGGAGGAACAGCCTTGCAACATTTAATGTAAATAATACTGCAGTATTAGCAGCAAATGAATTGCCATGTGAACCACAAGGTCCTCCTAGCGTCAACACTGAGTCCGATGATACGGGAAGCAATATCGAATTAGGGTCCCACAATGTAATGCAACTAGGTATCAGGAATCCTATCCACTTGTCACAAATTTTGGGGCATGATTGGACAGCACCTCGGTACAATGATGACAACTCATCTAACCCACATCATTTTATAAACGAAATGGATACCTACTTTAAAATAAAAGCGGTACCGGACGATTATAAAATGCTGATTGTTCAGAAAAGTTTGGTCGGAAAGTGCAGAGATTGGTGTAACTTCGTGTCACAAAGGGGGATAGGATATCCTGAATTTAAGAGGTTATTTATGGAAAGATACTGGAGCGCGAGTCGCCAGAGTAAGGCCCGAGCTGAGTTGTATTCAGGTAAATATAATGACAGTTCGAATATGACAATGTCTGAATATTTCGTCAGAATAATGAAAGTTGCCAGGTCATTAGACTTACAATTAGCTGAAAAAGATGTGCTTCAATTAGCCTTAAAACACTATAAGCCCGAGATATATAATAATTTAGTTGTCGCTAGGCCTAAAACTTGCGCCGAGGCACTAACATTATTAACTGAGTTTGAAGAGGTACATAGCCACGAGAGAATTCGTGAAGTAAATAACAGGTTTGACAGTAGAAATGGGAGTGGCAACACAGGTGAAAATAGAGGTAGCCAGGCGAGCAATAGTGGGGCCCAGAATAATTATACTGGTAGGCCTAACCCTGGGAATCAGAATAATCAAACGCAGAGAGGATATAATGGTAGGAATGGCAGTAATCAGAATTATCAATTTCAAGGTAATAGACAAGATAGGCCTAATCAAGAAAGTGGTTACAGAAACCAAAACAATAATATGGGTCAAACTCAGCGAAATGATTATAACAGGGGAAGAAACCCACCACAGAATACGAGGGTAAATCACATAGCATTCTCAGAAACAGATCGGAGGAATTCAGATAACAATCAGCAACGAGGGGAAGTGAGAGAAGGCCGCTATATCGGTTACAATTCTAACGGGAATACGGTACAAGGCGATACGCGTGACAGAAATACTTCGCTTAACCCGGAAGCAAGTGAATATCACAATAACAATACAAGACAGTCAAATCAAACTGAAATAAATCAGGGAGATTTAAACTCCAGCGAGACGTACTAGAGAGTCGTAGTATGTCTGTTGTGGGGAACCAGTTCACCGATGGGAGGCTCAATGAAAAAAGTAATTCACAAGAAATCAAAACAGAAAAAAGTAATATTCTGAATCCGCCACAAATTGAAGCTAAAATAGGAAAATTAAAAGTTCAAGTAATGGTTGACAGTGGGGCAATGTTGAGTACATGCAGTTATAAATGTTACGAGGAATTAAAAATAAACAATGTAAAATTCCAAGAACTAAATGTCCCGCTATTATATTGCACGACAGCTGTAAGCCGAACTCGATATAAGATTGATAAACAAATTATGGTAAAACTGGAGATTGGAGATTGGTCCGCTGACATTTACACGTTAGTTATCAAAAATT
This sequence comes from Ectobius pallidus, assembly GCA_964059195.1. Classification (NCBI taxonomy): domain Eukaryota; kingdom Metazoa; phylum Arthropoda; class Insecta; order Blattodea; family Ectobiidae; genus Ectobius; species Ectobius pallidus. Next base: position 855,928 of record CAXKWD010000011.1, on the reverse strand, counting down.
TAACTCACCCATTTATTCTTGGTTGTGATAGTTTAATTGAATATGAAGGAATATTAGATTTTGGGGAAAACTCCTTAAAAATAAATAATCTAGGAAACATAATTGAAGTTCCATTGTTAACGAATGATCATAACGATTACGCAGAATGCTCTGAAAGTGAAAAGGCAATTCAAAATGAGGTTTTTATTATTGAAAATCTGAGTACAGATACAGGTTTTTATGATGATACTATCGTATCAAATCATGCTACTATTGATGTCGTAGGCGAGAAAAGCCCGGCAAATAATTTTATAGACTCAGCGGAAAATACGCGTTTCTATAGCGAGGAGATTAATGAGTTTAATGACACTTTTATTGAAGAAGTGTATGATATTGGAGGGGATTGCAAAATAAACATGATTAGAGCTGACTTAAATAATCGAAGTAATTATGAGGAATTAGGGAACGAAAATTGTGTTCAAAAAGATGAAATTCTAGAGATATTAAAACAGAAGGTAAACAGTATCACAACTATCAATGAAAATCAGAAAGATCAATTATTTGAGGTGTTGTTAAGGAATAAAGATGTGTTTGACGAGACCCCGAGATTATGTACCGTTTATGAACATAAAATCACCATGGATAACCCACCAGTTTTCAATCATAAGAATAGGCCTATGCTGCTGTCAATACGAGAAGAGGTAAATAGAGTACTCATAAAATTCATGAGCATGATAAGATACATAAGCATGGAAAAATATATGAACCAAGTTGGGAGAATATTAGCCGAAATTTCTGGATATTAAAGCTGTTTATATGAGTCGATCTGATAATGTTTCCGGAGGGAACTGGTTTCCACACAAAATATATTCGTAGATAATAATTAATTAATTCACATAGCAGATTTTAACACACTTAGAAGAGTTAAGTATGGTACTTATAACTTGTCTTTTATCCGACCTTATAATGAGAAATAGGTAAACAGGCAAAAACATTGTGGGTAGAAATGACATATTGCTTTCCGTGCTAAGTGCAAGAAAAAGTTGTATAAGGATTTGAATATAGTATGAATGTGACAAGAGTGGCATTGATATTATAATTCCGTGTGAGAAAATCTGTTGTGTTATCTAATTTTAAGAAGGACACTAGCAGAAACCCATAGCCGCTGTGATTTATTAGTTTTATCAAGGGTATCAAGTTAAAATGTGTGTTATCTAGTTTTAAAAAAGGACTCAATGCAAACAAATCCGCAGAGCTATATCTAGTTAGTAAGAGGGTAAATTTTATTTTGTGTATATTATGATGGTTAGGTAATACTCTCCGATGTGCAAAGTATGCTTGCACGGAATGTTGTTATTGAATCATAACATAACCGTAACACAGTGAGGTTCATTCACACAAGGTATCCAGTGAAGAAAGGACGGAGATAGAGAGAGTCGGTCAAGGCCACTACTCTGATGTTAGGAAGGATTTAAAAGGACAAGCTAGAGGTCATAGTACTGTAAGGAGCATTAATCTGTTTCTCTAGAAAAATGACAATTTTTCAAATCCTCACTTATTCCAGAGAAAAAGATTGGGCATATGGTATAAATAGAGTCATCTCCATTAATATCAATTGATATAAAATGATGAGAAATAGATTGATAGTAATTAAATACGGCAGAAAATAACTTTTGAACTAACCAAGCAATATTATTATAAATTACATGATAAAAAGCAGGAAAAATTAACAAATAATATTACATAAATATGAAATTAATATCATCAATACTTTAGCTGATATTAATTATTTTATAGTAAAGAATAAAATACACTAGGACTCAATAGAAGTTAGCAGACGGAATACTCAGAATTATACAATGCAGCCGGAGTGAAATGTATAGCAACTCTGTGGGAGATTGGTGCCAGGTATTGTCAGAAATGTACTTGGCTATTCAGTCAAAATGTAGTAGAAAGGAAAGATTATGAGCTGAATAGGCACTTCACGAGAATGTACAGTGAATGTTGCAAGGTCCAGGAACTAGACAGAAATTCGGAGAATCCCCTGATGGGAGAATCAGAAAAGCATCACTCCCAAGCTAAAAACCACGCTAATCGAAACAACCAATAGAATTTAAGTTTAGGATAGAAAAAACTGAATTTAGCTATAAGAGTGCATATGATTGGTTTTGTGTAACTATGGTAAAGAGGGGAAATTGAGAGGAGGCTAAGATCATGGCTTTTACGAAACCACACTTGTGTCCAGGACTCCGTGAGGGAGACTTGTGACTTGTGTACTGGAGGCCGGGACAGAAACCTGTACCCGCGTTCTCGAGGCGTAAACTTGTGTCCAGGACTCCGTGAGGGAGACTTGAGACTTGTGTACGAAGGACTCGAGGAGGCAGGTCATATTCCTGCATTTCTCCTCGAATTACACATAAGTCGTATTGACATAGTGGTCAATCCGACTGTATCTATAAAAATAACTTCACTAAATTACCGAAGTGTAAATTCTATTATACATTTATTCTTGCAGTAAGAGCTTATTATAGCTACTTACTAAAATAAATTCAGTGAGTGTGCCAAGTAAGTACTGTTGTGATATTGACGTCATCATCATTACAAGATTACGTAGATACCGCGTGTCACTACTAGGAAGTATTTACGTACGAGTGCGAAGGCCAATATTAGACTCCCTTCAATATCCCATCAATAAAATTAATAATTTTACGAAGTAACATTTATACATTTGAACTTTGATTGGAATACTAAATAAACTTGACAGTGTTTTGATAAACATTTAATTATTGATAAACAGTAAATATAGAACCTCCACACCCAATTTTATGCCTCTGAGATAAGATAGAGAAAATCGTAGCAACTCCGACTGAGCAACCCGAGGTTCCACCAGGCTGAAGAAGACAACATTCGCAGTGAGTACAATATTGTGGGGGTGGACCACAAACCGATTGCAGCATACTGGGAGAACTCATACACTGAGGGCTTGTAGTGTGAAGTACTGCATCAAATTTTATCATCAGTTTGTATGTAATTGTTATGTAAGCCAAATTTTATTATTTATCTGGGCTTCGTTATTGAGCCTTGGATCATAAATAAATTTATGAATAATAACTTAATAAAGTTTTCAATAAGTTACTACGACGAACAAGAAGTATTTTATGGACATATTACAATTGGACATGCCTTTGTCTTAGCATTCTAAGTAAATATAGTTTATGGCTTCTCTCCAATAATTTGCTTCTGTAAATTCATTAATAGTATGTGCAAGACTCCCTCTTTATTGCACAGCGGTTAAATTCCTTTAGTAATGTTACTTCTTTTCTTCAGTTTCCAAACACCAAGTCTCCACCAGGCTAACCTTTCTAGTTTTTCTTTGTTGTTATTTAACGAGTAAGTTTCTGATCCATGTATTACTTTTATGTCTCTATAGGCATATACGTAGTTTCGAGATTCTTAACAAAAATCTTAAGTTTTATGTCGCTAAATTTGTTTCATTAATTTGAAAATAGTGGATATTGCCTATTTAATTTATCTATTTAAAATAATAATAATAAAGAAAGCTTGTAACAGTACGTTTAAAATGAAATTGCAGTTTTTCAATCTTTAAATAAAATTGCAAAGATTTTTAAATTTTTTTATTATTATTTTTTTTTATTATGTTTTATTATTTTATGAAACTTGTAATACATTGTAAATAGAGTCACATATTATGTATACATTATCATTCAACTTCGCCAAACTCTAATGATACGATAACGAAATAAGTCCTAAATTTGGAATGGAGAGAGAGATTTGAATTCGAGTGTTTGTCCCATGAACATAAAAGTGGGCGCCTCTGATTAGGCAATGTTAACGCTATATTCTGCATTAAACTAAAAGAGTTTTAGTCCTTATGAAAGCATTCACGCAATTGCTGTCGTGAATTTACCCTTTCTTTTGCGCCCTAAATAAAGAAGTGCTATGTCTAGGAAGTCAATACAAAAGTAAATTCACTTAATGGCCTAGAGAAACATAAATCATTAGAGATCTGTTCATAACAGTCACACATACTAAGGCATTTCAAATTCACGCATCAGAGCGTAGCAAATAAACCACGACTGCTTGTAGGAGCGAGCAATGGTTACGATCTTACGACTCCAGCCGCGTCTTCTCACATTAGTTTCATTTAGCGCCAGTTATGCCTTATTAATTACATATAATAAACCCCGATTGTTCCCTAACTTTTATTAACCATGTCGAAATAGAAAGTTTATTCAAACAAGTGGTGTTTCCCAATCTCTTTGCTAAGTCATAAAAGTCGGCATAAACTTTCAGCGGAAGGGTGATAAGGTTAAAAAAGCAATCAAATCGAAAGGAGAAATAGGCTTAATTATAGCCGGAGATTCAATAATAACATCTAGAACCTTGAACATCAGTCAAAGTACCCCATTGGATTCTGTTTATATTTTCTCGGGATTCCAACCGGGTGAGTTGGAGGTTTGGTTCCAAGCTTTCGGCAGCTATCACTGCTGCCATCTTCTGGGAGAAGTGAGCTGGATTGGGAAGAAAACTGCTTCATATATAGGAAAAAGACTGGATATACTAGAACGAATGGGAGGTCTATAGGAAAGATAGAAAATGGAATAATTAAATGGAGAGTTCTGATTGGTCGGGAAGGAAAATCAGTTCTTTTATCTCTGCGTTTCAGTATATGTAGAAAACAGGCATGTTATTTATATCTTCCATATTTTCTCATATTATATATTTTAGCACATATTGTGATAAGATTCCATGTTCCACTTCACCTGTAACACTATACATAGGCCTATTATAAACAGTATAAAATTTAATCAAGAACTAAAAATTAAAAACTATGTCATGTTACAAACGATAAAATATGTTTTATACAATGATTTGATTACGAAATTTGATTTTAAAAAGCTAAAATTTAATAAAATTCGGTGTAGTGACTTAACTCTAAAATGCATGCTAATAAGTAAAAAAAATCAATGAAATTCAATTGAATAAGCGTTTAGAAATAGAGATTTAAAAATTTACAGTATTTCCTTTAGAATCGGTATATGCTGTTATTTTGAAATTGACAGTGTCTCAACCATAAGACAGCAGATTCCTATTTAAACTTCTAATATTAAATTCACCATGTAAAAATTTCTTGTGTAAATTGTAACTTATTATTCGCTGCAGACTGACAATATTAATAACGAGAAAACTAGTAGAATTTTTCAAAATCTTTCTCAAAGCTTCAAGCATAATTGGCATGTGCCCTCTGATTCAATTACCACCCAAGCAATTTGTAAATAGGTTAGATGTGCTTTCCATGTGCTTGTATTGGTGTGGAGGGCTCTGGAGTGACAAAGACATCAGATAGCAAAGTAAATCCTCCCTCCCTATTCTGCGCGAGATTTCTAGGTCATGTTTCAACTGAAATGGAACGGATTCTTTGTGGCTGTTATTGTTTGGGGAAAATGTAATACATGTAATTATTGCGTTCAATTATTTTTTGATCAAGTATGAAGATTTTTGAGTGCCCACTCCTTGTGAATCAACGTAAAAAGCTATTGGACATGTGCGATAATATGAAAGAGAGAAATGTAAAACTGTGAAATAATGACGATAGACACTTCCACAGTCCACCGCTGTGGCTCAGGGAATGCGTCCAATCCTCTCACGCAGCGGGCCCGGGTTCGATTCCTGGTCGGGACAAGTTACCTAGGTGAGGTTTTTTCCGGGGTTTTCCCTCACCTATGAGACAAATGTCAGGTAACTTTAGGCCCTTGTGGTCCCCGGATATCATCTGGCCGTCATTATCATCTTCATTCTCATCCTCGCCTTGTTCTGAGTGAGTGTGTGTGTGAATGGTGTGTATCGTCCTATGTGTTCGTGTTGTCTCGGAGGTGGCCCCGGCATTGGGCTGATCACTCATCCGGGGAGGCCCTCCATGTCCTTGTCTGGTCAAAAAAGTATGTATGTGATCCAAAGGTAATCCCTCTCCCGACAGGTCGCGGCCCTGTAAGGCCCGGGCGGCTTGGGTCGCTTAAATCCTAAAAGGGAGAGGTAATACTACGAAAAAGAAAGAAAGAAAGAAAAGACACTTCCACAAATTATTTTACTGGGTTGATCATTGATTCAGGAGCTAATTAGTCACCGTAAAATATTATCCTTAGGTATAGGGCTTACATTTTCAAGAGATAGAAAACAGGTCGGAATACCATTTAACAAATCTATGAGACATTTAAGCCGTAATCTAACAGTTCGCTGTAAGCAAAAATTTACTGTACTGTGAGAATATCGTATGAAAGTTTTGTTCATGCATTTAAATAAATAGTTATGTGCAAAGTTGATGAGAAATAAGAGTGTTGACACTTCTGTTATTTTGCAAAGAAACACGCCATCATCGCCTTATTGACGAACATCCCGAAGAAGCTGCAAAGGAGCTACTTATAGAATTAAGCCTTTTTTTTTTACTTGTTGACGATGGAGAGTTGCAGAGGTGATTGTGGCTTCGTTAACACACAGTTCATGGGGAAATGGATAAAAAAGACTTAAAATAAAAGAAGAGAAATAAGAAAAGAAGAAAAAGAGAAGAAAATTCTCGTGGATAAATCAGACAAGATTAATGACTTGCTAAGCATTACTCTTCTAAAGTACAATCTTATGGCTGATAAATGATCCTTTTCTTTGGCGGCTAAGGATTTTTCAGATTAATTCATTGGGCTGTCGATGAAAAAGTACTTTGCAGCTGACAAGCTTAAGGCAGCTGTGGCGATGGGAAGGGGGCACTTAAGGATGCGTGTACTCATTATGTTGATGAAGTAGGGAGTCTATACAATGAGATAAACTGTTGTATTTACATGCACTTCTGCTGTACTACATCACTTCCCACTGTCTTCCCAGATTCCTTATTAGGATGCTGCTGTTCATTTCACCAATGTAGTCACTACTTCAGCGGTGTGCAAAATGAAATGTCTCAGGACTTACGTATTTTGAAATAGGGAATACTTCTTCAGTTCTTGGAGCTGTAAATAATCATTCCGAAAGTAAAGTTAAGAACTTATTTTTACCACTTAGAAGGGTGCTGTATATCGATTGTTGCCGCTATTGCTATTCTCATTACGAGGTGGTGGTACTTTCATGTAACCACCATTTTCAATTTATTTTGCACTTACCGGGGCAGCCGTTTCGCATTGTACCCACCATCAGAAGCCTCTAGGTTACTCTAGGTGGAATAAAGTAGTTACAGAGTATTTTGTTGTATCATTGGCTAGCAAGGGAAAGTTGGTTAATATGTTGTTGGTTCTAGGTTCCTTAAGTCCTTTTTGTGTGATATATTTTTTGTAAACGCATTTTACTTCCTCTGCCCCCCCGTGTCATAGGTACTACAGGTAGAGGAAGTAGGCCTATTTTTTTATCCCCAAATTGGAAGTAGAGTTTTTAACATAAATACACGTTTTGAGGTCTCCAGAATCCAAAAATACTATTTTCAGAAACACGTCTGTCTGTGTGTGTATGCGTCTGTGAACAGCATAGCTCCGGAACGGAAAGTCGTATGGAAACAAAATTTTGTATTTGGGGTATGTAGGCCTACCATCTGAAGATGCGACAAGAAGATTGGCGACGACTTTTTTTAATTGTTAAGGGTACTTTACATGAAGAAAATTTAGTTTTTCGCGATTTTATGAAAAACGGCTCTAATGATTTTCTTTAAATTTTGTAAATGGGGTTCTTATACTAAGATCTAAAAATATTTTTTGAAACTTTGTTTTTCGAAAAATTATCTGAAGGTAGTCAACCCACTCTTTATAGAAACTTTGTCTTGCCTAATGAACAACAAAACTTCGCATCAGGTTCAAACCACTGAATACGCGCGCTTTGCAGTACGACTACTGTACTTATTCTATATCAGAATATGAAATGAGAAAGATGTATTGGCCATGCTTAGAGTAAAGAATGTTAGTGAGTGCATCATTCAGATTGATTTGGGTTATGTATGCTTTGGGGATGCGATACATAGGCGTAACCAGGCCGACCATATGGGGGGGTTATAACATCCGCGGGGTCTGGGGGGTATGGAATACCCCCCAGGGAGAGGGGGGTCAGGGGGTCCTCCCCCGGAAAATTTTAAAAATTAAGATGCAAAATAACGAGTTTTAAGCTTCCGAGGGTCCTCCCCCGGAAAATTTTAAAAATTAAGACGCAAAATAACGAGTTTTAAGCTTCCCACGCTTTATACTTGTATTAAGTAATTTATGGGCAGACTTAAAAAAATTATACAATTTTCCTTTTTTTAATCAATGGGGGGGTTCAAACCCCCAAACCCCCCCTCCTCGGTACGCCTATGATGCGATATGATGTGGTAATGACATTCTCTTCATTTTACAATCAATTGACGTGAGGAGAATGCATTACATAATAGGCCTACAGTATAACAAGAGGCATTTATTTATTTATTTATTTATTTTTGCAGAGGAAGTTTAGTGAGTTTCACATCAGATATTTTAAATATTTATTGTGCTTTAATATTGTTATTGTTAATTATATTTGCATTCATTTGCATTTGAGTTATAACAATACAAGTAGGGTAGGGATTTTATTCTTTTCCATTATTGGTTACATCGCGTGACCATTGCTTGCTGGTCAGTGTCCCGCCAATTATTGATTATTGTCGTGTGGTGTAGTTGTTATCTTTACCTGTGATTTTCACAATTCAGTAAAGTAATTGTTTTCATTACGAGTACTAAAAATGTACAAATGACGTATATTGGGTGAGAAGGAGATTATTAATGTTTTGGGACACTGAATACGAACAATTTAAAAGGTTGTGGTGCCAATGTGTAACCACCATATCGGCTATTTCATAAACAGAACATAAGTTTTCGTAAATTTAATTATAATTGTGATTTTTAAGTAATTTTTATATTGTCAAAACTAATAAACCACGTGTAAAACATTTAGTTTATTTTTGCCCATTTTTGGAAACCTAGTGTAGAGCAATGCTTTGTGAGGTTTTGAACACTAGCATCTGCGAATTAAAACGTTTAAACGTTTTCTTCTTTGTGTATTTATGTGGCAAATTCGTTTACAGTGAATTTATGTTTACAGACTTACTGTAGGCTACATGCCGTTCCTAAAGCTTAAATATATTTGCAAATAGTTGTAGTACAGAGAGATCCATTGAGATTTGAACCAGCTGCGCGGTGTTCGTCTATTGGGCATGTGGACAAGTGTTTCCAGCCGCTGCCGCAATCAAGGTCACGTTACTGAAACTGCTCTGCAGTCGGTGTAGTGCATTTTTTACTGGTTATTTTTTATGGTTTCCTGTATTTAGTCACAATTATGGATGAATATATGTTTACTATTGTGCAGCGTGTATTGGTGTATGATACTTATGTATTATCGCAGTCAGCTCGTAAATTGTAAATAAGATTTGCAGAACAATTCCCGGGTGTAATGATTCCGGGCCGAACAATCCATAACCTTTATAATAAATTTCAGGCCATAGGTAGTGTTCAGTCTAAGGATCCTACCAGGCAGAAGAAAGATTAGACGATATCGGTCATTGTTCGAAGACTTTCTCGCAGAAGTCCCTTTGGCATTTTCACAACAGGCAGGCATTTCGTAAGGCACTGTACGAAGGGCTACTAAATTGTTGAAGTTAAAATCATATCTCTGTGGTGAATTAAAACACAAAGTACATAAGACAACCCTCACACCGTGGAAGAATCAAAACAAAATATCCGCCAGAAAATTGCCAGCATTTCGAACGTGAATTATGGCGAGTGATGGATGGCTTCTCAAAGAGGTGCGAAAAATGTATGGACACACTATGATAGCTGCAGACGGAAATGCAAGCCGCCACCGCGAACCGGAAAATCACTGCGCAGCCGGTTCATAGTTCATTGGTTTTCCCCGTATCTTGAAATGAAATCGGTATATGGTGTCACAGCAAATTTGCGATAGGCGTAACGAAAGTCTGCAAGCTAAGATTTTAGAAGTGTTTATGTACGTAAGCATAATGCTAAAATGCTCACCTTAATTTGTTTAATTTCCTTTGGCGGATCTTTCTCACTCAAGTAGGTTGTTATTATGTCGCATTTCACCTTCTTTCTAAAAGTTGTCGGGGCTGAGTTTACATGAGAGGAGGAAATTACATTCAATTTTCCTTTTATATGGAATTTTGAATACCTCGACCCTCTCTTACTTATCTGCACGATACCATAATTTTTCTCGCTACAGTAGCTTAAATACTAGGTCAGAGTGTGATAAACTGATAACGCGTTAGAAATTCCACACCACACTTTAACTCTGTATTCCTCTTCTTCACTGTTGCTACTTCTCGTCGACAGAAACTACTTTATAATCAGTTTAGAAAATAATTGTTTATATTTTCTTTTCCTAAAGCTATCTTCTCTAATAACATCTAACTTGTATGGATAGATACAAAATAATTTATTTTTCAATATTTTTACAGTATTTTACGGACCATAAGACGCTCTGGACCATAAGACGCACCTTAATTTTAGGATGGAAATTTAAAGGAAAAGAAATTTAGTGTGTTTCTAAACGAAACATTTTAAAGAGAATCATATACTTCATTGCATAAACAAATTACAACCCTGTACAATGAAATCGGTGTAAATCATTTCTAACTTAAAATCTGCATTGTACGAAAATGTCTTCTGTACACGTGGCATCGCGTAAATTTTAACAACTGAACTGATTTCTCATGAAAGACTGAAAATACTTTTACACCCTCTAATCCTCAATTCGACATACGGTGAGTAGAACGGGACAAGGCTGTTTAGAGGTCATTGCCTTCATTTAAACCACCCGACGAAGATCATTCTTTTGTATAAAAGAACTCAACATTCCTTTCTTTTCGCATTGTATACCTGGCTTCCAGCTACCCTCATTTTACGATTTTGACAAGTGCAGTGATGTACAGATTGTGCTAAAATTATAACTGTCTTATCGTTTATAACAACTTATGTATAACTATGGTGTTCCGGCAATATTTACCATACTTTTAATTTTTTTAGTGTACTTCGGACCATAATACGCACCCAACTTTTAAGGCTCTGTTTTCTAGGTTAAAAGCCCGTCTTATGGTCCGTAAAATACGGTATCCGTTTCTTAAATTATTAATTATTTTAATTACGTCTTATTTCATAATTAAATTCATTACTGCAAATAAATGCTATTGTTTTTCAGTGTATTCAGTTATCCGTATATTAAGCTTTTACTATGCAGGCTACATTGTATGTTATTGTCTCTTTATGATATTTTTTGCATTGTATCTGGGTAATTTCAACAATTCTTACGCTTTTGACCAATCAAAAAGTTTTAGTCTCACAGACCTGGCAGCAGTCTCGAATGTGCAGAAATTATTCAGTTTATTCCTTTACTGATACTTGCACTATTTGGCACTTGACTTTGAAAATACTATCGTAGTAACAGAATTGAGATAACAGAGTTGAGATAGGCTAGACATGGGCACTATCTTAAAATTTATAAAACATTAATAATTCCAGTACTGAATAAATAGTTTATGTATAATAACAACAATTCCTTTACGCGTTTACTTTTATAAGGGTCTAAGTGCCAAAATCATGATTGTGTAGAAATCAAGACATAGAGCCACGGATAGACGTGCTGGAGATAGACCCAGCGCTCTATCTTGGAATTTATTGCTACTAACGTGGCTTTCCCAGGACCTTGGATCTTTCTGAAATGCATTGGTCTGGGTACGTAGATCCATTTAAAATTATCAGCTGAAAAATCATGATTTTGGCACTTAGACCCTTATAAAACTAAATGCTTCAAATATTAATTGATGTAATACAGAGACAAAAGAACATAAAATGATGATGCCTTCTTTATAAATAGTTTAACACGAAAGGAAAATGCTAGGGGAGACATGGCATTTCTGAGTTCCCAGAGGAAACTTCTGTACAAAAAATAGATGCAATAATATAATGCAGCGAGAAATAGACTTGCTTAAAGTGAATTATTCATGGGATTGTTTTTTATTTATCGGTTTTGTTATTTAAGAAACAAAATTACTCTGTATTATTATTTTAGCTTAGGGACAGCAAAAAAGTGTTTTTTTCTTAATTGTACTTGTCATGTATTTGAATTGTTAGACATGGAAATATCCTATTTACGCACACATAAATATTATTAACTTGACTGGGATCGAACCTGCGAAGTGGGGAACAATTAATAGCCAGTGACTTACAGACACAATGAAAGTTGTTAATGAGAGTATAGATTAGACTCAGAGCAAGTATTTTAATCATTAAAAAATGCTGGTTTTGCAACTCATAAATCGTAATTATTACCTTTGTTCATCGTAACTTATGCAAACGTAAGCAGAGGATATCGACTTTTGCAGAATGCAAGGACAAGATGTTCCATCATTTGTTTGAAACTACGAAGCGCCTCGCTGAAATGAAAGAAACCTAATTGTGTGTCTCACATCTGTGTGAAGACATGGTGCTAATTACAACTCTTCTCAATCTTCAGCAAACTGGATTCAAATCCAGAAGTGTCAAAATGGCGGAGTCTATGCGTGAAGTTCACAAGAAACGCCATTTGTAAAGCTTAATTTATCTTTTTAAACAGTCGCACATGACAAATTCAGATGCGCCTCTTAATAGCAACGGGCACCGGAATTTTAAAGGAAGCATGTGTAATTGCCTTTTCTGAATGTAATATTTTAGCTGTCAAGCCGTTCGATATTCAGCCACGAGAACAATAAAAATACGCCTTCCTTCTGTCTCAGCACAAGATCTGATTAAGAAACTCATTTCTGTTTATGACAAATACAAAATAAAGTTATAAATCATTGTATCGAGTTGGAAACCAGAGAAGTCAAGTAACACCGGGAGAACTCTTCCTCTCTCACACCTCTTGGAAGCTAATACATCTTAGCAATCTCTCTCGTCTACATACTCCCTTTCATCATCTTCATTCTTTCTTCGTCAGTTTATATGTTTATTTATATCGTGTTTCTGCATCCCCCTATTCTTCATCTTATCTATACTTTAGTGTTAAACGGGTTCACAACCTTTAAGGCCCGGTATTATAGAGAAAGTTTAACACTGGTTTAGGTTTAAACTTGAGTTTTTCATGTTATTGCGTATTATAAAGCTTAACCTCAAGTTAATCTACAGTTTAACTTTACTGGAACTCATCTTCGGTTTAACTAGAGGTTAAGGCATTGTTTCACATCAGCATTCTATTCGTTAGTGCCAGCCATTTTTGCTACTCCAAATGCAATCGATCTGCTTTTGTTTGTGGGTAAACAACGATCAAACATCATATTTTCTCAGCCAATACCTTCCACTACGGTTTAACTTAACCAGAACATTATAAAACGGCAGCTACAGTTAAACTTTAGATTAGGTTTAACTTAATCTAAAGATCAACTTTGTTTATAACACCTGGCCTAAGTGTCACTGCCCTCTTTAACCTTAAAATACTTACCTGGGGTCTTCCTTTACTCGACCGTATTTTATTGCTGATATCTAGGGTGCAGAAGGTGTGTAATGTCCCAGGAGTCTGCATATGCTCTTATTTGATATCTGCTTCTGATTAGGTCAAAACCAATTTCTTAAAGTAGGCCTAATATGCTGAATTATGTTTCATTTTATAAGCTATCAAGTCGTCTTTCCACCTGCTCTTTCTTCTGAAAGTTCATCAACGATAATATAACACTTAATTCTATATTTTAGCCTACCAAATCCAAGCCATTAAGATATGTATGCTTCTGAGGCCCATAAATATTTCATTTCTTCAACTCAATTTGTATTATTTATTGCTCTTATTTACTTTTTAAAAGTTCCTTTTGTTAAAACTCAACGGGTATCATATGGAAATTTTAATCATGTGCATTATAATTTTTACAAGAATATGCACTTTTGTTAAATGAAAAATTACTAAACATAAATGCCATCGAGAAATCACGCGATACATGGTAATACTATTTTCGATCAAAGAAAATAATTGATTTGTCTTGCAACGATCGAATGTAAAACGCATTTTAAATGCAAATCAAAAGAGATTATTAGGTTCCTTAAATTAGCAAGGGGAGCTCTCAGGACCAAAGACAAATTCATAATTTATTTTAGTTTAGTGATTTGTAAGATTAATTAATTAATTAGGTAAACATATGAAGTAAGTAAATGCCAAGACAATATGTTTATATGTTACGTTATAAGGATGTATAAATTTTCCTTGAAATACATACAGAAATATAACAGAGTAAAGTCTAGGAATAAATTGAATTCAATAAATTATCCCCTTACTTGAAGTCAATATTTAACTCTGCGAACATTCTCGAAAAAGGCTCTAACGATTTTCTTTAACTTGTGTACATGGGGAAATTAAACCAAGAGAAAAAAGCTTTTATTTAAATTATTTTACGAAATAATGTTTATAAGCCACCCACACACACGCACGTACATAATATGATTAAATTATGTCCACGAAATATCGCTAAATCTGTTCGATTTGACGAAATGTGTACTTAAACCGCGAAATAGGCCAGGAAGAATACTGAGAAATGTGTACGAAAATATGATTTCAAATCGTAATTGTTAGTGTTTGCAATATATTTTTCAAACTCTTAGTATTCTCTCTCGTTTTAGGTTTCTCTATGACTCCCCGGAAGTTATAGATAATTATATCCATGACATCGATGACTGGTTTACGGTAGGATATTCAACAGATTCCATATTTCATGGAATGTGCTTTACACTAAGACTATTTTTGCAATTATCGGTATTTTTTTAGTAACAGCTTCTCTTATTGGTGGCTGTCACATGGACAAAATGATGCAATGCAAACTGGTAGAACTTAGGTTAAAAATTAAAATTGAAATATAACAGATACAATGATCCGAAAGTTGAAATAGCATTTAGGTACGTTTTATCATTATTAGTCTATAATTTTCCAAATGATGTTTTATAAAAATTATTTTGGATGTATTTCTCTCCGCTGAATTCTACAGAGCCTTTTTTTTTATTTTATTTTTTTTTTAAATCCGTGGCCTGCTTAACGTTTATTTGCTTGCCCAGTGTAGCACTGCTGCTAACCGGCTTTGTCCTTCCTCTGCGTGTGCCATGCGCCGTTTTGGTGCAGTACAGAAGTCGAAAGGTAGTGAGACAACGTGTTTCAGTGTTGTGTGTTTGTGCTGTTATGTAGTCGGCGCGAAATCTTTTAGACAGTGGAATTGATCATAACTAGAACCGGTCATAAAGAAAAGTAGTCTGTCTTACTGTAGCACATTACTCGTATCTACTTAAGAATGAGACAGACCTACTTGTTTACTTTAGGGCCTGTACTAGAGCGGATAAAACTAGGCCTACCCATCCCTTTAGGAATCATTTCCGCCCCGACTATAATCCCAAAATAACCGTTTACTTTAGAACATGAAACCTTCATATATATTTCCGGTGTGATAATGGATTCTTGTAGAGAAGTAGATGGTTATTTATGCAGATTTCCTGCTGTTAATGCTCCTCACAGAGAAACGATTGCTAATATCGTTAATAAATTTAGGAATACTGAATCTTCTCTTGATAACATAGACTACATAGCCGTGTACTTACAGAGGAAAACTAGATGATATCGGACAAAAGTTAGAACGAAGTTGAAAGAAATCTTTAAGAAAGGAATCAGGAATTTTGCAAACCTCGGCTTGTATACCCTATAAGATAAATGTAGTTGAGGAATTGCAATCATACGATAATGTTGGAGTAGAGACCAGCTAGGAAGACGCAATCTTGGTACCGTGCTATGCAATGCCATGGCAGAATTCAGTTCCACTCACTCTGCCCGTCGCCCCTGTTGCCTTTCTCCCTTTAGTTGGACCTCTTTCTAGTAGAGTTAATTTCTGCAACTGGGTTTTGGATAATACGAGTACAATGATCGCTCTATTGACTGGCGTTTATTAATTTTTTTTCTTTTTTAACAGAGGAAGCGTGGTTTTATTTACAAGAAATTTCAGGGACACAAAACAGTCTATATGTGGTATATGGTTATGACAATGTCATGATTTGAATGATAAATCGATTGGCTTGAATATAAGGGGCTATGAATATCCGACTGCGACGGTAAACAGCGTGCTTCCTGGTGCCAAGCAAATCCCCGTTTAGCGGCTCACGCGTTCAAACGAAAGCTCTGTAGTGCTAATATGGGAAATGGAGAAAACGATTTCAATATCAGATATGATTGTTTATCAAATAAATTATTTCGCAATATCCACCGAAGTAGGAGGTTAATACCGATATTAGCCGGTTATTTCATCAAAGAATCAGTCCCTTACGTATAGGCTACTCAGTCACTGTTAGGTTGCAATGCTAAGTAATATAAAATGAAACAGTTGTTCGCTTTGTTTGGCCAGTCCACCGGAATCTTGGCTGGATCTGTAGGCTATGTTCGTAGGTTTCAACATTTACCCTGGTTGGAGATTTGCGATACAATGCATTGTCAACAAACATAATTCACGTATAATTTATATATGGAGAGAATTACGCAACTTTGTCTTGTGAGTCAGTATTAAGATGAATTATGGGAGCTGTCTCCCTTGCATATCGGCCAGGTCATGAAGCTCCTCCCCTTTCAGTTGCTTTCGGGTCGAACCGACTCTTGTAGACTGAGGATAATAAATTCCTTATTAAAATTTGGCTGATACATGCAGTAAACAATTCGCGACAAGAAGTTCACAAAGACTTTCGATAATGACAGTTCCCTCAAAACGTGCCCTCACTATAAAACACAAAATATAGGTAGTTAACTGTACATTTCAGTAACAGGTAATGAACATTCTGCACTCTTTTTCTCTTCTACCAACAAACAGCCTAGCTCGAGAACGAAAAATCATATAAGAACACAGTTTTTTTTTTATTTGGGTTAAGTATTTTTGGGGATGTGACACGAAGATTGTTCACGATTTTCTATTATTTCTAATGTTAATTTACATGAAGAAAATTTAATTTTGCCATTTTCACGAAAACGACTCTTAACGATTTTGTTAAAATTTTTTACATGACTTGCTTATACTGAAAACTAGAACTTTTAATTGGAATATTTTTTTCTTTACAAAAATTCTCTGTTGCTCAAGGCATGAATAAAACATTGAATTGAACTGTAGAAACTCAGTCTTGGCTGCTTTGCATTAGGTTGAAACAACTGAATTCGCATTGCTTGCAATATGACCTTTTATTCGATATCAGAATGTAAAGGCAGAAAGGTGTATTGCCCATGCTTAGGTAAAGAAAGCTACGTGAGTGCATTACATAAGATTGTATTCGGGTTGAGTATCCTTCGGGGATGCGATGAGCTACGGTATCTGCTTTCTGTTCATTTTTACAATGTATTTACAAGAAGAGAATGCAATTTTTCCGATTTTCTAAATAGTCTTTGTTTAAATTTCCTACCTCAATACCATAATATGTATAATGTATTGTAGGTATATTAATTATGTATTACAATATATTGTACTACTTCCTAAAACTTTTATTCAAGTGTAGGAAGTTATGTGTTTCATATCAGATTTTTTTTCATTGTCTGTTTTAGGTGACTACTAAAACAAAAATAGTGTATCATGGCGTGTTGCAAAATGTGTTTCTTCTGACGAGTTCTCACAAGAAATTTGTCACAAGCATCATACCATATTCTTCCTTGCCTAGACCATTAGCCGGATCTTCCTAATCACACCATCTATTTCGTGGACGATCCGAACTCCTTTTTCCTTCTGGTTTGCCTTGCTGATTTAACTAAATTTTCGTCGTAATATGTCCTCCTTCCTCGAGGTGTTTCTCACGTAACGCTAAGAAACATACAAAATACTTTTTACCTGTACGAAAGACGGGTAATCAGCTAATATACAATAAAATATATTGGTGTCCTCTCCAATTACCTACGAGAAAATGTAATTTTCCCTGAACATGGAGACAACTGAACATCACTTTCACCCACGATTGATTTTTATTTTATTTTCTTCTAAAACATAAGATTTCAATATATTCGTCTTTGACTTCAACTATGGTTACAACAAATCCGTGCAAGGTTCACGAGGGACCAGCTCCATTCTTGTCATAGTGTTGGATTCACTTACTACTAAGTGCAATAAATATTGTCTATCGAGTCTTTATGGATCTATTTAGATCTTGTTTCGATTAGCTCATGGAAATGGAGGGCAGTAAGTATTCTAGTGTGTAAAGCTGTGTTCTATTTACATTTTACGTGAAATATTCAGTAGTGACAGTGGTAAAACTATTCGGTTTGTGATTGTTGTATCTCCATATTTCACTGGATGTGATGGCTTCGCTTGTGGTGATTACGTCTTGACAACAACGGCCTAGTTCGTTTTTTTTAGTAATACAAACATTATCATCTAGTTCTGTGTTACGTAGCTTACTGTATTGATGTTCTGTTACCCATAACTCCACTCTGTATTGAAATTAGGAATAACGTTTTGGGGGACCAGAGAAACACTACAGATAGTGAAGATATGTTTATAGTTTGGTTAGGTACACCGGCTGTTTTTATGTTCCCAAGTTCGCTTGTAATGCATACGAATACGAATGACTGCAGTAAGTATACCCAAGGCATCATCTATATTATATTATATTATCCGATGATCAGTGACCCGAAGCACTTTGATTGGCTGTCGAGGACATAGGTTAACCCTCAGTATTACAGAAGGCTATGGTTACTGTTATGACTCTTAGTGTTATCCATTTGTCAGTACATCTTTATAATGTCTGAGCAAAATCTATACAAGTTAAAATAAAAGTTTATGCCAACATTAGTGAATTAAAGGATTCTATTACTAAAGAGAAATCAGATCGTAAAGAAGGTTTCGTTAACAATGCTAACATGAGGTTCCTATTAAATGCAAGTAATCTACTAAAATATTTTTTATTCGTGGGGAGGACTATTGTACTATTTGATGTTATCGTTACAGAACTATTATGTGTTATATTTTGCCAATCTACCACAAAACCTGGACTCCATGGAAGTAGATAGAGAAAGATTTTGCCTGATTCCGATTATTGTTTAAAACAGTACTTTGTACCAGCTTTGGTGAAAATCTGTACTTATTAATTCCATACTCAAGTAATTTTCTCTACTAATATTTGATAGAAGTGTAAGAATTATGTATTGTTTTCCCATTTCGATATACCAAAACCCACTATCAGTTACATTTTCCTCTGGTTTAATGTCCCTTGCTGTTCAGTCATGATCGTTCCACTCTTAACTTTTTTCTTCTTTTTAACCAGTCACCAATGTCTTGTACTTTACTTCTTTACCAAGGCTATATCAAATTTCCTTGCCTTGTCCATTAATGTCCTTCCTGTGATTCACAAGTTCATCTAATTTCTATTATCTGATTTTCCCGCTCTCTACTTACGTATAGACCTACTTAGAAAAACAATTTGATTAAGTTTTTCTGAACGCAAAAATGTCTTTAGTCTTTTCAAAGCGTAGAAAAGATATTTCGGAGATAGCTGTGAAAACAACGCTGAAAGTTGTAAAAATGTAATGAACTGAGGAACGATTTCAAACGATCGTGAGTGAATTGGAACAATAGGAGATCGTACTAGGCCTATGTATATCACCAATAGCCTTATTTTCGTTCTACAGCGATTCAACAAAGGAACGGGATTTTTAGTGATTGCAATAAATAATTATGATAATAGTACACGGAAAATTATTAGGTGGGCTTGATTCCCACGGACCCATATAAGTTGGCGCAACTTGATCAACGACCCTTATATAGCAGGCCTAAGTCTATCTGCTATACAGATTATGCTAACATATTCAAATTCATAGTTGAAATCTTTGTGATGCAATGTCAGATAATGTAATATAACTTATCTCCAAAAAACAATATAGTAGGCCCTACATTATACTCGTCGCGATGTGAAAATTGTAATATAAATAGAAATGTATGGAATTTAAATATGTATTTAACGAACAGAATACAAATATGAAATATGATATAAATTCAAAGTAAAAGAAATAAAATTGAATTTATTAGGAAAAGTATGTAGCCTATAGGAGAACCCAAAAATTCCTTAATATTTATCTTGCGTGATAGTAGTGTAGCTCGGATCTCTTAATATATCTCTCATTTTTTCAACTCTTAACAAACACTGTAGGCTTTCACGGCCGGAGTCAATATTAAGAATATTGTCCGGGCTTGTAGGCCGTGGTCCAGTTGACATTTGTGTGCCAAACGTTTGGCACACAAATGTCAATGGCCTATATGCCCGGACAATGTTCTTAATATCTTAAGAAACAATTTAACTTGTATCAATTTATAACTGTTAAAATATTTTCTCTAATATATAAGGATCTACATAAGTATGCTTATCAGAATTCGCATATCATTACATTCCTTTTCGTAATCTAACTCGTATTGTTAGTATTCGGAAAGCAATGGAATACAATAGCTTATATTTTAAGTATATTTCTTATGACAACGTTTATACAAAGTACCACCAGTTCTGAAACTCTAATGTGATTTGGGAATGAAGGTATTCATTCCACGCACCTGATTAAAATCAGAGTGTGAAGGAAGCCAAATAGGAAAAGACAGAGGATGTCGAAGAGAGAGATAAGTAGAAAGAAAGAATAGCCGACAATGCAAAGGTGTTAATTGACCGGTTGTGACGACTAACGAACGTATTCACGGGAGAGTCGTTAGTTATCTTGAAAGAGACTCAAGTAATTAGATATTAATTCATTATCATCTTCTGTTCGGATCCCCCGTCCCCTCGACAACCCGTTTCTTATGAGATCTATCAAGCAATTCACATTAATTAATTTCTTGTAGGCCTAAACTAATGGATGCCGGAGCTGATGAAGTGATTGTCATTACCGTGAAGTTCGGGGCGACCCCGTTCCCATTTCTTGACCTCTCAGTTTAAGTGCTGTCGTGACGGAGATGCCTTGTTGCTACAGATATAGCCTAGATGCGACCCGGTACATCAACCGCTACATGCCTTTCATTCAGGGGTTTTAGTAAACACTTCTACTTCCGCTCACCAGATATAGCAACGTTCAAATTCACGAAAATGTTTAAGTGAGAACGCTCTGACCCTTCTTCATAAAGTCCGCATTCTCGTCCAGAATACAAATTACAAATACGGAAGAAGAAAATCAGCATTCAAAACCCTTATTGGACGAAAAACACGAAAATAAGCCTATATAACAAACAATTGAAATCCTACGCAAACAGGAAATAGATCTGATACATTGGAAGCTCTAGAGATTTACAAACATAAAAATAATATACTTAATGAGGACGTTATTGAATACAACCCGCTTCTCGAGCAAGCAGTGAACATACCCACAGATAATAAATAGTTAACGCAGTACACTGAACAGCTCAGTACAGCTGGATCATATACGATTCAGTACTCAATGTCTAGGTAAGAAACCAAAAATTCTTTTAAAAAAAATCTCTTATGAATCTGTTTATCAATAATTCGATCGATGTTCGTGTATTAAATCTATAATAGTGCTGATGATGACCTATATTATGGTCGAAATGCATTCCAATTGATGCCTCCAGAATTAAATAACCTGCCAAAACCAGAATTACTCACCCTCATTGGAAATTATGAAGTTTTTGAACAGTTTTATAGTTTATCGCAGAAAGGCCCGAAGTTCACTTCTTCATGAAATTGAGTTCCGATGTGTTCATGCAACGAGAGACAGCAAATCATGCACCACCTAATTTACAAATTCAAAATTCTAGAAAATGAAAGGAAAATATTGAAACAGCAAATCACACTCTGAGGAATAAACTGGCCAACCCGAAACACGGAAATGACGACAAAATTCATGGACGCATTTTCAAGATTTATCAGTTCAACCCACTTCTTACTAGTCTAGTACATGCGTCATTTGTAAATATTGTATACGGTTTTAGTTATATTTTACCAACCAAAATTACCAACCTTACTGTAACTAGTTACATTAATCATTTGCATTGCTGAGTTAGAAACTATTACAGAAGACAGTCAAACAAATTCTTACTTGTTGGACACTAATAGAAAATCTTAAACTAAAAGAAAACTAAAACATGTAATGTTACATTGTAATGGAGCATGTTGTATGTAAATATTTTTAAAAAAGGACCCTCAGTCCAGTACTCCCAAATGGCGCTTCTTTTTCAGTCGATTGTAGAAAGGTGTGCAGTCCAAGACTGCGTTACTTTTCTGCAATCAGAAGCTGGCAATATGTACAACCAAGTTTCTTAAACATGGATAGTCTGTCTCGTCTCCAATACACTGAATGAAAATATGTCCTTCAACTAGGGTAATTAAGATTTTATTTCAAACCAAATGTTTTTCAACTAAAAATGAATGTACTATTTTTATTTTCAACAAAATCAATGAATGGATGTTCAACATTAGTAGTCACTCATATTCCCTTTGTCTTAAAATTTTCAAGCAGAAAAGATATGCATATCATATAAGTATGAATTACTAGTATAAAAAGACTGTTGGTCACTGCAATAGACTATATTGCGCAAGGAACTTGGAACTCTTAGTCCTCTATAACGAGCTTTCATATATCAGACATTGTATTGGTATGAAATGAACAAATCACCCTGCTAGTAAATCATGCTTATTTGGTAGTTAGTGTCACTTTTACTTTAAATGTGTAATATAAAGAGAATGTGAGTGATTTTTACTGTAGAACATACTTTCGTTCAATTTGTTAAGAAATAATGCATTCATTTGATTGGAGTTAAAAATCAGTGTATTCATTCTATTTGAGTTAAAAAAATTATTCGTTTAGTTTAATGTTAAAGAGCCCTATTTTTCTTCCATATTTCATGTATTAGTACTTTTATATCATAAATCAAGCTGTTAAAACTATTCAAGTCTGTTGATTGCACGAAATACTGTCTCCAAGTCAAAGTCTTTCCGCGCCCCAAATAAATGACCAGCAATGACAAACCAGCAATTCGCAGTAAACGACGAGGTCTTTTGTCACGGAAAGTGTTGCTATTGCACGATAACGCCCGCCCTCACACGGCTCGACGCACCCTTGAAACCATCCACAAATTTTGTTTCGAGGTGCTGGAACTTCCACCTTACAGTCCAGATCTTGCTCCGTCGTACTTGTATTTGAAAGACGCTTTGCGAGGTCATCGATTTTACTCAGACAAAGAGGTGCAGGAAGCGGTGCATTACTGTCTTTGCAACCAACCGAAAACCTTATTTTCGGCAGGAACACAAAAGCTTGTGGACCGCTGGACCAAGTGCATTACAAAGAAGGAGGACTATATTGAAAAACCTTGAGAAAATCATACTGTATTTTTTAAGTAAATAAATTGTTTTATGAAAAGTTCGGATAATTGTTGACTCTCCCTCGCACATCTAGTATCAGGCTCAGATATTGATTTCATTAGGCTATAAGAGATCAAATTTTGCTACTGCCTTAAAATGATACACCTGTAGTTGGTAGAACTATATTTTTTCGGTTTTATTCCGCAATTTGTCGATATAGCAGGATATTTTTCAGAAATATTTCCTTTTTATTGAAAGAATGAGATTTCATTAGGAATTTATTTTTTCATTCCCAGTAAGAATTAACTCGACATAGGATGCAATACATTTACTTATTTCCTGCTTTTTTCAGTGCTCATCAAAATTAATTGTTTTATGTTAAAACAGGGTTATTAAATTTTCGATTTTAATAAATACAGAAGCAGTTCCAAAATGTCCCTTTGCAATACACTATTGTTAAAGGTTGATTTAATAGGTTTATACTCCCTAACATAGGTATATTGAACCAGCTGTTACTCCCTTTTTTTCACACAAGCCGAATGTAAATTACAACAAGAAAGTTTGTCCCTCATAAAAATTAATTAACCCCTAAGAAACGAGATGAAATTACTAAAATAATGGAGCAAATCGTTCATGCTTCCAGGGGAAAGTGTATAATGATATTAAATTTATATAATAACACGAAGGGGTTAGAAGGTAGCTGAGAGCAGAATAATTTAATAATTTGAAGTATGTAATTAATAAGGTTTATATAAATGAATCAGTGAAAGTCTGCGTGAAATAGCCTAGTTACTTGGGATAAATTAACTTAAAGAGACAGGGAACTTAATAGGGTGACGAGAACCGCATCACGTCTATTGCATTATGGAGTATAAAAGGCACCGAACAGAGAAAATTGAAAACAAAGACCAAAGCATGTAAGTAAGCGGAACAAATAACCAATGCCTATGAGTATGAAGTAGCAAAACCGGTGCACTGTGACGAACAGAACTTTGTTGTTAACTCGGAGCTATAAATTAAACCAATGGAGACATAAATGATAGTAATTTAATATAGACTTGCTACGCATTTTGTGCCACTTTCGTTTTCACGCTACTCAATTGCTGCAAAAAAGTCCTTATGCACAAAAAAGCAAAAAGAGACACAAGAACAATCTATTACATCACTACTGTTTTCACAGATGGAATAATTCACTGTCAACACGACTGCTTTAATTATCATAAAGACAGTTCACACTCAATTTTGCTTTTGTGCAACGTGACGTAAAAACGAGGCTTTCAGTTCTGAAAAGGTAATTATTAGTGAAAAAATGCAAAATAAAAAATGCAATTTATGACTTAGAATAGTGAAAAAATGACACAAAATTTTAAAAAAGGACCAATAAATTTCCCGTTATTACTTATATTTAGTTTTTTAAGTAATGAATTGCTAAAAGCAATTTATTGGAAGACAGTGCGTTATACATGAATTTGCAGTACTTGGACACTCTGAGCAAAAAAAAGTTCTCTCTGAACTGGCATGCCCATCAAATTGCCCCTACCAAATATGTGCCATTTAAAAAGAAAGAAAATTAATAATTCATTATTGCTACAAGACAAACTGCTGTGGTGTTTACAATAAACCTGAATTAAAATGAACTATCCTATGAACACTTGGCGGAGATTCTCAAAATAAAAACGATTGTCTGTTGTCTGAAAGTAACGATTTTTACATGGAAAAGCTTCTCCATTGAAACATTGCCTACATATTGCCTAAAAATGCCAAAAATCACCTAAAAATGCCAAAAATCACCTAAAAATGCCAAAAATCACCTAAAAATGCAGAAAATTGCCAATGAATCACCTATCTCTTGAAAATAAAGCAAAATAATGTAAAAAC
The DNA here is from genome assembly GCA_964059195.1 of Ectobius pallidus. Lineage (NCBI taxonomy): Eukaryota > Metazoa > Arthropoda > Insecta > Blattodea > Ectobiidae > Ectobius > Ectobius pallidus. The sequence continues at coordinate 830,753 of CAXKWD010000011.1, read as the reverse complement.
AAATTGCCTTAAATTATTTCATAATACACATTTATATATATTCGAGCTATCTTTTAACCTTCATATAAAAAAGATGCAATATCATCAAATGCCTTGACCTAGTAATTATAAATTTCTTCCTTCTATAAAATGTTCATAGCTTGAATGGATATGATTTTAATTTCTTTCCGCCAAAATTTTAAAATTTCGACTAAGGGAATCGGAAACTCCGAAAATTTCAAAATTGTCAAGTGAATAACATTAAAAGGTGAAATAATCCATCAAAAATAATTGAAAAATTGAATCAAACTAGCTAATTCACAGTCAGAATTTGGGCTTGGGAGGGTTAACATGAAAAGATCCAAGGTGAAAAAGTTCGAAAGGAACTGTCTCCTTTTAAGGATTCCCTAATATTGTTAGTGCTCGGGTGATGCAAATCTCATTTTAGGTTCAACACTTCAATTTCCCTATAGGTAATATGTAGATCTCATATCCATGATCATAACACAAGAAGTCGCAATACGCTGGATATCCCATATAATAGGTTAACAAAAAGCAATAGCATTTACGCCATAATAAGTATGAAATTGTATAATAATTTAAGTGAAGAAAGTAAACATCTAACACTTGAACTTAAAAAAAAGACTACAAACTGTAACTGGCTCGTTCAAAACCCTTTTTATGAGCTAAATGAATATTTTTCTTTACAATATAAGGTTTTAACACAATTTTCTTTCAATCTTTTAACGTCTATTGCAAATTGTAACTGCTTAAGGACAGTAAATATTTTTGTATTTGTATTCAAAGCATTTGTGATAAATAAACAAAACCTAATAGCTTTGAACCTCTCAGGCCCCCCACATACTCCGTATGGCTGGGGTTATGTTAACATTGCGTTTTATACTTTGAGAAATTACTTTTCTCTATTGTATTATAAACAGTTCAACCTTGATGAAAGAAGATCTGGAAAATACACTTTAACGGATTTAGGATCGTATATAATTGAGTTTATTGTTGGCAGCAACTGAATGAGGACGGAAGAAACTGCTGCCGCTCTTGCTCATGAATCTGATGCCTCCGTGACCGCATAAAAAAGGATTGATTGCACACAAATTACGACATAATTGCGAAACCGTTTTCTATCTTTCGAATGAGAATTAAACAGAATTCGGTTGAATATAAAACTAAAACAAAGATGAACAGCGCTGCACGTTTTTCAGGGGCTCAAGTGGCGGATTGCCTTATCTGTTGTAATGGATTTAAAAGCGTCGAACTTCGATAATTCGAAACTGAAGGGACCAGCAAAAAGAATCGAATTTAAAACATCTGAATTATTATTATTATTATTATTATTATTATTATTATTATTATTATTATTATTATTATTATTATTATTATTATTATTATTATTATTATTATTATTAATATTATTATTATTAACTTATTTGCTACTTTTTAATTCCCCCTTTTTGCATTTTTTCCCTCGTTTTCTTTTTTCCTCGTTTTTCCTTTGTCATTGTTTTCCTTTTTTCCTTACAACATCCATGCCCAAGGCGGGACTCGAACCCTTATCCACGGCACCAAGGCAGCACCCCTTAGTTACCGCGGCTAAGGGGACCGGTACTTATCCAAGTTCGACTGTTTATTCATCGTACGGAAATGGATGACAAAATTTTACCTATATAGGCTATCTTATTACTAGGCAATTAAGACACTCTTATGAAAATTATGAAACTAGGAAATCTTATCTTAACAATGCCACTATAGGTTCGTTGCCTAATATACTACAAATGTACCGTTGAGCTCAACCAATAAAATAAAATAAAATAATTGATTTCCATTAGGTCAACCAACTTTATTTTGTACTTCGGCCTTTCGATGCTTTTGTATCACCCTCAAGGCATCTTGGTATGCAGATGTAAATTGCTATTAATAACTAAATTATACATTAATATTAACATTAACATTAATATTAACATTAGACATGACAAAACCAAAATGCAGTTTGTATTCTTATGCAGAATACCTATATAGGCTAAAATTAGTGATAAAAATTGGAATGAAACATATGAACTTCTGTAGGTGACTTGTTTAAAAATCCACCCTACAGCCCGGATCTCGCTCCCATTGATTTCCATCTTTTCCTACACATCAAGAAATGACAGAGAATGGCAAAGAGGCGGACATGGTTGCCACACGATGGTTGAAATTCCAGGCGAAAGACTTCTCCGGCACAGGTATTCAAACGTTGGTCCCACGGAATGAAAAAAATATCTCAGTTCCGTTGTCGAATATGTTGAAAAATAGCTAAACACTTTCTGTATCCGTTGCAATAAACATTTCTATGATATTTTGTTTGGTTTCTGTAAACGGCCCCAGGGAAAATTACTTTATGGACTTCCCTCGTAATACATCTACTTCTGCATAGCAAGATGCCCTGAGGATAATACGGAAGTATGGAAAGGCCTAGACACAAAATAAAGATTGTTGAGTTGATGGTATCAGTTATCCATTTTTTATGAGAAATATGTATAAATGTCATCAAAGCCATGGGAAAGAAAGCACACAGAAGCCTAGGCATATAATGTAGTTCTATGGTTAGGCCTGGAGTAAAATGTGAAGGTTGATTGAATCGTCTAATTGTATAGGCCAGCGCGGAGGGTGGCAATGACCGCTACTGCTTTATCTGTATTGGAGTATTATATTAGACATCGCTTTTCGAAGTAGTCTAGTAATCTTTATAGTAGTACAGAATATTATCTTTTTTTCCGGTACACTTTTATGTCCTACATTATCGTTTGGTTTGAACACTAGAAAAATGGGGCCTATATCTTATAATTAGAAAATTCTAAATCGAAAAAGCCATCTTTCCCATCTCAATATATCCTTATAATTCGCCATTGAACGATGAACATATTAATGCCCACGTGGAAAGAGAAGTCTTCACGATCTCGTAATCCGCCACTGGTACCTTAATCTTTTAACTTATTTCGAAACCCATGGCTAGTGAACTCTGAGAACGGAATCAAGACATCAGAAGCGATTATTCGCTGATTTAGGTCACAATTTAAAAAAAAAAGACTACACGTTAAAGGTTAATAGGTCGAAAGAGAATCGTGGATTGCTGTATTCGTCCGGTTGTCGTGATGCTTAGTTTACGTCTCCCACTATCTTCTTTGGGACCGCAACGCCGGTAATGTGCATGTGTCAATCATCTGCGAAACGTACGTTATACAACTGTGAACTTCCAGCGATCTTCCTCCCTACTACGATAGGCCTATTTAAACAGTGCGTAGGCTATATTGAAGCTGTGAATTCGAAGTTTCTCTTACTTTTCTCCACAGTGCAGAATATTATCAAAACAATAATTGACATTGAAATAAGTAAAATTTTTTCATTTTTTCATTTAGTATGATTATATCAGACAGTATGATGGACCGTCCCATGTTTAAATGCTTAAGGTCACGAGTTCGACTTCGTCCCAAGTCGACGGCATGTATGTGTGCATAAATATAACAGGCCCATGTCTGTAAATTTACAGGTATATAAAAAACTGCCGGACAATATTCTGGTGTTACTGGAGTTTTCATGGATTCCGCATTTTATTTCATGCTAATGCCGGTATTAAACCTTTCATTTTTAGGTCTTGGACCTCCTTTCCCTATTCCTTCGTCTATATGTCTCGGAGGTGGCCCTTGCAAGAGCTAGTCACTCGTCCATATTTGTTGCAGATTTCTCCCTTCCTTCCCTACAGACATTGGTGTGAAAGCCTAGCACAGAGGGAAGCAAAGCCGATAACTCGTTAAAAAATATATTTTTGTAGTTGAAACTAAGCGTTATTCTACTTATATAAAACCAGAAATATCACTTTTCTGGTGTCAACGATTGAATAACATGCCACTTTTGTCCTAAATAATAGTTTTATTTTATGTTAGAAATAAAGTTAGACATAGAAAACTTAATGATACCAGCATGTCACAACACAAATATCATACTGCTTTATATTAATAACAACGTATATATTTGAGTAGCTATCACTTCAAACGCTTCACCGGCATAGAACTACCTCATCTAAGTACATTAATCAGTAATCAAGATTAGTTCGGTGACAGTGCATCTCATTGCCATTATTAGTTGACATTAGTTTGAGATGTATGCAGGTCACAGCAATTTATCATAGTGTAGTACATCAATAAATTCTGAACTGTTGTAATATATTTCCACTTCAGAAGTTTACTCCTATTTAATTCGTACAGTTATTGCACTTTTGATCTACTGTTTTAGTCCTCTTTCTGATGTTTCTATCTTATTCAGCCCGAAGGATTTTGATAAGGGCAGACTTTTTTTTGATAACGGATTGAATTATAGTCAGGTCTAAAATTATACTAAAATGATTTTAGACGCTTTAACCCTTTCAGTGTCACGCTGTCGTTCCAATGGTCTCTGTTGTTCTTCCATAAAATGGCGCTGGCGACAGTAATGACCAGAGACCATTATCTTGTAGGCGTATTCGAAAATCAGAATGAAATTAAAAGGAAATCCCAAGGAAAGCATTATTTTCTTCTTTATGTAACTAGCAGAGAGTATTTCAATTATTTTCATTTTCCAATTAGGCAATATCTGTGTTTTTAATTTTGTCAGCATTCACTGCTCAGTCTAAAAACATTAACTTACGTACATTCACGATAAGTTAATGTTTTTAGACAAATAATATATATTATAATTTGTTTACAATAACTTTATACCATGACAGTTTTATAATAATTTGTATGATAGTTTGAATAATTAGTGTTTTATAATATTGAGGATTGGTGGGGTATTGACAATTTAAAATAACAGCATGTATTTATTGTAATCATTTTTATTTTTAAGTTTTATTTGAAATTGTTATTCAGAAATATTAAAGGTAGGCTATATAGTGCAATGGAGTCCGCCGCCGTGGGTGAGTCGGTAGCACGCCTGCCTTCCACTCCGGCGGCCCGGGTTCGATCCAGAGTTAGCACTACAAGGGAAGCTTTTAAACCAGCCTGAAAATCTCAAACTTAGGATAGCCTACATGACTCCATTAACTTCTATGGGATGCATAGAGCAATTGAAAATTTTTCATCCGTAAATATGTCACCATTGTAGACCTGTAATTCGTCATTTTAAGGTTTAAAAGTAAAGTATTAAGAATTAAGCCACTTATTTTGTAACTAGTATGTAAACAGTATTTTTGCTTGGAAATATATAGTAATTGCAGATTTTGTCTTACGTATCTGTAAAGAAAGCTCTAAAAGCTCTCCCCAGTGAAAAACCACTCCGGAAACGGAGTTGAATAACACTAGAAAAGACCATGATAGGTTATACGTTGGCTCTGGAACCAGATCTATTTCTCAGTTCGCCCCAGACGGCACTAAGAACTTGAAATATTTCTTAATGAGCAACTTCGGCCGGAAGTAGGACTCAGGTTCACAGATCTCCTCTCACTCTGTCGGAGGTGATTTGTTTTTGGAACATTGCTTCCGATTTGTGTTTACCTGTCGTAACTATCTGCGATTTAAATCTCCTTCTTATCTCATTTGAACAAACCAATCACATCACCTTAAACGAATAAACGTGTCAGTCTTCTGGTAAACCAAATGTGTACAACTGCGAGCCGCTTTGATTCCTGTCTTCTTCAAATAAGAATGATTAGGCAGTGTTATACACCAAAGAAACCTTAATATTATACAGTTCGAGAGGAAAATCAGTTCGGAGTTTTTCTATTATCAGTTTGTAATATTTTATAGGGTAGTGATATATTATTTCTTCCCCTAACTTTTCGAAATTTCTATAGGACGGTAAGATATTAAATTCAAAACTGAAAGAATGGTTATGTTTATTACGTTTATTATTATTGTTTATTGTTACATACATTATTATATTTCATTATTTAAATTATTTCACCATTAGTACGAGTAAAAACAAAAACCAACAGAAAATACTATTTCTAATTTAGCATTTAAAATATAAGATTTGCCCCTAGATGAGCAAAGCTCGTGTTTAGGGGTATAATAGATTAATATAAATCTAATTATTTATCAATGCACAGAATACTACAAACGAAAAATTATAAATGTATGAGTACAATGTATACAAAAATAATTTTGCAGCATTAACCAGTGGTTCATATAGAATTTACAAAAAAAATTAAATTAAAAAAATGAAAAAAAAATTAAAAGTAAAGAAATAGATAAATAAAGAAATAAAAAAATTAATTGGGTTGAAACTTTGAAAGACCAAACAAAATTAAAGTTGTGCTATTAATATTATATAATAATTTTTATTGTTTTCCTCTTTAAATTTTTAAGATTTTAATTTACATATTCAGGGTGCTCAGGGTGCTCTCTATTATCACTTTGTAATATTTGATTGGGTAGTGGTAAACAAAATATTTCTCCCCCTAACTTTTGGGAATTTCTATAGGACGGTTAGATATTAAATTCAAAACTGAAAGAAAGGTTATGCAGTTCTGCACAGTGAACAGACATGCACAGTACGTAGTTCTCAGTTTAATAAGAGTAAATGTTTAGTTCTACGTTCAGCAGCTTGTCTATGTACTGTAAACAAAATCGTGAGCAGTCGCGAATAAGCAACTTCACCCTTTTTGAAGAATTGTAAAAGAAGTACTGTACTTCCATTTACTGTATCAGTCACTGTATCGACCGAGCCCAAACGGCTAAATTTTTATTTTGAGTTTGCACGCTCTCAGGAAGATTCTAAGCTCTAATTCTTTCCATTGCAGTAAATGGTGGGAAAGATTCGGATGGGACGAAAACGAATAAATATAAATTTAATTTATTAAATATTTTCATGATGACAGTTCTTTAGATTGGTGTCTCAGGTGAATTTTCTTCTTTGCAAAAGTCTATATATTTTTTCAGAGATATAGGCATAAACAAAATATATTTTTTAAGAAGCAAAAAACAGAACGACTATGCTATGCTTTATACTTAACGCAGAACATTTAAACTACTCTGAGATGAACAGACGGCACTAAAGATCACTTATCACACTGATAGTTTAATTAGGCATTTACTTTTAGTTAGGGGCGCATTTTCAAACTATCTCTACTACTCGTAAAGAACTATAAATGTAAAGTTCAAGATATTTACAAAATCTTTAATTGCATGTATGAAAACGCTGAGATGTCATATTTCACATAGACTATGTGTCCTAAATATAAAGAATAAATGTCGTTCAGACCATAATTTTCTTTTTATTCTTTTACCTATAGTGTACAAATTATCTTTAATAACTTCAAAAATAGATACGAATAAACACAAATTTAGTAACTTATTGAAAGTATAAAAGTCACTTTTAAAAGTAATTAGGTCTAATAACATACTTCATTATTCACTCCGTTGGTCTAAGTAAGTTTAAATAACCTTGTAAGGAGCGTTGAAACGTATTTTGAACTGAAATTTTGAAGCCTTTAGTTTAGGGTCTGTGTATTATTTTTATGCAATAAAATTTTTTTAAACATATATTAAAATTGTAAACTTTTCCCCTATCATAGAGCATCAACCCATTAAATAAAGAATATTTATGAAATGTATTCCCGATTTAAAATATCGTTCGGTTATCTCTGACATAACCTGTATAGATATTAGACCTTAACTTGTTTCACAGATTTTAATTCAGATAAGTAACAATTCCCTAGTTACGTGTGCATGTAACGTAGTCTTTGAGGAAATCCAAATCCTCGAGCTCTGTGTACTGGTCAGGAACTTTCTGAGTGTAGCCGAGGTGTTTTTCATGTAGAAGCCTGAAGCGAGTGTTGTTGCTGCATTACCAACTATCATCTTTCATCTTGTTATTATGTGGAGAAGATAATTCTGTAATAAAGTAGATGGACATACAGCGCCTTCAATCTCTCATTCGTTTCAAGTGAGAATGCTGTACTGTGGGTTGTTACAATGGTGTCAATAGGTCATGGCTCAGCATGCAAATTCTGCATCGCGTCACTTGGTATCCAGAAAGCAGCCCTATTCTTTTCTTGGTTGTAATGGGATTTCCACTACATCAGAACTTCATTTAGGGGAAGAAATCCATAATAGGGACACATTATTTTAGACATCGTTTTTTAAATCTTCGGTTTCCTTTGTTCTTTAGGCCTATGTGTTGTCGACGTTCTTAAGAATTACAAAAATCTAAAATAGCTAATATATTTTGCACTTGATGGCTAATACAAACAGCCTAAATCTGTTCTTTATGTGTATGTGTCTGCTTGAATATTACTATGGAAAAATGAGAAAGGCTCTAAGCTGTAGTGAAAGCAGTTCATTACAAAGGAGCTCCGAAACGGGATATAAATTATACGATTATATTAATTTTCTATTTTATCTGTCTCTAGTCAATGTGTTCTTTATCATTCGCCCTCGGATAATATTCCACATTTGCTTATTTTAAGGTTCGTTGTAGTTTCGAAGTTTAAATTAATGTAGTGTTTTCAAAACTTTTATTCTAGCCGCCATTCCATTCACATTTATATTTATATTCACTCTTAGGAAGTTTATGATGAATCCGATTTTCGACTCTTACAATCTTCTGCTCCATTTTTCCCCCCAGGTTATCTACCTTTTAAACAATTTTTTCTCGAAAACCGCTCTAACAATTTTATTTATTTATTTATTTTGCATGGGGTTTCTATACCAAGAGCTAAAAAAATTATTAGAAACCTTTTTGGGATAAGTTCTGAAGGGCAGCTAAGCATTAATACGATTTTATTTATGTTGTGTATCCTTCGGCGATGCGATGTTTTATCGGCATTATCTTCATTTTTATAACAATTTACATGAGTAAAATGTCAAACATAATATATTATACTAAGAGGCAAACTTTTATTTCGGCAGAGGAAGTTATATGAGTTTCACGTCAGATTGTTTTATTATTTTTTGCAAATTTTTGAAAATTTTATTTTTAAAAAGATTTTTGACTTCAGGATCCCAGAGATCACTTATTATTTTAACCTTAAATCAGTAATTGGTGAATTACTGAATAGGAAGTTTACTATTAAAAATCAATTGTTTATAATATGTCTTGTATTTAAATTAAATTAAGAGCTTCTTATTTGTATTTGTTAGTAATATTCATTAAATATAAAAATAAAACTACAGGTTTTAGAAAAAATGTTTCGCTGGCTGCAGAGAAAAGAAGAAAATATTTAGGTAATGTTGGAGCAATCGGGTAAAATAGATCATACAAATTGGGCTACTAATTTTACCTTAAAATCAGATAAAATATTTATCCATTAGGAACTATATTTTTTTACTACACCTGCCTTCACTCTTTAGAAAAAAGAAATTTAAGCAAAGTTAATACAGTAGAGTCCCGCTATTCCAAACTAATTGGGACAAAACACGGTTCGGTTTAGCGGGAATTCGGAATAGGCGGATTTCATGAATAATATCAACGTAGTGAATTGTTAAGGCGTAAATTAAGTGCGGGAAATTGTATAAATGGAGCCGACATGTGCTGTAAGTAACCAGCTTTCATTCCAATTTGGTCTCACTCGTTTTCATCAAGCTTAGGCTATATGTATCTCTCTATTTAACTTCTTTGTATAACAAATGTGCGTTTTTTTACGAACGTCTTTTTAATTTCACCTCTTTTTATGTTTTAAAAATCGGTATTTTTTAACTCTTCGGAATAGGCGGATTTTCGGAATAGCGGGACTCTACTCGTATCTTCCTAGTTTCCTATCAAGGTAGTTCAACAATGAGCCAATAAAACTTCTCCTGAAGTTTCTATCTGCAGCCTCATGCCATGCAATTTTCTTTTTTACAGAGTTACATTCAGAAATTTCCAAATAAAATACAAAATTACAGATACAAAAATAAAATACTAAAAGAAACATACGAAATGTCTAATCTTTGTAATCCCATCTTCATCGAAGTAGATGTTCTAAGCATCTTACCAATAAAATACACTAACTTACTTTAGATCTGCTCGCCCATATGCATATTTCGTAACTTACTGCAATATGTACTGTAACAAACACTTTACAAGTTGTAGCTGAAGGTTAAAAAAAATTTATATTATCTCATGATAAGTGCTAAAACAGAAAGTGATTTTCTAACGCTCATTAGGCAGTCATACTTCGGCCACGATCCAAATATTAACGTTACCTAATATGTATCTAGAAGCCTGGGTTCATTCCTCTTTAGCTGCTAGGCGTTTTCTGCGATAGGAAGTGTAGGAAGGGTTTACTTTGCCCAAAAAGTAAATTGAAGAACTACTCAAATAAAAAAAATGTATCGGCTCCTGTAACATTAAATACATAATTAAAAGACAAATGTGCTGATCACATCTACTCAAATTATTCCATTTACCGGTGGAGACGAAGGATGGAGTAAGCTTCAACAGTGCAGTTCATGTGTATTTTCGCAACATAGCGCCATGGAGTTCAGTTCAGCATCTCTTAGATTCTCCCTTAAAGCAACAGCTTTACTGAAACAGTAAACAGTGAAAGTAACTTCAGACCATCGTCCCTTAGATTCTCCCTAAAAGTAGCTTTTTTTACTGGAACAGTTTTCATTCACGTCTCTGTCTGCATGCTTCGCAGCGATGTCATCAGTTCTAGGATGGTTTGTTGCAGGTCTTGTAATAAGTCCCACTTCGGTTGCCTTCCCCCACAGTAAATGACGATTCTTTTAACACCTCGGGCTGCACACATCCTTCTCGATTTCCTCTCACTCATACCGACACCAGCAACAAAGCGAAACAAATTTACGCCAGCACTGAAAATATCGATTAATATGGAAATTTCTTCAATGCCGCATTCTCACACGTCACTCTCCGCACTTTCTGGTTGTCTTCAGGCACCCTTGTTTCCCCTGACCCTACATCACATAACTAAGGGATGGAACACTTGCTGCTACTTGATATAGTCTACTCTAAGTTAGAGCTCACTTCTTCAATTAAAATGAAATTAGTACAGTTCACTCTTGAAGATTTCCATCAATATTCTTAAAACTTTTTTTGTCTGTTGTTTCATTATTACTATAATGACCGGCAGAACCTTTTCTTCTCGTTCTGTATGTTATTCGTCTAGGCCTACACTATGTTCTTCAACCTTTTGCTACTCAAGGGCCACATTTAAGTTACCCTACAGGAAGGAAGTAGAAAACATATTAATTGATTTTTCAACTGATGTAACGTCAGAAGACCCATTACTGAATACAGTTTTAGTTCAGCAACTTATGAAGCATATTTTGTAGTGTGCAACTACAACAAATCTCCGAGGGCCAAATTAAACGTCTCAGCGGGTCGCGGGTCGCGGGTTGAAGACCCGGTTTAGATAGATGTATGAAAATAGTAAGGGAAACAATTCTTTTTACACTGGAAATCATAATTCATAATGGTAAGAATTCGATTCGTTCGGTTTTCTCCCCTATGAACTTTCACGTAAATCCCAAAACTAGATGGGAAAGCAGAATAAATAAAGAAAGAAGTAAGAATTAAGATAAATTTCTTACCAAGGGAACCCAAGTTCCTTACCGATTTCACCAGCTATGTTGACCAGTTTCTTTCTGAAATAGATTATAATATATTAAACGGCAATTTTAAACTTTACTTTCGTGTGTGTGTTTTTTTTATTTTGCCAAGTTCTCTAAATTAAAATAAAACTCAATAAAGTTTATCCAACCAAGCATACGCGTCTTTACCTCATCATATGACTTGGCTATAATTTAACCATTCAAACCAAGTTCAAAATTGTAGTCCTAGCGGTCTGTACGTAGCTTGAAAAACTAGCGTAAAATATGTTATGTTAAAACAGTTAAATCGGTTTAAAACTGCTATATCTACTATTATTGCAGAAACAGTTTTTAATTATATATCATATACCTATACCTATAGCATAAAAATTGAACCCCACTAAAATGAATAGGGTTGAATTAATTATTGGTCACTATTGTCCGAATGATAAGAATGTGGCATTGTCTCAGAACTGTTAATTAAGCCGTCTGAATTATAACCACATCTAACTTGATTGCTTTTTAATTGGGTCTTGATTCCCGACTCCGTGGTCGGTAGTCCGTATTGATGAGAAGATACAGTGTTGGTATTTATAGAATTTCATTCAGTATGCCTTCTTGCTCTTCCAATGCGATGGTAGCCATATATGATGAATTCCGGTTGAAGCATCCAACAGATTAAAATAAATTTAATGCAGCAAAATAATGTTAAAACAACCATTTTGATGGCAGTTAGCGTGCAAATTGGTTGTTGAACTGCAATATTCCAGGCACACTTCACATAGGCTACAATAGTTTCGTACTGAATTTAAGTAAGTTCAGCCTGCCAAACTACAAAATTCAGAAAGGGATACATACCGGTAACAACATTTTCAGATAAACTTTTCTGCACATCAACAGCTGGACTATAGCTCTGCAAACTATGCAGAAAGGACACACAAATATTCTCAGTTGAAGTTCATTTGTTGAAACATGCATAATGGCTGTATCTTAAACACGGTCTTTGTGTCTACTGAATTTTTGTTTTTTAAATTTTTTCTGTTTGTAAATCCTATGTATTCAGCACCAGTAAGATCAGTGACAAAAATCTGCGCTATGGTTTTATTTTAGGATGATAGGGAAATATAAATCTACAGATAACCACATTTAAAGCTGAATATGTCTCCTTTCTTTGAATTTCTTGAAAACATGTTTTTATTAATTTTAACCTCACGGCTTTAGTTAGTTTACAGTTCATTCTTTGTCGGCAAATCGGTTTAGGTTAGACATTCGGTTTTCATAGTAGCAGAAATATCTAGGCTTACTGATTTATAGTGGAATCAACATCTTCGATAGTTTAGTATTTTGTATCTTTATTAAAGTTTTCTACAGTTTTATTATAATTTTTATACTGCACATTATTGTGTTCTTGAATTAAATATTAATAATCAAGATGCAATATTACATTATTAGAATAATAATACATGAAGTATATTAGTCAAATAATATAATAACCAACAAATATTATTCCTATTCTGTAGTTTTGTAGTTACTATCTGCAACGTTTATTCACGGTCCCTTGGAGTCAGTGTCTTACTTGTGTTGTTATTGTACAATATTGTTCTTCTTTATGTTTATTTCTCGCACACCCACGGACATTTAGAGCATTCGTAAAGTGAATTATATACTTTTACTTTGCTATTTATATTACTTGTATCATGACGCCTGCGCGCATTGTGAGTACGCTGAAAAATGACATTTTGCATGACGACGCACAGTGAAACTGACAATGTCCGCATGCGTCGTGGTACGTGACAGTACATGAATTGGCTTGGGGAACAAATATAATGTAAAATCCTATAATAATTCACTCTATTTTAAGGGGATACGGAATGGGTTTTCTGGTGAAAAAATAATTATTTTATTTCAATTTATTAATCTTTGGAATTTTCTGATTAATTTGGTATATAGAACGTGTTAATATGATCATTACAAGTATATAATTTTTTTAAATTTTTATGGGATGGTGTACAAATGTCTCTGTCATGTTTTATCTGACGGCTGCCAATGTTTGTAGTGAATTACTGTTTTAAAAATTCCGCCATTCTAGTGGTAAGTTTAGCTGTTGGAGGGATATTATTGTGTTGTGTTGTGTTGTGTTGTACAACCTGTTCAGAGAAGACCCCAGGATGAATATGAAGATGATCCAGACAACCCGAGCTATGGAGCGGGCATGCATTGATGTTACAACTTCGCGGCTCGTTTTCCGTCATTTTACTTTTTTCATACAAAAGGAAGGTTTTCTCAGCTTCTAATAGACATAGAGGTTTGAAATTTTCAGTACTTCATAATATTAAATCTTTACACGTACTGAAACAACATTTTTGGATTTGAGTAATTTTTAAGAATTTTATACATGAAAATGCATTGAAATTATGATTTTTTAAAATTCATTAAAAGATAAAATGATATCAGCCAGTATTCAGTTTTATGAAAAACTGTTGTTTCAGTATTAAAATAAGGTCTATGGCTATAACCTGTAAAAAAATCGAAAGGCTAGCTACAGTAGTTTCTGAGAAAACTTCCTTTTCTAAGGGATAATTTAACATTGTAAGGAAAGGGCATTCCGTATCCCCTTAAATTAGTTTCACAACTTACATAATTTTGTTTACTTCTATTGTGTGTTATTGTCTCCTCAGCCAGAAATTTTACTCGGACCACATGCCTTAAATGCATGTACTTTACCACGGAGCCATATCCAGCTACTGTCCTTGTAAAGCCAATAACTCGACAGATATTTACAGACATTAAAAACTCCTGGAGTTACGAAGGCAATCTGAAAAGTCGTAAATATTCCTCTACATATTACAGCTTAAATATCATCATCGACTTGCATTATGAAATGTTCACTTCTAGTCAACTGTCGTAACTATTGGTATATTTGTCGTTTTCATTTTATCGTTTCTTTTACTTCTACAGCTTAATCCTTAACAACTTTGAGGTCAATTGTGACATTCGAGAAACGCTGTCCAGTATTTCTTAGATTCAGCCTTACAGAGTTAAATACTGTTATTATTGCCGCCACACTTATTATTGTTGTGTTCGACGAAGCGGGATAACCTTTTGCTTCTCAGCTCTCTTTTCTTCTGCTTCTTCATACGTCACCCAGGCGACATAGGAATGCACTTAACCCCAAACAACCCACAAAAAAATAAAAGCGAGAAAAGAAATAAAAAGGCATACACGTCCAGCATAAAAAAGTAAAGAAATAAAAATAAGTTTAGAGAGAAAATGTGTCCTTACTCAGCATGAACATTAATCTGGTGATAAGGAGTTCAGGAGTGTAATGTATGCGCTTGTATCTCTCTTGCATCCTCTTTCTTCCTAATTCCTTCTTTATTCCACATCCTATATATCACGTGTTTTCCTTTGTAATTGAAATTGCTTTGTTTCCATACCAATACACTATTTCTTACATATGTATCTCAAAATAACTTCGTGCAGTGCTCATTTTAGACATGACGAAAGTTGTCACTGTCAGGTTAAAAATCTTCTTCTTGGAAATAGTTGAATAAGCCTGCAAAACGGAAGTGTTCAGCGAAAAGGAATATATAATTCATAACAATGCCAGAAATGAGGGAGTCCCGTCAAGATGGCGCCGGTAATAACAATTTGAATGGTTGATCAGATTCTCAAATTTTGAAAAAGACAAAACTATTTTTCAGTACATTTTTGTTGTTCTATTATATAGGCTAGATGGAATTAAAAAATAGCGATATTTGAAAGTGCGTATAATGTACTATTTGGTATTAAAGATTTTTGATAGTATTTCATCAGAAGTTTATGGATTGGCACTGTGTGGGTTGCACTACAAAATGTTGATTTACCAAATATTTATTTGAATTTGGAAACAATATAGGGCCTATATAAAGCCGGATAACTTGGTAAATTATAATGCTATATTAAAAATACAGGCACAGTTGCTGTTAGGTTCATATTTGAGCACTGCAAAGAGGAAATGTCAAAGTAACCTACTAATAAAATCATCAACATTTTGGATCCAAATAATTTAAAACTACACTCACTTAATACGTGCAGATTCCGTGGACGTTAACGTGGAGTGTACTTCTCCTAAAATCAATTTTGATAATTTCCATTTTCATTTTATCGAGCCTTCAATGTAGCTACTCTTCAGCAATAGAAGAAGACCACCAGCCGGGAAGACTTAAGCGTAAAGATTGAATATGTCTTTTGCATTTATACTTATAATAAAATTTATTTTTATTTTATTTCATCTTATTTCATTTTATGTCATTTTATGTTAAGTTATTTTATTTTATTTTATTTCATCTCAGATTTTTTAGAGACTTTTTATTCAAATTTGTTGTAAAATGTAGAGTCACTACCTTCCTACCTAGCTATACCACGGCAGGGAATTCTTGATTAAAATGTAATTGAGCGCATGAGGAAATTACATGTCTCTACTTTGAAAGTCGTTCCCATCAGTCTGCAGAATGCTCTAAGACAGAATTTAAAGCTGTCGGCAATGGTAAGAACACTTAAGACCATTTTCTCCAACCTACGTTAATACTTATCAACCCTTTAATACACATCATAAAACAGGTTTCAATCGATTTTAACTAACGTTAACATACATATACTCTTACCTACGTACATATTTTATTTAGCCTTTAAGTTTTTACAATCGTCTTTGTCAGTGGTATATAAGACAGGCAGTAAAATAAAAAAAAAAGTAAAGTGTTCCCTATACAGGCCATGGATGCCCAGAGGGTTCCAGGAGGTTCAGGCTCCCAGATTTTAGACATTTGGCACGTGAAAGTGGTAAGGTTGTGAGCCTTACCCCCAGGATTGCTCCTGGTACTCATTTCTGTTAGAGGCTGAGTCGACCTCAGGCCCATAGTGCCACCGGAAGGGTTAGACCAGTTGAAAAATTCCAACGACCTCATGGGGGATCGAACCCGTGACCTTCCGGTTTGTAGCGCAGCGCTTCAACCACTACGCTACGGCGTACCCAATAAAGCAGACAGTAGGTCAAGAAATTCCATTATTGAGTAAAACGGATTGATAGATCACCATTGATAGATACTCTTTTTTGTTATACAGATACAGTTCTATTATAATATGGTTAGTTTCAGTTCTTTGCAATCTGTACTTGGTATCATAAAGTTTCCGTTATTTCTTGTTTGATAAGAATGAACATCATAATTTGTCTCAAAATTATTTATTTATTTATATTTCCCTCTGGTGTAGTTAAGTCTCTGGTGCAGAGAATTTATCTGAGAATATGTGCACTATACAAATTCAATTTCTGATCAACTTAGAATAAAAATCCACAAAAAACCCGTTATTGATCACAATGAATGTATTGTTAGATACAGAAAGAAATTCAGTGGCGCCAACTTATATGGGCCCGTGGGGCTCAAGCCCACCCAATAATTTGCCGGTATTATTATCATAATTATTTGTTGCTATTACTAAAAATTGTGTGTATTATTTGTTGAATCGCTGTAAATCGAAAAATCTGACTATTGTGAACATATATAATACAATCTTCTCTTGTTCTAAATCCCTCACACTAATTTAAAATCGTTCCACAATTCATTACATTTTTACGTCTGTCAGTGCAGTTTCCACAGCCACCGCTTAAGGAGAGCGCAGAAAAGCTAGATTTAGAATTTAGACTATGCTTGTGAGAAAAGGCCATTAATAGACGAGGCAAAAAATTGTGATATAAGAAAAGGTGTGGACATTGGCGACTGGTTAAAAAGAAAGAGTGGATGGGACCTGTAGAATGAATGAATTAAAAAGGTCATCAAGGGAAAATAAACCACGAAAAAGATGGTGTGATTGGGGGCAATAGGCTCCTAGTCTAAGGAAAGACAAAGAAGATTATTTTATTTTAGTAGGTACCTAAAACAACAAAGTTTATAATATAACATTATTAATTTTAAAGGATTTCTGTAAACTATGTTACACAATTATTTTTCTGGCAGTTGAATTACATTAATCGCTACTACTTATTACAAACAAAGACATCGTTTCTTACAGAATTCGATATTTAACCGAATTATCATATAAGTCCTTTTCATGATTCAAAGGGGCGAGAGTGTAAAAATTTGAAAATCTTTGAGCCCACCCAATTTTGTTCAAAAGTTGGCGCCACTGGAAAGAATAACTATATTGCTATGCACAGGTATTTTAAATAATGTATTGTGACATTCCAATGGCAAGACTCTGCACTTGTTGGCTAATAAAGTGGCCAGTGGCGTTTTTCGCATGACCAATGGGGACAATTCGAATGGCCGCTTAGCACTAAAAGGGTTAAACACTCTCTTGATAGAGTAGATGAGTTGTTGGTGTGTGTTGACCTCTAAACCTGGTGGCCCTTGTTTCATACCAGGCACTTGTTGTTTGGGTCAGAAAATTTTCAATAAAGGTATTCTTATAGAGACAAACTGTGAGTCTCAGATTTAAGACTTCATAAAGAACCTCGAGTTTGAATAACAATTTCTGAACAGAAATTGCGTTCTTAGTAGTAAATAATTCCTCAATTTCTTACCGTGTTGTTCGTGGCATGATATATATATATATTTCCCCTGCAACACTGCTCTTACATAGTAATATAAAATAGGACTGAAAATCGATTAAAATTTCTAATCGAGTTAACGCTTGACTTTAATCGATTAATCGACAAACAGGTCGGTATTTTAAACGAAACCATAGTGTACATTTAATATTGTTTTACACGTTTAATAACGTGTAAAGTAAAACAACAGCACTAGTGATGTACCAGCACTACAGATAATCAGAAGAAATCCTGAATTAATTAATACCATTATTAGTTAACTAGTGAAAAAATATATACAAAACTTACATTTCCGCTTACTTTTTCATTCAAAACTTGAGACACACGAGTTTGTTGACTAAACTACCCTTCAGGTTTCTGAATAACGGGAATTGTTTGGACACAATAGGCTGAATGACACATGATGTGCCAAGGCCGGAGAAGCGAGAGACAGGAGTTTGGTCATTTGACTCGTTTCTCGAAAAACTTTTTCAGAATTCAACTAAACCGATTAATCGGAAAATGTAATTGATCGACAATTAAATGTTTAATCGATTAATTGAGCCGATTAATCGATTAATCGGTACAGTCCTAATATAAAATAAGTGTAACTAAACTCTCATGGCTGCTTTGCTTGCAAGGTTTTGACAAATTTGACATGTCGAGAAGGGGATGATGCAGATGAACTAGGACACGTTCGGAATGTAAGGCTGCGTGTTGTTGGAGTCGCTTGACATGGGTGAAGTGAGAAGGCGGTGGTCGGCCATAACTGTTGAGAAATATGACACCTGACATGTGTCACATGTGTGTTGAAACATCATTTTTGTCGTCAAAGCGATTGGATGGTGATGTACCAGCACTTGTATGCTATTGGCTCCCGAAATCAACAACTAGCAGTGTAAATGTGCAGCCAATCCTTGAGAAGGGTTTCTGGTTACTCCAACTTACAAGGTTTCACTCGCCCCTCATCTAGAGTGGGGGGTTAAAATCCCACATTAGCATACGGCAGCAAAACATCTACTGTGAGAAGTTTTCACGAAGGAATCTATAACCACAAAAATTGAATTTTTGAAAGTGTTCTTACTTATCCCTTATTTGATCTAAGTATAAAATTGTCGTTGTTGTTGTTGTTACGTATTGGATTTTACTTAATTAGGCCTACTTCAAATTGTTACAATTTAGAAAATTATAAATTACAGAGTCGAATAACAATACAGAATTAAAATTAATAAACACAACAGTAAGTTACAATACAATGAAATCAATAATTTCATCGGCATGTCATGTTAGAGTTGGGCCATACGATTTCTGGCATCCCAGTACAATTTGGTGTTATTACCCTTCCTTTGGGAGTTTTCATCTGGATCAGGGCATGGTAGAAGATGTTCAGAGCTTTTTTATCCATCACTACAAATAGATCACGCTTTTGTTGGAAATGTTCCTTTCTTATTTACGTGTTGTGTCAGGGAGTCGTGACTTTTGTTATTCTGAAATTGGCCACTACTTTTCTGGATTAATTGCTGAATTATTTCCAACTATCTCGTGTATTTTCTCATATTTTTTTTCTTCTTTTGGTTGATAAAATTGTTTTGAAATTATATTTTAAAATCCTCACTATACTCAAGTTGATATAATGTAATCCTTCTTATATTGTTAACCACGTGTTTACATGCTGCTGTTGACATGTTTCTCCATTCGAATTCCGTATTAGCATAGGGAGAAAGCACCCAGTTTGGAAAATGATTGAGAACAAATGGATAAGTAGGCCTACAGAAACTTAATTTTTAAAAGTATAGGTCTAATAACTTTTCCTCATATCCTTCACGTATAACTTTTTGATATTCTAAAACTTTCGTATTGTCAAGCTCGATGAAAGGTAATGTTTCTTTTAAATAATCTAACAAGTGTTTATATTATTACTTCTGTTATCACCATATTTCTCCGTTAATATGAAGTTTGACTCTGTTTTGTTTTGTCCAGTCGTAAATCAAGGACAAACTAGGAGTCCTAACTTCTGAGGAAACATGATAATTGTGCAGGATACTCATCCATCCCTATTGCAGTCCTCTCTGGATTCCCATGATTTGAAATGGCATGAGTTTAGCTAAGTCCGTTCTTTTCAAGTCAAATTGATGTACAGAAGATTGAAAACGCCGTTTATCATAGGTAATCCCACGAGAGTTGACGAGTTTATCGATAGATTCGCAACTGCGCAGCTGGAGCGAATTTATTTGATGAAACTCGTCAACTCCAGTTGGTTTTATTAAGACTGTTCCATGAATAAAAGTTTAATGGATTTTACAAATAATAATTACTTTCTTGCTTTGTTGTATAAAAACAAAACTAACAGATACGAGATCACGGCATACTATGGATTAACCATCCACGTATCGATTCAAATTACCATGTTGTGACAGTGCTACCAATCGGGCTTGTAAGACATAGTTAACTTCATTCATGTAAGCTAACAGCAGAACAGAATAAAAGCACACCAACTGGTTTGCACCGAATCGAAATTGTGTTTTAATCAATGTACAGTTCTATTATTTCAATTTCCAAACAAGTTATGTTGTACAAAATAATCTGTTTTCTTGATGCCTAAATGGCAGCGTGTGACGTATTAATCACAGCACACTTATGATTATATATTCAGTAACGAGCAGACGATTCCATCGATAAAACATCCTCATATTAATAGAAAGCATTTTATAAGATAAACGATCGTGATTAGTCTGTATCCAAGGAATTGCTAAACGTTATTAGTCAATATTAAACACGCGGAATATGAGGGGAAAAGTCGATGAAAAATCTTCACAGACATAAAGACCATTTGTTTTGGGAAAGCGGACAATTTAGCTTACAATCGTAATTTTTTACAAATGGAATTGAACATAGCCTGTAATAATTGTTAAAAAAAGGAATCAGTTGGTACATTCAAAGTACCGTACCGGTAGTTAATATTTAGCATAGCATTCGCTTTTGCATTATCTAAAATTTATAAATAAGCAGATAATTGGAATTGTATAGACTTAACATTTTCAAATCATTATACTTTACCATAGGCCAAAGCTATCACAAAATCTTAACGATCTTTATGAACGTATGTCACTTCGTATCAGTCCGTTAATTATGTGGCTTGCTATAGGCCTTAGTGATTGTACAACTCAGACTGAGGAAACTGACAAAGAATCTTTGATAGGCCTATATTCGACGTTTGTTTAACATAATTTTCGAATATCGTCACAATATCTTCATCGTCTTCACTATTCTTATCGCCTTATTACCAGTGTTATCACCAAAATCAATGTTATCAACGTGTCACCTATATCATTATTATTGTATTGTTATTTATACCAAATAATCATTTTAAGGGTATTGCTTGTACGATTCATATTGTCGCCATCGTGTGATTCTCATTGTTACTGCAATTTATATTACACTACTTAATTTTTTTAATTTTTTCTGTTATTGTTAATCTGTTATTTGTTTATTGATGTCTTTATTTATACTGGCAAAATTAAGGCCTTGTGGCCATTTCTTCTATTCCACCAGAAGAGCTTTATGAATACTGCAAAACAACATAATTATTTTTATCATAAATGAAATTACAATGTCTAGGCCTAACATGAAACAAATATTTAATCATGTTAATGCAAGTTTAATAATGATACTCATAATGGTATGGCAATTCTGATGTTATTTTTGCTTAATTTATTTCTAAAGTGTGATAAAATTCGACAATCTGTCATACGACGGGACAGTTAATTCCGTAAGTGATGAACAGAGATATTAAAATGTGAAAATACAATTTTCTGGTTTATTGGGGAATATGCAGTAGCCGTTGTTAAATGATAATAATAATAATAATAATAATAATAATAATAATAATAATAATATTAATAATAATATTATAGGGATAATAATTATTACTAAATTTATTTTATGTTACAGTAATACTGATATGTTATTATTATTGCCTTTATTGTTATTGTCATTACAGTGTTCATAATAATAATAATAATAATAATTATTATTATTATTATTATTATTATTATTATTATTTATTATTATTATTATTATTATTATTTTGTCATTTCCATTACCATGTTCATGATTATTGCAATAGCTGCTATTATTTTTATTAATATTTATTGCCATCACATTATTAGAATCACTAATATTTTTTACAGTATATGTTAGCAGTATCAATAGCAGCATAGTATGAATTTTGAAAGTTCCGATATCATTTCCAACTTCTTTCAAATATCTGTATGGTAATAATGGCAAGAGACTAGAGTGTTAGCCCAGAGACAAAGAGAACATTCATTCGCAGAGCTGTCAATACACTACACCACCCGCACCCCTCTACCCGGGTCACGTGGTGGGCATCTAACAGGTCAGAGCTACTTAAGTCATGATTATTTTAGGGAGGTGAGTTTTTTTCCTCTCGCCTCTCATAACAGAGTAACAGACGTATATGTGAAACCTGAATCCTAGTCACTGACCGCACAAAAAGTGTAATGGAAAAGACTTGCACTAACACCTTATTAACAACACTTGTCACACTTTGGCCATGTTTCGCTATCGCAGAAAATGCTTTTTCATCACTCAATGTTTCTGATTTCCTCAGATAAATTGACTCTTGAACAACTTTCACAGCTCAAACTTGTTGATCCCTCACACAACAAAGAACTGTGTTCCAAATAGCTAACTTACCGTATTTTACGGACTATAAGACGCTCTGTACCATAAGACGCACCTTGATTTCAGGATGAAAATTTATATTAAAAAATTTAATATGATTGTAAACTAAACATTTTAAAGGGAATAATATACTTCATTCATAAGCAAATTATAAACCTTGTACAATAAAATCAGTGTAAATCACAACTAACTTAAAACCTACATTGTACGAAAATCTCGTCTGTACAGGAGGCATCGTGTAAATTTTAACTGAACTGATTTCTCATGAAAGACTGAAAATACTTTTACACCCTCGAACCCTCAATTCAGCAAACAGTAATTGTAACGGGACAAGGCTGTGAGGTCATTGCCTTAATTTAAACCACCCGGCGGAGACAGCTCCTTCCATATAAAAGAACTCAACATTCCTTTCTTTTGCATTGTATACCTGGCTTCCAGGAACCCTCATTTTACAAATGTGACAAGTGCACTGATGTAGAGTCTGTGCCAAAATCTGTAACTATCTTATTGTTTACAACACTTTGTTTATAACTATGATATTCCGGCAATATTTACCATAAATTTAATTATTTTAATGTACTTCGGACCATTAGACGCACCCAACTTCCAAGCTCTATTTTCAAGGTAAAAAAGTGCGTCTTATGGTCCGTAAAATACGGTATGTTCCAATACGGAAAACCTACTTCGTATATCGTAATTGTCTGGCTGTTCCCAGTCGTTTAAATACCACAGCTTCTCCGAATTACCTCTTTTGAATATTCTGGATTCATCTTGCACCAGTTTGGTTTGAGTATTTTGTCAAATCTTACATTATTAGTAGTTCCTGATACTCAAGGAGTTGTGGACTCTGTTTTAATAATACTGTAGTGCTCTGTACTATATTCCATTCATTTCAATTGACATGGAACATCCTGGACTTGAACCTTCCTGTTACATTGTCATCAGAATAATTTTTATAAATCAGATGAAAATTTTTATAAAATTTTCTCAATATTTATTGTCTGCAAGACAATCTTCGGCAAAACTCAGTATTATAACAATTTTTTAAACTAATTTCTCATTTTATTACAGTTCCTCACGAATTTTTTCAATTAAATTCGCACAATTTTTTTTTAATGCATAAATACGTCATAAAGAACTTCAGTTCATAAGAACCGCGCACACAGATGTTCCTTCTCGCTTGTACTGACTCAGCTTCACATGACAGTTCCTCTAGTTGTAACCTCAGTTGCAATAGCCTACTGCTTGGTAAAGTTAGTTGCTCATTAATTCTCAATATTATTAATTTTTTAGAAATTGGATCTGTTCATCTCTTTTTCTGTTATCTCTTCCTGACTACTTAAAAAGTCTGCATTAAGCTCTCTTCGACTTGCTTTTGCACTATTTCCTTCTGGCATCTGTAATTGTGAGTCTCTTTTGAGTCCTGACTACTTAAAAAGTCTGCATTAAGCTCTCTTCGACTTGCTTTTGCACTATTTCCTTCTGGCATCTGTAATTGTGAGTCTCTTTTGATATTATAATATGATGACACCTATAGGAAAGTGAATTGATGTATTTAACTTAATGCTTTAGATAGAGCGATTAGGAAAAGTCTCTGCTTTAGCAGAAGTGCTTAGAATATTAGAATGAACAACACCCCTCCTGAGTACAGAGGGAAAAAGAAATGTGATGAACGACGCAAGTTGTATAATCTTGTGCGTTTTTTAAATTACATTTTTAGAAAGAGAGAACTTGTATGTTTTTGATGCGGACCCTTTTATTTCAGACTTTTATAATACACGCATTATTGGTGCATCGGTGGAAAATAATTCAAAATATCACTACTTTCCAGCAATTATTAGGTTTATTGTAGCCTTATAAAAACAACAGGCCTATGTCATTTGATTTTATTAGCAGCCTTGACTTCTGTGTTTAAACACAGTTTATAGACAAAAGTTTATAGACCTATTTAGCATAAATTGGAGTTTTTTAAACGTTTCGCTTAAAATAATTGTGGTTACCCCTTCTTGTGCTAAGTGGGGTCCGGTGTTAAACTTTTGTGTATTGCATGTTTCAGCAAATGAACATGAATTTTAAAATTCTATGTAAAAATATTTTGTGATTGTGGTTCTGTTACTTTCTGTGGTTGAGAGGATTGATGGTTGTAATTGATTTACGCGGTTGTAATTGTTGTCTAGAAGAGATATAATATAAATATGTAATTTCATTTTTCAATAAAATACGGTAATATTTAAAGTCAACATTTTATTTTGGTCCACGCGGACCCTGCGTAATAGTCAAAGGAGGATCAAAAGCTTCAGCTTAGCATTACGAGTGTCTAGCATCAGTCCTAGTTTCAAGCGATATTTTAAGTTGGTATGGCGACTATACGTTGATCAGCCCTTACCGAAACCATGACATCATCGCGTAAGTAAAAGAACATTATTTCTACTTGTAATTGCCATTACCGGCGTTAAGACAACGTGTCAGCACTTCAGTGAGATGAGGTTCTTGGAATCCGTGAGATGAGAAATAAATGATCGGCGATGCACCGCTCCACGATCATCGTATTTAAAACTCTATTTATTGCTCATGCAGACGGAATTGTGGTAACAAAGCAATATATCCTCGATACGAAGAATCGTTCTTATTAAGTGGACGGCGATAAATACAGTAATAAAATATAATTAATAATAATAATAATAATAATTTCATTAAGAGCATAAAACTATGGACAACGTTAATTTGCAGTTAATGTACATAAGACTACATGAAATTAAAAGTATTAAAAGTAAATTACACAGTATGAAAAACATTTTCAGTGAATCTACATGGACATTCAATTTTTTAAACTTTCTTTTTAAAATGTTTTGATTTTGATGTTGTTAATGTTGCATATCATGCTTTAATTTCTCTATTGAGTTGGAGCTGTTGATTACAAATGTACTCTCTAAGCTTAGTCCATTGCTATGTATGTTAACAAGCTAATCGTAATCGTGTTCTAGTGTTAATCTGTATTTAACATTAGGCCTATATCAGGTACAAAAAACGTTAAACGTTAAAAAGACTTAACTTGAGGTTTTACTGTACGTGTCAATTTGGATCAAATTGGAAGTTAAAATTTAGTTGCTCAGATTATTTTAGGAATAATGTACTAGGTTGCAGCTTAGGCTTCGTTCATACTGAGACGATATACGATAAGCGATATATCGCAAGGGATATGTTAAGGCGATATATTGCTAGGAAGGTTCAGACAGCGAGCGATAAATCGACGCGACCTTGGCGATAAAAATGTGGTAGGAACATTACATATTTTTATACTATGAGTTAATAATATAACAATTTGACTACTTACTTGTCTTACCTAATAAATAAACAAATAGTGTATTTACCTGTGTCTTTTACTTCTGCTGCAATTTTCCTCCTTGCGGCACTCGCCACATCTGTCTTACTATATGCAACATTGGAATAGTTCCAGATGCACTCATGAGCTTTCACTAAATGAATGAAATGAATTACAGAATTGTCTTCTCTTCTTCCCGACATGTTCACTGCTCGAAATATCGTAAGCAACTAATCGCTCAGGCGACCGGCATGTTGCACTTCGAGAGAGATATCGCATGCGATATGTTGCGCTATCGCGCGACTGTGAACCTTTTTTACCGCCTTCCTTTAGATTTTAAGTATGTGTCCGTGCGTATCGCGTATCGTATATCGCTCACGATATATCGCTTATCGCTTATCGCCTCAGTGTGAACGCTGCCTATACACTCAAATATTACACAATTTGAATGTTACTTATATGTCTCTAATATACTTAGCGATAGACTGGCATTAATGACATGCTCTTTTCTATTTCAGGTAAGTACAGCTACTGATTACCATAGCATAGTGACTTGAGGTAAGTCCATTCCGTCTAATATCTTCTGTATCTGCATAAAGACCCGTTTTCTCCGTGTGAAATTAGATTAGCACAACATAATTTTTTTCCACAAAATAGGCCTACAACTACTTGTAGGCCTACATCAGGTACATACAAACATATGTACTTTTGCACAGATTTTTTTAACTGAATACAGAAATACAAATACAAAAGAAGAAACGTACTACAAGAGTAAATGTTATATGAAGAATGCATAGGCCTACATGAAAAATGTATTACCCCTATTATTAGTAGGTTAAACATTCATGTCCGGGGGTACATATAATTGTGAACCTGCCAGGGAAAACAAACCATAAGTCGGAAAAATTAATCTTCTGATTTTATGGGTTCAACCTCAGCATAAAATTCTGTGCATTCTACAAAATAAGTCATACCTTTAGCTCAAAAATTGATGTTTTTATGGCCTTTGAATCTTTATTATTCAAAAAGCATAATTTATGGTTACTAAACTTCATGGTTACTAAACCATGCTCTAAACTTAAGTTTCACAATATTGTAGTGCCATTCTCAATGTTTGTCGCACACTAACAGATTGATCAACTACTTGAATACAGCATAGCATGTTGCCCGTTTTAATTTTTTTTCCGCCATGAAGATTACCCACAGAATATTTTAGGGATCATGTTACACTTCAATTTAGACTTAAGGATGACTTTCCAAACGTACAGGCTTTCTTTGAAACTGAAAATTCTATGGTTGGCAATGCTACCTTTATGTTTATTGTGATCAGGGAATATTGTACAAGAATGAAATCAATAGATGCGTCAAAATATAACGTTTTACATCATGACAGGTGGTTTGTACTGTTTCGCGAAAGCGTTTTACCGACTTATGGTCGGGTTTCCCTTGAACAGTCACAATTACTTATATTACACTGGACAACAGCCAAAAAATTTTTTGCATGAAATTGGGTGTTTATTATGTGGATTTTAGCGCTGAATTCAATTATGCAAACAGTTTTTCTCTGGCACCCTCAGTTTCAAAAAGAAAGTCTGTTTTCTGAATTAGCACTGGCTGTAAATGCTTAAATTTCTGTTATAGTTATTGACATAGTAAACAAGACCTAATAGCGATAATAACATTTATTTATTATTATTTTACTGCTTTAGTTAGTAAGGACCGTGGTGTTATGATAATTTTGCCTTTGACAATTTATTTCCTGTTTTTGTCAGGGAGAGTTAAATGATTTGGTCCGAGACTTAAATCTTTCCAAAGCCCAAGCAGAACTTTTAGGTTCTAGGCTAAAGGAATGGAATTTCTTACACAGAGATACATCCATATCAATTTTTCGAAAACGAGAAGAGCACCTGATTAAATATTTCAGAATGGAAGAGAATTTGAGTTATTGTTGTGATATTGATAGTTTGATGAATGCTCTTGGTAAAATCCACAACCCAGATGAATGGAGGCTCTTCATAGATGCTTCAAAATTAAGTTCGAAAGCTGTGCTTTTACATAATGGTAATACACAACCATCGGTACCCATTGGTCATGCAGTTCAAATGAAAGAAAGTTACAAAAATATGCAGCTAATATTACAAAAAGTGCAGTATGACAGTCCAACTGGTCCATCTCTGGCGATTTCAAAATGATTGGAATACTGTTAGGATTGCAAAGCGGATATACGAAATATTGCTGCTTTTTGTGCGAATGGGATAGCCGTGATAAATCCAAACATTACGACACTAAAATATGGCCTCCCCGGAAGAATTTTGTCCCTGGAGAAAAGAATATCTCATCTGAACCATTGGTTGATAGATCAAAAATTTTATTGCCTCCACTTCATATAAAATAGGCCTAATGAAGAATTTTGTAAAGGCATTAGACAAATCTGGAGCAGGTTTCAAATCCCTAGAAGAAAAATTTCCAAGAATCAGTGCTTCTAAGTTGAACGAAGGCATTTTTGTTGGGCCTCAGATTCGAGAACTAATGAAAGATCAGATGTTTGAAAGCAAATTAAATCATGTGGAACTTGAAGCATGGATATCATTCAAGACCATTTGCGAACAGTTCTTAGGTAATACTAGAGCACAAAATTACGAACAATTAATTGAGAAATTACTAGGAGCCTATAGAAATCTAGGTTGCAACATGTCACTCAAAATTCACATCCTGCATTCCCATTTGGACTTTTTCCCTGCAAATCTAGGACATGGAGAAAGATTCCACCAAGATATTTCCGAAATGGAGAAAAGGTATCAAGGAAGATGGAAACCCAATATGCTTGCAGATTACTGCTGGAGCCTCAAAAGAGAAACCACAGGAAAGTACAGAAGAAGCAGCAAACGGCAGAAATTCAACTGACAGCAGTAGAGGATGAACTTGAAAACGAGCTGGCAATGTTTTCAGGTATGTTAATTGGTTACTTTTACAAAATTAAATATAATTTTATTATGAAGGATTCTTCTACATACGAATATTACCAGTTAGTCTTTGATATTACGGTGACTTTACGTTTTATTTATAAACGACTAGAAGTGTAAGTACACGATTTACTAAAGAACTGAGGGTGCTAGACAAAAACAAAGGCCATATTTGCACTCAGCACATCAAAATACATAAGAAATGATATGTTTTGTGTAAAAAAAAAAAAATTTGAATGTCAGTTTTGTTGTACAGTGTTATTTACTAAAACAATTTTCAATAAAATATTCATAAGTGCCTAGAAAACATTTACTTGTTTATAGTAAACCTGGCAATAATAAGCCTAATTCTACAATTAAACTAGCATTTACTAACAAGAGAAATATTCAAAATGTTGTCCCTTACTTCTTATTCGTGTACAACACATTGGATGGAGCAGATAGAAACATAAATACATTATTTCCAAATTATTACCTCATATGGGCGCTTCGAGACTTATACTCCGTTTTATGAAAACAGGAAAGGAAACTTATCACTCAGTATGTTCAGAGTTAACGATTACAAAAATATTTCAGGAATCAAAGGCACCAAAGGCCTTATTATTGCTCTTATTTTTAAGATTTCCTCCGGAATAGTATTCTTTATAGAATCTAAATTTATCTACAATTTGAATCTCTTGCTGTTGAGCAATCTTTCGAAGTAATATTCGTTGTTATCTTTAACTTTCTGGTGCATGACTCTAAAGCTTTAAGACTTACAATATAACATTTTAGTGCCAATCTGTTAAATCCGTACCATGTGGTTGGGCCAAATTAGGTTTGTGTTTCCCGTTTGGTTATTAATTTTCTCTTTAATAAAGCGGTCCTTTTTGTTCAAAAAGTTTCCGGTATCTTCAAATTATTGAAAATGATTTATTTCTTTCTTTCTCGCTTATAGAGACTTCTTATAATCTAAAAAAAGGGTATTTTATGTTTAATCTACAACACTACTTGTGTTAGTTGAAAATTCCTTTTGGCTGATTTGGCCAAGCTTTATATGCTTGTTCAATAATAATTAATCTATTTTGGTGACGGTAGACTGCTTTCTCCGCTATTAGTTAATGAAGGACTCTCTGAGAAATTCTTCATCTAGTGTTGCTGATTCATCGCTGAAATCACTATCAACTTGACCGTAATTTATAGTAGACTTTTCACTGGTGAAAAGTGTCTTGAAATTTGCAATTACTTTCCATAGCAGTTCTTTATAACCTATTCGAAATCTATAAATTATTCTTCGCTGAAGCGTCCCAAAAAACTAAAGAAATTATCAACAAGTAGAAAACGACAGCTTGTTTTATATTGCTTGAAGCACACACATGCCAGCATTTGACCTGGTATCCGATACAGTACTGGAAGTCGATTCCAGTAATAGTTATCTATATTTTTATTACTTCGGTCTCCTCTCGCTACTTGTGATCGATAGTTGGCTACCTCAAATGCCCCTTGAAGTCAGTATTTTCAGTTTTATTGTGTATAAACAAGCCTTTTTTTATCCTAGAGACTTCAGTTGTACCCTACTTGTATTTGGTAGTACTTTAAAAATAGATTCGTCTGGTCCACTGTATATAAGTTTTACCCTGCTAGCGTAGAATATTGCTGTGAGTAATATTAAGAAACTTAATTATAAATTAGCATAGTGTTAGATTTTCATTATATATAAATTTTAAAAAATGAGAAAACAGATGTGTAGCATAGGCGTATAAAATTTATAATGATCTATGTAGTGTCTTTAGATATACTATAGGCATATGAAGATTTCTATGCCCTTGATACGCTTGTTGCAGTTCGTCTAACTTAATACGCAATTAACTGGACCAGTTTTTAACGTACGTCATGTCTTAACGAACCTTAGAAACCAGATTGAAAATTGTATAGACCATTCAAGTTATTCTTAAAAGTAATATTTGTTTGAGAAACGGGCGATTGATACTTATAAACACTTAGCCTACTGCAATAACCACCGTACAGCACGATATTTAAATTAGGCTTGATAGTATGTAAAACATTAATATTTGTTTGAAAAATGAGTGATAAATAATAATAATCACTATAATATCACTTAGTCCACCGCTGTGGCTCAGGGGATGAGTGAGAGGAGCGGACACGGGTTCGATTCCTGCTCGGGACAAGTTACTTAGGTGAGGTTTTACCGGGGTTTTCCCTCACGTATGAGCAGGTAAATTTAGAGCCATGTGCTCCCCGGATATCATCTGGCCGTCATTATCATCTTCATCCCATCCTCGCCTTGTTCTGAGTGAGTGTGTGTGTGTGAATGGTGTGTCTCGTCCTATGTGTTCGTGTTGTCTCGGAGGTGGCTCCGGCATTGGGCTAATCACTCATCCCTCCATGTCCTTGTCTGGTCAAAAAAGTATGTATGTGATCCAAAGATAATCCCTCTCCCGACAGGTTGCGGCCCTGTAAGGCCCGGGCGGCTTGGGTCACTTAAATCCTAAAAGAAAGAGGTAAAACTAAGATAAAGAAAGAAAAGAAAGAAAGAAAGAAATATCCCTTAAAATTAATAATCTTATTGTACACTACTGCTAGAGTAATGACTGCTTAGTTATCAAAACGTTGTTACACTGTTTTTATACAAGTTCTTTTTACAGACGGAGTTTGTGCCTTCAGACCTCTGCATTGTGTCAACTTAGGAAGCCACAGTTAAATTTGCTTTGGAGCACAAGACACACACAAACACTCTCGGAATTAACAAGTCTCGGTTCCCGCAACGTAATCTGTTTGCACGTTTACCCACGGAAACGACATTACATTTAAGTAAGAACTTGAAGACCATTTGAGGAGACCCATAAAGTAGCATTCAGAGCTTATTGTTGACACATAGGCCTATACTATAGTTACAAACACATTTATTTCTTTAAACGACATTATTTCAAGGGTCTGCATATCCAAGTATAACTCGATCGGTAAGACCTGAGCCAAACACGCTCAGATAGCTTATCGTCCGCCGGTAGCAATGGAGTAAGGGCAGAAGAGAATGCATATACTGTACTATTAATTCCAGACTATGCGGTTCATAATAGCCCGTAACTATTGAAAACAAAAATAAAGTGAATAAATATTTGTTTTTTTAGTTGTGAAATATTATTTCAGTAATGGTATGTAACTCACGGAATATCACTGTTGAGTCTTCACTATTGAATGCTGTGAGGCTAACTAAGATGTTTTTACACGGTGTGTACAGTATGAACTAGCAAAGAATATCACATGCTATGAAGGTCAGACAGGTCTAGATTGTCATCGTAGACTACTGCGCAGCCGTTTGTTTGGCTCAGGTCGTACCGATCGAGTTATAGTTGCCAAAACGATCGGCCTCTTCTCCAGCTTGTAGTTCCCGGAAACGCTAAGATCGTCCAAGCATAGTCCACAAGCTGGAGGACCTCGGCCAAGTGCAGTCTTCCTCACTAGTCCATATATTGACCATTGGCTCAGGGTCGTCTTCAGGAAGGTAAGAGCGGGATCCCTGCAGCCCTGCAAGCAACACGGAATTCGGGTTAGTTTAACTGGCAGTTCATCCCTGATAAGGGTTGGAATGTTTGGCTTATAAGCACACAACTCTAAATCCTAGTTATTATGTTATCCGTAAGGGAAATGTTCTACATGTGGAATGGCAAACATACGAAGCAGTGTGCGTCTGCGTGCGCGCCCCAGTGGAATTACATGAAGAAAGCAGAAAACGATGTGGTGAGGCGTGGAAAATATGTACTATGCGGACACAAAAACCATAGAACAACAAGAACGGTGTTTTTTGCCTCGCATCTCATCTCATCTTATATTGTTCTCTGTCCATTTGTCCTTTATTTCCTTCTTTCCTGTTAATGTTCTGTGATACTCCCTCTTCCTCCTCCTTACAAATATATCTCTCACTCTCTCTCTCTCTCTCCACTCCCTTCCTCTCTACCCTTCCTTCCTCTCTCCCTCCCTCCTATTCTATCTCCCATCCATTAATACATTTTTTCTTCATTCTTGTCTTTCCTTCTTTGTTTATTTGTCATTTTACCTCCTCATTTTCTTCCCTCATTTCTTTTTTTGGTACACGAATCGAATTTTTAAGTCTGTATTTTCTTTATTTACATCCTTTCCCCTTTGTCTCTACTTAGGTCTGTTTTTTTTCCACTCCTTGCTTCACTTCCTCCTGTTGTTATTCTTTTTCCGTCACTTCGACATTTTTCGTTCGTCTTTGTTTCTTCTTTAATTCTGTGTATTTATAGTTTCATTTTCTATGGCATTACATGTTTTTACCGGCGGCGATTGAGGTGCCAAGAAGGTAACGTCAGAGGCTCACATTTGGGAGGCTGCTGGTTCAAAACCCGTGGGCGGCCAATCTGTATGTGTGTAATTTCTGGTTTTAGTTTTCTGGGGTTTTCCTACTAACCTTTCTGGGGTTTTCCTACTCACCGGGGTAAAACTACTCACCACTTACCCCAAAAGTTCCTTATTCTCTGATTTTTTCCATGTTTGCATGCCCTGTCTCGATAAATTTGATATGTAGATTGTCCCATATCCTACCGGAATTGGGTTGGAAGACCCATGAAAGAAAAATGTTACTACCACCGGAGAGTGTTTAAGTTCAGCGTGATAATGCCGAATGGATTGATGGCTATGGGGTATCGTCTATTTAACTAATCTCGATTCTAAGCTAGGCAAAGTTCTGTATGTACCTTATCTATGGTCATTGTTACATTTTAGTTCATGTAATTATTATTTATTTACATTTGGGAAGGGGGCATTGGTACACCTCTCCTAGACCCAGCGTAGTTTCTAGTGAGAATATCAAGCTAGTGTAAG
Organism: Ectobius pallidus; assembly: GCA_964059195.1. NCBI lineage: Eukaryota > Metazoa > Arthropoda > Insecta > Blattodea > Ectobiidae > Ectobius > Ectobius pallidus. Next base: position 796,877 of record CAXKWD010000011.1, on the reverse strand, counting down.
GTGGTTCGAGACAGATGACCACCTGTGGACGTGAATCTAATTCTCCTTGGAATCCCACAAAGAGGCTGGGAAACAAAGTAGTGGGTTTTTTTACTTTCACAGCTCCTTTCGTCACATGAAGTAACAGAAACCTTGATAACTGTGCTTCGAATGTTCATACAAGGAACGGTTAGGTTCACTAAGCAAGTCCTATAGGTAGAGGTGGGGGAGTGTATCACGCGATGTCAGTAAGAATGCGCTCAGGCATAATCAGGTAGAGAGAAAAAGTGAATGCTTTCCATATTACATAGACTTCTCACCAAAAAGTCAAACGAAAATTAAGTTTACCACAATTTTATTCATTTCTATACTCGTACAAATTTAACCATACTACCCTATACTAACTATAGGCTGTGATTTAGCTACTACTTCCGTAATTCCGATTTCAATGACAGAATAAGAACAATTATTTTATTATGTGCTTACTGTTATTTAAAACTAGATACCCTCGGGCCGCTAAACCTTTACTTGGGCCCGCAAAGTCAGTTTGAAAAATATATCGTTAATTTAATATGCTAAACTAACTGTGATAATTTTTTATATGTATGGTGCATTTTTTCATTGTTTAAATTCATCAATAAGTGTTCATTTTTCGTGAAATAAATTTTAAGTATCTAATATTACTTTGTTATTCTGTTATTTTATTGCCTAATTTATTAGGCTAATTCAGTTGAAGTTAAAATATGCAACACACAATTGAAGGGCCTAGTTCCATAAGGGCGTAAGGCACATCTTTAATTTTGAGCTTTTAACATTTATGCCTTCTCCTCATATCTCTTAAATACTCAGTGAACAATTTATACTTGTGCCTTAAACCTCTGCCCAGTCATAAGAAAAGACCTGTGCTTGTGAGTGGTAACATTGGTTAAAAACATCAAGATTTCTCGAAACTATGTCCTTGTGCCTTACGCCCTTATGGAACTAGGCCCTTCAATTATAATGTGAAATACTGGTACACGATATAAGCAAAATCAGATTATTTCAAAACTTTATTCAAAGTCTTAAAAGAAGCAAAGTTATATATGCATTTTAACCAACATTATTTTAAGTCGTTATTTACAATTATTGTTTAATTTTATTCCCAAAAAGCCATTTGGCCCGCCTGGTCAAATCCTGAAATAGCATTGGCCCTCGAACCTCTTTACTTTGAAGATTGTAGTCGTTATCCTATTCTCATTATATTAGAATAGAGTTTTTAAATTAGTCATGTCTTCTCAAATATTCATACAGTATGTACTGTATGTCTTTTAGAATTCGCTTCCTTCGAATTTTCAAAATAAGGTTGCCTTACCAAGATCAGACTGTTTCAATGGATAACATACTTGTTGTAGTAGAACATATTTTAAAATCCGGTGATCTCTGCTTGGAAAACAACGGAGAGTTAAATAACGGCATGCACTTTAGAAAAGTTTCCCGGTTAAATAGTTTTGGCTCCATCGGTATAACGCGTCTTGTCCCCTGTCCATAAATAAACAACCCGTCTCGGCCCCGTCTGAAATACGTTTCATTAATCCAGAACCTCGTCTCGTCCTCGAGTGAATTGTGTTTAATTCATCCAAGATAATTCTCGCCCCCGGCTTTCTCACGTATCGACTTGAGTGAAACTTTCGTGGTAAACCAATTCTCAATGTGCCTACTATTGGCAGATTGGTAGATTTTGAAAAGGCTATTCACAATGCTATCTACCTTCCCCATCCTTCCATAACCACTTTCTTAGAAGATCTACTTGACTTTGAATCAGATACCTGTGTTATGATTAAGTCTCTCTTAAACATCCGCTTCATACCCGCCGAGAATCAGATGGGGACGACTTGGACTATAAGGCACCGAAATTTACGTTGGGACGATTTGGTTGAATGTGGGACGAGAAAGGCTATACCCCACTCCATGCCCTTGTCTTTATTTCTCTTTTGTTTCCTTTATTGGGCATTTAACTCTTACATCGGGTGATAGTAGCGAAGGAACTTCAGAAACCCACTTGTTAAAGAAGCATTTTTACAGACGAGAAGTTGACAGATTTTTTTCATTTTGCAAACTGATGTCATAAATCTCTTTATTATTATTATTATTATTATTATTATTATTATTATTATTATTATTATTATTATCATCATCATCATCATCATCATCATCATCATCATCATCATCATCATCATCATCATCATCATCATTATTATTATTATTATTATTATTATTATTTAGCGATATACTTACGGTTTAAAGATCAGTGTGAAAATGGCAAACTTACGATGCTACGTTTTCTTATATCCAATTCTACTTGAATTTCTTGAGTTGTACTTGAGGTCTACTGGAAGGTGCCAATATCTTGAGCAGCATTACCTGAGACGAGTGTTAGACGTTATAACTTGACGGGAACATGCGAAAGGTGTGAACAATTACATATAAAAGCAATTACACCCCGTGATGTGACCTTAAGAATCACAAAGCGCGTCGTGCTGTGATAGGCTGATATAACACGCTGTTACACTTGTACGCAATCCTTTGTGCGCATTCTAAACTCTCAACTCTACTAGGCCTATACCGGCAATCGAGAATTGAATGTACTTTTGGGTAACTGTCCCATTATTTTATGATCATTTTCATTTTCCTTGATTTCTGTGAAATTATATTAAGACTGTACACACACAAGGGTAGAAGTAACCTAACTCTTGCATACTGTTAGGTCGCATTGGTTGCATTGCGTATAAGATAAAATGCTTGTTACTGTATTGGTGAGGAGATTATAATATTTTGACAGATTTCTTCAATATTAATTACGATCATTTTTGCAGGAATATTATTTAAAAAACTTAATAGACTATTATCCAGTAAATTCGAAATAGAGCAATACGTAAATTGTTTGGGTATTCGTTATACACCGAAACTGAAGAACTGTAGAGGGGAAAAAAGCGGACCGACTCTTGTAGCTGAATATAATATAATTTGTGTTAATATTTTATAATATTAATAATTAATATATTCAGTTATAAAACAGTACGATTAGAAACCATATTCTGGGTTTCGAAATGGGATAAGTCAACAGTCGACACTAGAACAAATTGCAGTATATTCCCTGCCATCCTGTGAACGCCTCTAGGCAAGCGCAGTGGCTCATATTGGCAACTTAGATATTTTAGTCGGTCCGCTTTTTTTCCCCCTACCTGTACTTCAGTTCAGAAATAATGCCTAAAAGATGTTAGGGAAAATGTCGCTTAAAAAAATTACAAATACATATAAAAAAACACACACACATTGCTCTTAATGAATATTTCATTCATGATAAATGATAAATATTTCGATACAGTTATCGTGTAAAGTGCTGTAACGAAGTAGGCCTTTCTACTTCTATTGGGTTAAGCAATAGGCCATGACATGTTAATGTTCATTTGTTTATTGTTGTGGCGTCATGGCTTATGTTCATGTAAACTGGTACTGAATTTTAATGATGTGATGATGATAGTTGAAATAGTCGGTATGAATGAACGACTATAGTACTATGTTTTTTTGTGAGTATAAAAAGTATGTTATGGAAAATTTCAACTTTATCATGCGAGTAGTTTTTGTGATAAACCATTACAGACCGAGATGAATCATTACATTATTATTTAAGTATAATAATAGTAAGACTTAAGATATTATTAAGTATTTTCTGCTAATAATTTACATTTGTTTCGTGTATATTGTGTATTTAACTGTAGCCATTGTGTATTTTGTAGTTTATACAAAAATAACGCCTAAAACATATTGGTAAAATATTTTTCAGTTCTGTATATTTTGCACAAATTACACAACCCGAATTTTTAGTAATCAGAAAGTATTGTTTAATCGTGATTACCACAGTCATTTTACAGCACAAGAAAACATAAAGATAGTTATCTCGGATTACCTCTCGAAATTCAACAGTTCAATATTTTAGAATTATATCAAGAAAATACGTTTAATTTACTCTGGAACAAATACAAATATGAGTAATCTATTTTAGTTATATCTTTAAAGATGTGGATAATTTTTTATCGCTAGTTTATATGTAACTTATTTGTCAAATATGGCCAAATAGTATTTACATGGGAATTGTTAATGAGCCTTTGGTCAGAAAGTCCTTTTATTATTTATAAATACTAGTATAAACAGTAAAAAATACTATTCAGATTTATGTCTGATTTTTGCCTGACTTTTGTCTGATTTTTGCCTACATAGGTAGATAACCTAAAGAAATCAAGGCGCCAGAACTTTTTTCATATAACGTAGACATAATCCTTACTCATCACGAAGTAGATACTGATTTCTGAATATATTCATTTACAGAGCAAGGCTATAAATCATGTATATTTAAAAATCTGCAGAGGAGGTGTCGTCATTTAGATTTCATGGAGGACCCTTTCCAAAAACGTAAACGAAATTATAAGGCATGGAACAACTAGGCCTAAACATTCGACTTATTAACGTAACAATATTCATATAATACAATAATCCTTGAAAAATTAAATTATACAAATTCATATTAGTGAAATAGCACAAACTAAACAAAAAAATCATTTTATGTACTGAAAAGACTCTGACGTACAACGGTTCCCTAAATATTTGAATTTATATTAATATTACACAATTGATTCGTTAATGCAGCGTTCGTGTTTATTTATGTAATAATTTGTATGTTAGTTAGTGAAAGGGGTCGTACTCTTTTGCGTCCCAAAGCGAGCGGTCGCTTCATCAAAACAACCCTCGTGCGTCCGGTGCAATTTGACGTAAACAACCCTCGTGCGTCCGGTGCAATTTGACGTAAACAACCCTCGTGCGTCCCGTCTTGAACAAGATCGATACATCTATCTGACGATTGTGGGAAATATTACTATTGTGGCCTTCTTGGTAGAAAAAACTGTTGAATATAGAACTGAAGCACTCAGCAGACTGGAATATGTGCGAACAGTATAATTTAAGTTCCTACCAACCACAAGTAAACTGGTAGCCAAAAGACAAAGAGTAACTTCATTCTCCGCTTCAATTTTTATTAATATTGACAGTAATGCAAGGATTAAAATTTTTGGGGTGTGAAGCAGTTCGCCTCCTCGCGGTGCACCCTGGGTCTGTATGGTACCAATTATTAATTTTACTTGTATTTCATGGGACGCATTTTGGTGATTGCTCTAGAGCAGGCTCGGGAAGTAATGCAGTGGATGTGCGAAATGATCTACCCCTCATTCGCCCCCTTCCTTATTCTTTCTATCTGCCAAGCGACTAGTCCCAGAAAGAACCGGTTTAGTTAGCTCTACCTGTGATTGAAAGACAGTAGTAGGGACGAGAGGGAGGGTAACTTCACACTTCCAGTGCTTTCCTTGCCGTCCCTGCTCTAGAGGGACCCGGGACGCAAACGGGTCAATGGATCTGAGGATCTATGGACGCAAAAGTCCTAGTTTAGTGGTTTTGGGACGCAAAAGTCCAAACCCCGGGAAAGCTTTTTCAGCAAGTATTTTAATGTTCTTTAGTTAATCGTTATCAAAATTTGTTCTTTTAAAAGAACATTTCTGAGTACGCAGATTCACAAGAACTAATAGTGGACTAAAAAGTGTACGAAACTTTATAACCAACTTTTGGCGCTCTTGATATCGTTTATCAAACTTTATACACTACGTCATTTTATTACGTCATTAAATTAGTAAAATTGAAGAGTGAACAAAACAAATAGGCCTGAATGACTACAATTGCAGTTATTATTCACTGGTGTCCCCTGTTGCAGAGGATTGACCGTTCCTTCTCTGTATAACGTGTGAAAATAATAATCGCACTGAAAATAATTATAAATGTATAAATTTGTTCTGCTTCTATTTTTCGGAAAGTATTCACTTGGGACTAAGTGGAAACGTTTTTGTTGAGTTCCATTTAAGTAATCAGCTATTAAAGCGACCATGTTCCGATGCTTGAGCCTTTTAGGCCTAAATATTAAGCTATAAATATTTATATTCTATTCTCTGGTTGTAAAAAAAATAATAATAAAAAAATTAATCTTTTTATCTACAAAACGAAACCTGATAAAAAATTGTACTCTCGACTGTTCAGAGGTATCTTACATTTAATAATTTAGTATTAAAATACGGACAATGGAATAGGAAAATACAAATAGTATACATAGAAAACTTAAGTCCTCAATGCTGGTCCGTTGCAAACAAACGGATTAAGGGGATCACGGTCCTTTAGTGATGCGACTCATATTTCGTTAGTTTACGTACTTTATTTTATACTTCATTGATCATTTGCTGTTTGTACTATTATTTGTATTTTCCAGGTGGAATATCCAGCAATTTTCAATTGACTAAATCTAGCTAGTGGACTATTGCCCTTCGGCTTTTAACAGAAATGAGTAGGATAAGATGGAAAGGTCAGACTAAAAAATTCAATGTCATAACCGGGATTTGAATCAGGATATTCGGCTTTCCGGGCCGCTGCTCTTACCAACTGAGCTACCATGGCAACATGCCGGTACAACATTAAATTCTCCAACTGACTCACAACCACGTATTAATATTATGCTGTGTGAAGTAATATTTTTTTAATAGGCCTATTTAATTGTTCTGCGTGTTATTAATTTAAAATTATATGGTGAAAATTTAACTCATGAGTCAGTAACCAATCCAATATAAAAACATGTGGAATTTCGACACTGAAACGTCTGGATTGCTTCTTTGAAAAAAAAAATAATCCCTGAACATAGCGAACAATTAAGATGAGTAAAATCATAGACTAAGAAGAAATTCTAATTCCCACTTCAAAGCTTGCCCGGATTTTTTTCCCCGTACGTCTCAACCATAGTATCAACTCACTAATAACGTTCTTATCAAAATAGAAATTGGTCTACGGTTAAGGATCTCACTTGATACCTGTCACGAAGGACGTGAATGGTTTGTTTTGGGCTCAGTGGTGACACATCCGCTCTGGCTCCTCCTTTTACTTTACAGGAGTAGATTAAGCACGGAAATGAGATCTTGGAGTCTGAAATCCAAAACCGTGATGGGAGACAGGCGGTTTTCGTTCCACACCGCCATCAAAACCAAATAGCACCCCCACTATTATTTTTCACCTTCACAGGTGTAGAACTAATGTTCTCAGGTCAGTGGGATAAGGTAGACGTTGAAGAAAAATGTCGTGCTTATGCACAATGAAGCAATTTTCAAATCTACCAAAATTATTGAGCTTTGGTGCGTACTGTTCTAACTTTCGTAAGAGTTAGGTACTTGATTAAATCTAGTTCAATGCAAAGAGGACTGAATTTAGGTATTGTTCACTAGTGACAGTAAGTTTCCAGATAGACAATAAAATAAAATGGACAGATGATACCATCAGCTCAACAATTTCGTGTTATTACATTATAAAATATTATTTTGTTATAAAATAAAATAATAAAATGTTGGTGCCATATAACATTTAACATCATGCAAGTATAAGTTACTGCTGCACAATCATTTTTTCTCTGCATTATATGGCATAGGTGTACAATGTAGTCTTGTTTTTGGATATTTGAATACCGACAGATCTTTAATTACTGAATTAGATTTAAAATTTTGCAAACTATATAGGCTACAATTAGAGTTAAATACATATGATATACAATTAGTGTTAAAGTGAACCAAGTCCATTATTTTGCTATTTTATTATTATTATTATTATTATTATTATTATTATTATTAATAGTCGGAATGAAGGTTATCTTTTTTAAATAAGAGTTCGAGGACTTAAGTAGGCTATTTCATTGACTTTTTAATACAAATTATAAGCTCCTGAGAACGCGGAAAAAATGTTAACGTAGGCCTACATTTTCTCCTCAGTTGAATTGCCGGTTTCATCATCGTATGTTAAGGCTAAACATCCAGTCAAAATATTTTAAAGAGGTTCTAAAGTAGTTAACATAATTTAATTCCCCATGAGAGTTCAAAACAAGATAAAAATATATAATATTGTATGGAAAATGTGCGGTCACCTTAAGCGCAAGAGCGTAATTACGTATTTTTATAGCCTACATATTGAGTAGAATGTTATATAAATTAAGTTTATGGTAACTGTACAGAACTATTGTACCACCATACCGCCTAACTCCCAAAATTATTCCGCGTTAAAATATTTCGGTGCATTCTAGTGCTACGCGTGCATTGCAAATAGGTTTATCTTCATATCATGTTAAGTGAATCTCTAATATTATATTATATTATTCATTTATTCGTTGTTTTATTATTTAGACAGAATTTAGCTTAGCCTACTAGAAGAACAAGAGAAAGGAAAATTACCGGAATTAGTGCAGTGACAAATTCCACTACACAAGAAACATAGGCCACAAACAACATAATATTAACCAGTTAATTTGACAAGAAGTGATATTAAAAATATTTGTATAAACTTATATCAGCCTTGAATAGAAGTGGTAAGTGATGTTTAATTTATTATGAACCTAATTTTTGTAGCAAGGAACTTTAAAAATCTTGGATAACATTTCCGTTTCGTACTTTTAAGGAAAGTCCTGAGTCGGACAAACCTATTTCCAAAACCTTTCACTATTAAAATGTTTTTCGGCCTCTAGCGAACTAACAAATAAATGTGCTATGTCAAAAATAGCAAATTTTAAGTTGCCAAGTCTCTTCGGAGAACTCGAATTTAAAAAGAACATGTGGAAATTGGGTTCTGTGTCTTTATAGTACGTATTATCCAATGAGTAAACGTACTAATAGTAATTGTTTTATTTTTTATTGTAAAATTTAATAAAGCCTGTTTATAAAATATTATATTCACGTTTGTAAACATGAATTCTGGAATAAATTCTTTCATATGAGTAATTCAGATAAGAAATAGCTACTTAGTACTGATTTCTTTTTTAAACTCCTACGGTTTATATAATAATAATAATAGTAATAATAATAATTATTATAGTAAAAATAATAGTTATGAATGATATATGCTTCCACCGATTAGTTCATTGCTTCTGTTGATATACTTCGCAAGTAATATAATATAAAATTGCTACAATATACTATAAATTGATATGATTAAGACTACGCCCATAAGTTTTACGTGTGAATGTGGTCCTACCCCAGTATCGTGTGAGGTGAAGAGGTTGGGAGTGACAGCTCCAACCAAGCAGCCACGGATGTTGATTCTGTCTCTTCGGTATGAAGCACAAAGGTTCTCAAGTAAGAGAAAAGAAGAATTGGGATTATATCACTTCCTTCTGTTGTGGTTGCCCAAGGAAACCTCAACTTTAATTTGTCAAGGGGTCGCCTCTCCATTCAGCGTTAAGACAAATTCCATTGTTCACACTGACATATTCATAGCGAATATCGGATTCCTCCTTTTCTCCGTGTAGATTGTAGCCTACATCTTTTGAGCAAAGTCCTTGATTGCAGGCTTTAACCTCTTAATGACATTTGACATGGGATTGCAGAAAAGTGCGATGTAAAATGAGGTCCTGCTGGGTAGAACAGTCAGCAAGGCACTGTTTTTCTTTTCCCCCGTACAAGGGTTCTATGCAGTCCTAGTTCGATGGAATTTATGTGCATAAATGGACAGTCCCGCGTCTGTAGCTCCTGCAGAAAAAAATTCCTACACACCGACGACGAATACAGGCTGAAGTGGCAGTACACAACCGTCTTTCAATAACGATAAACGACGAGATCCTGTAATCAAAGGTAATGTGACGAAAGGTCCGGAATTCATCTTAGAGAATCTGGGCTTCGAGTTAGGCCATAAATTATGACTGTTTAGTGAATTCTTTCATAATTAAGCATGTAATAAATAATTCAAACCACAAAAATAAATAAAACTCTTTGCTATGTGTTGTGTCATTGTAAACGAGATAGACTATGTCAAGACAATCGATAACAGTTATTATAACACGTCGATCGTCTCGCCATCGGCGATAGTCGGCCTTGTGTAACGTTTTATAAGCTGTTTTATTTTTTAAATTTATCTAATTGCTACATCGTGTTATTAATATTGCATTTAGTATTATACGAGACAGGAACTGTAGGCTGCCGTAATATATAGATTACAATATTATTTTTATTTTTATTTATTTATTTATTTATTTATTTAACCTGGCGGAGTTAAGGCCATAAGGCCTTCTCTACCACTCAGCCAGGGCAAAAACATGAAATACATAATGATAACAATAATAATGATTAAAAATAAATTAAAAAAGAACTGATATACATGAATACAAGAAACGAACATTAAATACAAAGAAAAAATTAGAACATATATACTTGAATAATTATGATACATTAAGATACATTAAATGATAAAAAAGAAATTTATTGTTACAAATATGATTTAGTTATATAAAAGCATTATAACGCATTATAACAACTTTGAAGGAGAAACAATAAAAGTAATATAAAATACTACAATAACGTACTTCACATTGTAATACTAAACTTACATTATTATCATAAATCCTTTTGCTCATGTGCAGCTTATATATACCCATTCGCTGTGTTCAATGATAAATTATTGGTTTTTATCAGAGAGGCTATAGATCTGAAAATGCTTTATAGGCCGGACAAGTTATTATTACCTGTGGCAGGAAAGCGAAGAAAATTAATCAAATGCCCTAGTAATAATAATATATTGCAGCATACTTTCCCGGAGAGCAACTCGCATTTACTTTGCGCTTTGGTTGGCCTCGTGGAATAGAAAGAATTATCCCTGTCCATAAATGGAGCGATCAAACCTAATGGGCTCTATGGTCGTTCAGCTAACAGTGGGGAAAGCTACTTGATGTTATGTATATTTAAATTGTTGGCTTTTAGGTATAGACCAGTGACTGGCAAAGTACGGCCCGCGGGCCAACCTCGGCCCTCAGACAGGTACAATGTGACCCGCGACATGAAAGGAGGAGATATATATTTTTTTTACTCGATTGCTTTTCATTCTATTGCAAGGCTCCATTTGATTTTTAAAAATTTTTATTATTGCAATTACAGTGGACTGTAAACAGTAAAACCGGGCATTCTACACAAATTAGTTGAGTTGCAGAGTAACAAAAAAATTGAAGATTCTTAACGTCTTAAAACTTGAATTCTACAAGTCCCTACCGAAATCAAGTTTCCAAATTTTTATTTCTCATGCCCAGAAGGTTATCGGTAAGTTTGCTTCTTCATATGTGCATGAGCAATTGTCGTTTTCTTTGAAGTTTCGAAAAAGTTGGTGTCAGAAACAGACTGAAGAATTCCAATCATTACATTAGGCCTATATCATATAAGTTATACGTTATATAAAGTACAGAAAAATAGTTCTGAAAACTGTAGCATTTCAGCACTTCAATAAACAATTTCGGTCCGCCTTGTGAAATTCTTCTTTCATTTGGACCGATCACACAGAAGTTTGCCCATCACTGGTATAGACCATCTTTTTCGAAGATATGTAGTCCTAACTAACTTAGGGAGACCCACCTATTATACAAACTTAAAGAGAGCGAATAATATCTATTCCAGAATCCTGTGACTTTAATTAAATACACGTCAAGGCTGCATTAGCCTATAAAATACTGAATAAGAACTAATAGTAATAGTGATAATAGTAATAATATTTTTAATAGATTGTTTCATTTTATGTATATGAGCTATGGCCGTGTGGCCTTCTCTTCCACTCAACCAGATACAGAAACACACATTACACAGTATTGTAATCGTCATTTAAAATCGACACAATAATATTTTAAGTACAATTACACAGACAAATATAATAAAAGTGAATACAATACAAGATAATTTAAAAAGTGTGCTGTTACATAGTCCTAGTATAACCAGAATTCATAGAAATAAGGAAATAACAATAATAATGGAAATAATAATAATAATAATAATAATAATAATAATAATAATAATAATAATAATAATAATAATAATAATAATATACAAGTTACGTTGCTATCTTATTACCCTTCAAAATAGTGATACGATATTAATATTTTAACTGTGATCTTTTCATTAGTAAGAGAATGCAAAATGATATAGGCCTTAAGTCATCAGATTACACAAAGTGGAAAAATTGAAACAATTAATTATGTTAGAAATTAGTGTACATTTAAATGGAAACTAAAATAAGAGCATGAAAAACTAATATTATGCTAAATGATTTTTCCTGATAACTTATCAGCAGGCTTTAAAACTTAGTGCCCGATCGAATATGTTAACAGCAACTGTACTGTACAGACTTTGCTCGGCGTATGCGCTAGCTATCATATGCTAGTTCACGTGATAGTAAACAAAGCGGATTACAGGTATAGAAAGACCACAAAATAACTTCTCATTCTCTAAACTCACATTACAAGCATGCAAAACGTTACGTTTTCCTGTTTGTGTGTAATAGTCCCTCCCAAATGTTTCAATATATGTTTGCGTTTTAGAACACTTTACTTTCGGTATTCCGAACACGTATTATACATTTATAAACACGCATAATGACAAGGTACACTGTTGACCAATTTGAGAGGCACCGTACCATGAGCGCATTGACTTCTCAGTACTACTAGCAATGACTGTCTTATCAGCCTACGCAATCGCCCCCACCCCCTATACTCAGGTTGTTGGTAACCGGAATCATCTCCCTCTGTGGGTTCGGGCACTAAGTTTTAAAGCCTGCTTATCAGTTACCACTGACTTAAAACCATTCACGCCCCTACAGTTTCTGATTTCACCATTCAATGAATTCCAGCAGTTGACCACATAGACTGTAAATGACTCAGCATACAGAGACGTTCTATAGATAATAGCAACTTATGTTAGGATCGAGTTTCCAAATTGTGCTAAGTACAGGGTTTGCGAACTGGCACTCATTGAATACCTCAAGCATTCCCCTCCATTACCCTTTCCACCGCCGTCTATACGGAATGGGGAGTGAGATGTTACGACGAATCTCCCTCACAATGAGCTCGCGGTCCCTGTGCTAAGAAGTTAGATAATAAAAGTGTGATGCAATTTACCTCATCACTGAAGTGCTAAAAGAGCTTGTTTCGTATGCATAGACCCCTATACTATCCCGTACTTTTGAATTAGTGCACATTTACCTACTCTTGAGATCCATCCAGCGAGTTCCAGTTAGGCAGGCAGGTTGGCAGGCGTCAAGCGTCTGGTGTTAAATAAAACATTTGCCGGAGCAATGTGTTGTGGTAAACACGTCACACCACTCGTGTACTGGAGTACAAATTGAACGCGACAAACAGTCTTTGCTAACTCTGTTGTCTGCAGGAAAACCTGACCTGAACTCCAATCACCATCTCACCATTGTCTTTGTCAATTTCTTTCAAATTCTTCAAGGTACAAGCCCTTCCCACCTTGGAGGATGACGGAATCTATTTCTCAGTAAAGTCATGCTGGGCATTCTAACTCAAGTAATCCTTGGACAGCATGTCGTATTAATCCTCACCATATTTTAAAATATTTTTACCGGTAGCGATATTGCCTCACTCTTACATGAACGTGACATTTCTGTTTATTGTTGTTCATGTTCAGAACACATGTCACGTCAGGGAATGTAATTTTATTTGTGAAAATCGACACCTATTTCAGGATGGAATTATACAGTACTACGAATAAAAGGGAAGTTATAATGATATTAAATATTACATTTCCTCTAGACACATTTTTTTAAGTAACAGGCCTAATCAACGAGTTCTTCAATCATAAATTTTAATGGCTATTTAGTTCATGCATCAGAGTCCAATCCTGTTTAAGAAAATGTGGAATTTCAACCAATCAGAAGTGTCTATCGTCATAAATGTATCGTTTTATTTTTTTATCATTTTCATTTTATCGCACTTACATTCACTTGTTACTTAGAGATCGCATGTTTGAAAGTGAACTGGTAAGGTTATGCATAAATGAAGATGGAGTAGCAAAAACTGAAATAATTCTGTGAAATCGCTTCTTATTTTTCTGTAGCCTTTGTGGGTATCAGGAATCTTGTTCATTTTTCCACTTTCGACAGAACACATTCTATGCATACTTGGTAACATTATACTTTTTATAAATTGGTACATTTCCGTCACTCTTTCATTCCATAGAAGTTAGCTGCATTGCATGATCTTTGGCTCGCCTATTAGCACTATTGTTTTATTCGTATTTGGTAAGCGTTATATTAACAATAGTCGGCACGTAAAAGAACTCCAAGCCTGTCTTAGAGCCCCTGGACAAAATTTCTCAGCTCTTTCACGTCCAAGTAATACCTTGGTTTCCGGAGGAGGGTTAAGGGGCGATGGGCTTACCACCTGTCCCTCTGCCCCTCTCTAGGAAAATAAGCGTAACAAAATTCACATCGGTAAACAGGAACCTCCACTTGGAGGCCCTTCGCCCCAACATGGGGGCATAGGATATTAACAATAGCTTCATTGATGTGTACAGTGTTTTCTTACCAAATCTAGTTATGTTCGTAAACTAATAATGAAATAAAAAACGAGAAATCAAAAGCAGCTACTATACCTCGAAAACTTGGCCTTTGCGTTTTGGAAAAATTTTATTTATTTGTCATTTTGTATTTGTTATATTTTTTTAATATAATTTGTTTTACGTGTTCCATATCTGTGTATAATCAGTTTATGCAATAAAAAAAATACGAAAGCTGGAGGCTACCTGATTTTACCATCAGTGCTGTACGATTTCGTTAACCAAGCTTAGAGGTTTCAGCAATATTTTGGCCAAGAGATGTTTAAATGGAATTATCAGAAGTAATATTTTCGTTTTGTTTCAGGGGACACTGGGTTGTAGTAGACCTACACAGTCATCTTATGCAGAAACGTTAGGCAGTTTGTCGTTATAGCCAGGCGTCAGACTATTTCATTTCGTCTATGGTCATCGTGTTCTACATGGATCAGAACACTGTTTTCCAAAAGCCCGTAAGAAAAATTATATAAATGGAATCTTTATACATATTTTACTTCGTGAAATCTAGTAGTATGTGGGTCTGAAAATCTCCTGATGAACCAGAAACCCGTTAGACGAAAAATAACCCATCATTATAAACGGAGACACAAATTTTCTCCACTTTTCTTGTACCCAATGCTTGTAGGATTATGTCTAATAAGGCTGTTCGAAAAAAAAAATTCAACGAAAGCGTTTTTTCATGCTTTTCTCATGTTGGAAACTTGAATTTCCAATATCTAGTTCTGGTAACATAACCAGCCAACGTCTTCTGCACATTTGCCACCGTGCATCAATTACATAGAAACCTTCTAGGTTTTTATATAATAATAATAATGTTTTATTTTGCCTGGCAGAGTTAAGGCCATAGGGCCTTATCTTCCACTCAACCAGGATAAAGACAAAATACATTAAAAGGAATTTACAAAAAACAAATACAATAGATATCCTACATAATACAAAATGTTAAAAATAAAATAATAATACAATATTGAAGTACCTATATTAAAACATAAGACAAAAATGCGTCCAATAATATGCCGAGAAAACAAATTGAATTAAAGAATTATATTATAATTGGATGTCTGTATAATTATAATATTATACTATAATATACACAAAAATTGAAAAATTATATATTTACCCCGTTGCGGACATTGAAACATAATTATATTTCCAAGTTCATTGTTACCATTTAAATCTTATAAAATGTGTTTATACTTCCTTTTTGTTTCTTAATATTCACTTATCGTTTAATATCCAGCAGCTAAGTAGGCTATGGATGCGAGTAATTGCGCCTACACACAGGTAGTCGACGTATCGATCGCCACCTAGACTAAAATAGTGCTACTTTTTTAATGTTGGTTCATTGGCAACTTCAAACAGCTGTTGTTAGTGATTTATTTTTATTATTCATTAAATCGATGGGGTACGCCCTGGTTGAGGCAATGCGCTACAAACAGGAATGTCGCAGGTTCGATTCCCGATGACGTCGGTGGAATTTTTTTCATTTACAGTACCTAATCCTTCTGGTGGCACTGTGGCCCTGGGGTCGACTCAGCCTCTAACATAAATGAGTACCATGAGTATTCCTGGGGGTAAAAAGCGGAAACTCTAGGAAACTCTAGAAACTCTAGAACAATCTTAGTAAATACATATAATGCAAATGTTATGATTTTATCAGTGATAAATAGTGTGAGGAAAATAATGTCAAATGTGAAGTAAGAATGCATGTAATGTTACCAAGGTAACGGGGCATGCAGAATATAATAAAATAAAATTCCTATGCCGATGTCTCAATCTGGGAACCTCAATCTCCTGGAAACCCTACGGCTCTCCATGGCCCATATAGGGATCACTTTACCTTTATTAAGTAGATATCGTAGAAAAAATAGTATGCGAACCATGTGTGTGTGAAGTGTGTCACAGAATCTCGGAAATAGTGTATTTTTTGTAATGTTTCTTCCCACCCTTACTGTTATCCTAATTAACAGACAAAACATTTATTATTCCTATGGAATTGGTAGATGAGGGAACGAGAAATTTGTGTAGTGTAGCGGAAATTTCAGAAAGTGTGCAGTACATTGGATTTTGTTTAATCTACCAGACAATGAAGTTGATGTGTTACACGTGTAATATATTTAATTTGTGCTCCATGGCTAACGCAGGCACGTGGCAATTAATATAGACCAGTATTTAATATTCCTGGTTGGAAATTGAAGAAGCTCCGAAAGTGAAAATTGCAAGGGCAACCCGTGTTAAATTTGAGCAACTAGTAATGTTATTTTCTTCTACTAAATCATTTACCGGATTTCTCCATTAAGCTTTTCACTGCTTGTACGCTTGCATTTCAATTTCGTTTATTTTTGGGAGAGTGGTTTCGGGATCAATATATCTCGCCAACAGGTGCTCCGGAATGAGTGTCCTCTTCTGCAGTAGAAATAGACTTCATCGCTTTGTAGTACGATGTGTATTAGCAGACACATCACATACATATGAACTGGGGAAACCGGCTAGTGGTAAAGAAACCCCAAAAGATGTGCACTTCCCTAAGCTCCTTGGCTCCAGTCCATGTGGATACTTTTATTTATTTATTATTTATTATTATTATTATTACATTTCATTACTTACATCATTTCACATTTACTACAAGTAAAAACAAATAAAACCAACATTCCCCTATATGACAAAGCTCGTGTTTAGGGGGTAGGCCTATAGTGGATTAATATAAATCTAATTATATAACAATGCACAGTATACTACAAACGAAAAATTATAAATGTATGAGTACAATGTATACAAAAATAATTTTGCAGCATTAACCAGTGGTTTATATAGAATCTACACAAAAAAAGAGAATAAATTGGGTTGAAACATTGAAAGACCAAACAAAATTAAAGCTGTGCTATTAATATTATATAGTAAACCCTTCCTACTCAGCGAAGAAACAATGGAATTGTACCTACAGCATATCATTCGATATGTCTCTTCTACGCACACTTTCGACTAACACAAAGTGAATTTTTTTATTCTATGAAATTTCCTCTTACTTTACAGGCTTTCCTTTACATTGAGACATGTTTACATAAAGAGTTATCGCAGTCAATACTGTTCTTGTACATTGTTGGAATAAAATACTTTCTAAACTACAAATACAACTGAGTTCAATTATGGCAGTAGTCTTGTAAATAGAGTGTCGTATATAAAATATTTAGGCTTAATACTAGATTAATGTTTGTGTGATAAACGTAGGCCTGTAGAATATATTGCACATAAGATTTCACTAGCTGCTGAAATATTGTATCAAAAGAGCCTACATCATTCATTATTATTTTCCTATCTACCAAATATGCCTATGGATCTAATAAAGGGATATTGTAAACAAACAAACCTGTTATAATTCAATTAATTTAAAATAGAGCAATTTGTAACTTGTTTGGCTAGTAGTTACACATTCCAACTAAAATATTTACCTTAGCACATAAACAATGCCTGTAATGTGTTTGTAAAATATCACTTTCTTCTACGTATTTTTATTTTTTCTTTACTTTACACACCTTAATTTTAATAATATGAAAGTAATGTTTAATCGTGATTATCATGGTCATTTCGCAAGAAAACATAAACATGCCCAGAAAATTAGCTTAACTACTTACGGAATAGGAGGAGTTAATAACTGATTTGAAAGTTATAATGGATTCCCTCTCCAAATTCAACAGTTAACTATTTTTAAATAATGTATAGACATCAGTTATTGCTTGCTCTGGAACAAATAAAAATATGATTAACCCATTTTAATTGTCTTTCTAAAGATATGGAAATTTATT
The DNA here is from genome assembly GCA_964059195.1 of Ectobius pallidus. Classification (NCBI taxonomy): domain Eukaryota; kingdom Metazoa; phylum Arthropoda; class Insecta; order Blattodea; family Ectobiidae; genus Ectobius; species Ectobius pallidus. The sequence continues at coordinate 778,618 of CAXKWD010000011.1, read as the reverse complement.
TCTTTGTGTAATGTTTTTTTCAAATTGGGATGAAATAACTTTGATCATCAGTTCGTGTGCATTTGTTAAATATGGACAAATCGTAGTTATATGGGCGTTGATAATGAGCCTTGGTTCAGCAAGCCCTTTCATTAATGAATGAATAAACGAATGAAGTGTTTTTATTGTTAACAAGAAAAACTATGTTTTTACATTATTCATTGCATGATCCCTTAGGCCAGCGGCCACCAACTCATTGCACAATGAGTACAGCAGTATGTGCAAGCTTACCCATTGCACGGTAGAATCATTTAGTGTGCACACACCGCGTGGTATACTGCCTCTCTTGAGTTCAGTATCGGCATGATCATTAGGCTTTTGAAATTATCAAATCATAGTGGCATATCAACAGATGATTGTTGTATAAATGTTTTATTACATTATTATTTCATTATCATTTACTTATGTTTTCTACAAAGAACATTCGTGAAGTCATGATGTACAATATATTCCTAGCAAGATAATACACACAACTTAATTCTATGCTTTTGAACATAGTTGAAAAGTTCCTGATTTTATTCAATTTTATAGTACTTAAATTGTAATGCCACAAATTCTGCGAAATGAAAACAAAATCTAGACTCATTCCTTTAAATGACACACGTCCACATTTATATTATTGAACATAAATATTAATACTAAAGTTATATTTGAAACAAAATTCAGAGAAACTGTATCTCCATGTAGTGCATCAGTATTAAAGAACAGCTCAAATAAAGCATTTCACACTACAAAATCACTCATTAATGGAAGATTATTTTCTTGATTTTTTTTGTAGTCTTTTGACGCAGAAGTTTTCCAACATCTGGAATCAATGTTTGTGCAGCAGCCAGTCTAAGTTCACATTTTAAGTTTTCATCTGACAATAGACTTCTGCTGCGGGTTTTGTTTATTTTCATTAGTGAAAAACTGCTCGCATATGAACGTAGATCTGAACATAGACAGAATCCTAGCAACATGTCTATACAGTCGGGGGAGAAAATCCGAATAAAAGTCACTCAAACTTCTCTTATATTGGTATTTGTTACCATAAATATAGGAGTCGATGGCCTATATATTGGAACACATTCTACACCCAACATAATGCTTGGAAGCTGGTGATATAGACGACCCACCTCTGCTGACGCAATCCTGGTTCAGACTGACATCACATGGTGCACAGGGGTCGCACAGTGCAAGCCTGCTTGCACGCGCACAACATACAGCGAGTTGGAGACCACTGCCTTAGGCTGTCCATTCTTTAACTGTGGACAAGTTAAAATGTAACCTCAGATTAAAACTAAAAACACACAGACGAACAGTTAAAACTAGTAAATATAAAATACAAAACTACACACACACACTTCTCACAAAAATTGGACGTACACCAGCAATACCCTTAAACACACCAACAGAATTATCAAACAAATATAGTTTACATATTATCCTATATTCAGCCGTCTACCCCCGCGGAATACTCCCCATCTCCCTCGGTCCCACTCCCTCGGCCAGTTCCATCCTAAGCTGCCATACTTCCTTTCATTAATTGAAATAAATTTTAAAAATCCAGAATAATTTTCATCTCCCTGAAATAAGTAATATGTAAAAGAACAAGTCATTAGTTTTAATAGTCTCAAAAACAATACAGCATATTATTATTATTGTTGTTGGTGATGATGATAATGATGATTCTTTTGTAGTAGCTATAAAGGAAACCCATGTTTTCCCTACGGTTCATGAGGGTTGTGAATTTGTTCTCCCTTCTTGGAATTACCTATGTAGGCCTACGTGAGGAACTATTTTCAGGAATGAAGACTGTTAACTGTAAAACTAGAACCCGAATAACCAACAAGAATTGCTACATCACCGATAAAAACAAATATAGACAAGCTGGTGAAACACAAACAATGGCAGGTGTCTCACTTAAGAAGATTTGTATAGTACAGTAATCACGATATGTTCCATTTGAAAAGAATACAATTTTATATTCATCTTATGAATAAATTTTCTGTATTAGTTGAATATATATAATTCATGTGTACCTAAGGGTCAAAATATGCGGCCCTCGAACATTTCTGTGTCTTACATGTGGCCCTTGAGTAGCAAAAGGTTGAAGACCCATGCTTTAAGTTTAAGGGGTTGTCGGAGGCCCCTTTACCTAGACCGCCGGTTGTTCCATCCACCTTTAGTGTCCACTATAGTACAATATCAGTTTTGTGTTGAATATTGTCATACAGAGCTCTGTTCATTAGGGATATACTTTTCTTCTTTTATGTCTAGGAACATATAAATCCGGTGTATGTATTGCGGGTCAGTGAAGGTGAATACGCATATTTCACAGAGGATGTAAACAAGTAAAATTTTCTCAAACATTAAGGATTTTTGCTGAATAAATTGCTAGTTCGATATGAAGATTTTGTTATGAGCGGTGGGAGGATTAATTGGAAAGTGACATCTATGTTTGACCTCCGATGATGACCCTTTTGCCGGCGAGCTTTGAGGTAGACAGGAAGACTGGCAGCTAGAACAAAAGATGCCCCTCCTCCTAACTTCTTTCTCTGAGAGCTGTCTGGAGTTTTGGCTGACTCCTGCTTTACTGTAGCCAGCTGCATATCCCCAACGAATACCAGAATTTCCTCTGGCCTAGGGGAACGTGTAAGTACATTTCCCATTCCTCCTTGAGATGTGTTTCCTATTTATACTAACATACGGCTTAGCCAGTGGTGCCCACAATTTGAGGCCAATGACCGAATTAATTTTTCACGGGGTAAATATTGAACCAAATTTTTTATTGATTTTTAATATTATTCTTTCTTTCTTTACCTTAGTTTACCACTCCCTTTCGGGGACATTTAAGCGCCCTTGCATTATTATTATTATTATTATTATTATTATTATTACTTTAAACATTGTCTTCTGTCATTATTATTATTATTATTATTATTATTATTATTATTCTAATATTATATTACGGAAAGACTTGAGTCCTTACTATACCCTTAGCAAACAAGGAAGGCGTTTGGGGCCAGGTAGGTTCCTTCACCCGCAAACACCCTCACATTTACAAGCACAGGGAATTAGGATCAACCTTAATTTCCTCCCCATGAGTCACCTAGTCTACTTCAATCAAACAATCTTAGAATTTTTAATATGTCATTTTATCTGAAAGCGTTTGTTATATATCAATTCTACACATAATTACAAGAAAAATGACACCAAACAATGTATAATTTACTTTAATAGGAACATTTCTAACAAATGAAGAAGTAAGTCACTATAAAACTTCATATAGTATAGCATCCGGTTTACTTGCGTTTTATAATTGAGATCTTGATTTATAAAAGCTGGTAGCCTAATTACCAAAAGTAAGAAATTGAGATATTTGAGAAAAACTGCAGAATTATTTGATAACTAGGCTTCGAACGTTTCTACAGGGATTGAAAACTCAAGTTTAGTGTGACATATACCTGCCATGGACAGTCATTCCAAGCATAAGTAGTGCGCGCCGCGAGTAAATCTACTACAGTCTACACGAAGATGATAAAAGGGCAATATATTTACACTCATAAGCATCACTGATCACCATCTATGTGTAGAATATAAATCGGTGATAACTTATTTGATCATGCCTTCGTTACAAAATCAGTTTGGAACGTGTTCACTTTTTATCTGTACCTGCATATACCTGAGCGCATTCATGTTGTCATTGCGTGATTCACTACCCCACCTCTTTCTATAGGACATGCTTAGTGAACCTAACCGTACCTTGTATGAACATTCTAAGCCTATCGATAATTTTCATGGCTGTTAAAGGTTAAGTTAGAATTTAATATGCAATTGATTTTTCCGCAAATGTACCGTTTACTAATTTGATAGGAAATTCTATATCCGAGACGATCTAAGAAGGAAACCTGAAGTAAATAAAAACCAATATGTCTGTCTCTCTCATAAGTCACACGAATAATGTGCTAGAGTGAAACAGACATACTGGTAGGCCAGACTTTAGATTCTTGCTAAAAACATTAGGCCTACTCACAATAAAGACATCTTTTGTTATGTCTTCATATTATGCAAGTAAAGATTTTGAACTTAGTTATGTTTTATAAATAACTTGAAACGATAATTCAGCTCTGCCATAATTACTGGAGAACATTATATTCCTATTATTTATAGAAGTAACTATGATATAGTATTTGCATAGGAATTTATGAATTGTAAAGTACGATTTGAAGTATTAAAAGAATCTTTTATTACTCAGGATGTATGCAGTACAGGTAGGCTACACAATACACATCACTTCGTAAGGAAACTTAATGAGAATTTATTAACAAAAGTACTATTTACATTACAAACGAAATATTTTGAAAGGAGCTACTTTCATAAAGCAACCATTTGGTCACGTTTGAAACCTATTTTGAGAGAAAAATAATTTAACATCTTAATACTAGGAATCTCTTAAAGTGCAAAGTCTTGCGTTTTTCTTCTGTGAAAAAGACTGACATTACAAATAAGTATTTCTTTTCTTTGTACTGTGATCTTGCTGCCATCAACATCTCCCTTGACCTGTACCTTCCTGATGTTTTCAACAGTCTTTTTATATTTCATTGTATTATCTCGAAACCATCCTGTGCACTGAACGATTTCATGTTACGTATTACTCCAGGATTCTCAGCCTGTACCTTGATCGATACAAGCTAAGTGATCACAATTATCTTTATGTTTACCATTTGGACCTGCTCGGAAGTGTTATGACGAAATGAATTTTCATTTTTTTTCTAGTCACACAGAAGCACAGCTGTTTTCATATTTACATATTCTGTGTTAAATGAGCCTTTTAGACATATATTTAGGACTTTTTTGATGTCTATCTCTTAAGAGCATTTTTGTTACTGTTGCCAATAAAATTGCATGTTTCTTTAATTTCATTCGGAAACCCCTAATAACAAATAGTCATTGTTGTATCCTTTGATATTTTCTCTATTCATTTTTGCCATTAAAATAGTTTCTTTTGTACATACTTTAATTACTTTTTCTACACTTCAACATTCTCATTTCAATTCCACCCCCTATGGCTATGTAATTTACCAGTAAAGCCACCCCGTCAATATAGTTTTGTCCGGATAAAACATGCACAAAGTGTTTATTTTCTAATCCAATTAAAAGTAAAACTGAAAACCAGTGACAAAATGGACCCGGTAATTAACGAATTCCTTTCATTGAAAAATAATTAAGGTACGATATATATAAAAAAGATAAAACAATAAAATAAACAATATTTTAGCATACAGTCTTGCACTGTATTACCACTCTAAATAGTAAAAGAAAAAAAGAAAAAAAAACCTTTTTTCACTCAGTAAACTTAGAATGAATAACATTTAATTTTAGGTTTTTTAAAATAAATTTTCGGACATTTTTAAAGGTTTCTTAGGTCATAATGCTTTCTTTATAGGCCTTTTTGTAATGGTTTCCTCTTTCGTCCTTAAAAGCGGCTCAACATCCACCCCCTCCCTATTCGTGCAGATATCCACTAAAAGCTCAGTAGATTCAATGCAATTCTCCCGTGAATCTTCATGGCTTGAACGGGACACCTTTTACCTTTTAAAAACACCCAGGATGAAGAGAACAGCACGTATTGCGTGTTTGCGAGGAATTTGGCAGTCTAGTGCGCGAAATAAGTTGCCTGCGCATGTTACATGTAACTAAGAGACTTGGCAGTAACGGGACTTGAACTCTGCAGGAATCAAGACTCGTTTTCGCCTTTCTGTTCTTCAGATTATATTACTAACACTAAGTAGGATACATTGTTGCTTGTCAGATATAAATCATACCGGTTAGATTCGTGCACACAAACTAACTTCAGAGGTGAATACCGCTTCTATTGCTGAATTTCCTTTCCCTATGTTTATGATAGAGTTAAACATATGTCTCACGATCCTAAATTCTGCAAACCATCACACTCGATCGTGTGACATCGACAACTGCTAATGCACACTGTTTCATCTAACATTTTCCATAGATTTGTATTGCATACAACGTAAAAGGAACGCTTTTAATTTGTGAAACAAAAATATGAAATCAACCAATGAGCGTCAATCTCTCCCCGCGTGACCCGCATGACGTAGAAACATGACAGCTTCCTCCGGACACCTGATTCTCAGCGCAGCCAGGGAGCATTTTAACCAAGAGGGTAAATTAAAATATTAAAGAGTCAAGAAAATTAACAAATCCTAAGGAAGACTTTGAATTTACAACAATACTCTCTAGAACCATTATTAAATTGAACCATTGAATACAGAGTAAACTAAACGTTTTTTTGGTTTCCCTTTATCAGTAAGAAAATAGTAGAACAATAAATATACTAGTTTCTGAGATAAAATTAATTCTTTTTCACTCGGTTTTCCCCGTTCTCGGTGTATGCCATGTCTGCAATAATAGATAAATGAAAAGCTACATGCTTTGATATAATGAGACACATGTGCTTTGAATAGTGCTGTTAAGTAGCCAAAAGAGGCAGGTAGGTTACGTTAACGATACTAATTGTAGGAAGTTCGGGTTTCCACCAAAATAGCATGAGCTGGAAATGGATGAAAAACACTATCCTAGAAATAGTTCAGAAAATATCCATTACCTACAGAACTGATATTAAGATTGAAAGAAAAGGCCAATATCATTGTTCACGCATTTAAATAACAGCTGACTCCATGGATAAATTGCGTTGTATAAAGTTGTGAACTTCACTAAAATTTCCGGGAAGAATTAAAACATAATGACGGGAATTTTTTGAAAATTCATAAAATTTTGACTAGCCTCTCTTTAGGTGTGTAGTGAGTCAACTTGTTTTTTTATAAAATTTTAAAACTACATAGGGCTACACCTACTCCTGCTGTATTATATAATGTGAAGAAGTTTCATTTCTGTTAGTTTATTAGTTTCTGAGTTATTCTAAGATGAATACTTACAAATGTGGGTATTTCAAAGTGAAACTTGTTGCACTTTTCTTCAGTAGTATCTCTGAATTCTTTTAATATGGCCAGTGACGTATTTAAAATAATATCGAGCATTAGGTTTCCTTATCTTTACAACATATTATGGATAAAAAAATAATATTCAATGCATGTCTCTAGTTTTAGAAAAAAATCATGGTCACAATTTTTTTCTATTGCAAGAAATATTGACACAATAAAAAAAAAACGTTAATTTGTTAGTTATACATTGTAGAACTTACAGTAAAAATTTCGAACTCCTTGAGTTAAATTTGTAAAACACATTTAGTTCTGAATATTTACAAATGCAGTAAGATAAAAGTAAGGGGAAATGACGTTAAACCTTTGCCACGATATTTAAATGAAAAAACGTATGTGAAAATCACATAACTTCCTTTGCCGTAATAAAAGTTAGCCTCTTATTATAATGTATTATTTATGAAATTATTTTCATTTAAATTGGTTGTGAAATTGAAGAGAATGTCGTTACCACATTACATCGCATCCCCAAAGGATACATAACCCAAATTAAATCTGATTAATGCACTCTCGTAACTTTCTTTATGTTAAGCGTGGCCAATACATTTTTCTGACTTCACATTCTGATATAGAACAAGAGGCCATATTGCCCAGAGCGCGTATTCAGAATGGGTGACTTGTAACTATCCTTCAGAGAATGTTTTCGAAAAAGTTTCAAATGAAAGTTTTATCTCTTAGTATAAGCGTCCCATGTATAAAATTTAAACAAAATCGTTAAAGCTGTTTTCGAAATTATCGCGACAAAAGAAATTTTATTCATATAAAGTTCCATTAAAATAACAAAGCCGTCTCCAATCTTCCTGAAGGTACCTAACCCAAATTAAAATGATGTTTTGATTCAGAAGAGATGGCTCATAACTACCTTTCACAGATTTTTTTTGGGGGGGGGGGGAATGTTTGAAATAAAAATTTTACCTCTTTTATAGGCACCCCATGTACAAAATTTACAGGAAATCGTTAGTGCCGTTTTCGAAATAATCGCGAAAAACGAAATTTTATTCGTGTAAAGTCCCCATAAAAACATGGGAAACTAGTCGCCAATATTCGTGTCACATCCTCAGAAGACACCTAACCCAAATAAAAAATATTGTTTTCATATGATTTTCCATTCTGAAACTAGGCTATTCACAGACACACACTCAGAAAAGTTTCCGAAAATAGAATTTTTGGATTCAGGGGACCTTAAAACGTGTATTTATGTTCAAAACTCAACTTCGAATTTAGTGGTCCAAAACAATACTCACGCTACCTAAGAGTACCCACGGTACGGGAAGAGGAAGTATATGTGTACATACAGCCTCATCGAAAGTACTCAGCCTTACAACTTATGCATCTTTTTAAATAAACCAATTTTAATATTACTTTTCTGTTTTAGGGACAATCTTCTGAAGAAAGTTTAATTTTGTGAAAAATTATTTATATTCGTCAATAACATTTAAACATATAATAAGGGTAGCCTTTTAATATCGCATTATTAGGGAAACTAAAAGTGTCTGAGGTCATTGAAACTTAACCAACATGCACTTAAGGTAGATAGTACTTTTTAATTAAAAAAAAACAAACAAACAAACAAATAGTGTGTTACCAGAAATGGTGAAAATTTCACCCTCTACTCCCTTAAGGAATTATTAATTTGCCCTGACGAAAACACTCATTTAAAAAAAGGAAGAAAGGTGAACTTTGTCTCGACCTTACCCTACTTGTTTTTACATAATATTAATCAGAGTCCAGCTGATGTGTATGATTTTATATATGAGTGCACATGCTATCATAGCTGGGGAAACTCCTCACCGTTATGTTAAACACCTTGAACCCTGCATCTTGGCTTAATTCGGGAATTAACAAGTAGCTTTATATAATGAAAGGGTTTTAATAACGTACCGTCAGAATCAAGTTACTATCCAATTTACATACTTTTCCCCTGCTGAGCCATGGCGTGCTCAGGGCTATTGCGCCGCGGCTGCCAAACTGGATATAGGCCTCCATCCTCCTCTCCACGCTGAATATATTTGAATGGATTACTACTGCAAGGACCTCAGTCCATTTCGTTTGGTTTCTGGATACAATACTAAAGCAAAACCATTCTTTTGTATCAGATTCAGGTTTACTATATTCTGGTAGATTTTGTTTAAAATATACTATTCCCCAGAAAGATCCATTCTTGTGTTTGTAATTCTTAAATAAGCCCATGGCGCTGCATCCTTGTAAGGGCTATGCCTGCCGCTCAACCGCTGCGTTATCTACCATACGGAGAAAGCAGGATTGGGGGGGGGGCATGTGGTTAGGATCCCGACACCCATGGCCGTAATTGATGGTTTCCGTGGCCGGGCTACTACTTTTCAATAAGTAGCTCCTCAATTGTAATCAAAAAGCTGACTGTACCCCGATCGAAACCTCAAAACCTCAGAAAAATCCGAGGAGATATCGGGGAAGGAACCCGGTCCAGCGGAACCGTGTCCAGCGACGTTAACAACGAGACATATGGGCATTTATAATTCATAGCAATAAAAAATAAGAGAATTTTTACTGTAAGATTCGCATATCACTTTCTAAAAATTAATTCTAAAACTTCACAGCAAAATGAATGTAAAAACTAAAGTCCTTTAGTTTAAATTAAATTTAGATTATATTTATTAGTTTACTAGAGTTACATGCAGAGTATTTTATTTGATTCATGAAATATTTTGAAGAGGAGGTCAAGTTCAACTGACTAAAGGCATTTTATGTTGTTGAGTGACTTGATAATAAATACAAAAGGCCGAAGTTATAACTAAATTAGTCACCCAAAAGTACTTGATCGACTGATATAATCGATTAAATTTGCGTTAAACCTAAACTACAGTCCATGTCGGTACAACCTTGTCTTTGGTCAATATTCTTTATATAAAAAAGTAAATACCAAGTAGGCCTAATTAGTTTTCTCGACACTTGGTATTTCTTCATTAAATTCCTCTGTTGTCCTCAATGAGCTGAGTGAACCCTATTCAGGACCTCATCTCAGTATATCCGAAGATACCAATACACATGGGCTTCCGGATCCTTATTCAGAATCACTAATCAGAGGACCACGGACATTAACGAACGAAAGAACGAACGCGTTAAGGATTCACCACCTCGAAGATTATCCCATCCTATAAAAGTACCTCAGCCTAACTTACTTCTAAGTGCCATTGATGTGTAAGGTGAATATATAGGGCATACTTGTGTGTTAAAACAATCCAGTTGAATGGTTTGATGCTGAAAGCGTCCAACCCTAAAAAATATAATTGGGTTATAGTGTTGTCTGGATAGCTATGGATCATTCCTACGATAATCAAATAGTATTCAGACCGTATCTGTCCAGTGCTGCGTTCTATAAGCAAAAAAAAGGCGAAAAACAGAACCACAAAGTGTCGTTCTTACATCCTCAGCCTCAAAAAATCAACCATTAAACCTAATTGAAGTATGAAAAAGTAAAGAAAACTTAGATCGCCCGCCATTCTTCGTAGTCAAACTAACTTGCTTAAGTGGGGTCCGCTTGGAATCAAAATATTAACGCCATGTTCTGTTGAACGTGTAAGCTACATGAATTTATAGCCCAGAAGTTGTAATTGTTGCCTAGAGGAGATTTCTAGCAACAATTACAAACGCATAAATCAATTGCAACCTTCAATCCTCTCAACCACAAAAAGTAACAACAGAACCTCCATCACAAAACACTGTTTACATGGAATTTTAAAATTATTGTTCATTTGCTGTAACATCCAATATACTTGCGTTGAGTCAGATGACCATAACTTACCACTTATATCAGTGAGGTACATAACATTGTTGTGATCATTGTCACTGGTATCTTCAGTAGATAATTCAACTTCTGAGATCTATCTGCCATTCGCATCCCTCTGTATCTGGAACTTTCTCTTCTATTTCTATAGCATCCTGAGCCTCTGATTCCGAACCTTCTAAATGTATTTCACCTTCTTCACTACTGTCATTTATTATTCGCATAACTTTCTCTAAGTCTCCTATAAATCTTGGGCAATAAACTTCATTAAATATCTAAAGCCTCACAACTTAAACATCTAGCTGGATCCCACTTAGCAGTAAGAAGGCTAACTTGAAAGCGATAACATTGCCTATAGAATGGGTGGAATAGAGTTTCTGAGTACATGAAAACAGAAGTGGGATAATTCTTCCCTTGTTGTTAGAACTCTTGCAAATAAGCAATTTGTCGGTAACAATCTACATTTTACCACAACGCTCGTAGACTACAATGTTTCAATGACAATGTTTCACTCAGTATTAGGGTATGCGAAATCGAATTTAAATATTTTTAATAGGAACAAGATCGCACTGACATTAAAAAAAAATTAATTGTCAAAACGTAATATATGGAATGAAGTGGTGGGTGACGCAGAAGATGTTCAACATATGTATGCCAGCGGAATATCATTAAAATAGTTGTATAGGACTATTTGTAAATAATTTATGAACCCGAGGAACCGATGTTTTCAGGGTGATGATATGAAGACGAGAAAGCCATGAAAGACAATAAAGAAAAAGAGATCGTCCCGGCAACATAGTATTTTTAAAAATACAGTAGTCTCTGTGCAAGGCTTAAGTACGTCTTTATGGTTCCTGAAGAGTAAGGTGACTTGGATTCTTAGTAAGTCGGCGTCTGCAATAATAGTGTATTGCAACATATGTGCTAGAAATATCGTGGAGCAGAAAAAAAACTTGCAAGCGCAATGATGGGCTACTGCATTTTCGCATGACTGTGTTCCAGAGGTCATCGGGCAGGTAATTTCGTACAGCTTCCTGAAGACAAAATGATCTCGTAGGACTACTGACAAGTCTCTACGTCTGACCTTTATAATTTTAATCCATTCGTGCATTCGCATGTGTTTAAATCCAGGAAATCTCGCATATCAGCTGAATGAATCCATTGCTCAATGCACAGTTTTAAATAGCGGAGGATCTAAGCCGAACTGGAATCTTCGTCTGAGATAAAAACACTGTTGGCTTGGTTAGATTTGAAACTAATTGAAATGCGTAATTTCATTGCATATCCAAGCTTTGGCAATCGTTTCTTATTTTCATTTTAAATGTTTATTCCGACAGAGCTACAAATCGGTCGTGAAGTGTTCCATCACTTTTCTGACTAAGAGTTACGAACCAGAGCTAGATCCTCCTGAGGATGTTACTTGAGCAAAGCTTTCCAGCACATTTCGATCCGGAAGCAGGACTGTTTAAATAATTGTTAGATAGCTTGTATTAAGATTAGAAGTTCTAACACAAGACACGAAGTATCACATTATCGCTCTAGTGCTATGAATATTTTATGCCACTCCATTGTTACCAACTTTGGTTTCTGAGACATGGAAAACTCTTTCTTAGTTGAGAAAATTTGCATACGTTTATTAAATAAACCTAGTTAAAATTGAAAAGTTTAAAATTCACCACTCCTTTCTAAATGTTAAACAATCTTTCACGGCCGTGGGCGTCGGTATGCTAACAACATGCTCCCTAATCCTGCCATCTGCCTATGGTAGAGGACGCAGCGATCGGTTGGAGGGCCTAGTCCCTCCAGGGATGTAGCGTCTTAGAGATTTTTTCTAAAAGTTAAATTACTCACGGGGTTGAAAAGCGTTGTTGACTTAATCATTCCTTGTGTTGGCAGTTTTGTACTTTCTTCGATCTGAATAATTGATTGAAAATGAACAGCTATACACAACTTGAACTCCACTTCGAGGCGGTAGATAGCATGTAAATGATTAGAATATATCTAATATTTATTATTTCACAAATATTAACTTCCCTCTAAAAATTGTGTATTATATGCAAGGTAAACTGGTCTTATTTGCTTATATAATTGCTACACTCGCTCTTTCGGGCTCGTTTCCCAAACACACCTACTCGAAAATAAAATCTCTCTTTTACCACTTGTGTTATGAGTAACTATTGTATAATGTATGGGTTAACCCTTTAATTGCAATTGCCAAGTCTGTAAATATGCCTAAATATGCAAACATTGAGGCGAAAATTATAAAATATCAATAGGCTGTAATGGTTTATGTTAAAACATGAGGGTTTTATCCATGGGTTGATGATGTAATTCATGAAACTCAGCTGCTGTACCGAAATTTTCTTCAGTGATTTCAAAGTTGCCTTTCAATGATGATTTTATTTGAAGGAAATGCGTACATACTCGAAATCTCAATACTTGGAGTATTGGAGGCATCACCAGCTCCAAACATAACAAGCACTTAATGTCTGGAGCTGTTGGTGCCTCCCATATTGCAAGATATTTTGCCAACTTTGTGGCGGGTAATAAAGATTTAGTTCAGTTATATTTATAAAAATGCCTATTTATTTACTTTTATTATTTTGATTTCTGCAGATGTTACCACAGCCTGTTACTTTCGACATGAACCATTACAACCATTACAGCCTGAATATTATAATTTACTTTCAAGCTCTCGGAATTATCCAGAAGTTATCAATATAACTTGAATTTTCTCTGTTACAGTTACTTATTATTTATTGTATCTCCAAATCTTTATGAACCCTATTTTGCCAGAAAAGGCTTACACCGCAATATATACAGTAAAATATAAAATATAAATTACATAACTTATGGTTGTGAATATATGTTAGATACTGCATAAAATGATTATAATAACATTGCTTTGTGAAAATTTTTTGACACATGGAAATTTCGTCACAATCTTCAAAAAGCAAATTTAGCTAGAGTCTTTTCGCTTCGAACATGGGACAATCGAACAAAACATGTTTTACACTTACAGTAGTATGGATTCCTGACAAAACTATAACCTCTATCTGAAATAATATGAAATCGTAAAAAATAACTCCCAAATTTTCCATGGCCTGTCATAAACTGTGTTAAAATAAAATTTGGTGTAAACATTTTAACATTTAGTCAAAAGTGGACTGTAGGGAAGAAAAGTTCTTTAGTCAAGGCACCATTTGTACTTTTTATCCAAATGTCATTCCAACAGTTAAAGATGTAATGCAACATTTTGTTTTTAACGTAAGATACGGGGCTCTTGGTATATGAATAACGTAGACCGGAAGATGCTGCTGATTTAGCTAATTTATCCGCACGTTCGTTACCAACATTCCCTGGTGTCCCCGTACCCAACACAAACACAGATGTTTTGTGTAGTTTACAATATTGTTTCTAATTTGAAAGGAGTTAGGATTCAAATTAAATTTATCAGAGATAGACTAAAGAGCAGCTTGAGAGTCACTGAATATTTGCGCACAACATTTATGTTCAGTACACTACTGCACTGCTTCTTTTATAGCAGATAATTCAGCTTGGAACACAGAACAGGCGGGAGATAGTTTAAAAAGTTTAAAGAAAACTTCACTGTCTTCACAATATACAACAAAAGCACATCCAACTTGTACTTCATTTTCTTCGATAAATCGTTATTTATCGTTATAAATACTATAAGTATGCACTTTTCCACAGTCTTGGTTGTAAATACTGTCATATCTCTGTTATAGTTAGTCGTTGTTCTAGCTCCTCTAATACCGAAGTATTTAGTTTGTGAGCTGGCTGTTGTTTTCTTTTTTTATAGCCGTCAAAGCTTCCATCGGTTGATATACTTCGTATAGATTTAATTTATTTTGATAATTTGCTACAACTTAGTCAGTGGAATGGAACAAATTCAATCTAATATCCGTTTTTTTTAATAGGGAGGGGGTAGTTCATTTAGCACGTTCTTCCTCTCTTTTTGTTTTACATATTTTACTGGATATATGCTGTAACAATCTATATGCAAAGAACGAATAGGGCAGCGGTAGTTCATAATTCCCAAAAGGCTCTAATCTATGTAACAGTAGTGGCGACTAGTGTGAAATAACGCAGAAATTTAATTTTGTTGTGCCAAACTAAGGCCGAAATTAAATCAACTTTTTTACCGAAATTTTACATTTTATTCATTTATAAAACCGAAATACTATAATTATCCTATATAACGTTTGTAGTGCGAAATTTTTCTTGTTTCCTTCAAACACGAAAACCAGGTATCTCTATTGAGCCTATAGTCCTCCTTGGATATCATTGTGCCCAGGATTTCTACATCCTAAAGATCCATCGATCATGGCCAGGTTTGAACCCGCGACCTTCGGATCTAGCGGGCGCGCTACTTCTGCATCACTGCAGCGGACATACGATTTCAAGTCTTATATTTTTAAATAAACGTTATTTATTAGAGACTTTTCTCTTTTCTGTTTTGATATTTATATCGGCTCTCTGTTATATGTCTAAGTTACAGGTTAAGTATATTGTGCTTGAATTCAAAGCAGCGTTAGGGTTAGGGAAGTTTGCTTTGCCTTAAGGGGTGTTTGTAGACGTGCAAAGTGGGGGCTGGTGTGGTGAATGCCGTGCTCAGCTTTGCGCCACATTCATCTAAAATCGCATTAATATTGCAGAACCCATTCTCCATATAGGCCTACATACGTTCTGAGCACCGATTTAGCGATTACGTTCAATCGATAATATAATAGGAAGCGAACATGCAGAAATGTGAAACATTTTTTTCCGTAAGAGTATTTAATAAATAACTGACTATTGCAAAGTAAGAAATCTAATGTAGGACTTCCATCTAACGTGTGCATGTGTCTTTCTTATTTTCACTTTCATAATCCGGCATGAAGTATTCGACTGCTGCTGGAAGTGTATGTGAGATTGCCTCCGCGTTATGTAGAACAAATTTGTTCACAAAAAGGGACTTAAGTCTCCGACATTTAGGTCAATGTTGTTCAATCCCCTGAATTGAGCCGTACTTATACTTAGGACCAGCGATTTTGGCATTTCAAATATTCCGTTACAAACTATAAGTTACAAGAGTAATTTAGCAGTAGGCTAGATGTTCGTGGTAATATGTTTGTGAATGATACATTGTAGGACTTCTATCCAATTGAGAGGTAAGGTCTTTGCTAAGTGTGCCTCTTATGTATTTTAAGAAGTATGTAGTTTGCCAACTTTGAATATATTGTTAGATATGGAATCATTTTGTAGGGTGGTCTGGTAGCAGTGGCACCAATATTATAAGAATTTTACGAAAACGTAATAGGCCTATTAGAATGTCATGCAGGCCAATATTCAAAGACTTAGGCATTTTACGTTTTCAATTTATATAATTACGATAATTTACTTTTTTACATGATAAAGTAAGCATACAGGCCTACACAATTATCTTTTCATGATGTGGATTATCAAAAGCACTAAACCGTCACTTAATATTAGACCGAAGTTGTACACGTTACCTGACAATTTTAAATGTCTTTAGTCTACAAGGTTTTTAATTGTAAGTTACATAAATGGTTAGCTTCAAACCCGTTTAATTCTTAGGACGAATTTTTTATGTTAAATTAAATAATTTTACAATAATATAGGGTTTGTGTATAGACCTACTAAGTAAGCAATGTATCAAAAATCCTGTTGACACTGTTGCTTGTATTTTTAATTAATGACATTAAAACTCAATCTATTTATCTTCTATAATGATAGACAAACGCCAAAAACGATGGAGTTCGCTATATCCGCTGAACTTTCTCCAGGCAGGACGATTATGTCACATATTAAAAAGAATTTTGTCTTCAGTAAAGTTACTCTTGTCGCCCATGGTGGTGCAGAGGTAGTGTGTCCGCCGGATCCGCAGGTCGCTGGTTCAAACCCGGCTTTTTCGTTAAGTAAAAACTCTGAGCACGAAGTCCTCCGGGAGGGAATATAAACCGTTGATCCCGTGACGTAGATTTAAGGCACGTTAAAGAACTCAAAATATAAATAAAGCCTCAGGAACAAAATGCCCCGGCTCTTTCGTCTAGACGATGTCCCTCCGTTCTCTCCAGGAAAATAAGCGTAAGTAAATTAGTACTTGCTACGAAACCTCTACTCGGACCTCCCGTCTGTGACTGGTGCAAATGAATAAGATAAGAAAATCACTTGTATCTATGGTCTGAATTCCCCTGGCATTTCACGCCCAAGTAATGCATTAATTCCCTACTCGTCGCCCGTCGAGGCGATGTGCTTACTTCCGTCACTCTGTCCTTTACAAGATAATAAAAAATAAGCATAACTAAAATCGTATTAGGAATATGAAACCTAGACCAGAAAGTCCTACGCTCCATGCGAAGAGTGGAAAGGATTCGATTCGAACCAGTCATAATATATGTTATAAAAGCAGAGTTTACCAGGCGAACAGTTAATGAGAGAAATACTGTTTGTAGCACTACTAAAATATGTTTTAAAAAGACAATAATCAGTATTAGGGGTAGGAAAAGTTTCCGTATGTAGGTCTACTATGAGTGCAATATTGTTCTCAACGGTGAGAAATGGCAATAAATTCTGTTCCAATTCTCAGCAATGGCGTCACTTATGCGCCAGCGATTAGACCTCTAGGCCATGATCTTGTAAAGATGGTTGCTGCGTCCATCAGTGAATCTGAATGTTTCCGCGTTACTGCTGATTGTCACTTGCCCAATTGCAAAATTGCGGGTGCTATTATTTTCTTTATGATAGAGGCATGGGATCAATGAAGTTCCAAAATTTATCGAAATATTTGTAAAGATATTACAAACAAGATTAGATGGATTGCCTTGTTGATAGTTGGCAATGTTGTACAAGCAAAAGTGTCTTATCTTGTGCACTCTCTACGCTTTATTCAATTCAATGTGTCCAGTTGGCTGCATTGCAATGACAGTTTTTCTCAGTGTGGTGAAGGCAGCAGTCGTCTTCTTCTATCCAAAGTGTTCAAGTGTATTATGTTAAGTTCTCAATAAAACACATAAGCAAGTGTATAAAACATGCAAATAAGCATTTAATTACAACATGGCTATCAGTACCTCTATTCCGTTCAAATTGTAAGAAATCGTTTTATCCAAAAATATGCTATGTTTAAAGTGCTTCATCAATAACATCTTATCGCATTTAATTTGGTATAATATTCTTTGTTTAGGCAACCCTGGTTGGTTGAAACATTTCATAAAAATTAAATGTGACACTTGTGTACGATATTTGAGTTTCAATCTGTGAGCACTTTTTTTTCGAAAGTTTTAGGTTAGATAGCCTACGATGAGTACGGCAATCGTTTCACTTTTATTACATGAAGAGCCGTTACAGGTATACGTAATAGGCCTACTTACATGGGTAATAATAGAGCACACACCATTTTAAACCGAACTCCAATGAATTCTAATATTAGTAGAGTTTCAGTTGCCATGATTCCAGCAGAGATGCAAATGTTTTGTTCCAGTTCCGTTCCATCGTGACATCATTGTTTGCCAGCAGGTCAGTGAGAATAGGAAAAATGCTGTATGTAACCTATTCCAGCACAGACGAGCCACAATTGTTACTATTGCGAAGTAGGCCTATAGATAGTGACCAGTTTAATCAGCCCATGTTTATAAGGCCTAATAGTGCGTTACGGCCCATTACAATGTGTAGGCCTATAACATGATTGAGATGCTGTTAATGGCATTTAAGAAGCAGGATTGTAAATTCAACACACAAATTTCCACTACTTGTGCATGTAATAGTTAATTATGATATAAATGTTAAAAGAGATATTTTCATTTTGCTAGTAGATATGTTTGCAAAACGACCCATTGCGGCGAGTGTAGCAATCTACGAGCAAACTAAAACCATTTTACCATGTGTGTCATACACTATATTTAGACAGCCGTTAATATTTATAAAATAACAAGTATTATATTTATTCTAATGAATTATGTACCGGGTAATCATATTTTATCTCTAACTGCCCCACCATCTTCCACCGCATATGCGCATGCGCATGCGACTTGATTCCTTATGTTGGCAGCTGTGCACAAGAAAATAAATAACCTCTCATTTATTTTCTGGTGCACCGCTGCCAACATAAGGAATCAAGTCGACAATGCTTTCAAACCACGAAGCACGACGAGATTTACTACCACCATATGAAATTTAACATTTAAAAAGGCGTAATATATTTTAACATTTTCGATTTTGTAATCAAATTCTATTTGATAATAATGTACAAATATTCTTAGTTAAAAGACTATTTTCCATATGATTAACACCGAAAATGGTTAGGATGGATCTATTGGCACTAATGCGGTAACGTGATACTTTTACTTAATGTGTCTTGTGTTAAGAAATTCTATTTTTATTCAAACTGTGTAAAAATATATCTTTACTAGGCCTACTTTTACGAGATTATAGACGATTGTTCAGCCGTATAATGATGCATCTGGACTACACGACATTTGCGCAGCGGTTTGGTAGAACTTCCAACGCAGCATGCTACATACATTAATTCTTTACATGGTGGAAATCCGTTTCAAAAATCCTTCTTTCCACAAGAATCGAACCAACACGAATTCTGTAGATTTTTAAAACTAAACCGGTATTAAATACGCAAGCCGTAGGAAACTGGAGTTTGAATAAAATTCTGAGCATTTTAAACAGCTTACCGAGCTTCGAATTGGACTCTAGATGGGCGAAGTGGCCTTTCGCATTAGAGTTTGCAAGGGATACCGACGTTTCCTTTTTGCTTGCTACCCCCCTCCCTGATAACTGGCTATTTTCAACTCGGAAAAGGAAATTTTACATCCCTTTACTACTGTGCTTGGTCATAAATGAATTTAAAGCCAGAAAATGTGGGAATAATTTAATTTTCTCTTAGCTTACAGTCCGGGCTGGACGGAGCAACTTTCGTAAAGGATCTGGTTTCCTCTTCTGCTCTGCGAAACCAATGCAGCCCGTTAAGCATCTCAAGTCTTCACTACGAGGCTTCCTAACGGAAAACAAATTACTATGAGCTGGATGGTGGGCATAAAAATACCTGATGTGGAACACATGCCTTTCAAATACCACCATGTATTAACATATACCAACCCTGTAGGTGACCCTTTATGAATAAGTGCTAAAGTGATCTAAGTCCATGGAAATAATTCTGTTCGAAAATTTTATGAAGAACAGAGAGCCATGTGATTTTTTTCCGTTTCTGTGTGTGGGACATAATTGTGTGAATAGTACGAAGGATGTTCGTCGAATTGCATTTTAGACCAGGCATTTCCAGAATTCAATTTGTCCTGTCTCTACTACCGATGCAGCTCTACTTAGGGCGACTACCAACTTATTTGCGGTGCTACGAATATATTTTCTCTCTTTGAGCTTGCCCACATATTTCTGCCAGAAATCGAAAATCTATATTAAAATATCTAACGGTTATCTAATTGAATTCGTGTGATGTAAAAATTTAGTGTCTTTAAAAGTTTTAATTTGGAACAATCTTTTTAATACGTTACTTTTATTAGGTCGTATTTAGGATTCTTTGGGTTTTTAGTCATTTTAAAGGCACATTTGCAGTCAATATTTTCCACTTTTTTAGGTTATTAACATTCGAACCCTAGCCATGACTATATCTAGTTCGGAAATGCGGTGCCACTGTCACATTTTCTCAACATCGATTTATGACCAATAATCAGTTATTTATGATACTCAAAATAAAGGAGCATAAAACGAGTTATGTTATAATACTCATGTAACACGGAACACCAAGTGGGGTGCAGTGGCACCTCTCATTATAGTTCTTTACTAATGTTAAATATTTAAATTTTAAGAACAAGCGCACCATAGTTGTATTATAACGACTTATAAACAATGTCATGAAGATACAAGCCACTAGGTTTCCTTACAACAGCGCACCCCAAGTGGTATGGGGTATGGTTAAACATTTCTACTGCAATCTTTATGAATATTTTGCAAATTTAAAAAGCACAGTTATTTTTGTATTGCAAGAGCTTTAGAATTTGAACCTTATAGCCTTGGTTACAGTGGAATTCCGTGTACATGTTTTTGAGTTCACTCTTTTTTCGGGGTCACACCTGGTATGGCCCCCTCCGATCCCTGATTTGTGTATCTTCTTCTGTATACAAGGAAAGCAGCGGTGTGAACATAACAAGGAGATGTATGTTTCAGGTAGCGTGTTGCTGGGAGTTAATGTGATGATAATTGATGCAGCGCATAATGATATGTGAGACAATGAGGCAAGAACCGCTCCGAGCAACAATCTCCTATTGAATTTAACCTCCTTAATTTTGCAGCGACTAATGTGTAAAATACATTGCTTCTTCCTCTAGAAGCCAACGTATTTGTTTTACAATTATTACACTGGTAATTCTTTTCATTACACTAATTCTCTTGAGCTTCGCACACAGACCCAGCCTTCCTTTAACATTTGCGTACATCCTGTATTGTGTGTGTAGTACTATACTGCATATTAATGTCTTGCAGCTGGAAACCAGTCCGACCGAGATTTAAAATTCACAGTAAATGACTTTGTGGATAATACCAGTTTGCGATCCTATTACAATTTACTTCATAATTGAATTAAAGATCAATTACGGGAAACGTCCCAATGAAGTGGGCTCTGTACTGGAAAACGATATTCTCGTCATAAACACATAAAACCACATTTACTTCTTATGCCTTGTCCTGTGGAGACTGATGAATGCCCCTGTTATTATCACCATTCGTAACACTAACGCTAATACCACCATTCCTAACCTAACTGTCGCTAACATTGGCCATCGTACCGATATGCAAGAAGCATAGCTGGTCATCCTGCTTCGGTGGAAAACAAAAAGCGTCCGTTCGAACCTGCATTCCCCGAGATGCGGCCCTCTTCATTGGACTATGCCCAATTGTGTAACAAATGCTATACTACTGCTTGAACAAATTGATTGTTAAAATGTGTTTCATCTTTTAAAATTTTAAAACGGCTTCCCTATAAAAATATTCCTTTTTCCCAAGTTATAGGTAGCCAACAAATTTATTATTTGTTTCACTTCGAAATCAGCGAGAAACTTTATTAAATTTGATAGAGAAATCAAGTAAAATTCTTAATAAAGAATTATATTAACTACTTGTATGTAGGCTGGAAGTTAAAATAAAATTAAGAAAATTAATTGTGTGAGTTACCCTAAAAGATTTTGGAATTGCACTACTGTAATATATAATATATATATAATATGGATATGCAAAAATGGTAAACAAGAATATTTTACGAAAAGTGTACAATGTGATGTGATATTAAATAGAATTTTACATACAATTTTCGAAAGACAAAAAAATAACTCCATTCAAAATTTGATGATAGGAAGATCCGAAAGAGTCGGCTTCGCCTGCATAGAAGATGCTGACAGGTTTCAGAGATGAAGTCAAGTTGCTTTTATACTCCTCGCTTTACATATTTTATCGATTATATTGGTTTGACTTCAAAGAGATCAATTCATTTTTACAACAAAAACTTATTACATTCTAAAAAGTGCATACGTTTTACAGTCGCGCTGGAAAATAAATAAAGACCAAACAAAGGATTAAAGGAGCATAAAAGCTAGCATATTTATAATGGTAGTAAATGCAAGTTTGCATTCGATTTATGGATCATTTGTATTCACAATCACAAACTGCTGACAACTCTCGGATCCCCGGTCCGGCATCAGTAGTAACAGCTTGACGCGTTGCTGTAGTAACTGACATTGTTAATATGCCAATTTGAAACGCTCAATGGATTTAATGTACATTAAAATGTGCAATATGAACATTAGTCAGTTTCATAGAGTTCCAAGCGATTAGAAACACAGTGTTATGGCTTTCAGTGAGATTATTATAGTCCGCATTTAAAAGAAAATAAAATAGTAAAATAAACAAGCTGATATCCTTGAAAAATTTAAGAAGTAAGCACCAAAATAAGCAAAAACCAAATTAAACAGTGAAGAACGATTCAACGTGAAAATGTTCTTTCAACGTCGTATGACGTCACAGGCGCATGTGAAAATCAACTAAGTAGTTACTACTAGTAATAAGTACTAGTACTAGTAATTACTATCAGTAGTTACTTACAAGTATCAGCTTTTACTTAGTTTAGAGTGAATAACCTTATACTAGTACGTATAAGTTAATACTAGATTTTTATTAATATAATACAATTTTTATTACAAATTATAAATTAGAAAATACAAATTAATACAAAATTATTACAAATATAAATAATGTAAACACAATTAGTACAATTTCAAAAGAGTATTGTTTGCCCCGCTTGAGCATAGCTCGTGTTCGGGGTCAGTTCAGTCATACTAAAATTATATTTTGAACATTATATAAAAAACATACATATTATAGTTTTAGGCAAAAAATAAGAATAAAAATAAATAAGATTGCTCATATGAAATAAATACATGAACAACGATACGAAAAAATAAATATACAATAACATAACAGAGTTACAAACAAAATACCCAATGTTAAAAATTAAAAATTTACAGCTGAGAATGAATAACGGAAAAGAGTGAGTAAAAGTACAATTACAAGTTAGATTTAATCAATTCGAGTACTTGTTTTTTAAACAATTTATTGTTTAGTGGTATCAGATTAGGGTTTCTTCTAGTAAAATTGTTGTATAGCCTTGGTCCGAAATTTATACTATGCCTTAGACCTACTTCTGTAGCACACTTTGGTTCAAAAAGAGGACAAGAGATAATGTACCTCCTTGTATTATAGTAGTGATTTCATGTTATGAATTTTTCATGTTTGTGGAAATAATTTAATAAAGTGTAGGAGTATAATTGTTTAATATTCAATACGTCAAAATCTTTATATAACCTTTTAGCTGGATAGTCGATTGATTTTTTTAAACATATCTTGAGTATTCTTTTCTGCAACAACGACAGTGGGCGAAGTGCAGTCTGACATATCCCACCCCATCCTATTATTCCATATTGTATAACTGATTGGACTAAACTTAGATATATTAATCTTAAAGTACTCTGTGGCATAATGTTTCTTAATATAACAAATTTATATATAGTTTTCCGTAGTTTAAGACACAGATATTGAACATGTTTTTCCCACCGTAAATTTTGATCAATGATAACACCTAGGTATTTTACTTGTGTTGATGAACTTAATTTTGGACATTTACAATTAAAAGGGATAGAACAAGAGATTTCATGTAAGATTATATTATGTTGTGCATTTATCGAGGAAAGTCCTTTAGAGTTTAGTGAAAAAGGTAAATATGTTGTTTTATCAATTTTTAAAGATAGAAGGTTTTCATCGAGCCATTTTTTTTATTTTGTTTGTTCCAATGTTAGCATTACTAAAAACGTTGGACATTAGTAGTTACAACCTGCTTAGCTAAGCAAACTACATGTAGTGGGCCATGATTACTTAAAGAAGGCCATGATTACTTATAGAAGGCCATGGTTATTTAAAGAAAGACATGATTACTTAAAGAAGACCATGATACCTATATAATGAGAGGAAGTGTTTGTCTTTCTGTCTGCCTGTTTTTCTGAGTGCGATAACCAACCAAATCTAGGGCACGCAGAGATCTTAAATTCTTTACATAGGTGGACTAAAGGATGTCTGAATTAACCTTGAAGCCGGACCTTCAATTTTTGCTTTTGTTCGCAAATTATTAGCTCCCCCCACCAAAAAAAAACTGTCAGAAAACATGTTTTCCACTTATTGCAACACCAGAATTCAGTCATAGGCTACTTTTCAATTGTAAAATCAATAAGTACTCTTTCTCTTTTGTTATATCAACTGAGGAAGAAGAGCATTGCGTAAACAGATTTTGTCAACATAAAGCATGGAGGTGTCGATTGCTTTGATTTACTTTATTTATTTGTTTATGACATTACAGTACGGAGAGATCTGAAATTTTTAACATAGCTGGAAGGAAGAGAGATCATGAATGTAGGTCTGAATGGGAAACATTGCTCGATTTGGACGAAACTCACTATGCGGGGGGGGGGGGAGAGATTTGAGCCTGGAAGTCGAAGCTGGATGTTATTAAAAATTATTAATCTTTCAATTGTTTATGAATTATTTGCATTTAAGCGTAAGGTTCATAATTCTATGGTTCGTTTTAATCATTTCACTTTCAATCTGTATGCCCACATGGTAGCACATGATTCATTTAGTAAAGTAAAGTGATCCCTATACAGGCCATGGAGGCCCAGAGGGTTCCAGGAGGTTGAGGCTCCCAGATTTTGGACATTCGGCACATGAAGGTGGTAAGGTTGTCAGCCCTACGCACCGGCCGCCTTTACCCCCAGGATTGCTCCTGGTACTCATTTCTGTTGGAGGCTGAGTCGACCCCAGGGCCATAGTGCCACCAGAAGGATTAGGCCAGTTGAAAAATCTCAACGACCTCATCGGGAATCGAACCCGCGACCTTCCGGTTTGTAGCGCAGCGCCTCAACCACTACGCTACGGCGTACCCCGATTCATTTAGAAGTTTTAATTATTTATTTACTACGTCTAGCAATACAATTAATAATGCAATTAGGTAATTAATACAACTTATTTTTAAAAGATGAAGTTTTAATTATTTTCCTATTAAGTGTGTTATTAAAAAATCTAACGATTGCATTAAAAAATGGGGGCGAAGTCACGAACACCTCCTAGTTGAAGATAAAGCAAAATAAAATATATAACATCAATACTATGTAGCCTCAATACTACATAAGATTGGCCATGCTAATTAAATAAAAATAACAAAAGAAAATTGTGAATTTGTTTAGGTAGAGAAATTCTTCAATCATAATTAAGTGCTATGAATTCTGACTCTGATAGCCTGAAAAATGTATATCTTCTGCCTGTTTTCAATATTTTCATCCATGAAATGTGAATAATAATAATAGATCATAATAATAATAATAATAATAATAATAATAATAATATTTATTTGCCTGTTGAGAGTTCTATCTCACACGGTATGGTTGGGACTCTTCAATTGGTATAATCCTTCAGCCTCTAACAGAAATTAGTACCAGGAACAATTCTGTGGATAAAAGGTGACCAGTGCATAATGCTGACAACTTTGAAGCTTTTCTGTACGTGTAGGCTACACTGTTTAGATGGTAAGGTATTTATCTTTTGGTATTGCTTCACTAATTTTTCATTCCTTCTACTTACCATACTGAACTTCAATTTTATAGTTTAATATAGTTTTAATTATGGTTTAATCATTATAGACTTAATATAATTTAGATTTTATATAATCTGATCGCTTATCTATGCTGAACTTGTATTATGTTTGAATGTATCCACCTCTGGTTAGGCGTTCTGCCTTGAGGTGTTAATTTTACCGGAGAGAAGTAAATTAAATCAAATAAATAAAAGTCTTAAAAACGCGGTAGCCTCAACTTCATGGGACCCTTGGCTTTCACGGCTTGTAAAGGAATTGCTTTACTTTGTTTTTACGGTTATTTAACGACAATTGTATACTGCTACTTACGAGTGTGGCCGTCGGCGGTGAGCTGGAATTTTGTCCAGCAGATGTTTATTACATGCTTGGAAATGTAAAGACATGGGCCTTTCACTTTTATGCACATATAGACCTAATTCCGATCGACCTGGGCCGGGATCGAACCCGCTACCTTGGGCACAGAAAGCAAACTGAGCTATGCACGCAGTCTCTATGTATCTGTAGGGTTCCGGAGGTGGCCCCTGTCCAGAGGGTAACCCCCCATTGGCAGATCCAAATGTTCATGATTCAGAGAGATCTCATCCTCTCCTACAGACAGTGGTCTTTAGGTCCTCTTTAATGGCAAGTGAAGTCGGTACGAAAAAAATAGCATCGATGTCAGAAGCCTAGCATTGAAAGATAACGGTAAAATCTTCATCACCCGCAAATAATTTGTAATTCAATTCTTAGTCATAACTAAGGTTCGGATGTTTATGGCCTAAAAAAGTGGAAATATATCTGAAAATATGCCCTTAAAAATGACGAAATATGACCCAAAAATCCTAAATACGATCTGATAAAATAACGTATTTTCAAAAATAAATGTCCCAATTTAAAACAATTAATGAGACTAAATTCGTATATCAAATGAATTCTATCAAATAATAACTTTAACAATTTTTGTTATTTACAGTTTTACTTGTAATGAACTTCTATTTTTAAAGAATTTGCTCCTGTTTGGTTGCGTCATCAGCTCCAAATACTCGTAATATTTTGTAGACCAGGGGAAGACAGAAGGTTGCTCTGTGACGTCACTGCTATCTGCTCTCACTGCTCGCGTTATATATCTGCGAGGAGTATGTGAAATGGTGGCATCAGTGAACAGGGGGGAAGAGAGGGGCATTCGTATTGCGGGCAGCGGGAATTTAGGGGGTTAGAACTTACGTAATACGTGTTTCCGAATTAATGAAACATCAATCGATTTTCTTGATAGTTTATCGGATAATTACAGCACAGTAGTTTAACATATTATAAATAATTCTATTTTACTATTCTGTGAGAACAATTACCTTTCCACAAAATCTATGTTCTTTGACAAAAATAAACAATACTATCATTTGAATTAACATAATTCACTACAGTAAAAATAATAAAAAATGAACTTCATTAATTACCATACAAGCTCGTCTGCACCTTAGATGATACAAGATTACAGTAACAATTGTCTGACTTTCCTGTATCTTTTTTCTTTAACAAGTATATCAATGTTGGAACGTAATGTTTGAGCAATATTTAATCGAAGACTACATTTAGGTTGTGATTTGACAATGTACTTCTTGATTTGAGCTTTGCACATTTCATTAGTGAAAAAAATTGTTCGGCCACATATGTCGATCCAAAATTACATAATATTCGTGCGGCAAGTGCATAAGTCTCGGGAATCTGGTTTCAGAGAAATTTCTGTAAAAGTTACCCAAGACCACTTTACGTTCGTATTTGTCCTTTAACAGATCGTCGGATTGTAAGTTTAGCAGTTCCAACTGATACCGGCAAGGAACGTCTTTGACATTAACTGAATATGGGGTAGCAAAAAGTTTAAACATTGGAGAAAGGTTTTCCACATCCTGAAACCTGGACTCGAACTGAAGAAGAAGGTTTAGCAGAACTAACACATATTCTGCAGAGAGAACACTATCAGGATCGCGTACTTGCGTTAACTTTGAAAAATGCTCCGTATTTCCAACCAGAAGTTGTTCTACCCACAGAGCTAGAGCTAGCTCTAGCGTAAACTAAACACCCCTACTACCGTGCGCTCTTGCTGACGTCACATACAAGGGATCCGCATGCACTTGCTCCACAAACGTCATCACAAGCCGTAGTTGACTTCCCCTGTTGTAGACCATGCGTGTCCCTCAACAATTTCATTAATTTCAAAATTCAAGTTACCTATTAATTTGGCTTAAACATTAAATTAATGAAATAAATTTCAAATTTAACTCGTCCATTGTATTAACACATGAACTGTATAATTCTGCTCTTTTACCGGATTTATTATTGAAATATGACAAATTACAAATATGGCCTTAATATGACCAAGCCCACAAAAAGCTCAAAATATGACTTTATATGCCAAATAAAAACGGTCCGATTAGGATAACAAGCGTGCAGTTCGTGTTTAATTTGTGTTTCCGGTGAGAACGGAGGTCAGGATAGAAATATGACATGTCATAAACATCCGAACCCTAGTCATAACATTTGCAGTACGTCGTTGCCCTATAGCAAAATACACAAGCCTAGTTACTTATCCTGATATTTTGTGGCACCTTGTGTGCGAGAAGTGAAGTGGCGTGTATTGAGAGCTAAATAATTCAAAATCTCGTTCAGCAGACAACCGCATCGATCGCTCCAAATCAAAGTTGAGTTTTGCAAACTTACAATAGATGTTAAGGGGGGAGAGTTTATCAGCTTGCTGGCAATGACCTCTCTCCCTTTATTCCCTATCTTCGTTCTCTCTGAATTTTTATTTCACCTGCCTTTGATTTTACGCATCATGCATACATAAAAAAGAGCGTTATATGGAGGAATAGATAAATAAATATCAGTAACAGGATTTGAGGTGAAACAATTTTAATGCCACTTTTCTGTTTGCTGAATTGAATATACTAGGCAGGCAGAAATTCCAATCCTGATTTCGTATATTTCAAGATATTTACTTACCATTTTACTAAATTGAATATGAACACGCTATTCTTTTGACGTAGATTATTTTCTGGTAAATACAGTAACCTTGGTTACCGGTTTCTTAACAAAATATAAAATAGACCTCTCGAGTCATAGCAGGGGCAGTATATATAACGTAACCAGATTGTCACAATAAACTAACCACAAACACTATTAACTAAATAATAAAATGATACAGTACTCATTAAAATTAATAATAATAATAATAATAATAATAATAATAATAATAAAGTTATCCTTATACTTGCCTTGGAGGCCCTTAGGGCTCCAGGAAATTGAGACTCCAAGATTTTTAAACATTCGGCACTTGAATTGAAAAACCCCAAATACCTCACCGAAGCTTTAACCTGCGACCTTCCGGATTGTAGCGCAATTTCTCAACCAACTGAACCACGGCGTACCCCGTAAGAACAATTTATTACTATAAATTTATAATCAGATTAATTTCATAGTGACGTATTAGGCCTATAGGCTAAAATAGGGAATTCCTAATAGTTAACATTTTTTTTAATTGTTAAAATCGGATATTAATCCAATGTCGTCAGGTACTTCGCTATACCCTAGAAGCCAAACAAGACTGATCTATATGGACTAGGGGTACCCGGTATAACTGAAAGCACGAATAGTAATAATAATAATAATAATAATAATAATAATAATAATAATAATAATAATAATAATAATAATAATAATCATAATAATAATAATAATAATAATAATACACGAACCTCGATAAACCGAACGATTCCTTTTTATTTAGATTTTTCATGCAATTGATATTTATAAGTCAAACGAAGATGCCAGTTACTGCACATAAGCCTACCTGCATTGTTTCTTACTCTAAATAGGCTAATTTTAATCCTGAGTCTATAACAGTTAAATTTGAATTTAGAATGAAACTAAAGAACTTACAAATGCGTTACATTTGTATCAATTGAAATTATATAGAAATGATTTTCATATATTTTATAGCATTAAGTTTTCTCTTTAAAGACGCTAAGAAAATAAACATAAGATTGTCATGTATTATATACTACATATTTATATGACAGGCGATGTAGATATATGAACGCTCTATTACCGAGGCTTGAATAATGAGTGTTGTCTGTAACAAAATAGCAATAGTTCATAATATAATATAATATATAATTTCTTGTCGATTAACCCAGAAATATAAAGATCAGAATTTATGTCTACAAAATATTAAAACTTATAGCTGTACTTTAATTCGGGTTAGTTGGCGCCAAGTTGGGAGACTATTTATACCAGTTCTTTAGTTGATTAATATCGAAAAGGGGTTATTGTCGGCTAGTTGCTCAGTTGGTAGATTTATGCAAGAGACTATTAATAACGGGTCGGTGGCTAGAGAAATTGTCCGAGGGAACGAATAGGCAAATCGGGATGAATCAGGTGAAATAAAATGTTTATGATCTTTTCTATTTCAATCTATATTCTAAATAAAAAGGTTTGTTCTGAAAGGTAATAGTTGTATTATTGAGTCTTTTCATAAGATGATGTAAGTCCAAGGGGTGATGTCGTAATTTTAGTCGTAGTAATTATAAGTTGTTGTTGCAATGTCTAAGACTATGATAATATTCACTTCTTACGCGCTTCTTCACTATTCACAATCATTATTTCGTCGATTCTATTTATATGGCGTGGATTATTAATACTTCCTTTTTATCTCGCGGGCAACTTTACTAGTTATGCACCGGGTACGTTTTAAGTTTAATTACAAATCACTTATACAATCTCTACTTCCGTAGGTTAATATTGACGCGCGGCGATGTTATATTATACTAAATTGATCTATTTATAATGCGCGGATTCGATATATTTAGAAGTTGAATATTTAGAGAATAGTGTAGTTTAGTCCATGTTATAAAAGTTAGCTGAAGGCTATGTCTGAGTTTCGTAGGTTCGTCGTCTGTCTTCTGATCCAAAAAGATGCTGTGACTTCGGGGGCCCTTCGGTAATATCTCCTGGGTAGGTGGAGGGGTGAATTGTTGCTATTGGATGGTTTCATCCTAGGGTTTTACTTAATTGGAGGAGATCTTGGTTTTCTGCTAGCTTGTTTAATCTTTCTTCGGTTAAAATGCGTTAATGTTCGTTGGGTCATTAATTTTATGTGACATCTCGACCTAGTCGCCAGAATGTCTGTCATACAGGAAGTCTCCTCCTACTAAATATATTTGTGATAATAACTGTGATAGCTGAAGGCTATCAGAGTTAATACTATTTCCATTTTGTGGGTTGATTTTAGCTGAATCGAATGATCTAAGTCTCAAGTCTGTCGGATTAAAACTATGGAAGTTAATTATAATGTCCGATTAAAATGATTGAAGGGGTTAATTAAAAGTTTAGTGTAGTATATGAAATTGAAGGGGGTGTTTCTCTCTTTCTATTGGTATAATTTGTTTTATTATCATTATTTTATTTATTGAGTTATTGATGTTTGAAGTTGAGGAATTTTACTATAATGTAGGGGAAAAAGTCCGGTTCGTATGAGGAAATGTCCGGTTTCAAACTTTGAATTTAACATACAGATTACATGCTTGATACTCTGCTAAATGTTATCCTCCACATTGTCCATGTGTAATATAGCGTGCTATAATGTTATTCAGATTATTGGTAATATGCAAATTACCTGAACTAAGCTCTAGGCGCTACATCCCTTGAGAAACAGGGCCTAACATCAGACCGCTTCTTCATATACTTTGGGGAGATGCAAGATTTAGGGAGCAAGTGGCCAGAAAACCGATTCCCACGGTCATTTTTGATGGTTTATATCATTGTTGCTGTTACTTCTTAATGAATAAGTAACGTCTCAGTTGTCCTCACGAGGCTATTGCACCCCATTCCAGACCTCCCCACCTCATCGAAATCCTACGAGGCACCGGAAATCAAAGGTAGGCATGTGGTACCGTAGTGAGCAATG
Source organism: Ectobius pallidus (assembly GCA_964059195.1). NCBI lineage: Eukaryota > Metazoa > Arthropoda > Insecta > Blattodea > Ectobiidae > Ectobius > Ectobius pallidus. The sequence goes on along the minus strand of CAXKWD010000011.1, from coordinate 746,642 downwards.
CTAGCCACTACACACGCAACCGGTCGCAAATGATCCAATAACTACCTACTAATATAATTAGCCTATTTAGTAGACCCCCAAAAATAGTATCCTCCCTATTAGGTTATTTTCCTATTGCTTAGGCCTAATGGCATGATGTAAGGAAACTACTACAGGAGAAGGTGAAATTTTGATGATTTTGGTCGCTAGGCCTGTATGTTCTTGTGATAGACCAGATGTTAAGTATTTCGGTTCTACCGAAGTAAGAGTCTTATTACGTCTTGTGCTATTTTCATTTTTACAAAATGCATATTAAGGACTATTTTCAGTATCATTGACATGTAATAGTTACGGTGGCCATATTCTGTTAATGAAAATCGGGACAATTTTTTCTTAAGTCATTACCCTCTTACCCTCCTTTGCTATGAAACATTATTACTAAGCTGGAACCTGGTAGCAGTAGTGTAGCAGTATATATAGGTAGAGTGGGTGTAGTGACTGCAAACAAGGTCTTTTTCCCACCTTATTTTCAATTAATCAACAAACGTACTTTGTAATAACTAATGGTCAGAGTTAAAAAATGAAACATATTAAGTTGTTCATTACACTTTTTCAGTGTTCATAGAAAAAGATGGTTTGGGTTCTTTCCAATCATAGGCTGTATCTCTGATGAAGCCAGAGCTTTTAAAAGTTCTTATTTTTCTTCATGTTCTCGTACAAGTTGCAACGTTCAAATGTTTGCTTCCCTCTTTGTCTTTTTTATAAAACCCTTTTTTATTTCCTCTTTGATTATATCTATTTTCCCACAATAGCCTATTTAGATTATTCGGGAAGCCGGGGCAGAGTCCCTAGAATCGGGACTGTCCCGTTTTTCTCGGAAAATGTGGTAATCTTAATCAAAGTGCATCATTGAAATCCAACCAAAAAGCCTCGTGCAGGCCTAGAGAACTGAGATATTGGTAGTTTTGTTATGCCGAGCATTTTAGTGTTAATAAAGTTGGTCTAAAGTTACAGGTGGTTTGTGCAGACTACGCATAGCATTCATACGGGCGTCATGAAATTCGGTAAGACGTGCCGAACACCTTATTTGCATATTTCTTCACTCACGTGCGGTGTTACTGGTCATGGTAATAACGGATTTCCACATGCGCTGCTCTAACGCTGGCAAGTATGTGCTAAGAAAAAGCAGCTTCGTACAAATTCTTCAAGTCTTTCTCGCCAGCTTTTTCTTGCAGCGAGATACGAGTCTCCAGAGTAATGCAAACTAAAGACCAAGCATTCACAATACAGCGTTAACCGTGATCAGGAATCCTGTATCTGAGACACGTGCAGATTGTTAAAGTATGACCAAACATCGTTCAAAAGGTTAATGGTGGCATAAACCTGGTTAAACAGTGTAGTTTCAAATTTACTCTCGCGAAGTATCAATAAATAGAAAAGTCTAATAGGCCTAGTACATTATGCAAGGAGCCTTTAATGAAATTCTATGAAGACACGAGTATGAGTTTCTTAATTACCATTATATAAGCAAGTTCCATAGCAATGTTTTTTGTTCGACCGTAATTAAATGTTTACGTTTTGAGCTTACAGATTCAACGATAGGCCGACCTTCGCGACCTGCTGTTAGTAAGTTTTCGTTGTACTCGTCTTTTACGATAGATGGCAGCTGATGGCATTGGGGAAGTCAAAGCTTCTCTTGTCGTTTTAACCCCTAACCAAGGGAGTTTAAAATACGAAATCGGCTCAATTCAGCATAATATTAAATTTTTGAAGAGCAGAATTGATATTACTTTAATTGATCAAATATTTTGTATTTGCCAATTCTTGGAGTTAAAGTGGGAATATTATAAGTCTGTTCACCAGCTATACATATATTTTTAAAAAGCACATGATTCAGTTAAGCGAGACAAATTGTAAAAGATTCTCAATTAGTTTGGGATACCAAGAAAGTTAGTTAGCCTGATCAAAATTTGTCTAAATGAAACCAACAGCAGAGTCAGGGTAGGGAAACTTATGTCAGATAGGTTATACCAGAGTCAAGGTAGAAAACTTATGTTAGATAGGTTTGCAATTAAAAGTGGCTTCAGAGATGATAGAAATTGCTATCAAGCTATGGTGTATTAATTATTTATGATATATATGTAGCCTATAGTATAATTGCAATAGTTAAAATAATACATGGCGATAATTGTATTAGCATAAATAAAAAGATATTAACAATTTAATTTAATGGTATCCGAACCTAACTGGCGTCAGTTTGCATACTACGCTCGGGTCGACCCAGATAAATTTTTACAAAGTCTAATATATCTTATAACTGATATAAATCAATATATATATATATATATATATATATATATATATATATGTTAATTGACGTTGCTAACAGAAAGAACTATACATATAAAGAGAGACGTTAGAGAAATGAATTTTTAATTGATTAGGCCTATAATAAAGCATATACCCGATAAAATAAACTGACAGGGAATGCAATATGTACAGTCGGTCAAATAAAAAACGTCGGGCAGTATTTGATAAAGTATCACGAACGAGCATATGCGAATGTACAGGAAGACCTGCCTCTTGTCTATCCATGTATTTTCTTGATTGTTTAGTCAGTTTTGTTCCAAGACGAACATATAGAAGGCTGTGGTTATATGCCTCACATCCGCCATATTCTTGGTTGCAAATTCTTATAATAATAATAGTGAATAAATTCGCGAGGAATATGTTTATTCAAGGAACATTTTTAAACAATTTATTTTATAATACCGGTACTTGTGCAAAATCAATAACTTTGGCTTAATCGTATTTTCAAGCTTGGATATTACAAGCTCGTCAGAATTATGTAGGCTGTTCTCATTCGATCGCAATAGCGTATTGGTCAAGACATGGGTATTGAACGTGTGGGGTCAGGGTTCGATCCATAGTGGATTCTTTTATATTTTTATTTATGTTTATTTTTTTTAACGCGGCAATGACTGGAATAACATAATAATTACTTCTAATGAATTATCATTTTTGGTGTCGAATTTTGGACACACAAAAGAGAGCAAGAAAGAAAGTATGATTTTACAACAAATGCGTATCTGTGGCATAAAATAGCAAGAAACGTACTGAAAATAGAAGATAACATAATGAAACATAATAACGTACTTAAATAAGAATAAAGCAAAGCAAAATGAATTATGACAATATATTAAGTTGAATATCGTATGTTGCGCTTTCCGCGTTGTTCATTTTTACCTCGTTCATTTTTTCCCTCCTGTCACATGGCGGCCTCATATGTTCTGAGAATGACCTGTATTTTATGTGTTTTGTAAGAAACTTGTGAACTAATGCGTTAAAACTTTAATTTTAACTGCATACGAGTCCCGACGTTTTTTATTTGACCGACTATACCAAAGCTAATGTAGGCTTAGCATTTCTAAATCCTGAGACTAATTCAAATTAATTTATTTTCTGGTAAGTACCAAGAAACCAAAGGAAGGTCAACATTAAGAATGGTAGGAGGCGGTTAGGTAACACAATCTGGATAAATGCAGAAAGTCTTTTCGATGCCTGCAGGAATGTCCAATTGGAAATTAATATAGAAAAAAACTAAGTTGTAAGTAAATGGTCTTGAAATATTAAAATAATTCACCAAAAATTATTAGAATAGCCGGTAAATCATTCGAACAAGTGAATAAATTCAAATATCTGGGACTAATAATTACAGATAGAAATATTATTGAGGTAGAATTTAAGTGTTGGCTGAAATCTGGAAAAGCTTGTTTTCATGCAATTCGGAAACATTTATCTTCTGTCCGGAAATATAAAATCAATATAGTAATTATAAGACAATTATCCTGCCGGTTGTATTATATGGATGTGAAACATAATCGCTTACTCTTCGGGAAGAACATAATCTGAATATGTTCCAAAACAGGGTGTTTATATGTATAGCATTGTATGATGGAGTTTTATATTGGCGGTAGCCGGTATTCTATGTTTTTCTTTTCATTTTTTTTTTTTGAACTAATTTATGTATGTGAACAAAACTTAGTAGTTTCGAGGATGTACAGAATAGATAATGGTAATACTGTATATTCAACTTTTCAAATAAGATTAATTCTTACGATCGTCTTTTCGATTTAAATACACCGTTGTTTTATTCGCATGAACTGTTACTAGTTTACAGAAATTAAAATAATTATTTTAAATTTAATACTTTCCGTTTCCAAGTATTTTGCTTTTAACATAGGCATTATATTTGACAATATTTATACGTATCATATACGTATTTATGTAATAGGCTGCGCAACATTAACTATAAATGTGTTATAATGTATTCTTGTATATCAATAAATGTTGTACGCATTGGCGCTGACTAGTAAAATTTATAGGGTTTGCTCACTCAGAAAGTGAAAATCGCATTCAAGTTTATTATAATGTGTTATGAAAGTCCTTCTTCATTACAACAATTAAATTCCTAATTGATAAACATAATCGCTTTGTTCATAGTCTGTTTAATAAATAATTATTGCATTATTAATTACATTACCTCTTTTATTTAGGGCTAAAGAAATATAATTGCGGGAACTGGGAAGTATGTAGGCTATAGCCTGCAAATGTTAATAACTCTTTTGGGAGTGCTGAAAATGCAAAGCGTCCTATGTCTTCCCATGTTTCAGTCCATTGTTCAGTATTGGCATAATAGGGTGGGGAGGAATTTAAAAAAATATATTCTTAATCACTTGGCTTTAGTACAAACAAATTTCATGAAGTTCCGTTTATCGAAGCCTCGGGGCTTTTCATGTAATTTTTATTGAATATAACGCACTCAACATTTTGGAATTTACAAATATAATCTATTGACGTCTGTTCGTAAAAACTAAATTAAATTTAGATTTCACGCGCATAGTTATAACACGAAACCAAATAATTTCAATCCTCGACATGAAACAAAATATTGAACTGGAAATCACTGCTCAAGTTTTTTCCCAAGTTACAAGGAAATTTCTTTCTTGAAAACATAATCCCGTTATAGCAAAGTACAATATATTCAAGAAAAAATTTAAATACATTGTATTTGGTTTATGTACGAGATCTAACTTTTAGTTTCGCTTTTTATAACCTACTCAAAGGAAAAATATATAATTACCAAACTTGCTCATTTGGAGTTTTGTAAATTATGTAAGTCGTATATATTTATTTTTACGTATCAAATAAATTTTATTGATTTTTTTTTAAATCGCAAGGTAGAGAGAGTCAACAACTAGCAGGAATTCGATATCTGTGGTAGGTGCAGATTGTTGTCGGCAGACCAAGCATTCACACGGTAGATTTAACCACGAACAGAGTCATGTATCTCTGATGAATTCATTGAACTGCCCAGTCTCTAATCGAGATATCCGGATTCCTTAAGTTCTGGCTTGCGGGTCACTCGATTACTTGTAGAAAATTTTTCTATCTGTTACGGGTTGCTCTACATAAACGAAGTACAAAGATATAATGAAAATATAAACATAGAATGCTCTTTAATCTTATCTGGGGACATGTATTATGTAAATATACAACATCCTATAAGATTCGAATGCAATATGAAAGAAAACAAATCACCGAACACAATGAATGGCCAGTTAGCAACAAACACGGCTGTATAGGAGGTAAATGCCAGTGGGAACATTTCTAATGCAACCAGTGAGTGAACTAAGAATTCCGAGGAGTTGAACTATATAGGAGGACAACTAAAGCAATAAAATTTATTTCTGAACCATAACAAACACTTCTATTTACTTAGCTATCGTTTCATTCGGAAATGCTGGTGGGGGAAGATTTGCAATCATATCTCCCTTATACAGAGTGTTCATGAAGAACACCGAAATATTTTACCTGTGTAGAGAGGAGACATAGACTAGCAACTTTTAATAAGAGAATTTTGCTCTATGACGTAAAATTTGTATGCTACAGGGCCTTAAAGTCATTACAATTAGGTGCTTATAAGTCAATAATGAAGCGAAATAGGGTTGCAATTTTCATTAAATTGATTTCTTGTCTTCTTACTGATAGATAAACACCTGATTCTTAATAAATCATTAACAGCTATATCATAATTTAGAGTTTCCATAATCTGCAAAATTTACAGACTAATCACATGATTAGCCGCCACTGCATTATTCTTTTTGTACATAACTTCAGTGTTAACAACGAAGTTCCTTTTTTTTTTGCATAATATCAAATGTTAGAAGTCAGTGGCGGCCATGCTCTGAGAGATTTTATGCTATAACTGGAAAAATTTAATCCATAGAATAAAAATCTCCTAATAAAAGTTGCATGCCTGTGTCCCCTCTATAGCCTACACAAGTAAAATATTTCGGTGTTTTCATTAACACTCTGTATCTGTCGAAAAGGAAAACCTCTGAAATTACGACTTTTTAAATGTTACTTTCAAATCCTTGTAGTATGAATAGATAAAAGTTTATGAGATAAAAATAAAGTTTCCTTGTAGCAGCAACAAAGATGCAGCAAGTGAATTCGTACGATATGTAAGGTGACAGGGGAGCACGCACGGAATCGTGCAGTTGGGGATCAGATACTGGCACTGTTTGAACACCAGCCTGTGACCTCTGACATTGCTCTTTCCTTCTGGCTACTAGACAAAATTACCCAGCAAGGTTTCGTCTTTCATCAGGGAAACAAAGCTTCTAAGCTAATTGAATAAGGATATCGAATGAAACATCAGCTTAAAATAATAATAAAAATATTTAATTGCTACAGAATTGCAGGAATACGCAAACGCGACTTCAACATGACCATATGTTCAGGAAAAATGTACAAACTACCCAAGTTTCTGAGAAAGGCAAAGTATTTCTTCCCTTTCATCTCCATCTGAAGGTATGTCTGTCTCTCTGTTTGTCTACACCTTTCCTCTTCTAATAGACACATATTTTGCTGAACGTTCCTACATCAGTGTATATATATATATGTGTGTGTGTGTGTGTGTTGGTCTCACCTTCTCTCCAGCTACCTTCTCACCTTTATGTCCGTCTGTCTTTATACGGATGTAAAATCAAAATGTATGTCTGTCATCTATCTACACCTTTCTGCCTGTGTGGCGATCTGTCTACTTTCTGCCTGCCTGCTAATTGCAATTCTCTCCCTTAAATCATTTATCTGTGAGTACGTGCATATATTTACCCATCTATCCATCCTTCCAACCAGCTTCTAATTATTCAGCCATCCACCCTTCCACGTGTCCGCCCAGTCATCCACTTTATGTACCTCTCAGACAGTCAAGTTATTCATATATTGAGTTCTATAATAGAAATATGTCTGTTTAGCTGTAGGCCAGTCCAAACCACTCTTAAGATCTTAATTGTGTAACATAAAATTAAATTTTGCATAGCCCTTACTGTACATTTATTAAGAATTTATTGTACAGAGAATAAAGAACACTGGTTTTATTAACCTCATAAGTATTAGATTGAATGCGCTACTTATAATATATATGTAGAGAAATGTACAGGTAGGAAAAAAAATCGGACCTACTAAAATATTTAAGTTGCCGATATGAGCCACTGCGCATGCCTAGTGGCATTCACAGAACAGCAGGGAATGTATTGAAATTTGTTCTAGTGTCGACTGTTGACTTAGCCCATTTCGAAACCAGAATATGGTTTCTAATCGTATTGTTTTATAACGGAATATATTAATTATTAACATTATTATAAAATACTAACGCAAATTATATTATATTCAGCTACAAGAGTCGGTCCGCTTTTTTCTCTCCCTGTACATGGTCACTTACTCTTCGGGAAGAACAAAATCTGAGAGTATTCGAAAAAAAGGATGTTTATATGTAAATATTTGGGCTTAAGAGGGGTGAAAATGGGGACTGCAGAAAACTGCATAACGACTCATAATCTATACTGTTCACCGAATATAGTAGGGGTAATTAAATTACGGAGGATGAAATGGTCTGGACATGTTGCGCGCATAGGGGAGGAAAGACATATCTCAAAAATATTGACCGGGAGACCCGAAGGGAAGAGAACTTATAGCTCTAAGGGCAGTATGATTTGCGAGGGATGGTTGGATGGAGTTAGCACTGAATAGGGTTGACTGGCGGGCTTAGCTAAGCGCGGCAATGAACCTCCGGGTTCCGTAAAATAGATAATATTCCTTTAGCTTAAGGATCGTCTATTGTCATTGAGTACTTACTCAAGTAAACAAGGTTTTTGTGTAAGGGAAGGCGATATTTAGTGCATAAACTGTAACGAAAAGGACGAGTTAAATGGAGAATCTGACCAGGTACCAATAACGCATCTTTTATAAAAGTAGATAAGACTATTTTTGGAGATGGTTTCCTCATAATATACTCAATTTATCGTTAATAGCAATTGTATCTAAATCCAAGTATGCTGAATGTTCATTACTATCCCAGATTGCTACGTTAGCTTATTTCCAGTTTTTTCGCAGTAATATTCTAGGAATTTTGACGACACTTTAATAGTGTTGGTAATGAAGATCACAGAGTTTCTATGTACTGACTCCTGTCCATCTTGATTATACCATTTTTGTTTAATGCCCTGGTTCATTGCTGCACACTTCTGCAACATTTCTTCTACAAGTCTTGCAATTTCATAATTGCAGTAATTACCGAGTAATTGCAACTTGTGGCACTCTCTCGTTGTGAGACTAACTACATGAAAAATGCCCAGAAGTATGATATGAAGTAGCCATGCATTAGCAGAAACAGCGCTTGCATAAACCATTTTACTGGAATCAATGTTACTGTGTGGAAAAAATTGCTTCTTCATGTTTCCTTTTAAAGTACGTGCCCTCTTTCACATCCTTATGTATCGTCATATGCTATTCTTCAATTTATCGTGTTTTTCTTGATTATTCAACTCATAAGCCGCGTGTTTGATATTGATCAATAACGTTTAGCAATTTCTCGGGTAGGCCTATAGACCAATCACGGCCGTTTATCTTGCAATATTCTTGTAGGAATCGCGAGGATGGTATTTTATCGTGATAAAATCGTCTGTTCGTTACTGGAGACGCGAGTATCAGTGTGCAGTGATTAATAGTCAGATGCTGCCATTAAGCGGGACGAAAACAGATTACTTTATACAACATAACTTGTTTGGAAATTGATATAATAGAAATGTACATTGATTAAGAACACAATTTCGATTCGGTGTAAGCCAGTTCTTGTGCTTTTATTCTGTTCTGCTGTTAGCTTACCTGGATGACGTTAACTATGTCTTATATGCAGCATTGGTAGCACTGATTTACACCATGGTAGCTCGAATCGATTCATGGATGGTTGATTCACAGTATGCCGTGGTCTCACAATTGTTAGTTTTGTTTTTATGCAACAAAGCACGAAAGTAATTATTATTTATATTATCCGTTACATTTTATTCATTGAATAGTCTTAATAAATCCAACTCGAGTTGACGAGTTGCATCAATCGCGAATCTATTGATAAACTCGTCAACTCTCGTGGGATTACCTATGATAATTATTTTATTATTGTCGTTAATAACAATTGTTAACCTATTGCATTGTAACCATGTAATAATCTGCTTTAATGTGTCTACACCAGTTTTATTTCAGCTGAGGGATTTTTAGCTACCCTAACACACGAAATTGACATTATTTAGCACATACGTCTTTCTTTAGATGTGGACCAATGACATTTAAGAATGAGCCTGAAATCGGCCATTCACAGACCTGATTCACTCAATATTTATCTAACTTGCTTGTCACCTCCTACAAAAGTGATAAAGATACGTTCTCTTTTCTTTATATACTAAATAGGTCGGACACACTGTAAACAGAGACTTACGCATGTCACCATTGATTCTGTTCGTTAAAACTTATTTTGCAGATAGAGTGAGTATTACCCATACACCGTTTCAGAAATCTGTATCTGGATCTGGTACCCTATGATCCCCAGGTGGGGCGAAGGGGCCTCCAAGTGGAGGTTTCATTACCTATACTAATTTTGATATGCTTATTTTCCGAGAGAGGGTAGAGGGACAGGTGGTAAGCCCATCGCCTCGCAACCCCCCTCTGGAAACGAAGTATTTCTTGGACGTGAAAGGGCCGAGAAATTTTGTCCAGAGGCTCTAATTTAGGCTTGGAGTTCTTTTACATGCCGTAAATCTACGACACGGGACCCCCAGCTTAAAGTCCCTCCCGGAGGACTCCGTGCCCAGGATTTTTACGTCCTGAAAAATCCATCGACCGCGGCCGGGTTTGATCCCGCGCCCTGCGGATCTAGAGGCGGGCACGCTACCTCTAGACCACCGCGGCCGACGTTTCAGAAATCAGCACTATAATATTTTACGGGAAACGTATTCCACAGTTCAGCATTGGCATTTAAGAATTGCAATCACCTCCTTTAAATGTTATAAACATATAACCTCAACAGCGTGAAAGTACGCGGATGAAAGGAAGTGTCTTTGGGAGGTGGGAGATGAACTCAGAGAGACAAGCTAATCATTCCCTCCTTTCGATTGGACTCACCAAGCTGAGTATCTGGATCTTTTGATGTGTGCACAATAATTACATTTTAAGAAACAGTACTCACCAGTACACATTGATAGGAACCATAAAAGTAATGTAAATAATTGTTTTTTATGTAAGATACCTTCAATATTAAATTTCAGCAAACAGTACTGGAATAAATGGATGTCTTACTAACTCATCAGGTTTTGTTCGCAGAAAACAGCCACAGTGATGATATATGTTTTTTTTTTTTTAATTTTATTTATTTATTTTTAAAATTAAAATTACATAAATATATAGCTACACAGTAAGGTCCTAAAACCCCGAAAGAGCAGGAGCTCGTGCTTGGGGCAGTTCCATGCTCATATTTACATGTTTTACATTATTTAAAAATAATCTTAACCTAAAATTACCTTAAAACTAAATAGACAAAATATTGTAAAAAAGTATTATACCTCTAGCAAATAAGGATGGCGGCTGGAATCGTGGAGGGTGCGTGAGTGTAAGGGGATTTACCTGGCTTCCAGCCGCCCTCCTTATTTGCTAGAAGTGTAGGGGAAAAGACAAAAGCTGAGAGTAAAGGTATGATTCAATTGATATAAAAATAATTATAATAATGAAAAATAAATTATCGTGATAGTAGTTGGTACCAAAAGGGTTGAAAATCTAAGTTATATGAGTTTTTAAGTTTTATACTTAAAAACTCCATAACTACGTTTGGCTAAAAGTGGATGTAATGTGTGATGAATGTCTTTTAATAATACCGTGTCAATCTAAAATTATTCAATTTCAATACACTTTATTACATCTTTTTTACAAGTGCATATTATCTGTTAAATAATCATTTTAATTCTAACTCTTCTGGATAATTTTGAGGCCTGTCATTTTAGTTGAGGGACTGAATTTTCCTCTGATCCTCTCCTTAGTTCTACTTTATTTGTTTATATTTTTCAATTAATATTCCTATTAGCTCAGTGCGAGCTTTCCTTAGCACATCGTCAATAACTCCATTATACATCCGTCACAGGTTCTTCCAGAACACGTCATAACATCTGCTTCTACATGTCATATTAGTCACATGTATCCGGTCTTGTCATTAATATTCTCGCTTAAATCGTTAATAAGCATCGGTTAACGTCATACTTAATTTCTCATTAAGGGTTTTAATCCTAAGTTCTGAACAAACGATTGCTACGTCTTCAAGCAGAATTCAAAGCGGTGCATGCGACTATTCACTGTTTTCATCTTCATCAGCTGTTAGATTAACCTCATTGCTAAATTAATATCGTGTTATTAATATTGTACGTATTATTATACGAGATTTGAAATGCTTCACCACATATATAAATCGTTACAAATTATTTTCCTATCTCCTTCTGATCATATGCAGCTTATACATACCCAGTTCTCTGTTCAGTTTTTATTTGTGTGAAATGTGTTTGATGAAAGAAACTACACGGGTGTGAAGATGTTTCAGTGTTCAGGCCAGTGTTCAGTGGAGTTATATAAAAACAAGTGCACGTAAGTGCGATAAAATTCGGGTGATAAAATAAAATAAAATGATAAAATTATGTCGATAGACACTTGCGACTGGTAGAAATTCTACATATTCTTATACTGTATTGGTAATTAGCGAAATAATCACCGTAAAAAACGACCTCCAGCCATTGTGTAATATACTTGTACATTTTAAATTATCACTAGGATTCGGATGTTTATGACCTAAAGAATTTGAAAATATGACTTTAAATATGACCTAAAAATGACTAAATATGACCCAATTATCCTAAATATGACCTCATAAAAGAATGTATTTTCTAAAAATAAATGTTCCTATTTAAAAAGTTTAATATCACTAAATTATTGCATGGCATTAATTTAATCAGATCATCGCTGTTGAACAATTTTACTGGTGATTTACAGTTTTAATTGTAAAGAACTTCTATTCTGTTAATGTTTCCAGATACTACTGCAAATGTGAACTGAAAATATTTTAAAAACATGTCTATTGGAAGTTGTTAACAACAAGGAGGAAGAGGTAATTGTGCTATTACTTGTTATTGTCGCTTCACATTTCAGTTACAGTAAAACCAAAATATCCGTGACTTTTTTCGGAAGAAAATTTAAGTCGACAATTAGTACACACACTGCATAACTGTGCTCTTTTGCCGAATTTATAACCGAAATATGTTGTTAAATTACAAATATGACCGAAATATGACCAAGACCATGGAAATTGCCAAGTTATGACTTTATATGCAAAATAAAAACGGTCCGATTAGAATAACAAATGTGCAATTCATGTTTAATTTGTGTTTGGGTCAAGAATGGAGGTCAGGATAAAAATATGACATGTCATACACATCCGAACCCTAATTGTCACTAAATGTATAGTGTCTGTTTGGGGGGAATATAATTATGTAAAGTATCAAATTTTCATAACTCACTTACGGAAGTAATCTATAACTGAAAACGATTACGTTATAAAGTACTATTTGTTTGTTGGTATAATTTGATTCCCTTGCTTAGTGTTCTTACGCTTATCCCCCAATTCTGTCCCTCTCTGTCTCACCTCTCTACCCTGTCTTGCTCTTATCTCGTTCTATATCTCTCACATTCTCTGACCCTTTTACTCACTTTCCTTATTCTTCTTCCGCCTTCAATGTCCAACACTAATTTCAGCTGTCTCATTTACGCGATGTTTTGTGGACTATTTTTTATCTGTTATAAATCATTCTCTACGAGTGGTACCCTTCTCTTGTCCCATTTCCCTTTCTTTCTACTTTATTAACATTTAGATTATTACTTGTTCGGTGCATAAGTCGATATCTCGCTAGTTCACTTGTTCCCCCGCAGATAAACAAAAGAAAAGAGCACCGGCCGCTCCTGATTTAAAAAGTTGTTGCGATGTGGCAACGTAGTCTCAACTGTAATTACTGGCGGAGAACGTGTGAAGGTCGAACTGTGCCCTGCATGATAATCAGTCCTGCCACTCCACACACTGCCCATCCATTCCACGCTGCTCCAATCATCTCTGCCGCGCTGCGCTGCTCCGTTCCATTTTGTACTTCATTTTCGTTTTTGGTTTTGATTTCAATTTCGTTTTAAGCCTTTCTTGATTTCAATTTTGGTTTAAAGCTTGTTCGATTTCAATTTTGATTTTGGTTTTTTTTTACTTCAATTTCGATTTTGGCCCTTATTTAATTTCAGTTTCGATTTTGGGCCTTATTTGATTTCAATTTCGATTTTGGCCTTTATGACTTGTCACTTGCTTGCGGGTTCTTGATTGGCCGTTTCTTTAGTGTTGCGCCCTGTACATAAGCATTTGCCGTAGCTCATTGGTTAGAATGGTTCACATATAGGCTAAGCCTGAATAAGCCCTTGGGACAAAAGTGATCCGTACAGACCTAATATGGACGGAAAGAGTGCCGTTTTCCGAAATACCGTACCTACTTATCGGGAATAATGAAAAAAAAAATGTTATTGTGAAAATTTAAAAAGTGACCTTTAGCCTCAAATATTGCAAACATCGTTAAAAATTATCAATAAACATGCTAGTATGAAGATATTTGCTCTTTTGTGAAACAAAATTGATATGTCAACAAATTAAAAAAAAAATAGCTTATCTCATTTCTTGCCATGTCGGGTTGTAGCCGTTTTTATTTTCCACGTCGGTTTATCGAATGCCGAGTTTGGTGGACTCTACTATATAGGCCTAGGCTATAAAATCTTTTGTCTTAGCTGACCTGACGGCCCCTATTTTGAGTAGCTGTATCCGGAAAGCAAGTAAATCTGGAAAACAATTTTGCTATCGGAAGTTTCTAAATAAATATAAAAATAAGTAATTTTGTGAAAAGTCAACAGCTAAAAATTGCGGTGAGAGATTTCAGAAATTGAAAAATATCCCGTTAAACTTAATTTTTTCCCGAAAATAATGGCATTGATAGATAATAAGTAAATTTTTTTCCAAAGCAGTGAACTCACTCTGGAGCATAGTGAAGAGCCCAAGCCCGAATAGATACAGCCTTGTAGGAAGTTAAAAAATAATTATAGTCTAGTGTGATAAACAGTGTGTCAATTTTTTTAAGAACATATCTTTGCCAAGTAGCCTACTTGGAAAATATTATAATTTGAATTGCATAAAATTGTGAGAAGTATATTTCTCATATTGTATAATGATTAACGCAGGTCTATAATACTCATTAGGCAGTATGATTAATTATTGATCTTGCTCAAGTATCAAACTTATAATTGAAGGAAGGGTGAATAGAATATGGACGTTTAGAATTTGTTGATTAGAAAGGGTCATGGAAGTATTTTTAAGCAGTATGAATATCAACAGGTAGCAGATTATAGTATTCGTCAGAATGTCATTTTCCTGTGGCCTAATTGCTTTCGTAGGAAGTAACAACATGTATTTAAAACAGAAATAATATCATTATAAATTCTTATACTACAGAACATTAACAAAATATATGAAAATATTGTTTAATAGAAGAAAGGAAGAAAGGCACTGAAAAGTGAGAGCAAGAATGGTCAAATTTATTTAATCAGAGGCGCTATTACTAAAAAGATCTTCCCATTAGTGCAATATGTATATTGAAAAAGAAACATCCCTAGTTAATCCAGCATGCCCGTGCATTGGCGAGGACCAAACAGTAGACTGCCTTCTAGGGAAATGCCCAAAGCTCAGTCAGCAACGCACAACTTTCAAATTGGAATCCAGATGAGGTAGAAACTGGGCAATACATTACTATAATATATTTATTAAGAAACATCTAAAGGTATTTGTGCACTTTATGAACAGTATAAACTTTAACCAGGTACAAGACCACTGCTAGTCTTCAGTAGCATGAATATTGAAATTTGGACTTACAATTTATAAACTGCAAAATGTTACTTAAAATGAGTTGTGTAGATCCCTCACATAGAAATATGTAATGCAACTCATGAACGAAAAAAATATAAATAGTTTATACAGAACATATGTTAGGATATTGCTACTCAGCAAAACTATTAGTCCATAGAAAAGCAGTATAGATAGTAACGCAACTATGGAGACTTTATTTAAAAGTAAAACAAAATTCGTGTACCCAATAGTTTAGAATTGCATAAATCGTAATATAATATTTATGTTAAAGAAGTTGTATATAAATCTTCTTGCAGTGGTACCACATGCCCTCAAACCTGCTATTTGCCTATAGTAGATGACGGTGTTGTCGGATGGTGGGCCTAGTCCCTCCAGGGATGCAGAGCCTCGGAGTTTAGAGAATGAACTTGTTCTGGACGACTGAACTAGAATTCTCTATGTTCCTATCCTATTCCATGTTTATGATGTCATTAAATCTATCATTTATGAACTATAATAAATTATATATTACAAAATTTAATAATAATTTCATTTCATTTTATTTATTTATTTATTTATAGATTCTAGAGACAATTTTTATAATTTTTAGAAATTTTATAAATAATATTAATAATAAAACTTTATTTCTTCTGGCAGAGTTAGGCCTTAGGATCTACTCTTACATTCAACCAGAGACAGAAAAAAGGAACAAACAGTTACACTGATTACTAAGTAAATAATAAGAATACACTAGATATATACGTATAAGTTACAGTAGTTAATTGAGTCTATGTTACATAAAATTAAACTATTTTAGAAAGATGTGTTACTCTAGAAAAAGAAGTAACTTAACTTTAGACCTACAATATATAAGAACTAATAAAAAGCAAATATTTTATTCCTAAAAAAAGTAGCTTTTTTGAATAGATATTCGTTAAGTCTAGTTTAAAATGTTGACAGCGTAGAACAGAAACATCTGAGAATACTCTTGACATTAACGCACATGTTGGCCTACAGTACTTTCAACTTGGTTCTATAGACGCAAAGACGGGTTTTCACTGTAGGCTACTGGAAACGTTTTCGTTTTCCCGGATACATCACAAGGACGATCCATTTTAAGAAATTTCTTTGGAATATTTTTCCATCCTGGAATGAGCTAAAGCGAAAAAGAAATTAGCAAAAACTAACTATGCTACTAATAGTCAACGTTTCCTCAAGCAAAATAATTTCTTCCTGAAGCGTTTCGTTGAGAAATACTCATCATATGCTCAGATTTTCAATTATTGGAAGTGAAAGTGAATTTTGTTCATTAGTGATTTATTGGAACTTCAAACAGGCGTAACCGTGTTAACCAATAGCGATTCGTACATTCTCCCCTGCAAGCAGCACTAAGATCTGTCCCCGACATTAAAATTCTAGGAAAGTTAAAAAGTATTATCAGGACATGTATTTTTAGATTTTAATTCACTGTCTGCACGCATACTGACATACTGAACCTGCCGTTGTCAAGGGACTTATCTGGTTCAATGTTTATGATTATTAAAGACAGGTTTTCATTGCACTATAAAATCTTAAAATTGCATGCAATCAAGAACTATAAAATGACCGTAATATACAAAATAATGGGAAAATAGCACAACAAATATGCACTATCAAAATTCAAACCTACATTTTATTTTCGAGTGGCACAGTGCAGGCTACTGCAAACAGTCTCTTCAAATTGTCTGAAGTCAAGTTCATGCATGCGTTTATCTGTGAAAATATTTTTGTACACTGGAAATATCCTCTCTGCGTCGCAAGAAGTGAGAGGTGCAAGCTTAAATGATATTTGACACAAAGTGACGTTAATTTGTTGTCTTCAACATTTTCACTGCAAATTTCGTTTCTTATAGAAAACACAGCCTAAATCCATAATCAGGAATACCATTCACAACTTTGTCCAATTTATCTTTAGTTGCCTAACCCACATCCCACTATGCACATCCTAAAGACTTTTGAACGTCTCAAAGCCTACAACTTACTCACTGCAGTAAGCAATTTTGCGATGTTTGTCTTGATATAAATTAATTTGCGTTTTACAGTCTTATTCTTAAATGCAACTTGCAAACCGTTAGGTATATCTGTGATAGAATTAGATATTCTAAAACCAGAAAAGAGAAACGAAGTTTTAAGAAGCAATATTTACAAAATGCAGTATTATACAGTGCGTTTCACATACGAGTTGGCCAGTCGTGCGGGTTTCTGCGTCGCGGCGGCCACAGCTCTAACTCCCGAGCGATCGGGTGAAATATCTACGCAGATAAAGCCGCTGTTACGGTGTAATGATTCAGGTTCTCGCAATTAAAGTGAAAATTGCAATGAAAATAACCATACACCTCATCACAAGAAATGTTGGAAATGTCCTCCTGTTGAGTCCACACAACACCTTTTTAGAAAATTTTCTTTCACGCGCATAACTTCAGCTTCAGAGATATAGCTAATTTATCTTGTGATATTGTCATTAAGTTCTTCTAACAGTATGTGACAATTATTTATGGGGAACTTGAAACATAAAGTGTATATGTCAATTTCCCATACATTAGAAGAACTTAAAGACAATATAATAAGAGAAATTAGCCTAAGTCTATCTCGGAAGCTGAACTTATGAGCGTGAAAGAAAATTTCCTGAAAAGATGCCATTGTTGTTTGGATGCAAGAGGAGGACATTTCCAGCATCTCTTGTGATGAGGTTATTAAGTGCCAGTATGGTACTTTATACGATTGTGTGGGGGACGGGAAATGTCTGTCTGTCCGTCCGTCCGTGTGTCTGTACGCGCGACAACTAAAATACGCTTGGGATGAGGTACGTGGTTATTTTCATTCTCATTTTAACTGTAAGCGTGAGAACCTGATTCATACACCGATAGCGGCTTTATTTGCGTAGATATTTTACCCGATCGCCCGGGAGTTAGATCTGTGACCGTCGCGACGCAGAAATCCGCATGATTGGCCAACTCGTACATGAAAGGCACTGTACAATTTAATAAAAAATATGCAGTCAAACTAAGAAAAGGACGTAATGTGCCAGATAAACCTCAAAATATGTTTTATTAAACAAACAAAAACAAAAAACATCCATCATGCATAAAAAAGGTCAAAATATACAAATATGCACGGAAAAAGTACACTTATTTGGAATCAGTAAACCATGAAGTGGATCTTTAGCAAGTTTGAGGTCTGTGACAAGCTTTTAACATTCGTTTGCAAGGAAATCCTGTCTTTGTAATTTATTAATGAGATTTGTTCTATTCTATGCCCTCGTTTGTAACCTGAAATGCGCACGCTCGAAGTAGTCCTCTAGACGAAGAATCTATCACTTTCGATTAAGTCCGTGGGGTATAGACATGTTAGTCGATTTTGTTCTGTACCCACGTAATTGATCAAGACGTAACAGTTGAATAATATAAAAACTTTAAAAGGAACACAAACGCGAAATGTAAGGCTTACTACTTAAACCAGCTCTAATTGCAGTAATAATAGCAATAGCACTTAATTGTTCTCTGGGAAGCATAAACGTTTTAGAAGAGCTCCGTTATAAAGTGAGAAAGAACAAAGTAATAATGGGAAGAAAGTGAACTAATTGTAGTGGAGAGAATACAAAGCAAGATGAAAATAATAATAATATCACTGTTCTAACGAGGATACTTTTCAAGATTTCAAAACCACAATTCAGTTACAAATAAAAAAAAACATCTTGTTTATGACTGCGAAGTATGAGACAGAGCCAAGGAGGAAATTAAATCAACGTTATTTGAGATACGCTGAAAGAAAAGGCATTACTCAATTTACGTAAGTATTTCAGCATTTGGAGAATCTCCGAATGTAAAAATGTAGGCCTATATGTACTATACTTTATCGGCCGAGGGAGTGGGCATGCTGACCACATGCCCCCCAATCCTGTCATCTGCCTTTGGTAGATTACGCAGCGGTCTGTTGGTAGGTCAAGTTCCACAAGGAATGAAGCGCCACGTAATGAATTAGTTAGTTCGTTAGTTAGTTGCTTAGTTGGTTGGTTGGTTAGTTGCTTAGTTGGTTAGTTGCTTAGTTGGTTGGTTGGTTAGTTGCTTAGTTGGTTGGTTGGTTGGTTGGTAAGTTGCTTAGTTGGTTGGTTGGTTGGTTGGTTGGTTGGTTGGTTGGTTGGTTGGTTGGTTCGTTGGTTGGTTCGTTGGTTGGTTGCTTAGTCGGCTGGTTGGTTGGTTAGTTGCTTAGATGGTTGGTTGGTTGGTTAGTTGCTTAGTTGTTTGGTTGGTTGGTTAGTTGGTTGGTTGGTTAGTTGCTTAGTTGGTTGGTTAGTTGATTGGTTGGTTAGTTGATTGGTTGGTTAGTTGCTTAGTTGGTTGGTTGGTTGGTTGGTTGGTTGGTAGGTTGGTTGGTTGGTTGGTTGGTTAGTTGCTTTGTTGGTTGTTTAGTGAGTTAGTTAATTAATTAGTTACTTTGTTTGTTAGAGTACGTGAGATTTAACTTGGCACAACTACCTGACCGGCTGTTGTGTTGGGAGAGATACGGAGAGATAGGGTTTCCCCTCAACAAAAGACCGTTTCCAGAGGATCGCATAAAAAATTCATTCTGTTCTGAGTCCGAGTTGACATGGCGATCTCGACACGGGGAATGGATTCAGATTGATCTGAGTCCTATATATAAATGTAGTAATACAATTAAAAAGGTCTAAAGTGCGCCAGCATTGCATACAGATTAACCTTCATTTGTTTTAATAATCGACCAGTTGTGCTGAGATTTATTGTACAAGAAAGATGTGAAGCCATGGCTACTCATACAAAGAATATCGTAGGACTTTTCTGATGGGCGTTTTAAAGTAAATGAACATCTGATAAATGAACATCTGACAGTGGCTAACATAAATTTGCTTCGAAAAACAAGATACATTGTGGAAAAAACTTTAAATATATTTCTAGTCTAAACTAAACTCCGTGGCGCTACATCCCAGGATAGACTTGGCCTACCACCCGACCGCTGCGTCATCTCCCGTAGGAAGATGGCAGGATTGGGGGCATGTGGTCAGCATGCCGACACCCAAGGCCGTTAATGGTGGTTTTCTTGACCGGAGCCGCTACATCTCTATCAAGTAGCTCCTCAATTTGAATCTCGAAGCTGAGTGCACCCCTGCCAGACCTCCCTACCTAGGAAAAATCCGAGGAGGTACCGGGAATCGAACCCGGGCCGACGGATCTGTAGTCAGCGACGCTAACCACAAGACCACGCCGGCGGACATATTTCTACTCTAGGTGTTGATAAGTTTTCATTTCGGGCAGTTACTAAAGATTTCTAAATATGTAGAACTAGGCCTGGAACCTTTTATAAACTGTAAAATAAAATGGTAATACTGTGATTGTATGTGCAAAGCTTTTTCCGTGCTTTTTCAAAATAAATTTAAACTAACATTATAAAACAAGCCGTTTAAATAAGTTAAAAAATCCGTACAAAACATTGACATCATAATATTTGTTAATCTTACCACCATAGTGGACTGCCCAGCATACAAACCAAAATTGTATTGTATTGTATCAGAAAAAGAAAATAATGCATCGTTGACGTTTACCGATATAAACAAACTTATAAAATTATAGTCAGAAAATTATTATTAAAAAGAAAATTAAAATAAAATGGGAGTATTTTGATAAAAATATAGTCGAATTTGTATTGATGATTTCTGCATATGTGACAGTCCATGAGAAAAGAGACCTTATATTACCATCAAACCACCAGTATTAATAACAATATTAATAATATGACTGTATAAGCTTATAAGTTTCAATATCTCCCCCCCCCCTTGCAGGTTTACTTTGGTTCATTATGTTTAATAGACGACACAAGAGATGTAACCTAGCAGATACGATACCAGATGATACGTAGCCTATATTCTTCAAGATACCGCATAGATTCTCCTCTACATATTATAATAAAAATTTAAATCATTCTGATTCTAACTGAAAATTTCATATGAACAGTTTTTTGTGTAGGCCTACATTCCCGTAAAATCTTAAGTGTAAAATATGAGACAGTAGAATTTTAACCAGATCCAGAAGTTTCCTTTGTCCTGTTTGTCTTGTATTTGTATAAATGATTTTCCTTGTGACGCAGTGAACTTTTCTCAAGAATTTCCGAGTGCTTTGTATGTGCCATTCAGAATGAGATTCACAGTGAGACATCTCAACTATTCATGGATATAGCCATGCCCCCATTCATGGGTGCAAATGGAAAATTATTACACATACCTGCAACTCACATCTCTGTGTTGACACTTGAGAATGGATGGGCTTACAAGAACTAAAGTGCAACGTAAATAATTGCTAATAATACTTGGAATTCCATTACTTAACACCAGCATAGTTGCACATCATCTTCTGAATGCTGGCTTAATTGTGTGGAGCATATGTGACGTCATACATGCTCTATGAGTCAATGGCAAGGAAAACCCTACGAATTTATGTATTTCTCGTCGTTTTGTTGATTACAAGCAATAAAGAGGGAATGTTGATATCAGGAGTACTCTTTGCATTATGGGAATTATTTATAAAAAAATCGGGACGTTGTGCTCTATGTTCAAATGCACACTACTACTTAGGTACACCCAGGAACTATCAAAACTCGTTAAAATCTTCTGAGTCCTAAATCCTTGTTTTAGGCGTTAACACAAAGGACAAATATAAAACAATAAACATGAATACTTATTGAGAGTCTAACCTACCTGTTTTTGGTAATTGTTAAACGGAAGTATTGAAAGTGGTTCTCTAAACTATTTATCCTAGACATAGGCGTAACCAGGCCGACCATATGGGGGGGGGGTTGTAACATCCGCGGGGTCTGGAGGAAAGGGGGGTCCGGGGGTCCTCCCCCGAAAAATGTTAAAAATTAAGATGCAAAATAACGAGTTTTAAGAATCCGGGGGACCTCCCCCGGAAAATTTTTAAAATTAAGATGCAAAATAACGATTTTTAAGCTTCCGGGGGTCCTCCCCCAAAAAATATTAAAAATTAAGACGCAAAATAACGAGTTTTAAGCTTCCCACGCTTTATACTTGTATTAAGTAATTTATGGGCCGACTTAAAAAAATTATACAATTTTCCTTTTTTTAATCAATGGGGGGGACCCCCCCCCCCTCGGTACGCCTATGATCCTAGAAACTTGAAATTTTACACGTTTAATTTAAATGTAAACTGAAATTAAATATGAACATTTTATTTTGATATCTCAATTTGTTTTTTAGATATGAATTAATTTATTTTATTTTTTTATTCAAAATTGAAATCTATCTCCTCCAACAGATATTCACATGTGAAACTTAACTTTTCTGTGTGAGATTCTTTGAAGTCTGCTTTAAAATTTACTGGCAGATTATAGGCTATATGTTTATACTCTTTGTTAAAAAAAGTATTTTGCCTCGAAAAATGAAAAAAAATGCCTATGGCTCGCACTAAATATTTTTAAAGAGCTAAGACCTTCACCGAAAATTTGATTATACATTTTATTATAAACATTTTTAAAATGCATAGTTGAAAATTTCAAGCTGGTAGGCCTATCTCTATTCTTGCGGGATGAGGTAGATTTTGAATATGGCAAAATAACATGGAAATTCAACATGAGAAAACAGTCTATTAAAGATTGCATGCACTGTCAGTTGGAAGCGCACTGAGGTTTAAAAATTGTGTAATCAGCACCTGTCCCATGAGTCCAAACAGGATAAAATTTTGCACAGTTATAGTTTACGGTAAGCTTGAGTTTTTGTACTAAAATAAAAAAATTTGCATCTTTTGACTTGAACAACCAAATCAAAACATGTCATCCCTGAACTAGTTTTAAGCCTTCTTTATTACAGTTTGCCATTCATCAGGAAGTCCTATTGGCCGCTTATTGGAAGATAAAAAAGATTGATGAAATTTGGTACATTGCTAATGTAAAGAAAGTCGTTGAAACCGTTGTCGGAAATATCACGAAAAATGAAATTTCCTGTATGTAAAGTGATAGTAAAGGTAAGAGAAAATCATCACCAATCTTCATGTCACATCCGCAATAGATAGGTCTATCTAGACCACGAAATGTGTTTTATCCGACTGTTTTAATCGAGATATGCTGATCACAGACATCGACACACAGACGTGTTTTTCAAAATATAATTTTTTTTCATAAAAACATCTAAAATGTGCAAATATGCTGGAAACTCGAACACAAAAACATCCATACGCGACTACGTCGTGCTATTCTAATGTAGGCCGATTGCTGTGTTTGGCAGCAACAAAGCACACATGCCCACTCCACGGTACCTTAAAGTTCGGTACGGATGGGCATTATTCCCTACAGCATCTTGCGGTATTCTGCGGCATTTCTCCCTCGGATAGTGTTTATTTTGACGTAAAAATCCTATTCACAACTTGTTAAATCCACACTGCACGGCGCTTACTCACAACTAAATTACCATCGCCTCTATTCTTATAACCGTAGTCTACATCACAATGCTACCATACGATGTGTCCATTACTAGAATGCCACACTCTCCCGTGACATACAACATATTATGGTACCATCGTCATTTTTTGAGAAAAATATAGTTGCCATGCTCCATTCCTAGTATTATATTTTTTATCTGTAGTGCCTATGGTAGGGTAGATATAGCAACAAAACGATTATAATTGTTTATTTAGTTACTGAATTCATACTTGAAATTTGTGGCCCTGCCCTAGCAGTCCAAAACGGTAGGCTATGTACATTTATGTAGCTTTTCACACCGAAAATGCCAGTGCAGAAATAGTACATTATGCAAAAAGCCTATAATTCCATTTATTAAGATACGAGTATGTTTATGAAACGAGCAAAGCCAGTTGCATAATTTTCGCACGAATATCATAATTACCATTATAGACAAGCTGCACACGACTGAATTAATAGACTGAATTTTTAAATTTTTAGATTTTATATTCACTCAAACGCCCCCGCTGTAGTTCTTGTCTTCTACGACAGATGGCAGCTTACGGTGGGTGTCAAATCGTAACTTCCTTAGCTCCTTTCCTTCAAACCAACGGATTTTGACAACACGAAATGAATTCATTTTAGTATGATTATAAAATTAACATTATTAATTATTTGAAATACAGGATATGTATTCTTCAGCTTTCGGCTGATACTTTCAGGGTCTCAAGATCGTTCCGTATTCGATCATAATCGATACCACATCGATGTCACAATGGGAATCTTTATCGTTATGGTTATCACTATGACGTAATAAGCGTATTATAGTATGGTCGAACAGAAACTTAATATTCAATAGTACAGCTGTCACTCAGACAACACTGTTCACACCGTTAAAACTTTTATGTTCTCTAATGCCCATGTTGGAGTTTCTTGGCCTTTCCATTCGTCCTTCCATTGGCTATAATAACATAAAATGATGAATAACTTAATCTCAGATAGGAATCACATAAATCTGCTAAGCAGTCTTAACATTTTCTTTGCAAGTATTTTTCAATTGCACGTTTATATCTTACAAACTCATTGCATGTGCAAAAGAAGACGTAACTTCTTGTTCCACCATTGAACTGCACGTTCAGTTCATGAACTCGGATTTCATGTCGATAAAGAATTTCTATCTGAATGTCATCAATAGAGAAAACAATGAGCACATTATATCGGCAGTCTCATCACTTGAAACTAGAATATATCTAGGGGATCAAGCGGACAGCTTGCATTGTGCGATGCAGTGATAGCGAATAATTTGAATTTTTCCACTTCTCAAACACTCTTTTTTTTATTAAAGAACGTGTCTTGTTCACCTTTTGAATTCCAAAAAGCAACCTCTTATTGTTTCATTGGTTCTGATCGATATCAGAGCGTCTTCCAGGGAACTTCTTTGCTTCCTAATCATTTCTCACCTTCGAGAATGTCTTATATTAAGCCTTCTATATGGGTTGCATGAATACCTGTATCTGCGAGTGATAAGCCATAACAATATTGTCGAGAATACATGCCCACAATCAGATATGTTCTTATGCACGATGCTCACAGGGAGGTATTTTATTTTCATCCTGGATTTATTCAATAGGTCACGTAAAATCATACATAAATTTGTTACTCTCCGTTCGTGTTTACAAGCTCATTTCTTACGTACACTTTATTTAGCACTAATTCACTCTATTAATCCAATTTATGTAGACGTAAATCCGTCGGTCCCATGTCAGTAGTTTAAACGCGCGTCAAAGAACTCCCGCAGGACAAAATTCGGGAACCACCCGACACATGCCTTAGTAGCAGTTAATAACCGTAGTTGAATAATCTGTATAGGCCTAATTTGTTCATTTTAATAATCGAATCTTTGTTATCTATTCTTGTTTTATATTGAACCTATATTACTACTGTGTATGTAATTTATCTTCTTCTTTGTTCTTTATACGAAAACTACTTCAAGCTAAATACTTCAGTTCAATGAAAATAAATGTTTATACCTTGTTTTGTTAAGAACGTGTAACCATTTGCATGTAGTTGAAGAATAAATTTTACTGTGAATTTCAAGAAAACAAAGGAATTCAATGAAAAACGATAACATTTTTAATTGCATCGTATCTATTTTACTAATTCGATGGCAAGGTGGTATGTTGTTCAGTCTTCCTTAACAGCTTATTAAAACCTTGTAATGGTGCTACTAGACGAGGACATATGACTTCCAGGTTAGTTTTGAAAAATTCGTGGATATTAAAGCTCGTTTAATAGTAGCTACTTCTTAACACCACTCCCCCATTAGCATATAAATGAACACGTTTTCTTCATTACTTAGTGAGAAGTGCACTTGCCCCGCTTTCAAAATGAATCGACTCAACCGGGCTTCAGACCTTCTTATGTCACACCAGTTACTCTTTGGTACAATACAATCTTGTAATCAGCTAAATTTATTACTACATTTATGATGAGTCTTCCATAAAGGTCCGATCCCGATGGTTACCTGCCCCTTCAGAACTAATTAGAATGACTGAACATCTCTACGTCTCTTCCCCCTGGTGGACAACAGAAAATATATCTTCAAAACTTGTGGAGTCCAAAGCAATTTGCAAGTCTTATTATAATGGGTAATCCCACGAGAGTTTACGAGTTGGATTTATTAAGACTATTCCATGAATAAAAAATATAACGGATTATACAAATAATAATTACTTTCGTGCCTTATTGTATAAAAACAAAAATAACAGCTCCGAGATCACGACGTAGTATGAATCAACTATCCATGAATCGATTCGAGTTACCATGTTGTGACCAGTGCTACTAATTGTGCATATAAGACATAGTTAACTTAATTCAGGCAAGCTAACAGCAGAACAGAATAAACGCACACGAACTGGCTTGCACCCAATCGAAATTGTGTTCTTAATCAATGTACGTTTATACTATTTCAATTTCCAATTTTCAATATGTTGTACAAAATAATGTTTTGGCAATATATGACGTATTAATCACGGCACATTAGTGGTTGCGTGTCCAGTGACGAGCAGACCATTTTATCAGGTAAAACCACTTCCTCATATTAATAGCAAGGATTTTCGATCGTGGTTGGTCTATATCCGAGGAATTGCTAAAC
This sequence comes from Ectobius pallidus, assembly GCA_964059195.1. NCBI lineage: Eukaryota > Metazoa > Arthropoda > Insecta > Blattodea > Ectobiidae > Ectobius > Ectobius pallidus. The sequence continues at coordinate 719,697 of CAXKWD010000011.1, read as the reverse complement.
GTTATTGTCCAATATAAAAAACGCGGCATATGAGTGGAATAGTCTTTATAAAAATCAAGTGCCCGGAAATCAGTTTTGTAGCTATTGATAGTGAATTTGAAATTATTTAGACTATTCCATTCAAACGACGCGTGTTTGATATTGACCAATAATGTTTAGCAAAGCCTTGGATATCAAACAATCACGGTTGGTTATCTTTTAATGTGCTTGCTAGGAACACAAGGATTCGATTTTATCTGATAAAACATCAGCCCGTTACTGGAAACGTAAGAATCAATACGCAGTGAATAATTCGCCACATACCGGCAGTGAACGGAATAAGAACGTATACAACATAACTTGTTTGGAAATTGAAATAATATAAATGTGCATTGATTAAAAATATAATTTCGATTCAGTGCAAGCCATTTTGTGTGGTTATTCTGTCCTGATGTTATCTTGTATGAATTAGGTTAACTATTTCTCATAGGCACTATTTTTAGCATTCGTGACAAACTGGTAACTCCTTCGATTCATCGATTGTTTATTCATAGTATGCTGTGATCTCAGAGCTGTCAGAAAATTGATTGAAAACAAAACAAGAAAGTAATTATTATGCATATAATCCGTTACATTTTATTCATGGAATAGTTGTAATAAATACCACTCGAAATTACCTGTGATAATTTTTTAAGGTCTTCCTCTTTTGAAAGCATTTTCTCTTTTCTTCCTGAAATTTTGAAACTTGCAAGGATCTTCAGCAAGACAAAGCAAGAGCTTTGAAGATAATTCGTACGATTAGAGGAACTCGTAAAAAGTGGGGATGACAAAGGAAGGTGGACGACGTTCTGGATTCAGGTGCACATGAGATGATTAACAGGCGAACCCCCCCCCCCCAGCTCTCCTCAATTAGAGCGGATGAATAAGACAAATACTAACTTCTCAAGTATGGACCACCAACTTTCATATCTTACGTTTCACTTTAGGAAAAGGACGCACACATATAACTGTGATTCAGAGCAAGCGATGAAAACTTCACATTGCAGTGGTGGACTTTTGAGGAAGCTGCTCCAGGATTATTCCAAAACCTAGTGGCGGATGGAAGAAACACATGTCTGGACTTAGTTATTTGTTTCTTACTAACAGGCTTCCTTATTCCAGCAATAGACAATTATATGAACAATAGAAAGTCATTAATACAAACGCTGTAAACACGATGTCGTAGTTTACCTTTCGGTTTTCGTCATCTCTCTCTCTCTCTCTTCTTCCTTCTTTTTTTAAGTCCACTTTCCTAGGACTTGAAGCCATTTCCCTCAGCGAAAGGTGGCAGAAAGAAGTGGTACTTGTTACAACAACAGAAAATCTGATTTCGTATGGTATAAGTAGGCCTACTCTAGTCCGCTGCCTTGAGTGAGAGATTTTGCGCCTGCCTTCCACTCCGGCTGACCGGGTTCTCTTCCTGGCTGGGTTGGGGATTTTCAGAAATGAATAAATTTCTTCCTGGGTTAAGGGCTGGGTGTCCATCTCCATGCCGCGGAAGTCATGTTCTCACCCCACGGTCCCGCCCCTGGATTCCCACAGCCTTCGGGCTGTTCAACCCAGCATGTCATCACAAGTAATGTGGGTGCCACTTTCTAAAGACTTTTTTCCAAGAACTTCCCCTGCCTGAAGATACCCTAGTCCTCTTCAACCTGACAATCAGGGAATAGAAAGTACTGTATTTTTCGGACCATAAGACGCACTTTTTTTACCTCGAAAAAGGTCTTAAAAGCTGGGTGCGTCTATTGGTCCGAAGTAAACTTAAAAAATGCGGTAAATATTGCCTGTAATATAGAGGTGTTGTAAGGATAAGTTAGTTGCAAATTTTGGCACGTTCTGTACATCAATGCACTTGTCACAGTCGGTAAAATGAGGGTAGCTGGAAGCCAGGTATTCAAGGTGAAAAGAAATAAATGTTGGGTTCTTTCATACAAAAGTATTTATCTCCATGGGGTGTTCTAAATAAAGGCAATGATCTCTAAACAGCCTGACATTGAGCACTGAATACACTGCAGAAAGTCAATATTTGTGTATGCAATGAAGTGTAATCCCTTTAAAAATTTCGTTTAGAATGACAATTTTTTTCCTTAAATTTCTATCCTAAAACCGAGGGGCGTCTTATGCTCCGGAACGTCTTATAGTCTGAAAATACGGTATTTACACTTGTCTGCAGTCCAGTACAATGTTGCCAAATACGTACCACAGCACTTACTTTACTTAAGAAGTAGTGAATGACATCGACAACACTGGGAAAGCCCACGCGACATCAAGAAACCTGTTCTTTGTCGGTGTCGAAGTCTGTGCAGATTTTCGGATTAGGGAACAATGCTACTATATTCTTTTGTAGATAAACAATGGTTTGGGACAAGGCCTTCTTAAAATGGCACCAATTGTACTCTCAGTTGTGTAAGTAAGATGTGGGTGAAAATGGAGTCCGGGAAATAACTTACATACACGACTGTTCTGGGGGCCATAAGCAGATGAATTTCAACATGAGTTAGTATGAAATTAGTACATATGCAACAATCGAGGAACGCATATATGCCTATTGCCATTCCATTACATTTGACATTATATTATTACTGTTTTGTATGATTATTATCATTATTATTATTATTGTTATTATTATTATTATTATTATTATTATTATTATTATTATTATTATTATTATTATTATTATTATTATTATTATTATTAAAATTATTGAAGCTAAGCAAACTCGATATTCACAATGAAAAGGGCGTCACTTGTCTAGCCGAAGCAGCCAGGAGGGCACGTGCATCTGGACGCGTACCATAGCAAAGCAATGCTTTGCTTATGACGTTTTGAATTTTTCCCATAGCAAGCGTGGAGTATGATATTAATAGCATGGATTGCCTTGACTCTTTTCTCTTCAATAACCAAATACATACAGCCTAATATATTAAACTTTTACATATATTCATTTTTAATTTCAAATGTCGACAGCATTCGCTTCATATTTCCCTTTTTCCGCCTATAGAAGAAAATCGCTTCTTTTATGCTCTTTACAAGTAATTTATTTGATAAGTTTGGTTATTTTTATTGCCATCTTGACCCGCATAACATTATAATACTTTGATTGGATGTTTATGGGCAAGTCTGCCCACAGTGTCATAACACGATGCAAGCGTTGCCCGTAAGCCGCTAAATATATTACATGTCAATTGAATGCGGTGTTGTCATTTTTTCTTAGAACTGGTGCTAAATCTGGCTCGTAAATCTGTCTTTAGTCCTTTCTTACTAGCTAGGTATTCTGAGACAGGAAAAAAAAATAGAAACTGCTTTTCAGTCTGCAATATCACATAACTTGAATGGAATGGCGGTGATTATTATGAACGACTAAAAATAATTAAGCTGTAATATAAAGTACATTACAGTTATTTTCCACAGGAAATAGTTCAAGAATGCATATCTATTAGTTATGGTGAATATTGTTTATTGTTACTAAATACGGGATTTTTCACCAATTGAACTGTTAAATTATGTTGTAGGTATTATGTTTTGACACGTGAGAGAGAGTTTTCTCACATTTGAGGTAGAGCTGGGAGAAATCCCTTAACTGTGCTTGTGGGGTCTTTGAAACCCCTCCACTCTTTTGTTTTGTAATATTTCACGAGTTAAACATGAGATGTCGTTGAGGCTTTTTGTAATCTTAGTATATATTGTTATTTGACCTTTGCTGGAAGTGGTGTGCATTATTGGCGCTCAAAAGTGAATTATCACAGTTTTTAACCGTTTGGACCCCACGATCATTTTATATTTGTCTTCAGAGAGACAGAAAAACTAAAAATTGGTGTGAAAATGGGTGTTATTTCTATTTCTAGCCTATTTGCCCATTTTGGATGTGAAAATTGTTAACAACCTTCTTTAACCATTACCAATTCTGTATTTTTTCATAATATTATGGTTTATAAATAATATTTGTTTCATTTTTCCTTTTTAATATGTTTTTTATTTGGGGTATATAAGACCCCACCAGCATATTACCACAACCTGAAAACACCAGCATAGTTAAGGGTTAACTGCACAAAGAATTATCTTCAGAGGAAGTAAAGGAGATGCCTGTTAATTGGTTATATAGTAAATTGATTTTCTGAATTTTTATGTCGATTAACTTTAGACTGAATATAATAGTCAATTCTCACTCTCTGGATCTATGTACGCTTCTCTGTATTTGCCATGTGCCTTCATATGGACGATATAACATCACATAGGCCTATACATGCGCCTGAAGCACCAGAATAGGCCTACATATCGAAATGTATTAAAAAAGAACGTTCTTGCACTGGATTAATGATTCTAGCTGTACTTTCTATCGACTGAACTTGATTTTAGAAGTTAATTGGATATTATTTCCAGTCATTAGGATCATTATGTCACTTAACCATGGACGGACGAATAGTTACTGTGAATTTTCACTCTTTGTGTTTGTGTAGGGCTACTATACGCTTCTCTCTGTTGTCATGCGCCTGAATATGGACAATACGACTTAGGTATTTACCCATACGACAGAAGCGCAGGAACGCAATAACGAAATATGTCCAACAATCATCTTGAACTGGAACAGATTATTCAGGCTGTAGGCCTACTTACCATTGGCTGAACTTTATTCTAACAAAAATGTGTATAATTTTGGTCTTAACCACCCAAATAATTAATTACGTTAATACATCAACTATTAACGGACATGAAGTTTATGAACTTTATTTTAGCAGTTAATTGGATAACTACAAATAATTGGATTATTGCTTAAAGTGACATCATCCAGTTTTTTGTTAACTGAAGACCACACGGGAAAAACTGTCATCCTGTTAATTAAATAATAATAATTGTTGTTTGAACAATTATTTCCCAACTTTCATCCGGATAATAAAATTAGGCCCGAAACATAAAAGCAGAGTACTGTGCAAGGAGAAATAACAGTCTAAAACTTGTTAATGTGTAACGTGCACTATTTTTCCTGTTCAGGTTATATATTTTATCAAATTTTGGTGCTTTCAGCACCTCATGAAAGTTGTACTTTTGTTATTTTATGTATTTAAGAAGTCGTTTGTTCGTTTATTTTTTATGTTTTTATTTTTCTCCATACCTATCCAAGAATTTCTTATTATTTTTATTTATCTTAGAGAGATGTGATATTTGTTTGGGGTCCTTTTTACCCCAGATTGTTTCTTACAAAAGATGATAAAAGCAGAAACAGCTAAGTAAAAAATCACGCATTACTGCATTGTTGAAATTTAATAACTCTACTTTAAATGGAATACTTCCATATTTTAGCTGTTCTAGCTGTTTATTGCATAAATATTTCCATACAAAATATGCAATATTTTAATATCCTTTTTGATTTGTACTCTTCATTGTGATTCAATTCTCAGTATTTAATTCCAAAAGATTGTTAAATTCGTATTATTTATTTTTATTGTGCAGTTCAATTCCAGCTTCCAAGGTTTCAGGATTGTTCCGCGTTTGATACTAATCAATAGCATAATAATGAATTTCTGTAACTTAAAGGATATCCTTATGATGGTGTTATGTCAAGTGTAATAAGTGTATTATAGTATGGTAGAACAAAACATATTTTACGGTCTAATATAGCATATTTCATCATATCTTGCTGTAACATGGTTCTGATACAAAAGATTCGGTTGTCATCATACTTTTGATCGTATCTGCGACTTACAAGAAAGAAATGGTGAACAATACCTACACCTGGTCTGCGGTTACCTCAAAACTTTCATTCTTGCATTATGAGACAAATGGAATGTGTACAATGCAAAGGCAAAGATCATAAAAAAGGAACAGAATACTCAAAGTACACAAAAACTTAGCAGAAGCTATAAAATGAGTACATTGTTTTGAAACAAGAAACTGAAATATTTCATCATGCGTTTTTAAGGATTTCACGTTTTCAAGCTGAAATGATCAGAGTAGAGTTTGGTGGATCTCTTTTCCTTCGCGAAATACTAACTCTAATAAGATTTCCTTTTATTTTTACTTTAAAAATAATGTAAAGAACATTAAAGGTGTTATCATGTACATTTGGTGCCGTTGAGCTCGATCAATAAAATAAATAAAACGGATACTTGATACCAGTAACTAACTAAACAATATTTTTAATGATAATATTATAGGATAAAAATTCCTCTGACACTGGGACTTGAACCCAGGCAGGACCTTTGGCTCTCCGTGCCAATGCTCTTACCAACTGAGCTACGCCAGAGTTCAATTCACATTGCCAGATAGAATCTCTCTCCTATGACTGACTGCCCTTAATGATTTACCTCAGTTGGTAAGAGCATTGGCACGGAGAGCCAAAGGTCCTGGGTTCAAGTCCCAGTGTCAGAGGAATTTTTCTCCTATAATATTATCATGGAATGTCCAACTGAGACAATAATCTGTGGTACATAAATGCATATGCATATATCTATAATATTTTTTTATGCCTAGGACTTTCGACATACTTCTATCATCTCCAGGGCATCTGTAATTGCAAAGTTTTGAGTTTAAAATATTTTGTGAGTACTTTTACTCATACGGTGTGTTTATATTGTTCTTAAAATTTACATTAATTTTTTCTTTTATTTTTATTTATTATTATTTTTATTTTTTAATTTTTTAATCGCATACCAATACCCTATTCTGTTCAGTCATTTCGTATTCTACAGATTATGTATCGTCATAAACTTTTTAAATAGTTTATATAGTTAAAAGATAAACATAACAAATACGAATGCTTTGAACGACCATAATTAAATGTCTAAGTTTCGAGATTTTAGATTCATCAAACAAACGAGTTGGCTGACCTAGGCGATCAACTGTTAGGAAGTCCTTGTTTTGTGCACTTTGAATTGCAGTTTTGAAGGCTTAAAGATTGTTCCGTGTTCGATATTAATCGATACCACAACAGTATTATAATGGAATTCTGTATCATAATGGATATAATTGTGGAAATGCTATGTCACATGTAATAAGCGTATTCCAGTATGGACGAACAAAAGAATATATGCTGTAGTAGGCCTATGTATACCTTGTTCTCAGAATCTGCAACGCAAGGTGCCTTTAAGATACAAAGCAGGAAGAGCAATTCCAAGTAGAGTGTAGGCCTACACTACTGATAGCAATTATATTACAGTGAAGATAGCAACTTGCATCCGGCAGATGTTGAGGAGAATTGATGAGTAGCTTTTCCGAAATTACAACACAGCAGACCACCTGATGTGACGACAACAATTAGGACGTTTACTTACCAGGATTCAGTTCGATCTGTATCGGGATCGTCATGTAAACGCCGACTCAATCCGGAATGAAAATACGTTCTGATCCTCTGCAAATGGAGGAACGGATCGGATTCAGACCGAATTCAGTTCCATATAAACGCTAGTGAACGCAAACCTGGTGCGCGCGCATACACTAGCTCGGCCGATCGTCAATTTAATAAAATAAAAATAAAAAATAATAATAATAATAAATAAAAAACTTGCACACACTATAATAATAATTTTATTATTTTCTCTTTTGTTCCATAACTTGTTTTTGGTGCCTAGGAATTAATAATATAACGCCTGCCTTAATTGGACCACATTCTGCAGAAAGGAACCAACCCACATGATTTTTAAGCTAAAAAACAGGTATTTAAAGTTAAATAAAATGCCACCTGGATCTTTTCAGTGTGTTTTTGTTTGCTTCGTAGATGTCATGCAAATGGATGAAGAGGGTTGGTTAGTTTGCATAACGTAAATATATAGTTCAGTAGCAAAAATTTACCATCTACTCCGGTTTTTTTTTAATTTGAGGGTTGGTTCCTTTCTGCAGAATGTCGTCCAATTGGATTTAAAATAACTCAAATTACAGTGCGGATTGTTTGCATTTGCTTAGACGAAGCCTTCATTAGGTATTAAAATCCGCCACTGAAAGCCATTTCTTCAGACGCTGGGGGGATGAGCTTTAAAAGCCACATATCCTAGAGCGGGGTTTACACTTCAACTTTTAATACTGCAAGCTGGAGAAAAAGTTTGCATGCTATAAGGATAGTCCCGTTTCGTCAGCATAATTTTCTTTCTTTTTGCTTTATGCGCCGTCTTTATCTGCGTCATATATTTGCTTATTGAATATATATATGCAGAAGTTGGGAGGACTGGACGTTCATATTTACGAGCCTTAGCTGTGCATAAGTTCCAAATCATGTATAATATTTATTTAGAAAACTTGCTAAGCTCAAGTAAAGTAAAACGTCTAGGAGAGATATGCATTATTACCTTCGAGACAGGGTAAGTTATGACTCGCTGCCTAAAGACGTAGTCTCTTCGTTCGGTAGTCAATGTGTTTTATAATACTCTATTTTAAGTAACAGTAAGATTTCTGGACACATTATGAGTTATCATCTTGTTAGATTAGTTGACATTGAACATATCTTAAAGTCTTGTATGTTAGTTGTAATCCAGATATGGCAGCACCATAGAGTAACCATTTTAGTCAAGATAAGGGGACACTTCACTCACTAATTTCCTTTCTTTTCTAATACATATATGTAAGATTTTTCACTTCTTTGGAACATATATTTTCATATTTTAAAGGGGTTTAGTTGTATTAGAGTTTGAAATGTTCCTTTAAAATATTTAAGTGGTACTCGACAGCTGTCAAAATTTAAGTTTTTCCCCTAGGAGCGAAAAATAGTATCCCTTACGTGCTCATGTTATATGTAAATAATTTTGAATCTAGAGGTTATATATATAATCATATATACAATGTAAAAAATGCAAACTCACTTGATTTCAAACAGTTCTAACTAAACATCTAGCAGCAGTACGTTGGAAATCTATTTCCTCGTTAGTGGTTTTTCTTGATTTTATGTGATATTTTTAGTACTAAGTGTAATAAATTTTAATGAAATTGTTAACACAAATGTTTACGGGATTTTTGCATATTTCCATGCACGAATATTGTGAAAAATGTTTTGGATTATTCTTTTTTTATTTACTGGGATTTTTTTCCAAAGAAAATATAAAGTAAATAAATTGTATAGCACAAAATAAGTATGTTCAGAACAGCTAAACAGTATCTTGGGAATTTACTTAGTAATTTAAAAAATAAAATAAAATAAAAAATTAAAACATTGCTGTAAATAAGCATTAAGAATTTAAAAATAGAAACTAATTAAGTCTGAAACTTGAAACTTTTGGAAATATACACGATACCATTTTATTAAAACTCTGTTCCAATAGACACAATAGAAAAATAATAACCGGGTGAGGCGTTAACCTCATGGACTTGCATTCGGGAAGTCACTTGTTTGAATTCCGTGGCCTGTCAATGTGAGTGCTTTTTCAGGTTTTCCTCATTTGCGAAGTCGAACTCCGAATAAGTTTTAACTACACACCTACCCTTTCCCTGTTTTTTATCTCTACATGTCTGTGATATTTTAGGAGTCGTTTGACACACATCCCAATGTCCCCCTATTTCCTGAATATATCTCATTTGAAGATTCTTCCCCTTCCCTTAAGGCAATCGAGTGTAGTGCTATGAAGAGGGAAATAGAAGGTAAAATAAAAGTAAAGTGACCCCTATACAGGGCGTGGAGGCCCTTAGGGCTCAAGGAGGTTGAGGCTCCCAGATTTAGGACATTAGGCACTTGAAAGTGTTAAAGTTGTCAGCCTTATTCACCGGTTGTTAGGGTCCTATTTCATAAAAGTTACAACTTTACAGATAGTAGATGACAGGGAATTTTCTGACAGGATTAAATTTTGACAGTTGTGCGTTTCATATATGCTGACAACTTTACAAAAATGCCATGAAATTTTTCTGAATTTATATGACAATTTTATGAATTGTCGTCTCATAATACGTTGACGTTGACAGGTAAAATCTGACATTATTTTTTTTTAATTTGAGGATTCCTGCCATTTATAAAAGATTTTTTGCTGACATAATTACAAATTTATAAAAATGTAGAATTGTTATTATAGAAATGACAGGCAATCTTTTATATGTAGGTATACTCAGTAAGTTATATGAATCTGTATAAAACTCGGTCAATTGTTTTCGTGAATATTAGACCTAACTTTCTTGTTGTTAATCAATACTAGCAGAGTGATATTAACAGTAATTCTACCAAATTTACTCGACATTCTTTTACGTAGGTGTATCGAATGTGTAAACAGCTGTCACATTTATCATTCAATTACACAGGTCTGCAACTAAAAAACTGCATAGGATGCCTCTTAATTTTCGTACAGAATTTTACTTCCTAATACCTAAAAAAATACCAAAAAACTTCTATCACGTCCATTTTTTGTGTAATGAAGTGGTTATATTTATTTTTCATAAAATTTATGGTTTATTGAAAATCCGGTATTTTATCTGACAAATTCTCATAAACAATTGATTTTTACATTAATTTATTCAATTATAGCTTAACTATACAATATATAATGTTAACTGTTAGGGGTGAGTGGTGGAGGGGGGCGGCACAAGTCAAAGAAGTTCAGTATCGCACATGGCAGTAGAGCTGCCGTCAGTAGACACATCGCTTTCAAACTGAACAGTGCTGTTGTTTCTATTTCGTAATCATGGCTCCAAGAGGTTGTGTTATGTCTCCTGATAGCTTTTGTTTTATTTGTGGTGAATACACTGTGAAACGTCAACAGAGAAACATTAATGATTTTGTGAAGGTTTATTTTGCTTACTTCAAATTAAAACTTGGGGGTAAAGACAAACCATGGGCCCCTCACAAGGTGTGTAGAAGATGTGAGGAAGATCTTCGTTTGTGGTTTAAGGGTAAGAAAAACTCATTTCGTTTTGGAATTCCTATGATATGGCGTGAGCAGAAAAATCATACAACCGATTGCTATTTCTGTTCAGTATATGTAAAGGGATTTAATACAAAAAATAGGAAGATCATATCTTATCCTAACCTTGACTCAGCTATTCGTCCAGTGCCCCATAGCTCTGAAATACCAATCCCACAGCCATCTTCCAGTTTAGATGAATACCTGAGTGAGTCAGAGGACGAAGACACATTACCTCCCCAGGACGAATCTAGCTCAGATTTTTCTGTTGACGAGGGGCCTGAACTATTTTCTCAGAGTGAGCTAGTAAGAGATTTAGGTCTTTCAAAAGATGCAACCGAATTGCTAGGTTCGAGACTAAAAAACAAAAACAAAAACCTTCTGTCATCTGGTACCTCATTTTCGTGGTATAGGCACCGAGAGAAAGAATTTACTCAGTTTTTCTCCAAAGAGGGACATCTAGTTTTTTGTAATGATGTACAAGGGCTCATGAAGTGCTTTGATGTAGAATATGATTCATCTGAATGTCGCCTATTCATTGATTCGTCCAAAGCTAGTCTTAAAGCAGTCTTGCTGCACAATGGTAATACTTTTGCATCCCTCCCTATGGGACACTCGGTGCATATGGAAGAAAACTATAACGATTTGGCCATTATTCTAGAAAAAATCAAATATCAAGACCATCAATGGATGGTTTGTGGGGACTTCAAAATACTAACCAAGCTTTTGGGTCAGCAGTCAGGTTATACAAAGTACCCATGTTTTCTATGCTTGTGGGATAGTAGAGCCAGAGAGCAGCATTGGACCAAAAGTGACTGGTCACTGCAAGAAACCCTAAAACCCAGCGAGAAAAACGCCATCAATAACGACTCTGGTTCCACCAGGTATTGCCCCCTCTTCACATTAAATTGGGGCTTATGAAGCAGTTTGTAAAATCACTGCAAAAGGATGGGAATTGTTTTAGATATCTGTGTTCTAAATTCCCGAAGCTGTCTGATGCCAAGTTGAAAGAGGGAGTTTTCACTGGTCCCGACATAAGAAAACTTTTATCCGACTCCCTATTTGTGGAAAGTATGAATGAGAAGGAAAAAGAAGCTTGGGAATCGTTCAAGGGTGTAGTGTTAAGATTTTTGGGAAATACTAAGGATCCTGACTACAAAACCATTGTGCATCGTATGATGGCAACGTACAAAGCTCAAGGATGCAAGATGAGCTTAAAGGTTCATTTTTTACACTCCCATGTAGACTATTTTCCTGAAAACTTGGGAGCTTACAGTGAAGAAATGGGTGAACGGTTTCACCAGGATGTCCATGATATCGAGAGACGGTACCAAGGAAGATGGGATGTCAATATGGTTGTGGACTACTGTTGGATGCTGAAGCGGGAAACCAATGATGGAAATCGGAAACGAGTCCGGCGAAGCATCAAAGAGAGGAAGAATAGGTTTCACAAAAAAGATGAATAAACATAAAATTGTGAGTAAATGTCACAAAATGATGTTTCATTTGTTGTAAAAATTAATATGTTTGATTAATCTTAATACATGAGTGCTTTTTACCAATACTGTGTATCTTTTAGTTTTGCAAAAAACCTTACGTGATGGGGGAAAATGGATGCCATTTTTGGAATCAGTGCATTTTAAAACATATAATTTAGTAAAAATATCTCATGCAGCTGATTTTTTTTTTTTTTTTTTTTTTTTTTTGCAGACCTGCGTTATGTTAAATCGATTGCATAGGCCTATGCATTACATTCAGTATTGAGATCGAACATCGAACGCATATATGAAAGCCATCTAAAGCGTGGTAAAGTAAACTTTAGGTTTGGCATAAAATTGTCGCGTTTTTTAAAAGCGTAAGCCTACATTTTAATCTGACTATACCCAGGTATACATTAATTTACCTGTCATGTAAGGAGAACTTTTAATATTCACGAAACATAGAATTGTCATGATACATAGACAAATTTGACATAACTGTCGTAGTTGCCACACCTGTTGAGTGTTATTAAATAGGGCTCACGTGGAATAGGCCAATTGATAAATCACAGTGTCCTCATTGGGAATAGAACCTGCGACCCTCCGATTTGTAGAGCAGTGCCTCACACAACTGCGCCACGTCCTTACCCAACAGGGAAGTAATTTAGGTAAATAAATAATAACTATAACAATTATAATTATTATAATAATGCTAATAATTATAACAATTATAATTATATAATAATGCTAATAATTATATAATGATGAACTTCACAAATAACAATAATGTTCAGTAATAATCTCTCTCTCTCTCTCTAATCTTATGCCCCCATGTTGGGGCGAACGGCCTTCAAGTAGAGGTTTCTGTTTACCGATGTGAATTTTGTTACGCTTATTTTCCGAGAGAGGGCAGAGGGACAGGTGGTAAGACCATCGCCCCTTAACCCCCTTCGGAAACTAAGGTATTATTTGGACGTGAAAGGGCCGAGAATGTTTGTCCAGAGGATCCAATTTAGGCTTGGAGTTCTTTTACGTGCCGTAAATCTACGACACGGACCCCCCAGCTTAAAGTCCCTCCCGGAGGACTCCGTGCCCAGGATTTTTACGTCCTGAAAACCCCATCGACTGCGGCCGGGATTGATCCCGCGACCTTCGGAGCTAGAGGTGGGCACGCTACCACTAATAACAGCCTAATCACAGATAAAAATAACCGCGTACATGTGACGGTAAATGACGGGTTTTTAACCATATGTGAACATTTATGAGGACGAAATAATGAAATGTTGAAGAAATGCTCGGGAGGACGAGAGAGATAATATTCGTTATACCGCTACATGGTTCCTGTCAAAAACAACTCAGCAGCATCACTTCGCAACATGTGTGTATCAGAGTGACATGGAAACATGTCCAGTGTTCGGCATCCGGTCAATAATCAGGTGATGAGCTTTAACATGAGACTGTTGCCACGAGGCAATGCTGTAGGCCTACGTGGAGTCTATGCCCTAGCGCAGACAACAGATAACTTTCACACCATGGAATCAAGTTATTTTATTTTCTCATTGTTAGTCCTACTGCCCGTACCACAGCTGAGAGGTCAGATTGTTCGCGGGATTCTATTAAAATCGTTCCTTGTGGAATTTAGTATAGAGAAAATGAGCAACGCTATTTCATGGTGTTCCAGTTTCCTCTGTCACGTATCATCCCACAGCTTTCTTCATTAACACAAGTTATAGTAACTGACTGAGATTACAAATTTATAATTCAGTCTCCTTTGAAACAAATTTACCGATTTAGAAAGCCGTATGTGTGTAGTTATGTGTCCAGCAGAAGCTCCTGATACGTCACATTTTACTATTTTTATAGAAGAGCAAATTGAAAGTTTCGAGACTCCCATTTTCATATAAAATAAGCCAAACAGTTTTCAAAATGCAACATAAATGGTACACCATCAAAATAAAATTATCCTCAACAATGGAAATCTTGCAAGAAATCTACGAGGGCTATTTTTCTTCCAACCTCCGATGGGGCACGAAATGAAAACCACATTGAAAATCAAAACTGTTTTATTTGGAACATTTAGGTACACCTTCCAGCTACTTCTCTACATACTTTCGCTCCGATTGAAACATTTGTCATAGCGTGATACCAATTTTCCAATACCCTCTTCATAGAAGCTACCGCCAGAGTATTGAGAAGGGTCTTCACGGCATTTTTAAATGTTTTGAGGTTCTTCGTTGTAGTGGAAGCGTTGTCCTCCCAGATCTTTCTTCAGCTGCCGAAAAAGATGAAAGTCACTAGGCACGGAAACGAGTTTTTGAAATTCATCGTGACAGGGGATGAAACGTGGATTCTTTACGACAACCCAGAATCAAAAGAACAGTCCAAGCAATGGATGCACACAAATTTATCGAACAAACCGAAGATCTGGCTTCCACACCAACGAAGACGCCTTCGATGCCTGGAAATCTCGCTGGAAGCGATGTATCGACACAGGAGGTACCTACTTTGAAATCTTTTAATGTATTGTACCGATCGGATCAATAAATATCTTCTAATTGACTCACTGACATTACTTTCCGGACAGACCCTGTAGGCCTATATATTACGATGGTGGTGCTGCGTGCGGTTATTGACGGTACCAACACTTTCTATTACGATTAAGTGAGAAAGCTTAATTCGTTTTATGTATCGCGCAGACCCTGTAGATCTTTATATTAGTTAATAAATTTTATGTGTAGATAGTTATATAATAGCTGTTTTAATTTTTAGATTAAAATCTCTGGTGCCACTAATAATATCTAGTGTTATTAAATTGTATTTAATATTATACAAGATTTACAATACTTTATTGCACATAAAATCATACATTATTTTCATATTACTTCTTTTTATATGAAGCCTCTATACAACCAATCACTATGTTCAGTGATATTATTTATGAAAGCAGCTACAGATATGAAGAAGTTTCAGTGTTCAGTTCTTATGGATTTACAATAGCACCTAGATGCGATAAAATGAAAGCGGTAAAGTAGAATGATAAAATTATGACGAAAGCGATAGATCGCATGTACAAGATAAACAACCGTGACTGGTCTTCCGAGCCATTGTTAAAGTTATGGTCAATATCGAATACGTGATATGTGAATGGAATAATCAGGTGAAATGTATTTAGCGAACTTTAACATAATTTGTATGGTATGGTTTAGATTAAGAGTATGAAATATAAAGAAAGATATATTGTGCCGCCTGTTTGGGGAAAAGGAGAATATAGTGGACATATTGCTAAAGTGTAAGCAAACAGATAGGAAACGTGATTGGGCACATCTGAGTGATGAGATATTAAAGATAATCTGTGAGACAGAAAACAAAATATTTATGAGGACTTTTAGAACTTTCTATGGAAGTCAAGGGACGAAAGAGAAAAAAACAGAAAATGTTACTGATTGAAAGCATAGAATGTTAAATTGTGAAAATTTATCTTTTACTGAACTTAGAATGGTGATCAAAATATCTAAGGGGGGGGGGCAAAAATAGCACCCAACAATGTAATGTAATTATTATTATTATTATTATTATTATTATTATTATTATTGCCTAGTGACCTCACTATTGGTGTGATTAGCGGAATCAGACCAAGCTCAAGGCGTTTCTTTGTTTCTTTATTTGTTTGTTTCTTTGTTTCTTTGGTGGTTTGTTTCTTTGTTTCTTTGTTTGTTTCTTTGTTTGTTTGTAGGCTATTTTGCGTGTTTGTTCGCCTAGAATCTAGATCCTCACTAGTCGAATGATTAGTGGAATTATACTCGTTTGATTATCTTGTGAAACCCAGCAACATGCATTTCTAAAGAAGAAAAATAAAGCCGATTTTACAGCAAGAACATTATCGGAGTCGCTACATTAAAGGATCTATGTATATTTTAATAAGCCATTTATTTAGAACTTAACATCTTTTAAATCTATATTTACGTCATGATAAAGGATCTCATACCTCAGTGAGGGCCCCGGGCAAAATTACTGACCATTTTACGCCATGTTTGTTCCTTCCTGGTTCAAGGTAGGCTATGGGCAGATCGTTTATCACACCAGGCCCTGAAGGAAATAAGAACTGCAAAATCACTCTCATTAAAGAGGGCTCGATAGAGATCTTAGGGAAACGGTGTCTGCTGTTGGCATCTCTCTTACACATAATCATCTTGAGCTCTCATAATCAGATCTTGAAGTTGTCGATGAACGTTTGCAGGAATTTTCCTCATGCTGAGTTATTCCTAGGATCTTTCCAATCTTCTCCAATTCTTCTTGTAGATCCCAAAGGAACAGATTACAATTACGAGGAACTAGCTAACCCAGATATAAGAGGTGTTTACTGTGTTTATAATAATTAGTCCTGGGATTTTAAGGCAAATGCCTATTTTGTTCGTAATGAAATAACATGAAAATTTTTAAATATGTTCAAGTTATATGATAAATCACTTACTTTTATATAGTTTTGTAGTGCCCTAAAATGCCTATTTGGGTGTTTGGAGCCTATTTTTAATCTTTTAGTGCCTAAAATGCCTATTTTGTACATTTAAAATAAAATTCAGCTTCTGTAACTTTTACAGTTATTTCATGGACATCCCTGAATGAAGAGCAGAACAGCAGAGGGTGGGTTTTTCACAGAAATTTTATTTTCCCAAACAATTGTCGCCAAAGGAATGCTGACTAACCGGGGGAGGGTGAGGATTACCTCAATAGAACAAGTAGCAGGTATATAGTAAGAAGGCGCATACTGTGTCAATCGCCAGTGAAAGACCATCTGTTTAAGTGAATATAGCCTAATTCGTGATGTCTAAAACAAAATCATCTAAGATTTTGCTTATACAACAATGGCTTATACTGTTCCCATGGATGACTTTTGATGGCAGGATTATTTTCTGTCAATTTACACAGTTTTAAAGCATACTTTAAGTGCCTATTTTCTCTTTTAAAAGCCTATTTACTTGTTTTGAAAGCCTGTTTTAGGTGCCTAAAACTAAATTTTATAGAGCCTAAAATCCCAGGTCTAATAATAATATATAATAATAACTTCTTATGTCCTATGAAGGGCAAAGGCCTCCTACTAAGAGGGTAGCTCTCAGTTCGATAGCGTGGTGAGCTATTCCACGATAGGGTTGTCTAATAGGTGTGTTTGTTGTGGGTTATATATTGCTATTACAACAGATAAGTTTCGAAATACATAACATAGACTGTATGTTACATATTTTTACGGTGTAAGATGCTTACTATTAACAGATAAAATACATTGATTTGTCGATATTGGGAATTTTGGAATAGTCTGTAATTAATTATTTTCTTTTTTTCAGGTAAGTGTGGAAAACAGTTCATTGCTGATTAGACAACATTTTGAATGTAAGTACATTGACTATAGTTCTCCTCTTAAGGAAAAGTAAATTCCTTCTTCTCGTGTCTAAAGTCAGAAAAATTGTCTCTTTATGCTTACCCCATCGAAGCATTTGTAATTTCTGTTCGCAGCGTGTTTTCTACAAGGTTATCAATAGGGGGCGGATTTCTATGACATGCCATGTTTTTTCCCCTTTGCATTATTTCAGGTTTCCGACTAATTTAAACCCGATTCCAAGCATCCTGGTCAAAATGGAACGGCTTTTATTGTGCATGTAACTGCATATTTAATAAATTTTCAACTATTATAGCATATTTAGTATGAATATGCATATTTAGGTCATATTTTTGGCATATTTGTATGCTTATTGAAGACATTTTGAAGTTTCGTATCATATTTTGTAAATTTTGCATTAGAATGATACTTTTTGAGAATTTACAGATATTTTAAATAATTAACACTATGTTTTAATAAAATGTATTGTAATGAAACTTAAATGTACACAATGTGTAAGTGTTAAAGTCATATCTTAAATTTTATTGGTCATATTTTATTGTTTCTTAGGTCATAAATGCAAGCATATATCCTATTTTTAGGTCATAGAAATCCGCCCCCTAGTTATCAATTTTCAGCGTAGTTGGATTAACCCTTAGGCTAATTAGTGTTTACAATAATGTGGAAGTTAACATTAGAACTGCTTCAACAATCTCAGTTGTTTACACATAGCACAATTATTCGATAACGTATTAGTTGACGCATAACGTTTAGAAGCTCAGTTTTTTTAGGAGTTTACCATTTAGTTATTCTATTTTTCAAACTACAAGTAGAATTTTAGGCTTATGGAGGGGTGTATCTAGGCCAGGGCACATTAGGCAGCTGTCAGTGGCAGACTTGAAGGGTGCGGCTTCTAATCTGGGAAAGTTATTAAATAAATTTTTCTCTCCTTCATAAATAATTACTTGTGCCATGAAACCGAATCGTCAAATAATCTCTTATTCTCACAAGTCACATGCACGTACAATCCTTCTGCCGACATACAGAGTATAGCTTGCTGAAAAATGGATAGGCCGTTCCATGCTAGTCATCGCCTGCATGCACCAGGTAACACATGAACAATTGAAATGTGCTGTAGGCCTAATTTGTTTAAGAGTCTGATACTTGTTATTGGACATCGTAAGAGGGCAGTCATCAATGCAGACGGTTGATAGACTGGATATTATACGGTACATTACTTTTTAGGGCCACCAATAACCAAATTACTAAATTGCGCTGGGTCTTGTTTTAGTGGGAATGCAAAGTGCAGTGTTGGAATATATACCTGTACTATTAAAAGGTAGGCAAAAGAAGGGGCCAAATTACAGATGGAAGAACATAAATACGGCACCATGTAAGCAGAGATATCAAATAGAAACACGAAGCTGTCTTTGTCTTCGCGACTGTTTCGTTTTTGCAGGTCCAGACGGTCGCCAGGCAGGCTAGATAAATAATGAGTCATTTCGTGTGGACACCCGGAACTGAAGACAAGCAAGAAGGTGTAAAGTAGCAGTCTAATGCATGATGTCTTTTTCTCCGCGGAAACGTATGTTCCTATCGGATTGCCGGACGGAGTTTTTTTCAAGGTTAGTTCCGCTACGGTTCGAAGTGTTACTTCTTAAACAAGTCATTAAAAATGAGGGCTAAGAAAAATATATAATCTTTTTTACTCAGCAGACATTATAACCAGTGGCGTAACGGACAATGGTTGGGCCCCCTTCCTGCAAAATTTAATTTGGGTCTCTAGCAAAACGATTCTTGTAGCATGGGTTCACTAGCATGTCTTTGACCACGGGCATGTAAAATTTGATAGGCTGACAGGACCTCGTAGACATTAAAATTTACCTGTATTATTACTGCGGTAGGATTATTATTATTATTATTATTATTATTATTAATTTTAAATATCTAGGGTCTATTATACAAAAGGATGCAACAACAAATTTAGAGATTCAAAGAAGAATAACGTATGGGAAGAGAATTATAAGAATGCTAAATTCAATCTAATGGAGTAAAAATATTTTACATAGAACTAAAAAATGAATATATCATTCAGTAGGCTATTCCAAAGTACAACATTATATGGCGCTGAAACTTGGACCTCGGACAACAAGCAAACAAATTAATGGTATTAGAAATGGATTTATTGGAGACGTTCAGCAAGAAAATCCAGGAAAGAAAAAATCGGAATAATAGAATAAGGGAAATAATGCAAGTTGAAAAGAATATTTTGGAAATTGTAGAAGAAAGACGCTTGAGATGGTATGGACATGTACTCAGAATGACAGAGTATAGAATAGCCAAGAGAATTTCGGATTGGAAAGTAGAAGTGCAGTGCTGGATGGATGGGGTGAAAAGAAGTATGGCGAGAAAAGGATTAAGTGAAGAAGATGCTATGGACAGGGACTTATGGAGGCAGAAGATTGTTGTGGGATGAAGGAAAACCATTGTATTGTGGAATCGTCCTTAATAAAAAAATCATTATTATCATTCTCATTAGTATTAATAATAATAGTAGTAGTAGTAGTAGTAGTAGTAGTAGTAGTAGTAGTAGTAGTAGTAGTAGTAGTAGTAGTAGTAGTAGTAGTAGTAGTAGTAGTAGTAGTAGTAGTAGTATTGGTGGTAATAGTGGTAGTACTATTTCCTCGGGTCTATGTGCTAGATACGCCATTTTTCTGGCACAGGCACATTCTAATAACTGTAGAATTCTTAAGGGTAAATTATTGGAAATGGCGCAAACGTCTAGTGTTATTTCAGGCAAAAGTTTCACACCAGTTCTTGGACTCGATACACAAAATACTGAGACCACATGTCAAAATTCCGATCACACGGCAAAAATGAATGTCCTGTAGGCCTAAGTGTATAAAAGTAGAGAATTTTATGAAACCGATTCATAGGAGTTAAAGCTAAGCAAAGCCCTTACAAAAGCGCTGTCCACTCTTATCTCTAAAGTCGTCCAACTTGGATAATTTGAAGCTGAAGGAACCAGCAAAAATATTAAATTAATCACGATTTTGAATTAGAAAATTAGATTTTGAATTTCTTTGTATAGAGATGTCATGGGCTCATACTGAAAGTTTGAAATATTCACGATTTCAATTTTAAAAAGTTCAAATTATCCAAACTACACTGTAAATGTATTCAGATATGTTCTTTGCTTTCTTAATAACATTTATGTTGTATTCTTCACTTTTCCAAACACCTTTCCCCCCCCCCCTTTGTTAGGAGCAGCGTTCATACGTGGGAAAGCGGAAAAGTGGAAAAGTACCTAATCCAGTGACTTAGGAACCTTACTGCAGTGCAGTACGGAATTTGTCACACTTACGATATCAATCACATGTTCAGAATGTGTGTCTATGTGCAAGGATACCGACAATGGCCATAACTCAATTTACCCCCCGAAAAAGTTACTTGGGTACCTTTCTGCAATGACACGTTCAATTATGGTGGCATAAAATATTATTTTTAAAAACTATAGTTACAAGTATAAATGTCATCTTTTTCTTAGCACAATGCATTTCTTACACAAGAAGAAGAGTGCAAATGTCGTATACATTCCACCATTAGCTATGTTGTAGTTAGAAATGCAGACCTTTATTCAGCAAGTGAATTCTCTCCATCTCTGCTCCTATCACAACGCTGTTGGTTTGTAAATTGTATTTTATTGTAGAGAAGCTCCTTGTGACAGAAAGCCTGATGTATTTTATCCATCTGTGGAACTATTTCCGCCACTGATACTTGATTGCACGCCACTCGATGTCGTGAATGCCATCACTTTCAAGGTAGATAGCAATGACACAGAAAGATGGGGATACTCTTTTCCCGTCAGTCACTCAAATACCGTTCCGGATTGTTGTTCTTTGATATTTTCGTTTCGGCCTGACTTTTCAAAGAGCCGCCTACTTTTCGTTTTGAAACTTGATACCTAAATGTATTGCAGTGCTGCTGTAAGTGTCACAACATTCCAGCAGTATGTATGGGGGCACTGTCCCCTTGCAGAGCTCAACGGTCCTCTTGCTCCTTGAGGTAATAATCACCTTCTTTATTGTGGTCCCCAAAGTTAATAATCATTTTATCATCATCATTATTATTTTTCCTATACTGTGATTCTTAGGGTTCGGATGTTTATGACGTGTTATATTTATGTCCTGACCTCCATTCTCGCCGCAAACACAAATTAAACACGAATTGCACAATTGTTATCCTAATTGAACCGTTTTTATTTTGCATGTAATGTCATATTTTGGTCATTTTTATGGTCTTGGTCATATTTTGGTCATTTTTATGGTCTTGGTCATATTTTGGTCACATTTGTAATTTAACGTCATAATTCAGTTGTAAATTCTGAAAAGAGCATAGTTATACAGTATATTCACTAAACGGTCAAATTGAATTCGACATTTATTTAATTAATTTCATGTTATGCCTTATTAAGTAACTTGATTTTAAAATTAATGCAAGTGTTCATTTTTGCAGGGACACCGAAGCGAGCAAACAGGAGAAAATTATTTAAAACTAGAAGTTTTTTACAAGTAGGCTACAACTGTAAATCGCCTGTAAAACTGTTAAAAAGTGGTTATCTTATTGAATTCATGTGATGTAATAATTTAGTGTCGTTAAACGCTTTAAATTAGAAAAATAATTAGTTTTATAAAACGGGTTCTTTTATTAGGTCATATTTAGGATTTTTGGGTCATATTTAGTCATTTTTAAGGGCATATTTGCTGTCATATTTTCCAACTTTTTAGGTCATAAACATCCGAACCCTAATAATTACATATAACTGAGTATTGTAAGAATATAGTCGTACATGGCCAGGGCCGTAGCAAGGTCCTTCTGCGCCCTTGGCGAGTTTGACAAATCTGCGCCCTCCAATACTGGGGGGGGTCTGAACATTTTTTAAAAATTGTTTATTATTTTAATATAAAAACACTGTTATTATCAAAGAAAACCTAAACCTCAATTTGAAAATGAATTACGCTAAGTGTTGGACTTTCAAGGTACTACCTTATTTTCAGACGATTCAACTACTTAAAAAATAATTAAATCATAAAATACATAATTTTTATTGCTTGATAAATTGCAGCAGTCTAAAAAAGGTGGTATTTTTCGTTGTTAATTTTGCGCCCTCTTTGTACCAGCGCCCTTGGCAGAAACACATCTCGCCACCGCCTAGCTACGGCCCTGGATGTGGCGTAAGGAATGTGTTCGCTCTTCTCACGCAGCGGGCCCCGATTCGATTCCGGCCGTAAGATGTTTCCTAGGTAGGATTTTTCTGGGGTTTCCGTAGTTTTTAGATGAATGTTTAGAAACTTGAAGCCCTCTTGTTCCCCAGATACTATCTGGCCGTCATTATCACCTTCATTCCATCCAATGATTGGTGCGACTGGTGTGTCTCGTCTATATGATCGTGTTGTCTCGGAGGTGGCCCCGACATTGGGTTGAGCAATCAGTCGGAAAGGCCTTCCATTTACTTGTTTGATCAATGAAGTATGTATATGGTCCACAGAAACTCCCTCTTCCGACAGGTCGCGGTCCTATATGGCTCGGGTGATGTGGGCAGTGTAAACGACCATTCAATGCAGAGGTAAAACCCAGAGAATGAAGACAAAACTAGATTGTAATAAAAACAATACTTGTAGTTAACGTGATCAGTTAGATCTGAACATAATTTTCATTACCTTAATAGGAAGATTAACAGCCATTCTTTTATAACATACACCTCATAGCAAAAAATAAATAAAACTGCTGATTCTAGTGTTAAAATCAGGTCGGCCTACTACAAATTAAAATGTCTGAATGTACAGGAACGGGGCTTCCATGGTATAATTTTGTTCAAAATTATACTATTTTACAGTGTTAAATCAGAAGTTCAGAAAAGTTTAGGATTGAAGACAAAATTAGTTATTTTAGACTAACAATTAAATTGAAGATTGTAAGTTTCTGTGGTCTTTATGTTTAAAGGAACAAAACTTACACAATTGTTATTGTCTACACAAATTTTCAACCAGCTATTGTAAGTAAAAGTATATATATATATATATAAATTTTAAAATAGAGTACAGTGTGTCACATCCATTGCAAGAAACATGGAAAGGTTAAATTTGCATCAGATTGAGTATTCTGATCATGCTGTAACTTCTTATGCAATACTGTAGTAATTGAATTCTTTGGATGCAACTAATATTTCATGTTAAATAAAGAAGGAACTTGGTTTTTATGTATACCTGTCACATCCGTTACACTGCAAAACATATATTTTCTAAAAATTGAAATAAAAATGATGCTAAATACCTACTTGGGCAGGTAACGTTAGCCTTAATGTACCAGTGTAGTATTCTAAAATTATATTTATTCAAATATTTTAATAGATTTTGAAGCCAATGTAGAACTAAGCGTAGAGGCAGGTGTCATTTTTGTCACATCCGTTCCGCAATATAATTAGTTATTTACTGTAATTTTTCAGAGCAATAATAATGAAAATTCACATGATTGCAAAGGGGGCCACAAAGTAAGTAGGCAAGTATTAAACATTCTAAAAATTTATTTACATTTTTAGGTAGATTTCGAAGAAAAATCTACCTATTGCAATCGATACCATCTCATGACTTTCGAAAAAACTCTTTCATATCTTTACGTTTTATGCCTCCCTAAGTACGAAACCAAAGCCCGTTCCAAAAAAATTGTTATATTTTTATATATATATTTATGTATATATTTATATCTTTACACGCCAGCGGCCGTAATTTTGAAGATATTTGAACCAAATTTTATTACGTTATTTCTAGGCCCAGTAGTTCGGACAGGTTCGTTAATGAGCTAAATTAGCCCAAGGGGGGAGTCGGGGGAGGGGGTTGAAATATTGAAAAAATTATATCTTGGCCCCTATGAAGTATAGAGGGGAACTTTGCTTAAATAAATTAGAGTACTCTCTATGGAGTTCACAGTAACACCAACGATTCGGGGGTTTTGGGGGTACGAGTGGAGATGGGGGATGGAAATTAGAAATTTTTGAAGCCACGCCTTCTGGGGTATCGTTGAAAAGCTCTTGATGAGTACTCTACAAACCAATAGCTAGTTTCTTGATAGTTCTCAAATAAGGCGTGATTTTAATGTTTGAAAAAGTGCTCTTTCCTCCTTTTTGCAGTTATTATTGCGGGTTTGTCATGCCAAGGCTAAAGAAGAAGACTGTTGTGCAGCGACAATAAATTAAACCAAAAGCACTTCGAAATCTACCTCAGCCTGCAGGGATTTTTTTTTTTAATTAGCTGTTACCTCGTGTACAGGTCACATCCGTTACTAAAAGAATGGCTATTAAGGGAATACACTCCATTATAAGTGCACTACAAAATTTGCTTTATCATTTCATCTTCTCAAAATCGAAACAATTAGAATAGCCTGATAACTATTTTGGTTCAGGAGTCAAAATATTCTATTATGAAATAAAACAGTCTGAGAATTGACTCTTTCTAGAATGTAGACATTACTGGCATACACTAACTCTGACCGGACACCCTGAACTGCTTGCTCATACCGGAAATGTCAGCAAATATTCTCTGCAACATTGTTGCATCAGCGCCTATTCTGCACCTGTAGCAAATCACTGCATTCCTTGTCACAATCCTGCGTTGAAAAATATGTTACATTCTCTCCGTAGCTATCGATGAACTATTTATGTAATAATTTGGAAACTTAGCTGAGCTGTGACCTATATTAGTGGGATTAAGGAAGGACTGAAGTGGATAAACAAACATCTTTTTGCATTATTTCAGAGCCTCTTAGTGTACGAAACACATTTGTGGTGTAGGGAGTTTTGATGTGCTAAAGGAGAATATATAAACTAAAACAAAACAGTTCATGAATATTGTAAGCCACTGTTTGCAATGCTTAAAATACTTTCAGTCTATATGTTATTATTTAAATACCAGACACTAAATATATGCTCACTCTAATTTCAATCAGTGCAGTTCAAGAACACATATTATCTTGTTAAATACAAGAAACAATTTTGAGTTATACAAACATTATTTCCAAAGAAACATGTTTTTATAAAGGCGCTGAATTCGACCTGACTTCGGTGATCAGGTGTTAGTAAGCTCTCGTCGTTCTCGTCTTTTGCGATAGATGGTAGCGAAATCGAAGCTTCTTTGGTCGTTTTGACCCCAAACCAAGGGAGTTTAAAGCAAGAAATGAAAGCAATTTAATATAATATTAAAATTAACATGAACAGAATTGATTCTACTTTAAATACAGGTTGTTTACTTTGCAGTTTGATTTGTTACTCGTTCCGTGTTCGATATTAATTGATACGACTCCTGTGTTTTAATGAAAATCGTACTTCAGTGGAACAAAAGCTAACATTACCTTATTGTAACCATATGATGATACTAACAAATCTTATTTTTCTTTTGGCTGTAGTCAGAAATCGTATTGCTGCAGTCTAGAATTATTTTATACAATCAACACAGTCCATTCCTCGTCTGCATCTGGAAGTGCCATTTCACTGACATCTTTCACTTCTATTTTTCTTCACTTGAATCTTACATAAAACATTTGCATGAGTCACACACACCTCATATCTAGTGATCGATCCGTCATTTCGACGGTATTAATTTCATTTGTAATGTCTCTAGCAGCAATTCTAGGACCAGGAAAACGTTTCACATTATTTTTATTTCTATTTTAGATGTCACTATGTTAAACGATTTAGTGTCTTTGCACTTCGTCTGGATCCACATTCCTCACATTGTGCTTTAAATGATGCGGTAACACAACTTCTCACTAAGAAAGATGTAACAACAATGGAGGAATAGCTAGAAGCTCGAAATTTTAAAACAAAAATAAGACGGCTAAACAATATTCCGTTTTACGTTGGCGCACTTTATAAATAGGCACGAATGTAAAGTTACAAAAGTTTCATGAAGAGAATGATAAGTCATAACCAGGGCCCGGATTCTGATGACCTAAAATTGTTTAAAAAATGACCTATATAGTGACCCTAAATTTTAAAGAAAATGACTTAATAATTGTAAAGAATTACATAAAAACTGATATTTTATTTATAAAAAAAAATATTGTACGCACAAGTTATAGACTAATTTGTACATAATTCTAAAAACTGTGAACGTAGAAGGATTTTGTAGGTCTAAAAACTATGTTCTTGATTGGAGCATTTGAGAAGAAAAGTAAGAAAGTAGTTTTTAAAATAGGTCCTACAAAAAATGTTGCAACATACTAACCTAGTAATTTATATTATCCTATGAGAAAAAAATACGACAAAAAAGTTAATATTAGCCCAGTCAAATGTTACAAAAAAAACGTGTGAACTTACATTAAATGGAGTATTAATGATTTTTGGAGGGGACTTTAGGACCATTACTGGGATCACAAATCCAGATTTGCAACCCTCAGAAACCTGTGCTCGCTGAATGGCGGTCGAAATAAACCGGTTTTTTCGGACTTCTTTCGGTTTTTCGACAATATCTCCTGAACTATGCGTTTTTTGGAAAGAATATTTCTTAGCTTTTTTAAAGTAAATTAAATTGTCTAAAATATGAGACCAAAATTGTTTTTGTAAGTTATATAGTTACCGAGATAAGATTTTTCAAAGATTAGCCTTTTTTTCCAAAAAGTTAAAATGTTAAGTTTTCTTCGTGTTTCGAACTGAATACCGGCAAAATCATATGTCCTACAGAAAAATCAAGAGAACAAAATTTGTAGGAAATTTAATAAGCTTTAATTTGAGCTATAGCTGGTTCTTGTAGCTCAGATAGTCTCGTCATAAATGACCAAAACCGAAAATATGAAAAAATGCTTTTTTGGGTGAAAGTTGAATAACATCGTTTCCTCCACCAACACCTTAACTTTTTTGGTAACATGTTGGCGGATAATGTCTTATAACTGTGTATAGAAACTATTTGTGTGTATATGTGTCTATGGGAGATGGATTTTGCCATAAAAAATATTTAAGCAGCATATATTATTAAAATGTATTTACTTTTAAACTAACAGGCATACTTAAACCATGTGTGATGAGGTTCCTGGTATGGGATGGTATGGGACCTGGGAAGTCGAGGGTGGGGTGATGTCTTCATCCTTACTTGAAGAACTGTCATTCTGGGGTGTGAGCACATTGCATTTCAGCCCAGTTTTGCGGCAGCTGCAGCCCCCAGCACAGCCCATCTTGCACTTGCACGAGATCAGTAAATGTTGCAGAAGGGTTTGAGGGACTGGTTCACCTTCCATTGCAATTGGAGTAAGCCCAACTCGTCCAACTTCCACCCCAATCCGTGAGTTTTTTCCACCCCAACCACTTTTGTACCTCCAAAAAAGTAGAATGAAAGTTAGTTATTCTATAATATTTCAAAGTATACACATGGTGTACAATGAGAGTATATAAGTGAACAACGAAATTTAAGAACATAATGATAGGAAATGTACATAGACATACCAATATGCATGATATTTTGCAGCATCTGTGGTTGGTGCCAAACGGGCGAGGTTGACTTTGGCTGTCAGGTCGTTGAGGGTGGTGTCAGTCGCTCCTTCATAAACTGCGACGAGATACTTCTCCCCAGCTGTAGCTATTTCATCGTGACTCACATCTGGGTGGAGGAAGACTTCTGCTTGCCTGAATAGTGCTGGGTTCTTGAGGAAAGTTTGACAAATTTGGTTTTCCCCTGCCTGAAAGGGTCCCGGGACAGTAATAAGAATTTCCGTTGGTGAACGATGTAGATGAATATTGGACCGTCTGGCTCCCCTCTTCTGGAAGTAGATGTATTTTTTGGAATTCAAACCAACTAATAATACAAGCAGGTCCACATCTTCCACAATGATTACAACCTTCTCAGAAGAGTCAGCTTTGGTGAGGCAGCTCTAACAATGTCAGCGTCAGCGTTCTCTTCTGTCACTACAACACCGTGCTGCTCAAATCCAGTTATCAGTAGCTCTATCAGCCTATGGTTATTAGTGTCGTTCGATAAGAACTTCTCTTGTGTGATGTTGATGGTAGTTGAAGCTGATAGGACAATGTCACTGCAGTTGAGGGCGGAGTATCGTCTAAGATGTTCGGCGCTTTTGGTACTTTTTTGAGAGGCGTCCTCCGGGTATCCATCGAAGACAATGGGTTACATCTGTCCCAAAATGGTTTTTCACAAAACGAATGTAGCCGTCAATGATGGTCTTCACTGATGCGTTTTGATGCCACACGTATTTTTGGAGCAAGTAGCCACCATAGAGCACGATGTGGATATTGGCGTCTCGGGAGATGTTAGTAGTGAGGGATGTGAAACACGAAAATAGAGCTGCCTTAGTTCCCTTCCTCACTCCAGCGTCGTTGAAAAGAGGCATTGCGTAAGGGGGCAATTCATACTTGCAGTGGGCTTTCAACTCTGCGTCGGATTTTTATGGTAATGCTAACTCGCTGAAATATTGCGAGAGGGTCAACTTCAATCTTCTTATTACTGACTTGTATGGAATTATTGACACTTGCCAAGGTAACAACTTGCAACGAAGGTAACAATTTTGTCTTTACGTTTGAATCCAACTTTCCCAAATGTCTGGTTTTCTATATTAACCACTCCTTCTGTTCCCAGTTCCTTCGCAATTTAACAATTGACTTCATAGCCTCCAACAATCCCGCAGCTAATAGAAACTATTTTGTCAGTAACGGGGAACTGATCTTGTGCAAGTGCAAGATGGGCTGCGCTGGGAACTGCAGCTGCCGCAAAACTGGGCTGAAATGCTCAGCTTTGTGCGCTTTCTGCAGGGGAAAAATTCTGCCGAAATGTGCCCACACCCCAGAATGACAGTTCTTCAAGTGAGGATGAAGACATCACCCCACCATCGATTTCCCAGGTCCCATACCATCCCATACCAGGAACCTCACACATAGTTTAAATATGCCTGTTGGTTTAAAAGTAAATTCCTTTTTTTTTCCCTGCAAAATCATCTCCCATAGACACATATACACACAAATAGTTTCTATACACAGTTATAAGACATTATCCGCCAACATGTTACCAAAAAAGTTAAGGTGTTGGTGGAGGAAACGTTGTTATTCAACTGTCACCCAAGAAAACATTTTTTCATATTTTCGGTTTTTGTCATTTGTGACTAGACTATCTGAGCTACAAGAACCAGCTATAGCTCAAATTAAAGCTTATTAAACTTCCTACAACTTATGTTATCTTGACATTTTTTTTAGGACATGTCATTTTGCCGGTATTCAGTTCGAAACACGTAGAAAACTTAAAATTTTAACTTTTTGGAAAAAAAGGTCAATCTTTGAAAAGCCTTATCTTGGTAACTATATAACTTACAAAAACGATTTTGGTCTCATATTTTAGACAATTTAATTTACTTTAAAAAAGCTAAGAAATATTCTTTTCAAAAAACGCATAGTTTAGGAGATATTGTCGAAAAACCGAAAAAGTCCGAAAAAACCGGTTTATTTCGACCGCCATTCAGCGAGCACAGGTTTCTGAGGGTTGCAAATCTGGATTTGTGATCCCAGTAATGGTCCTAAAGTCCCCTCCAAAAATCATTAATACTCCATTTAATGTAAGTTCCGATGTAACATTTGACTGGGCTATATACTGTATGTAAATGCATGAAAATGACTAAATAAAAAAGGAAATGACACGAAAATGACAAAATATAATGACGTAAAATTGAAGTAAATGCCCTAAAAATATAAAATTGCTTAAAATGACAAAAAATTACCTAACAAAAATGCATTTCTATAATATAGGGACAATGATTAGGATTCCCCTGCAATGTCTAAGCAGCATCAATAAAAAGATGACATGTCATTAAAATCCGGGCCCTGGTCATAACGCAAACAGGTAACAGAGAAAGTAAGATCTAAATATTAAATAGTTGTACGTACTATCTTAGGCTAAAATAATGTAACAATCAGATAGGCCTAGGTTTACGCGCTTGTTGACCTGTCTGATCATGCGCAGCATTGCCTCCGTTCTTGGACTTTAAAAGGAGATAACGGTGCGCCATTATTTCTTGACCAAGACTAGGATACTGAACAAAACGAACGCTTTCATATGAAATTTATTTAGAAGTATCATCAGCACACGTAGATAATCTGCGGATGTAAGGTAGCCATTGCAATGTGATAAGTAAATGTATTATAGTCAACCCCCAATATAATGCCCCTCTTTACAGTGCCACCCTTGCACTGCGCCAATAAATTCAAGTGAACGGATCTTCTCCCATATAAAATACATAAGAAACCTCGTTACTGTTCCAATTCTTTTAGTGCCAGTGAGTATTAAGACAAGATTTATACATAATATAGCTTGCAGTGATTTTTTTTCAGTTGCAGAATTTTCTACTTAAGTATATTCACTTCCCCTATAATTAATCTTTAAATTGTACATTGAGCTTGATACTTATAAACTGTCGTTCTATCCGCTACTACTTTCCTCAGCGTGTTTAATTATTTAAATTCAATTAATCCTCTTCTGAAGTCTCTAAACTTGTGGTATGGGAGTTTTCATGGAACCCACCATCGCTTCTCCTTAAAATATTCCGGAACATTCGTGATCTTGAAGTGAGTCATTCCGTCTATTTTGCTAGATTTGAGGAACAAGAGCGTAAACATAAAGAATTACAGTAAGGGATGTCTGAAGATGAAGTCACGTTTCCGTCATGGCGGCCCACTTCCGGTCCGAGCAGCCTCTGAAACAGGTTAAATAAAATTAAATGATTATACATGAAAGTGAAGTTGTGAACAGCGTACCGGTACTTCGAAAACAAGCAAGAGAAACGTGCTCCTAATAGCTGTATTAAAATTTTTATAACATTGTGGTCAACCACACACATTAATATCTTTTCCGAGTAAAGAAAGCGAAATATGTGGAAGGTAAAGTCTATCCCTCCCATGGCGAGGTAGAGCGACCACCATAATCATTCTCAAGCTGCTATTAATTTCCTCACCCGTAAGTTAGGCCCTAGTTCAAACCGACCGTTATAATGCAGTAAATGTGCGATTAGCTTGCAGTTCTCCGCAGTGGCGTTTGTTCGTTCAACAGTCTCTCTCAGAAAATTATCTCAGATGTTTCTTTTTCCTCCACTTATTTCAAGTCCACAGCTTGTTAACCTCAGCATAGTTTCTTGTTCGGATGTGAACCTTTACCAGGAATGTTAGTGGAGGGTTATGGCTGAAGCTAGGAATTTTAGGTGCAAGAAAGTGCTTTATTTTAGTCGTTAAGGGTGCTAGAAGGGGTAATTTTGAATTACGTATTGATATAAACATTAACAAAACGAATTCATATATAATTACACAAAATTCACTCATATTAACGTGTATTTAAAAAAAAATGTGCCTAAAACAAGTCCTAGAACACAATAATATTAAAATCACGTGTCCAGAAAACAGTCCAAACACATAACAATTTAATGAAATTTTCACTGAAGCTATATCTTCGGTCAATAAGTAAATACTCGGTAGCCTATGTGTAGAAAAGGAACGTTCAGCTTTTTTTTTTTAAGGAAGGGGAAAAAAAGCTGTGCATACTTTGTTTCTAGTCGATAATTTAAATTGTTTAGTCAACATCCTCAACATCAGCCATTGAGAATGGTGCTAAACACGGAAGCTGAGGGCAACAGGAAACGGAGAAACCCTAGGAAAGAGGTGGATTATTGGTGTTCAGAAGAGCATGGCTAGTAGAGAATAAAGACGCACAAAATTGAGAACTGTGGAGAAAGAGTGTATGGGTTGAAGGAAAACTATTGTATTGTAAAGAATATCAAAATAGAAAAAGATAGGGTGTAAAAGGTGGCAAAGGAGCAAAAGGTATTTTAAAAGTGCAAAAAGGTGCTGTGTTGAGAAAAGGTGGAAAAAACGTGATTTATTTGGGAAAAGGTGCAACAAGAACATACTTACGGGTAGGCTTATCATTTAATGATTCCTTTGCAAAACAAGCTAATTGGGGAGTTTTAATAGCAAATAAAAATTAAAGTGCAGGACCTAAAATTCCTTACTGGCTGGGCTCACAGCTAGAAGGACTAACCGTTAATTTGGTCGGTCACTTCGCAATTGCTTGCACCTTCTTTCTGTTTTGTCTAAATGAGTTCACTCCTTGTTACTTTTGTTAAATTCCTTAACTTGATGTTCCCTCGAAATGTAGGTTTGAAATTTCATTAGTTCCGGGAATTTTCAGTACAATTTTGTTGATTCACTATTAATTTCCGCTGCCTAACAATATAAACAATAAATTTTCGCTATAAGTTTTGTAATTATTAACAATGGTAGTGACTATTCGATATTAGGCCTATTTTACAGAACACCACCATTATTCCCTATAAATATTCCGGTTGCTGTGTTGAGGAAACTGATACCGTTGTCTATATAAAACTTGTCAGATTGGAGGATGTCATACGCGAAATTAGACACCACATTAACTCTCTACCCTCCAACTACTATCACTACGTGTGTAACAACATATTTTAAAACTGTGCCTTTACTGTCAGAAAAAAAAAATGGCTTAAAATGTTTGCTCGTTAAAATGACTGATGCTGGTCTTACTTCAGAAGTCTTAATGTTAAAGTGTCCATATTTCGAAAAATCCTAGACAAGTCCTACTTGTCACATTTTTTACAGCATAAGGGAGGATTTTTTATTGAGAGGAAATACTGATCCTTTTCATTTTTTTTATCCATTATATTCTATGAAGTATCCATTTTAATTAGTTTCTAAGAAATATATACTACATAATATTGCTTCTTTTCTTTTAACAGTACGTTGGTGTAGCCAATCTCTGTACAGTACGTATCAGATTAGGTAACGTAATATTGTTTAAAAATGTTGCTGCGTAATCAATGAAAAGTGCAACAGAAGAAGGTATAGCATAAACTTAAATTATTCATGACATCGTTACAGCATTTGAAGGCATGTTTATCTGAATATCTGGGATGTACAAAATACTTAGATGAACATTTCCCGAAAGTTTTTTTTTAAATTGTGTAGGCCTACCTTATCTCAGTTTCTGTTAGCCTACTCAGAATTTCTTCAAACTTTCAGGAACTGTTCCGAACATCCAAGCGCATGATTTAACACAAGATTTAAATGAAATATAGCCCAATATTGTTGTCGTAACCCGCGAAAATGACAAATGACTTTAAATGTAAATTTTATTGTTTCCAGATTTTTAATAATACGTGTTAAAATAATGTGATGCTATAAAAATGTTCATTTCTGTACTGCCAACAGTTTTCTGAGTCCGGAACTTCGGATCCTAAAAATGTTAATATCAGTTTGAAAACTAAAACGTAAAATCAGTTAAATCAGTCACAACCTATCGGCCGAGAGCACGGGCAGTGGCAGACGACGTTGCAACAATGCATTGATCCTCTGAAACGTGATAGGGTGGGCGGCTAATTATAGCAAAAACTTCTCTCGTATAATTAACAGGGATCATTGATATTATATCTCACTGTCATTTCTTATTTGTCATGTTATTTTTCTTGTGTATTATTTCTTTGCTTTACTGTTTCGAATTCCTAGATAATGTGATTACCAGGGCCCGGATTCTGATGACCTAAAACTGTTTGAAAAATGACCTATAAATGACCATGAATTTTAAAGAAAATGACTTAATAATTATAACGAATGACCTTAAAACTGATTTTATTTATAACAAATTATTATTGTACACTCAAGGTTATAGACTAATTTGTACATAATTGTAAAAAACTGTAAATGCAGAAAGGATGTTGTAGGTGTAAAACGTTGTTCTATGATATTGATTGGAGCATTTGAGAAGAAAAGTAAGAAAATTGTTTTTAAAGTAGATCCTACAAAAATGTTGCTTTATACTAACATAGTAATTTATTTAAATATTACCCGTGGGGGAAAAAAAGACGAAAAAAGTTAATATACTCAATGTAAATTCATGAAAATGACTAAATAAGGAAGCAAATGACACGAAAATGACAAAATAATTACGTAAAATTGAAATAAATGCCCTAAAAATATAAAATTCTATAAAATGACAAAAATGACCTAATAAAAATGCATTTTTATAATCTAGAGGCCATGATTTATCTTCAAGTTGGCAATGTCTATGCAGCATCAATAAAAAGATATTTCATCAGAATCCGGGCCCTGGTGATTAGGCCTACTTACTGTACACAGGTTCATTCCATTGCATATTAAGGGTAGCCTAAACATCATTATCGTTAAATGTTGACCATTGTGCTCTATATTTCTCTAAAAGAATCTGACAACCCAAGACTAGATAATTCTCCAGGGGGCAAGGGGTTAAGGTAAGATGTTATATAGCAGATTTATTACCAGTGGAGATGCAATTGCAGGATACGAGATATACCGTTCAAGGTGGAATACGAACTATGGAAAGTTCCTAGAAGGATTCATTTGAATAAGAGGCGAGGGAAGGGTTTTGTAGCCTTTAGAGGCTAAACCTGCTTAGAATTAACGTTTTCATACCCGAATTTTGATTTAGCAGTTAAATTCAGTTTTCATATTATATAATTCAAGTGGATTAAAATTCTGTAGATTTTGAAATTGAGAAACTTTGAAACGTTTTCAGTCCTCTTTGCGCTTTTATTTTTTTTTATTGTTTTTTTTTTATTTTTTTATTTTTTTTTTTAGAAGGCACTTATAAACATTTGGTGAAGAAAACAACTTCGCAAAATTTGTTACTTTTTTAGACGTAATGACCTGTTTTTAGCCTATGATGGAAGACTGGCAGCGCAAGGGTTAATTCAATATAAACCAGTTAAACCAATACCGTTTGTACAGAAGCAGGGCATAGGTCTTTCCTCGCGAACTTCATTATTATTTTCATGCACTTTTAGAACCATAGGATCGCGATATTATCTTACCATTCTTCCCTTCATTCCCATCATATCTGCAAGGATCCTCAAATAGTGAGATGTATAGTGGGCAAAACAATATATATATGCGGAATTTCTGGTTTTGTCTGGTTAATTCCATCACCACTGCCATCACCATCAGCATGATCGTAACCTCCAACGTCACAAGTCTTAACCATTTCTAGGCTTATGTAAGCGGCCGTGTGCAATGGAAAATGTGATGTGAGATTTGGGAGCCAATTCGGATGACTTATTTTAATCTGGGATCCATTTGGAAAGACCGATCTAATATTATCTTTTTTAAAATTGTATTTATCGAAAAGTCTATCTTATGTAAAGTTATTTTTTTCCCTTTCGATTAAGCCAGTTTAGGACCACGTGAAACAGTTATCTTCTTCTTGTCTTCCCAAAACTTCTTCATTCTTTCGCGATGTTGTTGTTTCCGTTCTTCCGTTCATTTACTTCCAGTTTTCTTCTTGGGTTTCCCTGGAAATTCGCCATCAAATATTGCTTTCCTAAACTTTTCTGTTTTTGATATTGAGTAATTTCAAATCTTCTTCAACTTCCTTGAAAAATGCTGGTTTAGTTTTTTTACTTACATAGTGATCAGAAATTTGTTTGGTCAGTTATCTATTATTATTATTATTATTATTATTATTATTATTATTATTATTAGTTTTATTATTATCAAATTATGAAATTATTCGTTTTCGGTTGTTTCTATTCGAAACAGACGGACAGATGGATCTCTTTATTAGAAATGATTTTCTTATCATGAACACTCGAAGCTTGTAGGCCTACCTCTTGCAAGAATTTTATAATTACGTTACTGTTAAATTTCAGGGCCGAATACTTCCATAAGTTAGTTGTGAGTAAAGTAAGCAAAAGGGATAACATCAAATTGTTAATAATATTATGTAAACGAATACAGTAGGTCACCATATTTCCTCACTCTACTGGGAGAAAAACTAGTGTGAAATACTCGCATGGTTTTCAGTTACCACTATTTATTACCATTTAGAACCCTGTAATCATCTTTTATGAATAAAACATAAATAATATATTAGTACTGGCTACTGAAAGCAGCCTGCGTAACTGTTTCCAGTTGCAAACTATTTTAAAAATACAGTGTAAAGCAGCTGTGACTAACCGGCGCGCAGCGCGGCCGGAGGCGCCCTTACCCTCGTCCCTCAACGTTAATGTAAATGCTACAATGTTGTCTTTATTATGGACACTCAATTTTGCTTTATTTTAAATTATCATTCTTGTTAGTGCACATGGGATATGGGAAACGAAACTTTCGGATTACCCAACGAAACCGAATTAATTGATATATTTGAAGGGCGTAATTCAATGAGGGCATAATTCAATGAGTGCATATGGCACAAATCTTTAATTTTGAGTTTTTGACATTTATGTCTTCTCCTCATATCTCTTAAGTACTCAATGAACTATTTGTACTTGTGCCGTAAACCTTTGCTCAATTATAAGAAAAGACCTGTTCTCCCCCCCCCCTCTCTCTCTCTCTCTCTCTCTCTCTCTCTCTATCTCTCTATCTCTCTATCTCTGTCTCTCTCTATCTCTCTCTCTCGCTCTTTTTTTTAAGTTTATTAACGGCATGTTAATAACGGCAGAAAGGTCCTGTGAGACTGCAGAATCATTCTATTTCATAACCGTTCCATACAGGCGTTATTGAGGTGTGTTTATCAACTGTTTTTATTTTCCGCAGTGCTACCATCCAAACAAGTGTTTATAAAAACTGAACTTGCATTTCTGAACTGTAACTTCATACAAAATATATTGCTTTGCTTATCACCTATGGCAGCGTTTCTCAGCCTATGGTCCGCGGACCACTGATGGTCCGCGAAGATGGTGCAGATGATCCGCAGACAAGTAAAATTTTTCACATATTTCGTTATAACGACCTATATTTAATACCCCAAATATTAAGAATATAAGCCTTCTTCTAAAAATGGGATGTAAAATTAGGGGCCCGTAAAATGTTTTAGGCATTTTAAATGTCCTCGGGTTCATAAAGGTTGTGAAACGCTTATCTATGGTATTAATGACGATACTGGTATTCATTGGCAAACATGTGATTGTCAATGCATAATACAGATTTTTACTTAAATAAAGTAAAAACAAATAATGTGATACAAAGTTAAAAGATTTTGCTGTTGTAAAAGTACTTCAGGTTTTGTTTAACATGTTTAGGTACCTCTAGTTGTAAAAAATATTAACACACCCTACCTTGTAAATTTTCAGAACACTAACTTAGCCTGTCCTTCAAAAATATATGTTATAAAATTAAACTTTAAATCACCTACTTGTGAGTGGTAACATTGTTTAAAAAAGATTTCTCGAAACTTTGCCGTTGTGCCTTACGCCCTTAAGGAATCAGTCCCGTCATTTGATTTCCTCAACCTATGTAAAAGAAATTCACTTATTTTTCTCCCTAAATATCTAGTTTTAAAACACATTCTCACTTTCATAACACGTCACAAAGTGCCTCCTCACCTTTCATTTACATTAGCATTCATACTGCTAATCTTTCGAACTTCTTTCAACTACTAAGTGGTGTATTATTCACTTTAAATGTTAATACCGTATTTTATTTAACGAGGAATTTCACAGAATAATATTCTGGTCTAGACAACCAATTACAACGTCATAAATCAATTACGCCTATCAATCCTCTAAAACTGTGGTTCCCAACCTTTTTCAGCTGGCGACCCACCTTTCCTTATCGGAATTCCTCCACGGTCCATCGGTCCATGGTGGAGTAAAAAACCTTATTTGTATCGTATCCCTTCCTTATGTATATATAATTTATCATCAAATATTGCAAATATATTAGCTTATATATGCTGTTTTGAAGATACAGATTGATTATTGATAAACAATTTGTGTTCTGATTTGAAAATGGTTGACAAAATATAAGCACTTTGTAGCAAAACAGTTATTTATTTAACAATAAATATATGTTTAGAATATATGCAACAAGTGGTTATATACTAACAAGTGTTCTTAGGTGACGATAAAAACTACAATTATAAAAGTACACAAATAACCAAGAAAACAATCAAAACAATTTGATTTTTTCGATTTTTCTGATCCTTTTTGATGGTTTATTCGATGGTTTCTGATAGTTTTAGGATCGAGTCGCGACACACCTGTAACCCTTGGGTTGGGAACCGCTGCTCTAAAACCATAAAAAATAACAGAACAAGAACCACAAAACACTTTTAATGGAATTTTAAAATTTTTACTAATTTGGTCCAACACCCAATACACTCAAGGTTGATCAGCTGATCATAATACTGTTATCAATGAGGCACTTAACATTTTTGTGTTCATTGTCACTGCTTTTTCACTACATAATTCGATCAATCGCTCTTTTGGGTTCACATT
The DNA here is from genome assembly GCA_964059195.1 of Ectobius pallidus. Taxonomy (NCBI): domain Eukaryota; kingdom Metazoa; phylum Arthropoda; class Insecta; order Blattodea; family Ectobiidae; genus Ectobius; species Ectobius pallidus. The sequence continues at coordinate 680,722 of CAXKWD010000011.1, read as the reverse complement.
TGTAATTCATGCATTTGTAATGTAAATTGTCCATGCAAAGACAGGTCCTGTTTTAACTCTATCGTTTGGCATTTCGTCTGTTTGTTAATTTGTTTGTTACGCATTCACAAGCAAAAGCGTTGTTCGATTTTCTTCCAGTTTGGCATAAAGGTTCCTTGAAGTCTATAGCCTACATTCGACGTATGTGTAATAATTTTTGTTTTATTCCGTTTGAAGATGGTGGCCATTTTAATGATTTATTTTCATATAATTATTAGCTTCATCAATTCTAGCGAAACTGTTCATGTTATAAACATTTTAAAACTACTTCCAGATTTTAGTGTTTTTTTTTTTACAACTTTGTTACATTTCGGACGTAAATCTCTTGGGTTTTAAGCATTTCGTCTGTCTGCCTGTAGGCTAAATTTCTTCGTTTCGCAGTATCCCCCAAACATCATCCTATGTGGCAGAAATCTCCTTGAAAAATCAGTAAATTAATTCAGGATAATGTTATTTAAATTTTTGTTTCTGTCTTAATGCCAAAATTTTTCTTATAGTGTAATTTAGAAAATTATCAATCTAATTTTGTATTCAATTTTCTATTCAAGATTAACTTGTAACTTAATTGTAATTAATTTAGTTTTAGGTTCAACTATCTTCTATTTAATTATAAGTAACTTAATTGTATTTTTAACTGTAATGTTTTGACTGGCAAAGCGGAAGAGAGGGCCAAATGGCCTTAGCTCTGCCAGGATAAATAAACGAATTATTATTATTATTATTATTATTATTATTAAGAACGACGTATGTGGAAGGATTTTAATTTTTTATTAAGTTTCAAGATAGTGGCCCTATCAACTGATGAAGAGCAGATCTTAGTCTATAATTTTTGGACGCGAGGTTCACTGTTCACAGAACTACTAGTAAATAATAAATTCACATAAAGAAACAAAAACAGAATGAATTTGTGAACATGCCATCTAACGCACATCACTCACTGATGTTTTATGTGTCGACAAACGGGATTGGCTTGTTAATTAGATTCATTATAAATTTGTTGTTGATTTAATTGAAACGAGTAAGGATTTTTTTTATAAGTGCAGATCTGTGCGATAATCCGTTGAGCTATATTCTAAAATGATATAAGATCCAAGTTCCGTGCCTTCGCAATTTATAGACTTCATTTATGATGGCAGAAGGCATTTTTCGTGACTGTGCAGCAAGAGACACCGTTGGTACAAGATTTCTCCTTCGCTTTCTTCTTAGGTTTCCTGTAATTTATTGCAATCATAAGATAATCATCGTCCATATCCAATATAGGCCTATAGTCATTTTGCTAGACTTCTTTTCAGTGCATAGAACCAAACATATAAACTGTGCTTATCATATTCTGCAGTGCAAAATTGGGTACATACGAGGGGGTTAAAGCCAAAGTGATGTTAGTAATGTTTTATGCATTTAGAGAAACATACGGTTTTGTTAGATGCATTATAATAATCTCTCCTAATATTGTCCTCCCACCTACGTATATATATACATATATAGTGTATGAACATAATAGGACTTACACGACTCTTCCTGCTAACAAATCTATACCGCAACTTTGCATTGCAATTCTTAGGTTAATTTTTTTAGCATGACTTACACCACTTTGGCTTTAACGCCCTAATGCAAAGGAAACGGTTCGTCTAGTATAATCTCATGACTGCGTGGAAATACTTTAAGATTGTTTCGACTCCATACACTTTTCTACTGGAAGTCTTTGAACTGTGACTAAGAAAAATTTGATAGGCCAGTCAGTTGGTTATCTTAGCCGTACTTCATCACACTTACTTGTGGTAGAAGAAGTGTTGTATTTGACCAAGTAAGTCGATTTGAAATTTTCGGCAAAATATATTGAGGTGTCCAAATAAAGTAAGAATATTAAAAAATAGTTGTTCGCCTGTCTTTAAATACTACAGTCTATATCGACAACTGCCGGTCATGAAAACCACCATTAACGGCCGTGGGTGTCGGCATGCTGACCACATGCCCCCAATCCTGCCATCTGTCTACGGGAGATGACGCAGCGGTCGGGTGGTAGGCCAATTCCCTCCAGGGATGTAGCGCCACGGAGTTTGTTTTTATATCGACAACTAAAAACTGTATGAAAATTGAGTGTAATGGTCACGTTATTCACTTTGGAAAATTCAATCCTTCTCTCTCACTAAGCATAATTTTGTTTCAATTAAATTCATTTTTTAACGATTTCCTCGAACATTCAAATGATTTTATGAACTCGGCTGAATATCAGCTTAGACCAACTGAGACCAAAAACTTTAATTATTTTGTTGTAACTGTAGTCACCGAGGGGAATGGTTCACACGCTAGAGTCTGAAGCTAGCATTAATTGGGAGAATGGGAGTTCGGTCCTCGAGACCAGCAACCCTGACTGGTGTTGCCATGGTTTGCTAGGTTTCTCTCAGGCAAGTAAAATCTGGAGACCAATTAAATTTGTATTTTTCCATCAAGTCCTCTCTACAGCGCGTACTGCAAATTTCTCGTTGAAGAAGTGATTCAAGATAGGATAATTAGTAAGAGGCCGGCAAGATCGCCAAATCTTATTGTATATGGTTTTTATTTTGGGGGGAACTTAACAAATAAAGTGTACAAGAATAACTCTCATACTACATAAGTGAAGAACTAAAAGAGAACATAAGAAGAGAAATTGCTCCAATTTCACAATAGGAATTAATGCGTGTGAATGCAAACTTTCATAAAATATGTCAGAAATGTGTGGAGGTAGACGGAGATCATTTTCAACATCTTCTGTAACAAAAATTATTCTAACTGGAGGCCTTTATTCAGAAATCCGTGTGCTTGATTTGAGGTGACTTGTACTTTCGCCTTTACCGGCCGACGACTTGCTTCCAGGCCGCCGCATGGACCGTGCGTTCTTGACACATCTCAAAAATAATATCTCTGTAGAATATTATTTAAAAATTGCATTAAAATACAAAACGATGGGGAGGAAAGGGGACTAAGGGCATGGTGGATAAAAAATGGATACTAGTCCTAAATAGGTGCTAGAAAATTGCCTCTGTTCTCAAGTAGAGACAGCGTGTTATACCGTGGTTTCTTTCACATAAGCGAAAAGAGGTGTGCACCTAAAAATCCAAACCCTCGTCATCAGATTAAAATTTGCGCAGAAAATAAAATAACATAATTATAAGGAAGGCGAAGGAAGAAACAAGCCAGAATCACGGGCATTTTCTAATTTAAAAAATCCGCCCGAACATAAAATTCAGACCGTCAAGAGAGAACATGTCCGGAAAGAACCTGCCGTATGGTAGCCATAACTGTTTTCAATACCAATAATGCAAGGCACTTCTGAAATTTGGATATTAGCATAAATGCAAAGAGACGAGAGTTATGACAGTGTTAGTGAAGCGAATACCACAAGGCGGGGCTGAGTGTGAGAAGTGGGAGTTCCTGTGAGGGTTTTTACTGACTAACCGCAGTCTCACCTTCCAAGTGTTTCTCACACCCATGTCACTACCAGACACTACGTATTAATCTACAGATACATCCTATTGTTTGAACAACGCTTTTAAGCATCAAGTGACGATAAGCTATGTCACATAACTCTTAAGCAGAGGGCGGATTTTCAAGTAATAAAATACTTAAGTATGTAGGTCTACGTGCACTTATCTAGAAAGGAGGAAATTAGCAAAAAAAATAAGCAGAATATGCACCCAAAATAGAATATAATTTCTGTATGCATTAATTTTTGTTCTCTCAATGTATTGGTTTATGAAGCATTAAAAATAACAATTGTATTACTTACTCCTTACTAATCAGCGCTTGCGTCATAGAACAAGTAATAATAATGATGAACTATTGTATTGACATTCATCATAAATTCATCACCAGCCACTCTTCTTGTTACAATAAACAACTATTTTTTTAATTTTTTATGTGGGAAGAGATTTCCTTCTGTCAATAAGATAGTAAATTGTTACCATTTTTGCTCTACATTTGGTTTGGGATGTACTGCAACTTAGGCCTATGACCGTCGCCAGTGTGCCGGAATTTTGTCCCGCAGGAGTTCTTTTACATGCCAGTAAATCTACTGACATGGGCCTGTCACATTTATGCACACATAAATGTCATCGACCTCGGTCGGGTTTAAACCCGCAATACTACGTTTTGTTTGTCCCTAAGGCCTTTCGGTACAAATCAGCGTCTTCAGGGTATCTTGGCTTCTTACCTTTACGTTCATGCTTTATTACTAAAAGTAATAAAATACTGTAAGGTATCTTACCACTGCGGAAACTTATGGGTTGATTGTCTAAAATTAAAAATATATTATGTTTATCATAGGTTATGCAACGAAGTTGTCAGCGAATTTAAAGAATACCTACAGAATTAAGCATTTAACGAATAATTAAACCCACAAAAATGAATAAAACACATCGCTATTCGTGTCATTGTAAGCCAGCCTATGGCGAGACAATCTATATAGGCCTATTATATATTATGAATTTGCATAAATTTACTTTAAAACAAGTTTACTTAGGTGGGATATAATTAAAGTTAAAAAATTAAAACGATAAAATTAGGACGACTGTTCCACTCATATGCCGCTTGTTTGATATTGACCAATAACGTCTAGCAATTCCTCTGATATAGAGCAATCAGGATCGTTTATCTTAGGCTATAAAATGCTTGATATTAATATGAGAAAGTGATTTTACCTGATGAAATGGTCTCGTTACTGGACACGTAAGCATCAGTGTGCAGTGATTAATACGTCGCATGTTGCCATTAAACAGCACGAAAACAGATTATTTTATACAACGTAACTTGTTTGGAAATTGAAAAAAATATAAATGTACATCGATTAAAAACACAACTTCAATTCGCTGCAAGTCAGTTCGTCTTATATGCACAATTGGTAGCACTGATCACAACATGGACATGGTAACTTAAATCGTAACACTGGTCACTACATGGACATGGTAACTTAAATCGTAACACTGGTCACTACATGGACATGGTAACTCGAATCGATTCATGGATGGTTGGTTCATAGTATGCCGTAATCTCGCAGCTGTTAGTTTTGTTTTTCTGTAACAAAGCACGAAAGTAGTTTTGTTTTTATGTAACAAAGCACGAAAGTAATTATTATTTGTATAATTCGTTAATTTTTTATTCATGGAATATTCTTAATAAATCCAACTCGAGTTGACGAGTTTCATCAGATAAATTCCCTCCTGTGCGCAGTCGCTAAACTCGTCAACTCTCGTGGGATTACCTATGATAAAAAATACTTGTTATTCTTAATCAGGAATAAGTGGCGGAAGTGATTCTTGTATACATAATTACCGCTTCGATATTAGCAGGGTTAGGATTTGTAGTTGAGTATCTAACTTATTTTGTAGGGCAAAATAGAGCCTTTTGAAAAAAACTATCTAACTTATTTTGTAGGGCAAAGTAGAGCCTTTTGAAAAAAAAAATCCTTCCGATTGAGAATTAAACTTTTCATTACCTTTTACCCGAATTTAGACCTTTATCTCTCTTACGCTACAATCTGCCCATGGTTATCTACTAGTCAGATTGGCGCAGTCAGTATGTTCCTGACTTTCTGTGCCCAAAACCGCGAGTTTTACATTCCGGCCAAAGTTGAAGGCATTTATGACTGCATAAATGTGGCAGTCCCACACCTGTAGATTTACTTCACAGGCTTGTAAAAGAAATGCGGGACAAAGTTCTGGCACACCGGCGGTAGCCTTAGGCATAAGTAGCACATTACTTTTATCAATCCCATAATATCCGTCATTCACTTTTTAGTACAGGATGTGGAGTTTCCGTCTTTTTACTACTAAATAGCATTAGTAGTGGCATTAGGAGTAGTAGAATTTGTCGAAATTGTTGAAGCAGTCTCTTTTCGTCTTAATCTTTTAAACCAGTGGTTCCCAACCTTTTTCAGCTGGCGACCCACCTTTCCTTATTGGAATACCTCCACGGTCCATCGGTCCATGGTGGAGTAAAAAACCTTATTTGTATCGTATCCCTTCCTTATGTATATACAGTATAATTTACCATCAAATATTGCAAATATATATATATATATATATATATATATATATATATATATATATATATATATATATATATATATATATATAAACAAGAAAACAATCAAAATACAGTTTGATTTGTTTCGATTTTTCTTATCTTTTCTGATGGTTTATTCCATGGTTTCTGATAGTTTTAGGATCGAGTCGAGGTACATTCAAATTAATGTCGCAACAATGTGTTCAATTCAAAATCATATTAATAAAACACTCAAATGGTAAATGTAGTATCTTGAAGTCCAAGAATGGTCTCTGCATTATGGTTGTCCCTACCCCTGTTCGCGTAGAATTCTTTTTTCTTGTTTATATCTAAACAACTGAATAGCAAGTGAAAAGAACACAACTCTAAGATGTATTAATACTAAAACATATTCAGATACCTATGCGCCTGTATAGCGAGTTATCGGGTCGCACCGGGGTCGAGATGTCTTGCAGCGATAGTATCGAGACTCATATCGTCACCGGACACATGCCTTACATAACCTCACAATGTAATCGTGTCTTATGTGCACTTGATATGTCTTCCTACAGCTGTTCTCAATAACTATACTATACTAACTTGTAGAGTTTAGCACTATATAGAGACAATACCGACTTTACACAACTATCCAGAAAGGCCTGAATAGAGTAGCTAGTACTTGTCAGAGAAATAAGTCTATTACGCCAAGTTCTCACCTATATAATGTATCAGAGTCCTGTGCTTAAGGATGCTAAACTTTTATCATTCTATAATATAATAAATGGAAGTGTTTGTCTGTCAGTCTACTTCCGATGCCCAGCCAGATCTACAACACGCAGAGATCTGAAATTTCTATCGTAGATTGGTTGAAGGGTGTCCGGATGCACCTGGAAGCCGGATTTTTTATTTTCGCTTTCGTTCGCGAGTTATGAGCGGAAAAATGTCATAAAACATGATTTTATCCCTACCGAAGCACCAGTTTTCGGTAAAGTATTTAAACTATAAAGTAAATTGAAGGTGAACTTGCTCTGTAGCCATAACAACCGGAAAAAGGAGCTTCGGAAAAATAGATTTTTCACCATAAAGATCAAATTATCGTTCGCTTTGATTTTGTTAACCCGCTCTGCTTGATTCGTTTGTTTATAATGGTATGTGACGCAGACATCTGATTTTTTTACATAGGTAGACGGAAGAGCGATTATGAATGTAGACCCAAATGGGAAAACATTGAACGATTTGGATGGAACTCACTGTGCGGGTTTTTTTTTTTTTTTTTTTTTTTTTTTTTTTTTTTTTTTTTTTAAGGGGGATCCTTTTCCCCGGGTGGCGCTCTAATCGTGAATTGCACCCCGAAGCTGGATTCTTAGCTGTTTAATTATCAATAGTTTTTTATTAATGATACGCGTGTAAGTGTTAAAAAATGCAATGTTTGAATTAGTTTGCTGTTAAATAAATATTGAAATAAAAAACGCTGGTACCTGCTGGTCTCTTTATAAACGAAGCCTATAAATCTAGAACTACTTTATGAACATCCTTTCACCGAAAACAGTGAACATTCTTGTGGGATGATTGGCTCCTGAATGAACACTGGATAACATTATTAACTTTTTCCTCTTTCCTTCTTCAGAGTACAGTAAATTAAAATAAGAAATAAAATTAAGTAAATTAAGAAACTGAAACTGAATTGGAGTAATGGAAAGTCAAGGAGTAGTTTCTTCCCTGCGAGAAAATTCACTGTCGGAGACACAACACAAACATCTGAGAGCAGCTATTACTATCCTTGCAAAGTAGACTATACGCTAGACTATTAGACTGTAATTACAAGACTATAGCAAGCATATTAACATCAAATTCTCTAAGGGGGAAGCATGCAATGTAGTTAGGACGAGTGCTAATCCCATAATCCTACATCAGGATGGATTCAAGATGTGTTGTACTCAATATACAGTATAAATAATTGATTTTACTCGATGTTTTTCCTTAGTTCTATGTTATACTGTTATGAATTTCAGAACCAAAATTTGTTCTGTAGTGGCTTACTAACATTTTTCTTTTACATCCAATACATCATAAGTTACATTGCGGTGTAGTAAGGGTGTACACCAGTGATTACAATCTTTTTACCTCCCTTAAGCTCCGTACAGATCTGCGCTCCTCTTGCGCGCCGTGCGGCACGCGTGCCGCTCGGCACGCAGATGTGTACGGCATTTTGAGGTGCACGCGAACTGCTCGCGTGCCGCTCGCCACGATCCGTCTCCTGTCGGTTTTTTCGACGAACACAAAGGGTTTCTGATTTCATATTTGGACGTGTTTTTGGTAGTTGCGTGCTGCTCGCGTGCATCTCGCTGAAATTATTTCACAGCGCTCCGCTCCTCAAGCTTTACTGTACAATTGGCAAATGAAAAAATTATATGATAGGTTGATGCGAGTCACTTACTCACCTTTTGGGGAAGGATAGGTATACAGAAGCAGGAGCTGAGTCAGATGTTGTGTACGTTACTTTGCACTTTCTGAATTTCTTTAAAATACGCTGGAGAAAATCGATCTTTATGTTTGGCTTCTTCCTTCATGTAGGCCTACTCATAAACATTAGCAATAATCTCGCTACTTTGACTGTGTAGAGTTTCCCCTTTTAGTTTTGACAGTATAGGAGGCATTTTATCACGTTATTAAATAAATAGCATTCGTTAAAACACTTGCATGCACCCGTGCTGCATGAATTATATAGCAGTGAATTGTTGTCTCCAAACAGAGTACAGGAAATTTGACTGTTTGTTTATTGTAACATGTGCTATTTTGCTGACGTGCCTAGCTAGCCCACTGGTCCCTCTCTGAAGGACATTAGTCAAGATTGAATGAGCTAGCTTGTGTGTGATATAATCATGGAGTGGTACGAGGAGAAGATCTGCAGATGATACATATTTACAAATCAAAACCTCTACTGTGGAACCCAAAATATAAGAATAACTACAAAAAAAAATTAAAGGAGGATGCATGGAGGGAAATAGGAATGGAAATAAATACGTCCTCAGAAGAGTGCAAGAAGAAGATGTTATCTATGCTTTCTTGTAACCGGCGAGAGAAAATTAAAGTTAACGCCAGCAAAGGTACAGGAAAAGGTAAGTTATAAAATATAAATAATAACACTGTTTACACACTTTTCAACTCTTGTTTAAAAATGGGTTTGTTTCGATATTTAAGCCGTAGACAAGTTTTGCAATTGAGGACTTTTTTCAAAACTCGTTTTCTAAGCAAAAAACACACAAAATATTAGGCCTAATGATGAAAGCTAGTGGTTCGCAGTAGGTTCGTCGCTCTCCTATGGAACGCAAGAGGAGCGCTGTAAAAATAATTTCAACGAGCGGCACGCGTGCTGCACGGCGCGCAAGAGGAGCGCAGATCTATACGTACCCTTAAAGAACACTTGAGTGGCCAACGCTTTGATGATGATGAAGAAGTCAAGGAAGAGGTGCAAACCTGTCTTATAGTACGCAGGCGGGTGATTTCTACAACACTGGTAGGCCTATCAGTAAGTCGCCTGAAAGACTCCAAAAGTGCTTGGATCGGGAGGGCGATTATGTTGAGAAATAGTTGATAGTTGTCCTACAAAATGAAGTGATTTTTTTTTTTAATACGAGGGTCATTTCAGAAGTCATGGCAACTATTATTTATCAGTCAATAAAACTGCAGGAAACAAAAATCAGGATATACGATTGAAAGTCGTTGGAATGTTCTTCGCAATGCTGGTATAAAATTGGGATCCGGATACAAGGCGCTGTGGGTAAGGGACACTGAAAGATGCGTAAATAGAGATCATTGTTTTATTTGTATTACATATGCACAAAACAGTACGCGCAATACTCGTACTCTTACGAGCTAACAACCTTCAAAATAATCCCCCAAGGCGTCCACACATCTTTGCCAACGATGAGGAAGGCGATGAATACCATCAGCTGTGCGTCTCGTACAAGTGTGTCAAAATTAGCCTACAGAATGTGAGGAAAGTATAAACAATTACTTAGAGTAAAACAAATCTTGGGGGATTATTTTGAAGGTTGTTAGCTCTTATAAGAGTACGAGTATTACGCGTACTGTTTTGTGCATATGTAATACGAATAAAACAATGAGATCTATTTACGCATCTTTCAATGTCCCTTACCCATAGCGCCTTGCATCCGGATCCCAATTTAGTACCAGCATTGCGAAAAACATTCCAATGACTTTCAATCGTATATCCTGATTTGTGTTTCCTGCAGCTTTATTGACTGATTAATAATAGTTGCCATGACTTCTGAAATGACCCTCGTACACGTATTTTCGATTTTTTTTAATGTGGAGACCTTACTTTTTGACCAGCCCTCGTAATTAAAAACAACGTAGCGTTTATTGTGGTAGTAATTTGAATATTAACTTAAGAGAGCTTGACATACGCAGAAGAGCTAATGGTGTGTGTGTGCAGAAATTCTTCTTCTACACGAGAAGTGGATTAGTGTTTCGTTTGAACGTGTTCCTTCGTGTTCCGTAGCATGTGCTTCTCTCAACATGAACATAATGCCACACTCCATGTCCAATGCAATAAACTGTGAATTCTTCTTGCAAGAGCCTGGAACACCAAACAAAGGAATAAAACACATTTTATAGCCCCCTCTCTCGATATGCTCATGTTTCAACAGTAATGAATGTAATAATTGTTCACACTCCATCAATAGCGGAGTGATGCAATAGATTCGCAGAAAACTATACGCATTTGGTCACATCACTTCGAAAACCATTTCTCGTCATCCTAGCTCGTAAACGGATTTAGTTACTGCCTCTATGGTCTGCACCATCGCAGTGGTACTAAACGGACCTAAGCATATACGATCAAATGCTGTCAAAAAATTTACTTTTATTTCATTTTCTAATACCAAGCAGTTCCCATAAAACATTCACCCTTTTTATTTTCTCTACACGTAGCGTGAAGATTGCGTTTTGATTGCAAACAGTCTCCATTGCGGAGATTAGGCCCATATTAATAGTTTCGAATGCGGACACAGTGTATTTAGGAAGAGTCAGTAATATTTCATACAGTAATATTCCATACAGATTGACATTCATAAAACAAAGCATCTATATATATATATATATATATATATATATATATATATATATATATATATATATATCGTGACCTAGCCTAACTACCTAAACTTACGTGATCAGTTAAGCCTACTTGGGACTATTTGGCCTATCGGAGGATGCTTTATGTCACGGAGGCTTTATTTCATGGAGGTTTATCTTTGTGAAATGGTGTCGCAATCAAGAAATCGAAATATTAATAGCGAGAGATTTGTGACCTATTTGCCACCTCACTTATATGGACAGGTGTAAAAAATGCTCAAAACGTTTACCAAAATGTTATTCTGGTATATTGCAGTTTCGACTGTGGGATATTCTTTCGCTCTACTGAAAAATGTATTACACAAGTGGAAAAAAGTGGTTTTATTTTGCGAGTAGGTATGTTTCCGAAACGAGCCACAAATGCGAGTGTGGCAATCCTACAAATAAAATAAAATAATTTTAACATGTGTACCATACTCTAATTTTTAGACAACCGTTGATATTTGTGAAATAATAATAATAATAATAATAATAATAATAATAATAATAATAATAATAATAATACTCATAATAATATTTCACTTATTCTAATAAATGTGCCGAGTAGCAGTATTAGAGAGTCGAGCTTGCCAATACCGCTGCATACACACATTCACATGCGCAAACAGAGGTTATTGATTTTTTGGTGCACGACTGCAAACATAAGGAATGGAGTCGACAACGCATTTCACTCACCAAGTATGACGATTTTTGCTGCACCGTGAGAAATTTATAATCTAAAATGTAATTAACATGTTGGACGACCTCTAAAACTTCGGCTAGACTGCTGCAATATGGGAACCGGAACAGGCGATCCAGCCTAAACCGTGGAGTGAAGGTGGAGAGAATGGTCGTGAGAAATTTAAGATTTAAAGAGGCGCAATGCATTTTAACATTTTCAATTTTCATTAAAATGATCCTATTTAATAATTAAATTGACCACAAATATTCTTAACTAGAAGAGTATTTTCTATGTAATTGAAACCAAAGTTGTTTGCAACGGATTTTTTACATTAGTGCGATGAAATGTTACTTTTAATCCGTGTGTCTTGTGTTAGGTGTTCTATTTTAAGTCAGGCTGTCTAATTTTTTTTCTTATTATTTTTTTTTTTACACAAACGCAACTTTTATAAACACTCTTTTTATTTATATTTCGGTCATTAACAGCCTGTAATGACTTGTACAACTTTTGTTAAAATTTGAGAGAGATGTATCATAAATAAAAATGGCAACTTGTTTTGAAATTCAAAAAGTCCCTCATCATGTACGGTTTATAACCCGAATATAATATTTGAATTCTGATTCTTTTACTTAGATCTTTTGAGATATTGCATATTGCTCTATAAATTTTCTTCGCCAAACAACGTGAAATTTCGCATTTTTACAGTTACATTAGTTTCACACCAACCCATCGATTTGTGGTAGTTGGTACTATGGATAAAAAAAATGCTAACACAGCCCCGAGAAATGACTGCTGAGAACTGTAACATATTGATGGAGGACTGGGCAGCACGGCACTTGTATCGCATTTGAAACAATGAGCAGCGTTTACGCTCGGTAACAGCTTTACAACGCGTGTCGTGTGACAACACCAGTATAGCAGCTGAGAAAAAAACGCCTCGCTTTAATACATGATGGCCTCTGTTAGCTTTTTGTAGCTGTGCTCAGCCGATCGGAAAACAATTCATTTGACGCATTCCTTTCCTATTTATAATATAAGTGTGCGCAAATCTGATCTATCGATAAGCCACAAGTTGTATTAGGAGCGATAATAACAATAACAATAATAATTATAATAATTTTTTTTATTATCAATGGTTTTCCTTCATCCCAAAAGAGTTGAATACGAATAAAGAAGATTGTGTTTGCCCTGTGAGGAAAAAACAAAGTACAAGTTGTAAACGCGAAGGAGCTGAAGGAATAAAGAAGCCATCAAGTAATTTTAATCAGTAATGTCGAATTTGAAAATTGTCATGACCATTGTCTGCACATGTTCATACCACGTGGTAGGACTTCTCGGAATCTCTCAATATAGTTGTGCGGTGCTTAATAACATTATTTTACAAATAATATTAGTGCCTGTATAAAAAAGAAGTAAAATACTTTTATTTTGTTCGTAGGATTGCTACAATCGCCCCTGCTGACTGTTATCGGAAACACGCCTACTCACAAAATATAATCTCTCTTTCACCACTTGTATCATAAATAACTGTAACTTTATCCTTCCTCAAATGCTCATATACTTAGAATTTCATTATATTCCTGTCGTATAGTTCTTTGCAGTATTTCCTACGCTCATCTAACGTATTGGCTAACAAATGTATCTTCTCTCTCTCTCTCTCTCTCTCTCTCTCTCTCTTTCTTTCTTTCTCTCTCTCTCTCTCTCTCTCTCTCTCTCTTTATATTTTATTTTTTTGGAAGTTCATAATAAATGAAAATCGACTTGCGGAGGAGAGGAAACAAGGGATAAACGTGAGAAGTGTCATTTTTTTCACATTGAGATAGTTGTGCCATTTTTTAGGGCATAATATGCACTTTCAACGGATGTATTTACAGAGGGGAAAATAGTATATTCAGTTCAGATATACTGTCTGAGAAAGAATCGGTGTATATATATCCAGGCAAACAAGGGAAAATATATACCTAAATAATCGTGGTAATATTATTGTAATAAGTGCAAAGAAGGATTTTTCTATGTTTTTTCTACGTTGTTAATAATTGATCAAGTCATTGCTGGCAATCATTGTTGTCAATGTTGTCGATGAAGACATCTTCCTGTGTGTTTTCAGCGTGAATTATTTTAAAGTGCATAATATGCAGTTAAAAATGTTTTGATAAAGCTTATTATTCCATTTCTAAGTATATGGCTAAAATGATATTATTCTATATATTTTTAGTATAATTTGTTGCTGCTATGTGTTTTTATAGAACATGGCAAGTCCTGGATTTTAGCAGGTTTCTTTTTCATTTGAAAATTAACGTTTTCTTCTGTACCTCTTTATTTTTCTCATTTGAAAATAATTCTGTTTCTATTATTAATAAATATGCGATTCCAAATAAATTGAAAAAGGACATTTCATGTGTTGTGTAAAAATGAAATTCCTTACATAACATTATTGATTCTTTAATATTTAAAATTAATCTCCTTAACATATTAAGTTTAGGCGTTTCTCTTTTATCTATTGGACCCTTCAATTATAACCCCGCAAAAAAAAAATTGCAATTAGTTTGGCTCAATAAATCAAATCCTGAATGAAGATACGACGAAAGAAAATGTCATGTTTTATACAAGTTTATTCTCGACTTACGGAAGTTCAAAACAACGAACTGTAGGCCTATCTTATTATACCATAGAAAACCAAAATACGAACATGTGTATTGACTTAATTTGTATATTTATAATGTATTTCCATAGTTACAAGCATTTGCCTACACGATTATGTGACAAATTGTACAGCGACGACAGGGAGAATTCCTGGTACTACATAGAGAATATTTCTGTAACGGAGCAAATAGTATTCCAATGTTTCTCGAAGCACACTGTATTGCTTAAGAATTTCAGGATGTTTTCCTGATAAAGGTAGAAAATACACTTTTGATGTATGTCACCTTAATCTATAATAATATTGCCGAGACTTTCATACAAAATTGAATGTTTAGAATTAGGTAACTGCAGTCATACTCATCAGTAGGGTTCGGATGTTTACGACCTAAAAAAGTGGAAAATATGACTGCAAATATGACCTTAAAAATGACTAAATATGATCCAAAAGTCCTAAATATGACCTCATAAAAGGCAGTATTTTCTAAAAATAAATATTCCAATATAAAACTTTTAACGACACTAAATTCTTACATTAATTCAATCAGATAATCAATTTTTAACAATTTGACACGTGATTTACAGTTTTACTTGTAAAGAACTGCTAATATGTTAATGTTTCCAGATACCACTGCAAATGTGAACTGAAAATATTTTTTAACACACGTCTATTGGAAGTTGTTAACAACAAAGAGGAAGAGTAGTTGTGCTATTACTTGTTATTTAGTGACATATGGCATAATTGTACTCTTTTACTGAATTTATAACTGAAATATGACGTTAAATTATAAATTTGACCAAGACCATGAAAATGACCAAAATATAACTTTATATACAAAATAAAAACGGTCCGACTAGGATAATAAATGTGCAATTCGTGTTTAATTTGTGTTTGAAGCGAGAATGGAGGTCAGGATAAAAATATGGCATGTCCGAACCCTACTCATCAGTCACTAATAATTCGGCGTTGGAGTTTTCTGGTAATGAAAATTAGGACAGCATTGACAGTTGGAACTATTTTGGTGATTCTGATTCACCGGAATTTAATTAATGATGCAGCAAATAAAATAAGCACGTATTACAAGAAACTTTCAGCACTAAGTGCATGTCCTATTAGCAGCAATGGCATCACCGTTATAAGAGGTGAAAGGACTAATGCAATCGTGGCCGGCGTTAATGGAAGTATTGCCAAATACGGGGAAACAGTCATCTTCTAGATATTATTGTTTATTACTTATCTTGAACGATATCTTTGCGGCGCTTCGTCACAGTTCAAACATGCTATTGTGTTTTCCGATAAAAAGCAAATATCCGGGATTTATGTGTGCAAATAACGACAGTAACAATATGGAGAAACACCTTCGGTTCGGAGAAGACATATCACAGACATCCGCTAGCATAGGCCTACTGACATTCCATGTGCAGAACTACAAGACGAGGTCAGGGATGAGTAATCATCGAGGGGGCATTCCAAGTCCATTAGCGTGTTTCACAAACAACGCATTTAAATTAAAGTTATTGGGTAACTGTAATGAAGTCATTGTCGTCCTCGCATATCCTGAAGGTTCTTATTTATGGGCCCGAGAGACCGTTCACATACCATGAATAAGGCTAGGAATTGTTCACATATGCTCCAGTATCGTTCTTCGTTCAGAAGCTTTAAGAATCTAGCCTCATGCCCGAGTGCACCATTCTCCGGTTTTCTCAGCTGTTTCGTAACCGGGGTAAAAATAATATCGCGGTATTCTGAGAAAACCTGTGCACCATTGCTACAATACCGCGGTTTCCAAACGTCCGAATATATCGCGATTACTCTACTACGAATCCATTCCCATTGAGAAATTTTGTGTTGATTTCATCCATGGCCGCTAGTTTCTCTCTCTCTCTCTCTCTCTCTCTCTCTCTCTCTCTCTCTCTCTCTCTATATATATATATATATATATATATATATATCCCTATCTCTCTCTTTCCCTATCTCTCTCTCCCTCCCTCTCTCTCTCTCCCTCTCCAAGACTGCCAGGCACGGTGACTCGTCTTTATGCCCAATTTAATTCATTTGTTGCCTTATTGTTCAATAATAAATGTTCATAAGGATAAAATGGAATATTATATTGCGTATATAGGCTATGTCTGACTTTGAATTCAAACACCATAGATACTGTAACAATCGTGAAAATGAGTTGGTTACGCCTACTACTGGATGGACCTGGTTTGGTTGAGGTCATTTCAATCGATGTTACATACAATATTTGCAAAGATATGTAGGCCTACCATCGTTCATTCTTCAAATAGATCCCACCTGTCTCTCATTATTCAGTATATTCAATTAGCTTTTGGCCTAGATATCGAAAATATGATACATTACGCTGATCTCCATCTTGGAAAGGAAACAGCAGTTTTCTCACTTTACAGCCCTTCACGGCCGGTTAGCATCTTACCGCGGTAAAAGTCGAAACCCAGCACGGTGCAACGAAAGTATAACTTTACCGGCGTAAACTAAGCAACTTTAGCGCGGCATTCTGAATACCGAGGTTGGTGCACTCGGCCATCAATGCCATCAGTCTTCTTCCTATTTACCTATGTGATCGTGGGTAGCGACTATTTTATAGCTACACATTTTAAAGGCTTTCTGAAAGTGGAACGGTGTTCTAGTATTTTGACAGGGGTAAAGTAATTTATCAGTTCTTTGAACCATTGTACAAATTATAACTAGATTTCTCTTCGGTAATGATCGATTTTCATACTGTTAATGGTTTATTGTGCTCTTATTAAAAAGAATACCAGTACATATACTGAGTTACAAATTATGTTCCTGACTTTATTTCTCTATCTTTCCTTCGTTCTTCTCCATTTGTTTTGTTTAGCCTACATTGATAGCCGATACTTATTATTTGTTTTGTATTTCATTATTTATCTTGTTCCTTTCTTCACCCGATTTCAAACTTGATTTTCTTTGTAATCGTTCCTTAATTTCTGTGTCCTTTAGTCCTATCTATTTTTCTAGCTTTCTATACCCTAACTCCATTCTCTTACGTTTTCTTTACTTGTACTTCTCTCCGTAAAACTGTTCTTATTTTTTTTTCTCTTAATGCTTTGTTTGCTTTTGTTTGTTTATATATCCGTACTGTTGTTTCTCTCGTAATTATTTCTTTCTTTACTTATGTCAATAATTTATTTTCTTTATTTTTGTAACCTTTTTCCCTTGTAACTTCATTTCATTTCTCTTTTTCTTTCTCCTTTTCTTCTTTTCTCTTGTCCCTTAGGAATATTTCTTTCTTTCACCATCTCCTTCGTGCGAGGGTGGGATGAAGATGTTGCGTACCATTTTAGGATTTCTTACCTCTGATTTCTTGTAATGAGAATTAGATTTTCAAACGAAGACACATTCAATATTAATTGGACTGAATTCAACAACAGTAAGTTCTGCAAACAGAGGAAATGAAGGCCTGCCTGCCTTGGAGAATCTTGTGGCTTTATTTTGTTATTTTTTTAAAAAATAAGCTTCCTTATCTGCGGAGATAGATCAACCCGCCCAGTACGAACAACTGAAGATGACCGCAGGCCCCCATACAATATCACTTCTTTTCGTTTCTCTTTTTTCAACACTTCCAGCTTCGGTAGAAGATGGCGTTGTGTAGATATTATTACATTTGTCTGGTCTAGACGTCTCAAATGTACGGAAAACTCAAGGTCATCTGCAGATATTTCTCTTGTTTGAATTCTCGTTCTTATTGCATCTAGTAGTGAGAAATTCATACATCGCCGGATTTCAGTAGAACCTACATGTTACGGGTTGACGTTTTAAAAATATGAACCCTCTTTTTAAAATCGGTTCAAAATGCTTTGTTGCTTTGTTTAGATGTAACATTGCACAGCATCCTGCTAAGAGTATCGCAGAATAATGTAAGCCTCTTTTTAGCTGATTGTTTGGCAATTTAACGGCCTAAACGAATTCTTTACAAATTCTTAAATCCACATCAAGGCCCTTAACACTCCCACAAAGTTATAAAATTGTTTTTGACCTGTCATAACATATTATCAAACTCAAATACATTCTTGGCTGGTTATTCAATTTAATTTATGGCTTTCCTACTCTTTAAAACCGTTTCGAACTTTTAAGAAAACCAAGTATTACATACTTCACGAATTAATATTTCTTGCAATTAATTGGCTGTGCGGAAAAGCAGAACTGTAACCGAGAGCTCCTATTTGTATGATATGAATTTATGAAATAAACATTCTATTCACAAATTTATCATTTCTAAAGCACCTTAAAGATGTGGTTAGTGTCAAAATTAATTGTTTAGTTATAGCTTGCCCGAGCCTTACAGGGTCCCGAACTGTCGGGAGAGGGCATATCTACTGGGTCACATACATACCTTTTTGACCAAACAAGGGCATGGAGGGCCTCCCCGGATGAGTGAACAGTCCAATTCCGAGGCCACCTCCGAAACAACACGAACACATAGGACAAGGCACACCATTCACACACACATTCACTCTGAGCGATGTGAGGATGGGATGAAGATGATAATTACGCTCATATGATATCCGGGGACCACAAGGGCCTCAAGATACCCCCACAGATGAGGAAAAACCGCGGAAGAACCCCCACCTAGGTAACTTGTCCCGATCAGGATTCGAACCCAGGCCTCCTGCGTGAGAGGAGCGGGTGCCACAGCGGTGGACTTATTCTAAGAACTATTTTTTTACTAAAGATTTTTTCTTCACTTTTATACGTGTTTTCTTTTGTAGGCCTATATATTTTATAAGGTAAATATTACTGAAGGATTTTCTTTATTTTATTTAAAATTTGTGAATACAAGTGGATGTGCACAATTTGTCGAGAGTCCTTAAAACTGTTTATAAGTAAATCTTGAAGTAATGTGCTTGAAAATAGTATACCGAAACGCTGGAAAAGTTAAAACAAAATTTTGAAATTGTTCCTCTCGCTCCAAATTTTAATAACACTGAAAGATGTTCATAATATTACCATGACACAGAACAACATATTATTTTGGTGTATATAGATGAAAAACTGGTTTCTCAGTGTATTTCTATGATGCGTAGCCTACCTAAAATAAGAGTTTCGTAAGAAATTGAATTATTACACTCCAGTTCGCAGCTGACGATAAGTTTTAAAATCAAGTTTAATCTGACATTCTCATGGCGAGTGGGGTATCCCCAAACCCTGAGAATACGCACTCAGATTCTGACTATGGGATGTGAACCAGTGACTTACAAAGTTACAGCCTCGGCCACCTCACTCTGTAGTTATTTTAAAGAAATCATTAACGCAAGTTGTAATGCAGTATTGAAAAAGAATTTAAAAAAGTTAAGCCTAACAGAAATGTTAAAATTGTGGTACTTTGTGAGACTCTGATTGTACCTACTCCTAGGACTTATCACCTTCGTAATAAAATTCTAATTAAGAAGATATAATTATGTTGTATCAGTCAAAGTGATACCAAATAGCACAATTAATTTAAACACTACGGGTACACATCTCTAGGTCCTCGATAATATACAAAAAATCCATACAAAGAGGACTATTGATAACCTCATTTATTTTCAAAAACACTAGTTTGAACTAGACAACAAAACTTGCTATAAAACCCCGAAGCTTCATGAGATTTCGTGTACTGACGTGAATTGAAAGGGACACCATCCTATTATTAGCCTAAACTATTTTACACATGTCATCCTATCATGATGTGATTCTTCTTCTGGGAACATGCAAACGCCATCACAGCTGTATTTATGAAATCAGGATTATCCCCAACGTGCTCTAAATGCATTTGTTACACACTCTTTATTAAACCGAAGTAATGGTTTGTAAAATATCCCCTGTCTTCAATGCGGATTAGTTTAATAATACCAGAGTTTCCGGCATTAGACTACGATGTTATTACAAATTCCTTCGGATGTGTTGGTAGCAATTTGTTAAGAATATGGCCAGAAATACGCATAAAATTGAACTTTATTTTTTAGCTCATGAATCACTGACCAATCCGGGATAAGAATATGTGGAATTTTAACCAGTCACAATCGTCTGTCGTCAAAATTGTATCGTTTCATTTTTATCACTCATTCATCGTACCTACGTGAAATATTTTCTTTTTGTAAATTCATAAGGTCTATCATTGATAACACAGACCAACAGCCATTTTGGTGCCTTAGAATTTATACCTATTCTTGGGTATATTTATGTCGCTGATGCCAAATGTGCCATTAGTTTTCCCCTATCAGCTTTAATTTGTGAGATAGGGTATTACCATTATGCATATTATCCCATTTTACGTTTGATATAAATAAAAAACAGTGCCCATTTTTAGCTTCTAAATCACGTGAAGAAAAAAGCAAGACACTAACATTACATTAACATTACAGTAACAATATAACATGGGGTCTGCCAAAAAACTGATATCACATATTGTACGGTCGTTTATGACTTATGAGCTGTCAATTTGAGGGCCAAAAATAATCCAGCTTTTAGTTTTTCTGTACTTCGTACAGTTTTTGTCCTACGGGTCCAATGTATGGTCAAGAACCTTCACTAGCTATATTATGAAGCAAGATTTTGTTACGCGAAAGCGGTTATAAGTTAATGGCACTCTATATAAAAGTAGAGCTGGTAGAGAAAAACTGTTTACATATTTGGAATAAGCACACTAAGTATAGCCAAAATCCTGTAAAACATCTGAGACACCAAACAAAAAGTTCTTTTTTGTTGGGCTGTGTAATCTTCATAGCCCTATCTGCAGTTTTATTTTATAGAAAACAATTATTAATCATTGAGCACAACGATTGAGTATATGTAAGCTGCATATGAGCAAAAGGATATATGAAAATAACGTGCAATTTTATGCGTGGTGAAGCATTATCATATAACAAGAATGTCGGTCTACAATAATAATAACAACAATAGATTATGTACTAGGAAAGCATGTAAACCAGAAGATAAAACAGCATACTTCCTTGTCCTTATCGGAAACACTTGAATTGATATGCACTGACACTGGAAAACAACAAACTGTCATGGCAGAGAGAAAACTGTAAGTAATATTTTTTAGTAAGAAGAGAATAATTAAAGTAAATAGGATATTAATTACTCCGCCTTTTTTATTTCCTAAATAGTCAAATTAAACATAATTCGGGAGAAAAGAGGGATTATTGACACAGTGAGGAAAAAGGGATAAAGGTTCCAAAAAAAGGGAAAAAAGGTGCTAGAAAATATCCTCCATTCTCAACTAGAGACAACATTTCACACTGAGATTTCTTTCACAGGAGCCCTAATTTTCCCTATGGAAAAAAGATGCTCGATAAAAGGTGATTATCACCCACTTTTTTTTCTGGTAAATTGAATCTGTGTAACTTACTAAACGATTAAAGTTTAGCTTTCACACCAGAACCTTTCCATGTGCATGTATTGCCAAAGAGGAAAAATGTTTTTCCCTAACTTACATTTGTCTTTAAATTATTACTGTAGGCCTACACTCTACAGGTAATAGATGCAATAAGAACAAAGAAAACTGAAGCTATCTTAATCTTCTGCAGATTATTTTTATCTGAAATCTGATAAAGCGAAAACATTTCATTATATGACTGTATTACTAGTATCGTAATCAGAATATAAGCAATAAATTTTTGAGACTTTAATCGTAAACGTATATTATTTCACTGTTCACATAAATTGTACCTTTGTAGTAACACAATTTTTACTTGTTTCATAATACATCACATGTCTTCATAGTTTTATTACAGCACTCATTAAAATAGAAAGTACATCTATTAACATGATATCATATTATACAGGTAATAACATGTTTTAATATCAATTTGGTCATATTTCAATCCAACATTTATATCATTGCTGTATCTTCATATATCATTGCCGTATTTTTATCACTGCTTTGTTTGTATTGCAAACAGTAATCCCACTTGAAATGAAGATTTCAATACTTCTACTGGTTTCGATGCTGAAAAATAGGTGATTTTTTTTTTCTCAGCAGTGAATTGCTCTGTAGCCTTACAATCTGGTATGCTCTATATTGACTAGTTCTACAATTGCATACTATTTTCAGAAATAATTAACTATTACAGTTAATGGGTAATTATCATAGGTAATCCCACGAGAGTTGACGAGTTCATCGATAGATTCGCGACTGCGCAGCAGGAGCGAATTTATCTGATACAACTCGTCAACTCGAGTTGGATTTATTAAGACTATTCCATGAACAAAAATCCAACAGATTATACAAATAATAATTACTTTTGTGCTTTGTTCTACAAAAACAAAACTAACAGCTGCGAGATCACGGCATACTATGAATCAACCATCCATGAATCGATTCGAGCTGTTTTGGTGTAATCAGTGCTACCACCAGTGCATATAAGACATAGTTAACTTCATTCAGTTAAGCTAACAGCAGAACAGAATAAAAGCACACGAACTGGCTTGCACCGAATCGAAATTGTGTCCTTAATCAATGTACATTTCTATTATTTCAATTTCCAAACAAATTATGTTCTATAAAATAATCTGTTTTCTTGCCGCTTAGTGGCACCATCTGACTATTAATCACTGCACACTGATACTCGCGTCTCAAGTAACGACCAGACCATTTTACCCGATAAAATGCCATCCTCGCGATTCCTACAAGAATATTGTAAGATAAACGTTCGTGATTGGTCTATATCCGAGGAATTGCTAAACGTTATTGGTCAATATCAAACACGCGGCGTATGAGTTGAATAGTCATTACAAAATGGCAGGCAAAATTTGTGCACTGAAGTGCTGTTTCCCTGATAATGTTCATAAATACCAATATTTCTGAGTGATTCTTATTTCTATCTATTTGCATGAACAACATAATCTAGGATATTTGGATTATCTGCAGTATAAACATTTTTTAAATAATTAATCACTTGTTCATTATTTTATAAATTTGTACATAAACAAATTTAAAAAAAACTATTAAAGATACGTCCATGATTCTAGATAGTGTTGTTCAGTAATATCAAATATACTTGCATGCAAAATTTCACTGCAATATGTCAATAAATGTTTGAGTTATCAGGGAAACGGCACTTCAGTGCACAAAATATGGCTGCCATTTTGTAATGACAATTACCCATTAACTGTAATAGTTAAATTATTTCTATAAATAGTATGCAATTGTAGAACTAGTCAAATAGAGCATGCCAGATTGCAAGGCTACACAACAATTCATTGCTGAGAAAAAAAATGAAACTTCACCTATTTTCCAGCATCGAAAGCTGTATGTCCCGCCTTAAGTTTTCTTCACTACTCAGAATATGGTCTTGTTCATAACTCCCCATTCATAGTCGGGTCATTCTCAATAAAATTGCCGTTTTACCTCCTCGACATGATCCCCAGATTGAAAATTCAGGGTTTTTTTCCGACTGGTTTTCCATGACATCATACCACTATTGTAGTTTACGAAACTGCATAGGAATCATGAGTATTTTTGTTTTTGTTTTGTGATTGTATATGAATTTTTGAAGTTGGTGGAACGTATTGGCTTAGTAACGAATGTTACCATTTTGCATAATACTATATCAACATGTTGTTTTCAGGTTTTTGAAATAGAAATGGACTGAGCTGTTGCAATGCTGTCTTGAAATGCTGGAGACGAATCACAGCAATTTGACACAGCAATTTCAGTAAGGAATGTTACCCAAACAAATTTTTCTCAATCTTATTTTAACTTGTTTTCATATACGTCAGTTTTTTTGAAAAACCTTCTGCATTTCATCCCAAGAACTGCACTTTGATACCACGAGGAGATGATTGTGATGTTCATCTTATGATAATTGTTGTTCATAATGAGCCACACCTGAAAGTTCTCCAAAGTTTAATGAGCGTTACCGACATCAATTTTATTTAAATCGACTCAAACATGCTCTTCTATTGGCTTTATTCTTTACGGACACTCTGAAAATGATATGTACGTGCCTGTTTGGACATAAGGCAAGCTGATACTAGAAACAGGATAGAGAGAGATCACGTAATCATGCATGTGAGCTCAAAACAATTTTTATTTTATTAAATGTGAAAAAATACAAATTACAGAAAATAAAATATTTTTTCATCCTCTTTGTGTGACTTCTTTATCGTCTGTATAGCCCCTACATATACACAAGATTGAATAAGGAACATCTTGTCCAATAAACTTTGAACTTTAACAGAGAAATTTGCAGGAGTATTCGACAAGTGCACAACATGAAAGTACATTTAAAAGCAAAAGTCTTATATAAATACGTCACAGGTTTGAATGAATTGAATACTTTGAAACTTGGTCAGTCTTGAATTTTTCCAATTCTTCATTAAGGCACATTTCTATATCTATCTATCTTTACCTTAGTTTCACCTCTCCCTTTTAGGGACATCAAAGCGATCCAAGCCACCCGTGCCTTACAGGGCCGCGACCTGTCGGGAGAGAGATTATCTATGGATCACATACATACTTTTTGACCAGACAAGGACATGGAAGGCCTCCCCGGATTAGTGATCAGTAAGGCACATTTCAAGCTAAAAAATGAGTGTAAAATCACAATCTAATCTTACAATTGAGTAAGTAGCTTTAAGAAAAAGTAACTTTCTATCACATAGTGACTTAGAAGTATTCCTTCTCAGTTAACTTCTATTTTCAGTCTTTAGACTGCACCGACAACATTCCTCCCTACACACATTTTTTACAATGTTTTTCATTTTGACAGAAGTCAATTCAAATTTAACCGCTACTTGAATTTTTATAACATGCTCCATTCATATGACAATCAGAAGCCAATTGAAACATGCAGAAAAACATAAATTAGAAGCCCAAAACATAGGTAACACTCTTTGCCATGAATAAAAAGACGCACTATGGTTTTGACTTCTTGCCGTCCTCCCTCCTCAATGTCTGGTCGGAAATTGGTTGAAGCGGAAAAAGATGAAACAGTACTTCATCCCCTCTACATCATCCTCCTCCCAATCTTTTAATTCTTCTATGGAGGAGCCCTGGACCCGGTAACACTCCTCACAGCCTTTTTTTCAGGGTTTACGGAGACAAAGATTCAACTGAACTTCCTGGCTCTGATTTTCGTTTTTAATTCTGAAACACCCTATAGACAGTTTCATTTGGATGTTGAGCTTACATTCATCCACGAATATAGATTAATTTTGGGCCTTTTCATGTCAAAATGCCAAATGTTGAATGCAGAATGTGAGGTAAGACAGTCCCACTCCTTACTTTTTCCCACGTTATTTGACATAAACATGAACTTTACCTTTCATGATGTATACTGTACATAGAAATCATTTAGGGTGGTGCAGAAACTCACATGGGTTTGGGGCGAAACCAAACCAAAAAAATATTGCTTGATATCTACTAGAATTATCTTTTTCTGACCTGAGACAACAAAACGGAATTTTTTTTAAAACGGCCCAGTCAGTAACTTACCACCTAAGGTATGAATAGCGTTATTTATGCTTTTATACTATCCTCAGCCTGAAATTGCAGTTGACAGGACTTCAGAATAGATTTTAAATATAAACAATCAGCAAAATTCTGTGGGATTCTTAGACACTCTGCACGCTGTGTGTGCTTTTATAAACAAGAAAAAAAGGTCATATTTCATGTAGTAATGTTCTTTGGAACATACAGATTTCGTATACAAACTCAGTTTATTCCTAAAAATATGTGAAAATAAAAATTAAGAAATAGTGGACACTTTTATAACTTAAAAATGCATGATTTACATTGATTATTCACAAAATTCGGTTGCTGGACATGATACAATGTGTGACGGGGTAGGCTGGCGAAGCCGGATAGGAAACTTGACTGTGGAAATTGTGTTGTCACTACCTCTCACTAACCTAACCCAATCTGTGTAACAAGTTGTTTGATGATAAGATGATGACGATGATGATGATGATGATGATGATGATGATGATGATTAGGACCCGGATTCTTATGTAATTACATATTCTATTCCCTTACTTGCAGATACTAAACATGAAAAATGTCGGATATTTGAGCTTCTGATATGGTTACAGTTTGGTTTCATTTTACATATTTTTACATATTCATAAGGTCATATTTTACATATTATACATGTTTTACATATTATGTAACGCGTGTTACATTTTTGTACATAAAATCTAGGAAATCGTAAAAAATGAAAATTTTATATTATTTTATTTTATCTACATATAATACATATTTTACATATTATGTAACGCGTGTTACATTTTTGTACATAAAATCTAGGAAATCATAAAAAAAAATGAAAATTTTATATTATTTTATTTTATTTTATTTTTCAGTGATCTAATAAAATAATTACCTAATCTTCTTTTACATTTACATAGTGCATTGCATACAAATAAATATCGTGTGTCACTTAAAGTGTCTTTAAAAAGTTAGCTTTTACATTAAGTAGAGACAGCATGCAATTCTGTTTAAAAGAAAACGTCGTAATGCTTACCCCATAGCATGTTAATTAACATAAATAATGAGAAAGGAAGTTGTCAACAGTTCGCTCTGGGAGGTACAGAGGTCATCATACTGACCTAGGCTGTCACGCCTTCCATCAATGGACAGGATTTTATGTCCCACTCTTCACGTTTAACGATAATGAGATTTATTTCAATTTTAACTGATTGGATACGCTAAAATGAATGTGTACACATGAGCACAATAATTGCTTACGTTTAGTAGATATTAGATGTGCATTGTGAAGTTTATGAGGAGTGTCGGTTCAAAACGCGTTAAGTACACCTCCGAACGTAATGCAGTTTTTTGCGATTAGCATTCTCTGAGGTGTTCTGCATGATACTACATAACGTTTTTGTTTCAAATCGCAACCATTCCCCGTAAAAATTGAGCCTGAAATATGGGGTTAGATCCAAAACGCGTTCAGTCCAGAATATTAAAAAAGAGGAGCATGGATTTTTCATGATTTAACATGCTTAAAAAACAGAAATTGTTTAAAGTTTGACAATTTGGTACTTCGGCAATAGTTAACTTTTTATTAGTGCGATCAGGTGTGATTTGGTACTTCGGCAATTGTTCACTTTTTATTAGTGCGATCAGGTGTGATTGTAATTCTTAAATAAAATACTAACTTTCATCTTTTTAAATTATTATTATTATAGTGTTGGGTCAAAACGCGTTAAGTCCGTTACTTTCGAAACTTTAACTATCAATTAAAGATATAAATGAAAAGAGTGATTTGACACACCCAATATATTTAACTATATATTAATTACTGATTCTGATCAGAAACAAAATATTGCAAATTCGTTTGATAGTTTGGCCACAAACAGTTTTTCGTCATTCCTGAAAACTCATTATTTGTGGACTAAACGCGTTCTGAATCGACGCTCCTCATATGAGCAAATGTTTTCTGTGGCATCGTAGATTTGTCTATAATAAAGTTCGCCTAAGCCCTCGTAAAATGATTTAAAAAAACTAACATTAACCTATGAATCACAAGGAACTTAATTCATATCGTTTTAATATTAAAAAATACAATTGTCATAGGTAACATGACGAAAGGGCGCGATTTTCTCGATAAAGTCACGAGCAACAGGTGAGTTGTGAATTTATCTTCAAAGAATCCGAAACCTCGAGATATACGAGTATTTATTGTTATCTATTTAGCGAATGCTCGCAGAATTAACATGTAATAAATCATTGAAAGCCACGAAAATGAATAAAGTACATTATTATTTGTGCCATTGCTAGAGAGATATTCTATGGCAACACAATCGCTATATTTTAATATATCGATTGTTTCGCTTTCCGCTGCGTGCGGCTTTTCATCTGCTGTTTTATTATTCTTAATTAACCTTTTTTTCTCTCTCTTTCGTAGTTTTACTTCTCCCTTGTAGGGACCTAACCTTCTTATTAATAGTAAATAAAGTGCGTTATCTTTTGCTCATAATTAGGCCTGGGATTTTAAGGGAAATGCCTATTTTGTTCCTTAAGAAATAACATGAAAATTTTTAAATATGTGGATGTTTCATAATAAATCACTTTCATTTATAGAGTTTTACAGTGCCCTAAAATGCCTATTTGGACCTTTAGAGCCTATTTTACTATTTTAGTGCCTAAAATGCCTATTTTGTACATTTAAAATAAAATTCAACTTCTGTAATTTTTACAATCTTATAATGAAAAGCATAACAGCAGAGGTGGGTTTTTCACAGAAACTTCATTATTCCAAACAATTGTCACTTCAGGAATGGTGACTGACGGGGGAGGTTAAGGGGGGAGGACTACTGTGTCAAGTCACCAGTGAAAGAACATATGTTTAAGTGAATATAGTTCGTGATGCCTAATTTTGTAGTTATTTCTGTTAAGAATAGGTATACCACGTTTCTTGCAGAAAAAAAAGACCATGTTACAGTTTAAGTGTATATTGTAATATTTTATAGTCTATTTTCTATCTATTTACACATTTCTAAAGCATATTTTAAATGCCTATTTTCTCTTTTAAAAGCCTATTTACTTGTTTTAAAATCCTATTTACTTGTTTTAAAAGCCTATTTTAGGTGCTTAAAACTAATTTTTTTATAGCCTAAATCCCTGGTCTACTCATAATATGCAGCTTATATACTCTATTCCTAGTCGCTTAGTTAACGATTAATAGCTTTTGATCAAAGAAGATACAGATATGAAGATCATTCAGTGTTCAGTCCTTGCGAATTTACACAAAAACAAGAGTGCATAGACGCGATAAAATGAGAGTGATTAAAAATAAAACCACAATAATGTTATAACGATATACACTTTCGATTGGTTGAAATTCCACAAATACTTAATACAGTCTGATTAGTCACTGATTTATGTGCTAAATAATCAATATAATAATTGATAAAATTATACGATTTAAAACTTAAAACTGTTCTTGCAGTCTTCAAATGGGCTGGACAATGCACATCCGTTATTCAAACATTTCCAAGTTCTTAATAACCCACGTTGTAGAGATCCAAGGCATTGAATAGTTATTTTAAAACCGATCTTCATTGGAATGGCAGCCTTCGAAGGATGTCTTCTGACAGAATGTTCAAAGCAATCCTAAGTAGATTGGTATGCATTAGATGAATGTATATAGATAGTTGTATAATAGTTATACAGGGCGAATCAGAATTCGACCGACTAACTTTCCAGGTTGTACAGATATATTTACTGAGTGTTTTTCATATCAGGAACCAGTGGTCTCCTGTGGCTCAATACCGAGTAATTGTATTGCTTTCGTTTTTAACCTAACTGCCTTTGTACAACCTAAATTACACGCTCTTTAAATTAATTGTTCAAAATGTCGACACCCATGAACACGACAAATTTCCCAGCAAGGTCTCATAGTTTGTCGCACATGCTCTAGCACCCAAGGAGATTGGCGCACATCGTCTGCGGCTGTTACAGCCCTAGCAACTAGGTCCATATTAATTTCGACAGGAGTCACTTACAATAGGCTCTTCATTTCTTCTGGGGTCACCTGATTTTCTGCAATCTCTGCGATAGGCCTATATTTAGGGATATTAGTTCGAGTATTTTTTTAAAATCTGTTTTAATGTCTCACCGAAGATACGGCTTCAAAACATGACTGGACAATATCTTTATAGTAATTACTAATTACCTTCGTTTCTGTAGACAAGTACTTGATTACAGGTGAAAATATATCTTCATCTGTTTAATTTATTTCAACAATTTGTCGTTTGTCACCTAGAGCAACACATTTTGTTAAATACCATAGCCTATTTTGTACAAAGTTCAAAATGACTGTAGGTACGAGTACAAGTCATAATTTAGAAAATGAAAGTGTTTCTTTTTTAACTCAATGACTTCCCAAAATGTGTGATGACTGGTAGGACTGGATGTTAAACATTACAATAGAGTGTAAAATCACTATTACTGTATAAAAGTATTCATTCTAAGAAATCACTTAGGCCTTTCTAAAGCATACGTGCAACTCAAAAGCACAATGATTACTCCAGTCACTGAAATGTTGCCTGTTTTAATAATAATAATAATAATAATAATAATAATAATAATAATATGCCTAATTATAATGGTCTTCTAAGATGGTGTTATTTCATCCATTTACTTTCACTATCATAGAAGGAACTCAAATTTTATTTCTTCATATTGACTTATGGCGATCTATCTACTTCGTCTGACAGCTAGGTTATGTTACAAGACATATTTCGTTACGACCGACTGTTTCCGCACGCATGTGCACAAGTATTCGTTTTATCGATCGCCACCCAGATTTGAATAAAAATTGGCATCGAATCTCCTTACCTCTTGTGTTCTACACCAGCCCTGGGGGAGCCAATCTCTTATTGGTTTGACTTCAAGTCCAACCACATATATAGCCTTGAACAACAGGCTTAGGTGAGTGGTGAAAGGGGCTGGAAGGCCTATTCACAAAGAATGTTTAAACCAGTGCCTGGATGATCACGACTCGTACTGGTCTGTCTCATTCTAGCACATTACTTGTACCTATGTAAGAGATTCTTGCTTACTTAGGACCGGTTCTAGACTGGAAAACACCTACCCATCCCCCTGTCTAAAACATTTGCGCACCGACTATAAAGCCTATACTCTCATTCTGTTTAAAATATCTAAAAATAGCTTTTCAGATCAGATAGCTTTTGGGTAATGATTGGTGGAAAATAATGATAGGTAATTAGCTTTCAGAGTCATTTCAAATCTGCAATAGGATGAAACTTTTTTTTATCTAGTCCTACATATATTTGAAGTGTACAGATAGGTCTTTAGCAGAGAACAAAGAGGTTTGAGGTTAAATGACACCGTTGGATTTTTGGCATTTGGCGATGATGTGGTGGATCTACTGCTGGGCTCTGGAAGGGAGAACCATTTGAAAAAGACTAGAACGCTTCTGCAGGCTTGCAGCGAAATTGATTTAGCGGTTACTGGGCAAAAAACTATTTATGTACAGCGTGTATGTGGTTTGAGTGGCATTATTAAGCATGAATATTTTTTCAGATTTTATGGAACAAAATATCTTCATCATCATCATCATCTTTTTTTTTTTTACTTTCTGTCCTAACTTTGCTAATATTTTAGCGAGCGATATTGGAATGCGGGCAACATCGCTGACAATTTGCCAGGTATATTATAGTAGATAGATAGATAAATGTCTTTGTCAAAGGCTGTATAATATGTAGATAGACTCTTCAAGACTTAATAAATACATATACATTACTTCATGCTTAGGCCTATTGCTTACACCATTGTTGATTGGTAAAATTATTGAATTTTATAAAAGGTTTCGGAGTCAAAAACTTTTTCAACCGCATTATAAGCCCTGGTAAATTATGCTTTAAAATATCATTTGGTATGTTGTTCACAATTCTACTAAGTCTGGCCGTTCTAAGAAGGAAACTGAAGTAAACAAAACCCAGTACTTCTGTCTCATTCCAGCATATTACTCGTATGGCTTAAGAGTGGGGACAGACATACTGGTTTTTGTTTACTTCAGGTTTCCTTCTTAGCTCGCCTCGGGTATAGTGAGATAAATAGGACTTCCAGGAATATTATGAACATCACTATTTGTGCTAAATAAATGGATATTGTTCTTATAAAATATTAGAACATTAAACAATAATAAATAAGGACTGAGGGAATATTACTTTCTTTTAAAATAATTCTAACCGCATCTCTTGGTTTCATATTAAATATAATTCTTATAATTTATTTTTGTATTATAACACTCCTGGTATATCAGTGGAAGTATTTCATGTAAAATAGTTGTATTACTAAAATATAGGCATGCCGTTTTATCGACATTTCTGCAAGGTAGGTTATAAGAACTGTGTGCGGTGTGCGCCATTCTTTCTTGCAAAAGATACACATTCCTAAGCTTGCATTTGTTTACATTACGAGGTCTTCACTGGCGCATGATGCCATGCCCTCATTTCGGTATTATTTACGAATTTGAGCACCTAATTTCATTTTATTTTTTTATAACTACAAGGTGAATTTGAACAGTTTTTTAAAGGACCCTTTTCTTAGAAAACGGAATAGGCCTATGTCCATGTAATTTCAAACACTAACATATACGAGCTGTAAATGCAAGCAGATTTAGTGATTTTTCTGCCTAAACATTCGAATTACCTCAAACGTTTATGAACATCTTTGTTCTTCTAGGATATCGCCTTCACCAGGCAAATCCTGACCCCCAAACAACTAACATCCTAACTTATAGGCCTATAATAAATTGTTATAGAAAGGTCGAATGCGGTTGTAAGTCAGGCCTACTAGTTGACGAGAAGACCTTTGAAAGTTTCAGCGTTTTACCCTGGTTCCACTTTAATAAATAGAAACTAAATAATCAAATATATTAGTAGGCTAAATTCAGGTAAAGCATGTAATTACATTCTAAACAATCTTCTATTCTTTTGACTCCTGTCTAAGAATTTGAAATGAAGGATAGAGTATATTATAAAACTGGCATATTCCCACCGTTCCCATATGATACGAAATATTGTCTTAACATTTAGATTAGAACATTCAGGAGCAAAGCGTTGAGAAAGTTTTCTCTCCAAAGTGGGACAAGATTGCATCACAGTTCCGAAAACTTCATAGCAGGATATTCAACGGTTGCGTGCACATTGGCACACGTGCACATCGGCACAATCGCATTTTCGTGCACATTGGCATATTATTTTTATCTTGCTATATCATCGTGCTCATCGCCACACACCCTTCGTAGGGGTGGACATAGAAACAAAGTTGGAATTACATTATCGTATTGAATGCAATGGAGTTCACAGTAACTGCTAGATAGACAGAAAGACAAACACTTTATTTTATTATTATAGATACATACCGTGTACATTAATATTATAATTGAATTGTTTAGGAATCATTCATAAAGTATCTGCCTCCGATTGAATGAGACTTTGAATTAACCTAACCTAATCTAACCTAATTTAACCTGATCTAACCTAACCTAACCTAACCTAACCTAACCTAACCTAACCTAACCTAACCTAACCTAACCTAACCTAACTTAACCTAACCTGACAACCTATCTACGATATCTAAAATCGGTTTCCTTAGCCGCGGTAGCTAAGGGGTGCTGCCTTGGAGCCGTGGTGAAGGAGGCTGTAGGTTTGAGTCTCTATGTCCACCCCTAGCCCCAACGGGTTGTGTGGCGATGAGCACGATAATATGACAAGATAAAAATACTATGCCAATGTGCACGAAAATGCGACTGTGCCAATGTGCACGAAAATGCGACTGTGCCAATGTGCACGACACCTATTCAACTCGAAATGGGAAATAAATTAGTTCTGCACGAGATTTTAATGGGGAATCCCAGTAGAACAGGACTTCCAATATGCGGTCTTTCAAGCCATTTGGAGCGACCCACGAAGTTCTTGATAATTATTATTTTATTCCAAACATTAAGCTTTTTAGACAGGATTCTAAGATTTAACATACTCCCTACGAGGTACTGTGTAAATTTATGCAAGTCAATAATTGATTAGGCCTAAATGGGTTTGCATTAGGCTAAATTATATTCAGGTTTCAATAAAGCCTGCATTTAGTTCTTCTGCACTATGAATATTAATCTGGTGAAACATCAATGAAACAATCGAACGGGCTTTAAGATTCTGATTGTTGTGCGAATCCTTTAGGTCTGACCCTAATAAAGGCATTTAAATTTCTTCAGTTTGAATTAAATCAATGGATGGTTTGAATATAATTCTAATTATTGTAGTTACTCACATTAGTATGTCATTATTATTATTATTATTATTATTATTATTATTATTATTATTATTATTAATTGTATTATTATGATTAGCATTAGCATTGAGGGTATCACTCGTCACGTCAGAACGGTTGTAGTGCGTTTCTTTCAATCAGTAACCTTTCTGGGGTATTTAATTTATATCAGTTCTTTGAGCAAATTATTTCAGTGCGAATTCGTGTGTTTGTAAATTGTAAAGCACATAAAATGAGTGAGAAGAAACGTAAGATAAGAAAAAATAAAAAGCATGTTTAAGGAGCGGTAGGAAAATATTATTAGTTCAATACCAATCACTTTAGTGTTTAATATGCAATCAGATAGTGCCTTTACCGAAGTGATTATAGCGGTAACGAGTAAAATAATTTCATTTACACTTTCAATAAGGGAACATTTTCAAGATGCGGCCCTCCACATTTTCAGAAGGGCCTACGTACAGCTATGGCCCTCAGGTTCAGTGCAATTGGACAGCCCTGCTGTAGAAGACTTGTTGGTAGAAGTAAGCGTAGATGGAACGACCATGTTCTTGCCGATGATGGATCGGGAGGGAAAATTTACTAAAGATGGAATAAACTAGAGTCAGAAATACTAGGATAGTATTTCTTTCTGCGGTAATTCAACACGTTCAAGTTCAAATATACAAAGAAATATAGTTTTCGAGTTGATTTCAAGTTCAAATTGAACTCTCAAGTTCAAGTTCAATATTGTTAGTTCGCTGGTTATAAATAGAGCTGGGATTATCCGATAAAATTGCTTGCTAAACTGAACAATAATTAGTTGTTCAAATAGATATATTTTATCCAATTAACAGGATAACAACCAGATAACTGGATAATGACGTCACTTAACCAATAATCCAATTATTGTAGTTATCAAATTAATTGTTAAAAAGAGTGTAGCATATTCTGGACCATCCGTTCCAGTGCAAAAAGATTGTTGAAAACATTTTGTCATGTTTTACAATGGATGGGCAACCAATGTGTCCGCATGACAAACACAGAAAAGGGTACTGTAAATAGACCCAGGGATTTAACTATAAATAATTTTCTGGTTATGGTTAATCGACATAAAAATCCAGATAATTGTAAATAATAAACAAATAACTCAAAATGAGGACGATACTATTTCTTCAGATAGAAATGACGGTGATTAAACCCCCGAATTTTAACAATAGAATTCAAATAACAGTTAACTGTTCTTTCTTCCCTCCAATTAATTGCCTGTGCAGTTAACCGTTATCCAGTTATTTGTCCCAGTTTTATTTGTAGACTAAGGTTAGTTAGGCTAGCAAGAGTAACACATATTGCATAAAAGGGCATAGCTCGAATGAAAATAAATACTGTATCCTACAAGGTAGTTCTATTACCGTAATATGAATACTTCGTGCAAGAACACCTATATTAAAACTAGACATATGTAGGGAAACAATATTAAGGTAGCCTTAGGGACATCGCAGTAGGGCAAAACGTTTGGGCAGCAAATGATTAAGAATGTTTATTACTGCAGCGTTGAACTCTTCGGTTAATTTGAATAACACTTCCACTTTCTTACTTTACCTTAGTTTTACCTCTCCATTTTGAAGACATTTAAGCGATCCACGCCGCCCGGGCCTTAAAGGGCCGCGATCTGTAGGGAGAGGGATTATCTATGGATCACGTATATACTTTTTTGACCAGACAAGGACAAGGAGGGCATCCCGGGAAGAGTGATCAGTCCAATGCCGGGGCCACCTCCGAGACAACACGAACACGTAGGACGAGACACACCATTCACGCACATTCACTCTGAACAAGGCGAGGATGGGATGACGGTAACAATGATGGCCAGATGATATCCGGGGACCACAAGGGAGTGAAGATACATGACATTTGTCTCGCAGGTGAGGAAAAAGCCCCACCTAGTAAATTGTCCCGACCAAGATTCGAACCCGGCACCGCTGCCTGAGAGAAGCGAGTGTTGCTGTTAATAAAAGATCACAAAAAGAATTGATGGAAAACATAAAAATGGAATAGTAAAAAAGCCTCATTCAAGTAGATCTACACAATGAAAAAAGTGAGTAATTCCTTACTTTGTTTGTAATACCTCAGAACGATATTGTCAACTAACATATTTTAAGTATTTATATTATTTGTTTTACTCTTATTTCATTCTTATTTTTCTCTACATTCTTCATGCTTGCTTTCTTCTTATCTCTCTTATTTTCTTTACTCTCTCCTATTTTCTTTACTCTCTCCTGTTCTCTTTACTCTCTCCTATTCTCTTTACTTCTTACCTTACATTGGTCACTATCCTAACTTTCTTACTTTTTATTATACCTATTTCATATTTGTGTTATTATAATTACATTATGTATTGCTAGTATAGTCATGAACATTGTAATTGGGTGTATACCTGTAATGTTCATTCTTGATTAAATAAATAAATAAATAAATAAACGAAGCTCATAATAAGCGTAACTTACTGATTTCGTTATTAAGCATAAATTAATAAATAAACTAACCTTATAAAAGGTAGCGAAAATCTGATTTTAATTTATTTCCTTGCTAATTGCAAAAATATTAGAATAATATTATAATACCAATAATACGATGGTAGTCTAGTGTGCTTACGGAAAACGTTCTTTTTGCACATCTGTGCCTTTCACACATACATTTCGTGAATAGTATTTTTCCGAAGTTTACGATCCTTAATATTAAATTAATTTACATTTATTTAGAAAATCATTCAATAAAAAGTAAATTAACGATAGTAAAATCTTAATAAAATAAACCAGATTTGTTTGGAAGATCTAAGCGGAATTGGAAAATTGTTATGGAAGAATTCCTCGGACTTTGGGTACAATTATCCTACAGTAACAACAATTTTAAAGTAACAAAATGCTATTGCTTTCATGTTTTCCAAAATTGTGGCATATACTCGTTATTATAGTAAGAATATATAGGCCTAAATATACATAGTAACACTTAGCACTTAATGAAGTAAGCTGAGAAGTACTTTTAAAATAAAATAATAAAGAGCATAATATTAATTAAAATACAGCGATGAGTTTCAGGGATTTACTGAGAGGGAAAATAGACAAAAGAAATTCAGTCTATAACCATTTTAATAAGCGTATGTATTTCGCTTTTTTTCGAATAGCTCACACACGCTTACAATAATAAATTCTAAACTAAAAAGTTTTATACATTATTATTCCGCATTTAATAAATTATATCTTAGTTTTAAAAATACGTGTAAAACAAAATCAACGCCAAAAATTAAATAAAAACACTGATGTACAATGAACTATTCATTAAGTTATTGTTAAGGGTCATTCCCACTTATGGTTTTTCGGAATATGTAATAACAAATCAATGTGATTTGCGTAAAGGATTATATATAAGGATTATATATATAAAAAAAAAAGTAGGTACTAGTTTCGGATTTTATAATTATACGGATAATAGTCGTATGCAATCATTTTAAAAAAATTAAGCAGTAATTTTCCGTACTTAATTAATTAAATCAGTTATACTTTAAATAAAACCGAAAAGAATTTAACGGGGAAAAAATAAGCATTAGGCCTATGCATTTGAGGTATTTTAAGGAAAAAAAAGACAGGAATGTGGTGTTTTTATTTTCCCGTACCTTGGTGTGAAGTGCTTGCAACAATCCCTGAACGTAGTGAATACTGTGGATTCAGAAAGAAGACTGATCTCCGAAAGATGGGATCCCCCTCCTCTGTATCATACAGTACGCATATTTACAAGATCCCTCTTCTTGGCGTAAAGTAGACTCTCTAGCCAGCCCAACCAACCAGGGTCGTGCAAGACTCGCTCCCCTCTCTCGCCGCGGGCCGATAGCGACTTCTCATCACGGTGAGCCGAACTTCGCCGACTCCAACTGGTCGCACAAAAGTCTCGGCTCGCGAGAGGTTCGGACGAAACCATGTGGCGACGGTGCGCGTGCTAAAGTGTTTCTACTGTCTGTTTAGTGCTAACCAAGTGCATGAAGATGGTGTCCCTTGTGAAGCCAGTGTGACAGCATCTGCTAGTGCTCAGTGGTGTTTTTGTTATTAAAAGAGGGATTATTTAATAAAATAATTAAAAATAATCGTGTCAAGCATGGCGTTTGGATTTGCGAGTTTCATGGCAGACACAACAGTGCCCCTGATGAGACCCGGGTTTTCCTTACCATGTACGAAAATCACATCATGTCTCACCTTAGTGCTACTTATCTCTTTTGAAACTGTTCTGCTTTCGACAGTGAGTGACTGCACCAAATCCTTCTACGTACACTGGAACACCACAAACCCAATGTAAGTAAACACGAAAACGCTGTATGGCATGTGTCAGATCGAGTTTTGTGTTATGTCGTAAGGAAAAGGAAGTTCAATTTTCCCTCAACTCTAGCGGGAAGCGCCCCATTCCGAGCAAGCGCACCTCCCCAGCCTCATATGCTGACTTCTTTATTCGTGTAAAACTAAAAAATAAAACTCTCCGGTAATTAATACCTTACCATCAGAAGGGTCAATAGGTCATCAGGGTCAATATATTTTTCATTGTTTTTTTACAGCAGGGATCCTGCTAGCGGTTTACTCATAATTATACTGACATGTAGGGTGGATTTCCCCCCCCCCCCACCCGCTACCTCCGACTGTTATTCCTTTTACTCGCTTCTCAGTGCCAAGTGACAGTTTTGACAGGTTACTGCCCCCTCCCCTAAGGGTGTAATCTCCTCTATCCATCCCCTAACACATCCCTATTTCTACCATCATTTTCTTTTCTTCCTGGTCTAGCTAAAAACACTCTAATATTTTAGATTTTAACAGTATGGCTTTAGTTATTACTCGCACATTTGTAGCTTGAACGCTTAGTAGTAGTAGGAGTAGATTTTGTTAAAGGTTAGGACACTTTTTCCCCTGTGGTCTCCATTGGATGGGGTCAGACTGGTGAAATAGGTGTTTTGGATCGCAGTTTGATTTTACCATCCAATCAGGAGGCTCTTCGTACCCATCTTCTGCGATCACGGAGTCCTCCTGAAGACCACGGGCAAAAGAGGTCATTCTTATGCACATGTTCTCATTACGATTCGCCGAAACTAGAGAAATACAGTGGTCATCTCCCGAAAACTTGCAAGTTCTAAGTCATCGGACGAAATTCGTTGGTTGAAGTCCCTTGTTAATATTCCCAAGATAGCTCGCGTCATGACAGGTTTTTGTTTAACAAAAATGGCGCCTCGGCAACAACTTCCTTCATCGCGTTTCGTTGTAGCGTTTTGCTTCGTAGTCTTGTTTTCAGGATTGGAAGGGTTCAAAAGTATTGGTCGTCTACACATGTGGCATACTTTAAGGGTGAATCATTCATGCTACTGACATAGCTTAGGGAAACTTACTTAAGCAGATGAGAGGTTTTAAATATACAGTAAAATCCTGTCTATGTTAGGCTATTGCAGAACTAAGAATGAACTGCACTGTTATTTAGAGAAAAATATGTTTAATGTGACAAAGCCCTTCGTATATTTTATTCAAAGCATATCTTTCGTAATAGGAATCATTAAAATTGCAGGGAATAATGAAACACCGTCATATTTTGCAGTACGCTAAAATATTTGACTGTCATTATTTATATGCGTGCCGTTTAGTTTCAATTCAGTGCAAGGGTGTATATATTTAAACTGTTTTTTTATATATTTTTTTCATCCCGTTCAAGGTTTATCCAGGACGAGATATGTTACAGGTTACAGAAAAGTAATAGTCCTATAGATTACAAATTGAATTTTAATTTCTTGAATTTAAACATATAATCCAGTAACGATTTTACTTGATTTCAAGATACTTATTGGCCATTAAATAATTACAAAAATCATAATACGCCTCGTCAAAGAATACAGTCAAATAAATTTGCAGGCTTAAAATACAATTTACTAGCATAAGTTTAAAACGGAAAGGTCTGTTTCAAGTCTGACAATTCACTCTAAGTTAAAAATTCTTTAACAGTATAAAATGCTAATTCTTTAACAGTATAAAATGCTTCGATTTTCTGCCATCTTGTTTTTCCAGTATGAAACTTCTTATTTGTCATAAGTCTAATTGATAATGGTAACCTATTGAATAATTTAAATTGTTGATAGTTATGACTAGGGTTCGGATGTTTATGACCTAATAAAGTGGAAAATGTGACTACAAATATGACCTTAAAAATGACTAAATGTGACTAAAAAATCTGAATATAACCTCATCAAAGAACGTATTTTCTAAAAATAAATGTTCCAATTTAAAACGTTCAACGATACCAAATTATTACATTACTTTAATTCAAGAAGGCTATCACTTTTTAACAAGTTTACAGGTGATTTACACTTTTACTTGCAAAGAACTTCTAATCTGTTAATGTCTCCAGATACCACTGCAAATGTAAACTGAAAATATTTTTAAAATATGTCTATTAGAAGTTGTTAACGACAAGAAGGAAGAGGTGATTGTGCTATTATTTTAATTATCCCTTCACATTTCAGTTACAGTAAAACCAAATATTCGTGACTTTTTTCGGAAAAAATTTAAGCCGATAATTTAGTGCACATACTACAAAATTGTGCTCTTTTGCCGAATTTATAACTGAAATGTGTATGTGTATGTGAAACAATAAATATGGCCAAGACTATTAAAATTACCAAAATATGACTTTATATGCAAAATAAAAACCATCCGATTAGGATAACAAATATGCAGTTCATGTTTAATTTGTGTTTGCCGCGTCAATGGAGGTCAGGATAAAAACATGACATGTCATAAACATCCTAACCCTAGTTATGACTTATCAAAGACTTTATTAATCTAACACTAACAATATTCAGTTTAATAAAAACCAATAACCTAACAATAACTTATAACCTAAAAAGTCATTACAATATAGTTCAAAACTGTCCTATAAATTTTGACTATACTCCAACGGAGTCAAACCAAAAGTTAGAGAAAATTTTGATGCAGAGTTGACCACACCAAAAACGTTATTTTCACAACAAATGTTTTACACCTACAGTTATTCTATTTTAATCCACGACACACAAGTTCATTTAAGATCTACATCTCGAAAATGTGCTTTTTTCCTTTGTTATTTGCAGGAATAATAACCCGGCTTGAAAATTTTCAAGATAAAGTTTTAAAATGAAGTAACCTAACTCGTTCATTGTATCGAACTCCGTTTACAGAGAGCATGAGGATGTATTTTACATTTATTACAAATAAGATCGGTAATTAATATTGTGTTAGGTTTGTTGTGAAATTGGAGCCAGTTTGAGGCAATGCATAATACTTCGGTAAACAAAAGGATTCTTGGAACTTTTAACACCTACTAGCTTGAATGAAATAGGCAATTTCTTATTGTGCACATTTACTATGATCAGGTTGATATTCAGTGTGCATATGCCAATGTCCTTTCTTGCTGGTACTGTTAGTAAAGTTTCTGAAATTATCGGGCACGACACCGATGTCTTGAACCTTTCAGCTGTGCTAAAAAGTATGTCTTGAACAATGATGTGATCCTCACAACAGTCCGTATTCTGTGTGCAGATTTCATTTGTATCATTAAACAACATCACAGGCTCATTCGTTGGTTCAGCGACGGTATATTATTCTTCTGTATGTTCAGGTTTGAAGTAAATTGAAGAATTCTAATGAAAACAGCAAAGTTGCCAGCAACTTGGTCGGTAGAATAGGTAATGCAGGCCTTCCGAAATATTTTTAAACTTCTGGCAGTTGTAAGATATGACTGGTAAACAGTAGTTCAGAATATCCGTGTGGTTTAAAGTGTATACACACATCCATTACTCCATGAGTTGCTTGTGTTCTTCTGATACATTATATCCAGTAAATCCTCTTCAGATATGACTTATAGCCCACTTGAT
Source organism: Ectobius pallidus (assembly GCA_964059195.1). NCBI lineage: Eukaryota > Metazoa > Arthropoda > Insecta > Blattodea > Ectobiidae > Ectobius > Ectobius pallidus. The sequence goes on along the minus strand of CAXKWD010000011.1, from coordinate 638,520 downwards.
GACTCTCGGGATAACTCTACAGAACTCAACTGATGGATAAGCAGTCCCCTGTCCGTAGTCCGTAGCCTATTTGTTCTTCCTTGCAATAAGACTTGCCACTACAACAGTTAACATTATAAATAGTTATGAATAATCCTCCGATATGTTTAATAGAGAATTCGTTCTGGAAAACATGTTCAATGTGTTATTTCTTGTTACACATTTCTCTGACGGTTTGTTTAATGTTAATTATTTAGTTATGAAGACGAGCAGTAATGATTAATAACCCACTTAGGGTGGTATGGAAAACTTAATATCACTGTAAATATAGCATGGCAGAGGAGTTCAGTTTCGCTTTAAATACCTGAAGATTGGTCATGAATAGGGTTTGGATGTGTATGACCTAAAAAAGGGAAACATATGACTGCAAATACGACCTTAAAAATGAAAATGACCAAAATATAACTTTATATGCAAAATAAAAACGGTCTGATTAAGATAACATATGTGCAATTCGTGTTTAATTTGTGTTTGAGGAGAGAATCGCGGTCAGGATAAAAATATGACTTGTCATAAACATCCGAACCCTAGTCATGAATCAATGAAACGCATTCCTATTAATAGTTACAATTGTAACAAAAAATATTCCGTTTTTCATTCATAACACTAGTCCGTAATAATATTTTGACACTCCTTTTATTTGTAACATGTATCACTAACTGGTCATTTGTTATTAATAAGTTATAGGCACAAGCCTATACTGATTCATCAGTTACAAATTATTGTTATATTAATATAACTTATCTTAACACATGTTGTAGGGTATTTATATATCCAGCAGATTATCTTGTAATTATCTGTAGTTCCCTTCCATTTATCGGAAAGCTGAGTATCCCCACCGATGTACCAAATTACGAAAATCATTTTTAATGAACGAAAATTAAGTAATGGGGTTGGATAGAATCCTTCTTCCAAGGCTTACGTTGTATAGCGTACAGCAAAATGACAACGTGTTCGGCCCGATGAACACTAGGCCGGATGATACCGCGTAGGGTTGCCAGGTCCTTTCGCGTGATGGGGATGAGGACACAACACAGAGTCCTGGCCCAGGAAAGAAATCTTACATCTCTGTAAATTCCCCTATCCGGCCGGGAATCGAACCCGGGCCGCCCAGGTGGCTGGTCGCAGTTACACTACCAACTCACTCACAACAAAATATTCGCAACTACGCAGTTCGTAAGAAATTACATTTTCGGCATAATTATTGTGCTTTCCTTTATTGGGATGTATTATAGCTACATTGTTTATTATTTATGAATTACAAGCTGCTCGACGATCCCACACGTAAGGTATTCTACAGGATACATATTTGTCTTAAATTTGTAATAAAACAACGGATAAAAAAGAAGGAAAATTGAAACTGTATAGTTACATCTAGAATAAAGTACAAGAAAATAAACTTTTCGGTCTAATTATTACATTATCTGTTTTTCTTTCAGAGTGGCAAGTATATGTAAATTGTGTTAGAAATTTAGTCTCGGGCATTTAAGGTTCAGATCTCTTATTCTCTTTTTAAGGTTATATTGTTGATACATTCTGTAAATTCAGTAGCTCATTTGGTGTGAAAGTAATACGAAAATCCACCCATGTACTCCGTGGTACAAAACTTTAAATTATAGGGTCTGACTTAATATTTTTCATTCTCGATTGTAATTCTCTAAAGAGTGTTTTGTATTTTACTAACAATAAGTAACTTGTCAGTAATAAGATTTTAAACATGTCCTACCTCATTAGCCTTTATGCCGTCAAATTGGGTGTATCGGAGGGATTTTATTATTCTTTTAAATATACCAGTGATAGAATCTCAAAACAGCAAGACATTAACGTTAAGAAGTTAGTGCTACCATCACTGAAACACGTAAAATCACTACCGTCTGATATCACTCCGTATAATACGAGTATGTATAATAATCTGTCAGTTTACCGGTACAGTATTTAGACTGTATATAGACCAGGCACTGCTCCCACACGCTTGGGAGTTTTAAATGTTATACCGGTTCCATTACGTACGGCAATCTTCAGATACGATCGTTGGGATATGTCTTTTCGAAAATGATTGTGTATATAACAGTATTTTACAGTTCTTGTTGAATTTAAATGAGTATAAAAATTAGGCTGCAGTATCAACTGAATATTTTCTGTCCTTCTCTACGTTCGTTTGATGTGAATTGCATATTCCACTCACGGCGTAATTGTCAATAATACTCTCTTACTTACTCAATGGCAATAGACAATTCCTAAGCAAAATAATGGAATATTTTCTATTTTATGGAACCCGGGGGTTCATTGTCGCACTTACCTAAGCCCGCCATTCAACCCTATTCTGTGTTTACTCCATCACACCATCCCTCGCAAATCCTACTTCCCTTAATATTGTCCTCCCATTTAGGTCTTCCAAGTGGTCTTTCCCTTTCGGGTCTCCTAGTAATTATTTTTGAGATATGTCTTTCCTCCCCCAAGCGCGCAACATGTCCAGCCCATTTCATCCTCCGCGATTTAATTGTCCTTACTATATCCGGTGAAGAGTAAAGGTTATGAATCTCGTCGTTATGCAGTTTTCTCCACTCCCGATTTGCATCTCTCTTAGGCTGAAATAACTTGTCAATAATAATAATAATAATGTTTAATGTTCATTCTCACGTGTAACATGTTCCACGTAGGCTCAATAGATACAGCAATTTGGACTTGATCTACAGATTTAATTGAGACTTCGGAGAGAATTGTGATGCTATACAAATAATAGCTACTGGGCTATATTGTTTGTTTGTAATTCGTGTATCCTTATCACTTATTGTTCACTATTGTACGGACTCAATTGTTGAAGATAAATTAGAAACATATTTACGAATTGAAAGCTGTTCCTTATTTGGTTAAATTTTTAGGTTGCGTTGATTCATCAGCAAGTGTTCATTTTGTTTATTGGGCCTCTCAATGGTGAGAATTAATTAAAACCGGAATAATTATGATTTTTTATGTACATATATTATGATATGTAAAGTTTGTGTAAGCCTCACCAGAAATACAAAGATAAGTTATTTTAGCTACTAATGTTTTCCAGAAGTAAAATTAATTTGTAGGAATATATGCAATCACTAAGGATTAATCCTTAAAAGTTCTTCATTATTGTGGAAACAAATTGTTGTTAAATGTTTTATTAAATTTAATATCACTTAAAGTTCTAATTGAATTAGGTAACTAGTACAATTTTATGGATGTAAACTTAAAACTATTCAGTATTTTAGTATATATGTAGAAATCCTTTAACGAGTGTGACATAACAATGTATTTTTATTCAAGTGAAGTGACAAAATACGTCGGAGGCCTATGTGTGTGTTAAGCACCTACAGTGCCGGTAATAATTTGATTTTAATTGGTGGATGGTTGTAGATATAATTTGAACTGTCACCATTGGGTTTTCTTAAGGTAGGGCAAAGATATCACGTAGGTAACCCTGCGCTCCGAATAACTTCCATTGCCGGTAAAGAAGCCGGCGCTATTTCGGATCTCTTTAGTAACCTGACTAATGGAATTCTCAAAATAGCACGTTTGTATGGGTCGTCAGCTTTACTGAAGGCTGACATTAATATTTACAATCCCCTTCTTAATGCGAAGTAGTCAATCATTCACCACATAGGAAGGAATTACTACGGATATCCTATGTCAACAATTTTTTCGTTAAATTTAATTTAAGGAGTGTTTGTGCAAGTTTGCTATGCCAGATTATTTTACATTATTTTACGTAGTGAGGAGTTTGCATTAGATTATTTTGTGTGTTGTAGCCTATGTAAACTTACCGATAGGCCTAAATTTAAAAAAAAAATATCACAAGGAGGTCTATACATGGATTAGGGATACATTCTATTTTATAAATGTAGAAATTATTAAAGTAGTTTTTTTTTTTTTTAATTTTACCAATAAAGCAGGCACTAACATTATTTTAAGGGGTTGTCAAGCATGAACATGTTATTAAGCCTACGGTTTTACACCTTAGAAGTCTGCCAGTTTGGATATTTCGTTCTAAAGTATGGTGCATAGGTATGTTAGGCCTATTCCGTCAATGGTAAAGTTTACGGTTTGCTCTTGTTACATACGAATCAGAGTTTATAAGTTACTTTTAAAGTATAAGACAAATTCTTAAAAATATAAGAATTCTACTGATTGTAATTGTCTGTTTAAAAAACGGATTGTATTTTGTAAATCAACATGTTTCTTTGTACGGCAAGGTGACTTCTCCCACTTCTTAATTTGTTTAGTAATGTGTGAAACTAAACGAAAATTCAACAATTATTTCGTATTCGCTAGAAGAGGAATGAAGTAATGATACCCACATAATTCCTGCATTTGCAAACAATCAATTGCTAATGGATGTAGACATTACCGACAACGATAAATTATTAACGTATTTTGCCACGCTCTCTTTTTTGATTAAATTTTAAAATATCGTCACATTATCCATTCTAACTGATCCTTTTATAAGCTGTATATATCCTGATAGTTCGTAATTTAATGTGTGCCCAAAATTGTCTCTACTTAGGACTTGTAATGAAATTAAAACAGAATATTGTTCACTTACCAATACTCAAAAAAGTTTTAAATTTACAGCAGTGAAACTATATACTAACCTACCTCACTCAATCAAAAGACTAGAATTAAATCATTTTAGGAAGACTATCAAAGATTTATTGATTAATTTTTTACAGTAGAAGAGTATTTTGAACACGAGTTTTAGAAAATAGGCCCTATAATTAGCATACCAGTAAGAGTTGTGTATATTGTTATTTTAGTTTTTAGTGTATTATATATATAGTTTATATTTTATATTGACGATGTCTGTACAGACATTACCTTTGTAATTGTATTGTTTCTGGACGAATAAAGAATTTGAATTTTGTATAACCTAACTGTATCTTGCTGCAGCAGTAAGAAACTGGATATTAAAGTTATGATTATCCTTTAGACAGCTTTGCGTGAAATGTATTAATATTAGTATTCTATTTCAAAGAATATTAGTTGATATTATTAGTTATGAGTTCATGGTCCTAAATTAATTATTAATAAATGTTACTTATATTATTAACAAACTGTTTCACATCCCGGTACTCCAAAGAAAGTAAAATTTGCTAAATAATATTAGGTGTTTTTCTATAAGTTTATTTTAACTAATAGAGTTTCCACAAATCCACGAGACATAGTTTTCGTGGTCTTTTAAATTGTGAAAGAACGGATCACTCGTGCTCAGTTATCGATTAAGGAAAATTATGCATTTGGTGTCAAAGCAATTTTAGTCATAACAAGAATTTAGGATTTGTGGTTAGATTTTAGTACATAAGTCTACCGCTGTCATCCATAAGTGCTTGATAGGGTCGTTGAATTCTCAGATTTAGTTATGTTTCAATCCACAAAAGAAGCTGTTCATATCAAAGCACAAAATAAATAGGAAAGAAACATACGGCGTGTATTCAGTAGTTAAAAATAGATGCCCTCAAATATGTGAATTCTGAGATTTTACATTAATGAATGTATTTGTAGGCCATACTCCATTAAGTAGTGCAGAAAAAAATAAAAACAAAACCGAAGTAAAAATCCAGGCTTGACTTTCAAATCAATCAGCTGACTAATGAATTAATAATACTGATAAAAACATTTTTATGAGTAGGCTAGTTTACATAGGCTATTTCTGTGACAGAAGATCTTGTTAACTAATAAATAATAATGAGTTATAATATTATTAGATTAACCAATATTACTAGCAAGTTCAATGAAACAGGACTTTGGACCCTCAAAACATGTAGCCTATACCATGGTGTAAATTAGCCGTTGAGTTGATGGTAAATTACATTATTTGGTGTAACCGCCAAACAGTAAAATAAGTTTAAAATGCTTTCTGAATCTTGTAAGTATATGCGCTGATAGTGGATTAATACGAGCATGTAAATTGTCCCCTTCTGGCCTAAAAAATGCTAATATGAATTTATATCATAAGCATTATCCGCCACCAGCCAGTCTGCTTGCTGGCCATATTACTGCCTTCACATCATGCACATTTGTCTCTACTATTAAAAACACATTTACCGGACACTTTTTAATTTAATAAATCTTCCACTGCCTTCGAGATAAAGGTAATGTACCTATAACAAGGTTTAACATTTACACGAACTGTCGAGAGAATCCGTGCGACCTTATGATGTAAATTCATTATATCGAAATGTACAATTTACTTTGATCATTAAATATGTTTCTCAACATATTCGTAATGGAAATGCACATCCTGTTGAGAAACAAACTGTGCATGTTAGCGTGTGTTGAATTACAAAAAGCTAATTTTTTACTTTCTAGAAATTCCATAAGTATGACTACTATAGGCAGGCCTACAAGAAGAATTATATTTTACGCTGAAATTCAAAGTTGAGTTTTCATCTTGAAATAGTACCGCGTGTTCTGAAGTCTGCCTGTCCGAAGATATTATTTTCACGACAAAGTCTGGCGTCTATCAGTGTGTCCGTCCTGAAATAGTATCAATACGACATTTTATATTCTAGTTAGGTTGGCCTATCTTGCCTTTTACTCATTACCGTTTAGTTTATTCTCTTAGAAAATTAAATAAAATTTAGTTTAATTTTGCAAGCTTCAAATATTCATCGGATGTGAAAGATGATTTTTGAGAACTTTTTCTCTTGCTCATACTACCATAGTAAGTGATATTAATTTTTGAAAATTCCTCAAACACGGGATCTACAATTTTTTATTTAAACTTTTTTTTTTCGTAGAAGTTGTCTGAAGGATATGTTATCGGCTAGCTTCTCTCACAGCATCCACATTCTCTCTAAGTCTGATTTCATGCCAAACTCTGTAATGGTTAAGGCGAGAGGCAGTGTAATGCACACCCTGTACAATTTCTCAGTGCCGGAATATTGTAGGCCAATGAGAAAATAGCAAGACTCTATTTAGGATAGACAGAGTCGGGTGTTGTCTTTCCATCAGATTTCTTCGCTTTACTTACCAAGTTATATAAATATTAAGCATTCTTATGGCGATACACAATATTATTTTTCATATCAGTATAATTATTCCCGTATAAAAAGTAGGGATGGGTCCTCGATACTTTCGATACCTCGATACTCTCGATACTTGCATGGTATCGGCATCGAACGATACTTCAGAAAACTCGCTCGATACTTTTTCGATACTTTTCTGCAATTAAGTGAGAATGCTAGTATTTTTTTAACAAAAACTTGTAAGTGGACTGTTTAAAAAACTAATTTTAGTTTTAATGTAGAGTTTAAAAATAATTATAGGCTACTGATATTAAATTTTGTCTCATTAAATATGCAGACTTAATTAATTTAGTTGGTATTAAGCAGTTCTCTCTAATTTTAATTTATAATGTACTTATTTATTGAAACTGCTTTTATTGAAGGTATCTAGTATCGAGGAAAAAGTCATGTATCGGTATCGAGTATCGAGTATCGAGAAAATCTGGTATCGACCCATCCCTAATAAAAAGTATTACCAGTAACATACATGTAACACTTACTTCCTCTAACATGGAATATACATTACGTTGGTCAGTTGGAATTTGGAAGATTTGAGCTATCCCCTGGAAATGTTAATAATTAAAATAGCCTGGATAAAGTACAGCTATCTCAGCTTTACGTTGAATTAGATTTCTCTCAGGATTGTGTAAGTATTAATAACTCCACATAAGAAACATAGAGCTTGTTCCTTTTAATAAGGAATTTCTTTAAGCTTGATCATACCAAATTTATTAACATTTGGGTTTATAACATCTGGAGAGGGGAGTTCCGGGGTCCTCCCCCCGGAAAATTTTAAAAATTAAGGTGCACAATAACGAGTTTTAAGCTTCCCACGCTTTAAACTCATATTAAGTAATTTATAAGCAGATTTTTTAAAAAGGTGAAAAATCACAATAATGAAATAAACAGTACTATTCAAGCCCCCCCCCTCGTTACGCCTATGATAACAATCGCGAAACGTGTACTTCCTATTTGTGTAGTAGGTCTCTATGTAAATCTATTTACTAAAAAGCAAGGTGTTGCATAATTTAGACCTTTTTTTTACCTGAGGGACAGTTCCCCACCCTATTAATGGAAAGGTGTAGCCTTCTCCGGCGAGAACAATATTATTTACTTAATTAATTATGACAAAGCTTACCTGCCTGTCTCAGCATGTTAGGGAAACATTAGTTTGTAGGGAAGCATATGTTTGTTGTGCAACTCAGTTTCTTATGTTTGCTTTTTTAGCAAAACAGATGGGGATTTAAAGTAAACTAAATTGTAATATGTCCTCGTTATTATTTATATTTCTCTTTTATTTATCATTTGCACACTTAGATAAATTGACGAATTGTTTTTCTGAATGCTGACATTACCGTTCATGATTCCGGAGTCATTGTATTTTTAGAATAGTTACTATTAGTTAAGGTAATGTTTTATTCTTTTCGGACATTTGCTTATTGTTGTGAGTTCAGCATTTTCCTCCTGCTCTCCTGGAATTCATTTTGATTACCATTACAAGTTTATATTTAAATACGTATTTTAGTTTAATAGTAGTTACCTTCAGAATGCTATGTTTTGTCTCTTGTGTGTAAGACTAAAAGAGTCGTATCCAACAATTCGTTAAAACTGATCTACCACTGCACCAGTTCTTCGGGCATCTCTTTGCCTGGACGAGGTTTAAAAATGTTGAGGGAAAAGGTTATCACATAATTTGGCTTTAAAGACATGCGGCTTTCGGTTGTAAACCACTTTCAGACTGGAATTTAGGAACTGACTTAGTTGAAAAATACAGGCTATTTTAATAATTGAAATAATAAATAGGAATAATTTGTCACACATTTGAGCTCTAAAAAGTAGATACTAGGCCCTACTTAGCCTGATCCAGACATTTCTACTAAATTAAGAAGGTAACTTTGAAGATGTTTTAGGTTCAGTTCGTTCACCAATGAGCTCGAATACAATTTTTATTATTATAATTGTTTAACTTCAACAGTAACAAGATTGTAATATATTTTGTCTTTAAGAACTATTCTGTTTTAACTCCAATAAGAAGCTAAATCGAGATGTATGCTGCCCTAGCATATATAGAATAACATTTAAAATGTCAGCCTACATCTAAAATTCTCATCGGGAGAATTGCGAATAATATATCATACGTATAGGCCTATGATAAGTGCTGTGACTACACTGATACGGCCACCTTAGAAATCGGAAACAAAACAATATCTTTAAATTTTTGATGCTTGTAAAGATATAATTAGGGATGGGTCGATACCAGATTTTCTCGATACTCGTTACTCGATACCGATACATGATTTTTTCCTCGATACTCGATACTTCGATACTCGATACCTTCATCATTTCCAGTTACAATAAATAGGTACATTAAAAATTAAAATTTGAGAGAACTGTGTAATACCAACTAAATTAATTAAGTCTGCATATTTAATGAGACAAAATTTAATATCATCAGTAGCCTATAATTATTTTTAAACTCTACATTAAAGCTAAAATTAATTTTTTAAACAGTACACATACAAGTTTTTGTTAAAAATTACTAGCATTCTCACTTAATTGTAGAATTTCAGAATTACAAAAGTATCGAAAAAGTATCGAGCGAATTTTCTGAAGTATCGTTCGATGCCGATACCATGCAAGTATCGAGAGTATCGAGGTATCGAAAGTATCGAGGACCCATCCCTAGATATAATAATTCTAATCTGACGAAATAAACTACATAATTCTTCTAAAAGTGGTAAGGGAATTCATTTGATGATAATACTAAAAAATATTATTCTCATAACTACTAGGGTAATTTAGCATTCAATGGTGATGGATGTGATACGAATAAATACTGCTATAAACAACACTATGACTTAGATATGCCGGTCGTAGCCAGTTACAAATATCTACTGATATGGAGTTACGAATTCTTGGCATCCATGCAAGCTGTCCTCTGTACTGAAATAAATAATATTGGAATTTGATGTACAGTCAGTTGTCATTCAGTATATAGCCAAATTTAATTCAAAGAAGAAAAAAAAGGAGGAAACCAAATTTTAAAGAAATGCGTCAAAGGCTACTTATACGTTGTAGTGTAGTTTTTATGTTAGATTTATAGTAACTTATTTATACCTTGGGACAGTAATTGACCAAGATAGGTAAGAGTACAAACAAAAATTCATGAACGTGTGGATTTGTAGCACATTTTCTCAAAAATGATTTTTTTTAAATAAAAAAAATATTAACTTCTCTATTTTAAGAGGTAATTGATTTTTAATGTAATTTTAAATATGAAAACAAAAACAACTTTCTTTTTTCTTGCAAGAGTGGATATTTTATTCTCAATGTTACCTTTACAATAAGACGTGATTACTAAAGTGTATTTGAAATCTCGTTAGTATATTTTTAGGGGTCACTTTGTTACAGTGATAATTTTCAAAGTTAAAACGTTAAGAATGTATTATACTTTTAAAAATCGAAAATTTAGATTCAACCATGATAAATAAATTTCTATGGTCTTACATAATTGGAAGAATACAATTAGCAAAAATCTTTTAAATGGTAGAAGTTGTCTTTGACCCTTTAAATAAGGCATAATATACGGTGGCCATATTTCTAATAACGAAAATCGGGATAATTTATCTCCAAAACTCCCAATCCTGGTTTGCTATGAAATCACTCTTTTTCATTGTTCATAGAAATATATGGTTTTGGTTCTTTCTAATCATAGGCTATATCTCTGAAAAGTCAGAGCTTTTAAAGCTTCTTGTTTTTCTTGATGTTCTCATCCATTTCTGTACACGTTTGTAAACAGTTTATTTGCATTACTAAAACAACTTTTTATACACTCAATAGACATCATGGACTTTTCAGCACCCGAAAGTTGTTTATCATTGAAAAGCCCGGTCAATCGAAGCATTGGTTTTCTCGGCAAGCAAAGAACAAACTCAGCAAAGTTTTAAAATTAGGAACATTTATCTTTTTTTTTTTTTTTTTTCAAATCTTCAAGTCCTGGAACACGATGACCCACCTTCGTTCTGAAGAAACCATCTGCTTTGTCTCTGATAGATTTGAGTTCAAATTTTTGCTTCCCTCTTTTTTATAAAACCATTTTCTATTTTCTGTTTGATTTCTGTTTTCCTACAACAATCAGATTATTCGGGACATTGGGGTTTTTATTCGGGCCGTCGGGACTGTCCCGATTTTCTCGGGACTGTCCCGATTTTCTCGGGACGTTAGTATAATAGTGAATTTAAGACAAATAACAATAATATAAACGCAGGCAAAAAATAATACATTATTTAGGTATTTTGAGTATCCAACTAGTTGAGAGTATAGGATATGGCTCTCTACTAGGAGACTTTATGGTTGGATACTCTAGCTGGTTTGGTAAGTGCTGTACGAAGCCAGTTACTTGGACAGGAATGACCGTGAGGGAACAGGTTGTGTTGCCGGTGGAAGAGGGTCTAGTCGCCGGCCTCCGTTGAGTCAGACCGCCCCTCTGCGTTATATCTCTCTCTCGGAGAAATGCCTTTACAGCTAGAGTAAAATTTCTTCTCGTTTAACTTGATACTTGCTGTTCATAAAGAACCGTAGTGGAACGTATAAAATTATGTGGGACACTCACAGGGCTTTCTATGCCCTATGTATGAAACTTGCGAACTTCTTATCTACGTAATATTCTAAAACCGTAGATTCTTTATAACTAGGGCAAGGCATTTAATGACCATAAAATAGTGAAGAAATGCAAAATAAAGGATGCATTTATGACCTAAACATAGCGAAAAAATGACACAATTTTTTTTAAATAACCAATAAATTTTCCATTATTAGTTATATTTAGTTTTTTAAAGGTAATGAATTGCTAAAAGCAATATAACGGATGACAGTGCGTTATATATGAATTTACAATATAAAACACACTTATTTTATTACTAAGAAAATAATTAAATCTATACTACTTGGACACCCATAGCAAAAAAAAAAATCTTCCTGAATTAGCATACACATCAAATTGTCCCTAGTAAATATGTACCATTTATAAAGAAATAAAAAAAAATATTTATTGCTACAAGCAAACTGCTATGGTGGTTACAACAAACCTGAATTAAAATTAACTATGAACAATTGGCGGAGATTCTCAAATAAAAACGATTGTCCGTTGTCTGAAAATAACGATTTGTACCTCCACTGAAACAGGACCGAAAATGACGTAAAAATGCAGAAAATGGTTTAAAATTGTCCAAAAATGACCTTTCTCTTGTAAATGACGAAAAATGCAAAATATAGCAAAAAAAGGCAATAAAAAATTGCCCTTATTTAATCAATTATTTCTTCATACACATTTCTATATATTCGAGCTATCTTTTAACCTTCATATAAAAAAGATGCAAAATCATAAAATGCCTTGCCCTATTTATAACGTTGTTAACTGTGCACAAAATAATTGTCACACAGATCTTTTGGATATCCATTGTACTTCTCTGTTCGAACAGTAATAGTAAATATAGTAACAGTAATAGTAATAGTAAATATCTAAAACACTAATGATAGATGCACTATTTTTTTGTGATTTTTTTTCCAGATTTCGTAAATATTGTTATAGGTATTTTGTTACATGTTTGACTATTTTTATGTAATTTCGTCGATAATCTTTTTTGTATGTATGTTAGGATTTTTATAGAATAAAATCTTTAACAAACACAAGTTTAATTTTGTTCGCAAAATATAAACTAACTTTCGTTTTCGGTAACTTACGTATCGATTTGCCATGAAATCTATATGAACATAGCCATCATTTTTTATTGCCACAGTTCTCCGATGATTGACTCGCAGTTGCCGTTATCTATGGTTGCCAACTTCAAATTGTTTCCAAGGTAATTCACATAATTTCATCAATTATTTCGTCATTTTACTGATAGGCGAATAGGCCTAATTTCCGCGTTTTAGTTGAATTTGTGATTTTTCGTGAAACATTATTACAAAAACTAACAAAACATTATTTAATTATAGATCATGAACCTCCTTGCATTTGTCTTTCATTGACTATTTTTGGTATTGAGAAGTTAAAAAAAATGATGTTTGTAACTCATTGTGTGGATAGTTTTATGTAGGCCTACTTTATACTTTAGCGAAGGATTATTTCCGAAATATTTTTGCCGTATTCGAACTGCTCCTTTTGCCATAGTTTTTCCTCATGTGTTTCAATTTTGTTCCCATGTAACATAGGGCATATTGCACCAACCCTGAATTGCTCCTATTACTTTTTTCAAGAATATTAAATTAAGTGAACCTCATATGTTGAAGTCTTTTGCCACTAGTGGCTATTTTTCTGGAAAAAAATATATATACTGTATATCTATTTTAAAAAAAATGGTTTAGTACAAAGACTAATTTTGTGCACGACTAAGCATAGGCAACCATTAATTTGAGAGTTAAGCCCGCCTTTCCTGAATAGTGTTATACTGTAGTGATATTAATGGAACTACGACAGATCATGTATCGTTGTTCTTTGTCCAACACTTTTTATTTTTTTAATGCATGAGATACTTGTAACGCTTGTACAAATTATCTTCACAGTTTTATTTCTCTAATTTCTCTTGAACTTGATGAACTCTGGAGGTGATAAGTCCTTGTATCCACAACAGATAGTGACTTCATTATTTACAGTTATTGCGTATAGAGATTTGTCACAGATGCTTCATTACTGGAAAATGTACTAGCCTTGCCTCTATTCTGTGCTTACTGCTTGTACACGGTCACTGGACATACTTATTAGACGAGACTGTACTATTATTGTGTTTGTTGACTGCTTTGAATCCAATGCAAGCTTATAGTCTTCATAGATATTAGAATAGAGGAATCTGCACTATTATTTTGTCTACTGACTGCTTTGAATTCAATTCCTATTGCTTGTAGTCCTCAATGAAACTAGAGTAGTGGAAAATGTACTAGCATTGTGTCTAATGACAGCTTTGAAGGGAATAATTATTGCTTATAGATAGTCATTGCAGATAGTTATTCCATTTTCATATAATGCTATTTTTGTTTAAAGCATTTCACAATAATTCCTAATTTATTGAATAAGAATATGAAACTGGAATATGTGAAATTACGAAATATTGTCTTCTAAAAAATGGTACATATGTAAGCCCATTTTCGTTACATATATCTTGTTTTTTTTTATTGGTGAAGTAGCTCTTGCCAATCTGGAAACGGCGTTTCATGTAGGTCCTATTTATAACTTATTATAGTATTACTTATTTTAACGGTTGAACCAATTCCATACATCCAAAAAGAATGTTGTTAGAAGACTTATATTGATGTACGGAATTCTTTTTTCGACGTTATCATACTTTGTGTGTGTGTGTGTGTAAAATATATGTATATACCGTAATGAATATACCAACTGTATACTACTTGGCGAAGTTAAAGAATTGCAGCCCTCTGAATAAATTGTAGACTGGGAAAGCCTGCACGTATTTTGCTTACTGTAGGCTGGCTATCTTCCTTATTTTAGTATTGTTTATGTGAATTTCTGGTGTGAGTGTAAATTCTGAACAGATTATAGTAGGCCTAGAGTTTTCTTTCTGCTCGGCTAATTAATAAAGTCACTGCTTACAGATATTCCATCGAACAGAAGAAAACTTGCACTGGGTGAGAATCGAACAAGTTTTCAATGTAATAGTCTGGCGCAAAGACTCCCCAAGAACGTACGCAATCCCATTTAAATTCGAAATCATAACCCACGATCAACAGAAAATATTGTAAACCTCTTTGGTGAAGTACAGGCTGACCAAAATCTTGTAAATTAGTAGATGGAAAATTTAAATGAAATTATATTAAGTTGCTATATACAGAGTTAGTTATAAGTCCCGTACCACCTAAATAACTCGGTTCATTGACATGAAACTCAGTGTGGAGAACTCAGAAACGATGTTACCGAATTTTGAGGGCTTGCGGTTTAACCGAATAATGAATGCTGTTTGAGCTTTTTCCAGAAAGTAGGCTACCCATACTACTTTGCAAATTTATTGTTGCTAAATGAGGAAAACAGAAAAGTGTAAACTGTAGTAAAGTATTACAATGTTCCCTTCTCAACAAACAAATCAATGATAGGTCTCTTTCTAAATTAAGTTTTTAAACTTGCAGCCCTCAGCTTTTTGACGATGTGGCAAACGATCATAAAACCGTTTAAGGAATGACTTAACTGGTCTTCAGTAATATAGATAACAAAGGACAATCAAATCACAGTAAACAATAGAAGCGTTTTACAGGTAATAATCGTTTTATGTTTTCTTGATTTAGCAACGAGAAGTATCTCGTGCGAGTACTTCCTGAAAGTATAAAAATATATTGGGTGTTTCATAAAGAATTATAAAGTCGGAAGTCCGAAAAAATCGGTAATAACGTTTTTGAGTTCTCCATAGGCCTATGTGGGTAACTTATCCAAACACACCGAGTTTCATGTCTCTGAGCCAAATGCTTCAAAAGTTATTTAGGTGGTGCGGGACTTTTAACTAACCCTGTATATATAAGTAAAGTGATCCCTATACGGGCCATGGAATCCTAGAGGGTTCCAGGAGGTTGAGGGTCCCAGATTTTGGACATTCGGCACCTGAAGGAGGTAAGGTTGTCAGCCTTTACCCCCAGGCTTGCTCCTGGTACACATTTCTGTTAGAGGCTGAGTCGACCCCAGGGCCATAGTGCCACCAAAAGGATTAGGCCAACTGAAAAACTCCAACGACCTCATCGGGAGTCGAACACCCTGCATATATACAGTGCGGAATATATGAGTACATACTTACAACTAAGCACAGGATCTACACAACGATAAATCAAGCGACTTATGCAGCATTGAGCTTTAGACATCTTCTTATCTTATCGGCTCAGGGGCTGAGCCCTGACGGGCTCGCGCACGTAGGCCTCATAGGCGGGCCCGTTGTACACCCCCTAGGAAACGAATGATGTGCATGCCCTAAGGCCCCCCTGTCAACTGACTCCACCACCAGCCCCCACGGAGCTCCCCTACATCCAGCTAAGACCAGGTACCACTCCACGTGCACCGTACCCAGGGTCCCTCCTACAAGAGCCCCATAGGCGCGGCACACCATGACGTGCGCCACTAACCCAGGGTCCCTCTGAGAGCCCCAAAGGTACGGGACACCACCAGCAACTCTTGACCACAAGCAACGGGGCAGGACGGGGGAGGCCCGCAGCAGAGTCTGCAGCAGGAGCGAGCTTTTTACATAGGCCAACAAATTTTCATGACAGCTTTGCATGACAATCGTTTATAAATTATGCCTCCAAAAATAAGTTTTAGGTTTATAAGTAGATAGTTTTCATTGAATTGGCTATTCTAGGTCTATTCCCAAGCTTCTTAAATATGCGATCCACTCCATAATACCAGACAATTATTGTAACTGTTCATGGGAACAGTCCTGGAATCTAGAAAATACCGAACCAACAGCACAGAGCTAAAAGCTTTCTAGAAGATACAAGTGGAATAGATTTAAGGGTGTCATTTAACTAACAAAGGCTAACTTGTCTATCAAGGAAATGTATAGTGTCATTAACTATTATGATTATTATGATAGCTACAATTTGACCATTTCTATGCTTGATGTGTAGAGGTTTGTGAAGTCCTGGCACGTAGCTGCGGGCAAGGGAGGCAGCTAAGGTGTCTGCATTGCTTCTACTAGAACGTTAACTATAGTGCTTGTATGAATAAATGTGCTATGCGTTTGTCGTATCTAGAGTCCGGGTTCTCATGTAATTTTATCCTAAACATATGTACGTAAATACGTATCAAAAACCTCAAAATATCGGTGACTGTCTTGCAACTGCAGATAAAAACATATTTATTTCCAATGTAATTTTTAGTACCCTATTTAAATCTTTAAAAAATGTTAAATTTTTTTATTTAAGTTTGCTTAATTTCGGTTTTATTTCGTAGGAAATTAAAACTTCCGTGGTATTTCGCATTAAACCATGAAATAAGTACATTTTTAGTTGCTTATACTTCTATTGTGCCATGGAACGTTTACTTGGTTTATTGAATACTTAACACTATTCATGTGCACATAAATATTTTATGCGCGTTTCAGGTAGCATACCGAGGATGTCCATTTACTAAATGCATTTAAATAACTTTACATTTATCTTCAAAAGTAAGAATTTCTTTTAAAAAATTAATATTTCGGGTCAAAAAAGGAGATTTCGCAAAACGACAAAATTTAATATTTTCCTTACAATAAAAAGTACAATATTTCGACTTATGCCTATAGATCTTTGAAAAATTATTTTCAGTTTATCAATAATGATAACCTCAATTCGGTAATCCATCACTCAAGAAAACTAAATGTTTCTAATAATTTTCTTTTAATTTATACTTTAATTTGTTCACTTATGTTAATTAATAACTTATTTTGTCTTTAATTGAATTCAGATATAGATTTTAATTAAATAATCATGCTTAGTCTTAATGTTAGTCTTATAGACTCATATACATTACTTTGTTGTTCGTAAAAATCGCTCATATTATAGTATGCTGCTGTAGTTCTTATCGTATTTCTAATATTGTTGTCACTTGTACGGATAATACCACGTTATGCTTGAGTTATCCTGTCATGAATTCTTAAATCCACATGGCATTATGCCACGACCACTAAGCCTGTCTGTTTCAAGATTTATGAATACGTGTATTTTTCATTTTATTTTATGCTCAAATATTAATAATTCTCTTTTCTTAAAATATTTTGTGTTTAAGCGTATAAATGTTAGAAATGTATTGTGTATTCAAATTAAATATGATGGCCTTAGTACATTTTGAGTTCTCTAACGAAAGAATTAAAGTAAGGTGCTTTTATTTCTATAGCTAGGGACGCATATGCTTGGAAATCATAAATTTTGTACGATGATGATGATTATAGTAATTAATAATAGTAATAATATCGGGGTACGCCGTAGCGTAGTGGTTGAGGCGCTGCGCTACAAACCGGAAGGTCGCGGGTTCGATTCCCGATGAGGTCGTTGAGATTTTTCAATTGGCCTAATTCTTCTGGTGGCACTATGGCCCTTGGGTCGACTCAGCCTCTAACAGAAATGAGTACCAGTAGCAATCCTGGGGGTAAAGGCGGCCGGTGCGTAAGGCTGACACCGCCTTCATGTGCCGAATGTCCAAAATCTGGGAGCCTCAACCTCCTGGAACCCTCTAGGCCTCCATGGCCTGTATAGGAATCGCTTTAATATAATAAATATCGAAACCAGGGTAACAGATGACTGTTGACCATTATTCAGCGATGCGAAATTTCGATAATTTTCGTAGGGCTACCTTACGTTCGAAGATAATGTAGGATCTTGGGCTCCTAATCACCCTTTTGAATGGGTTACGTAACAATTTCCTGCTTCCAATGACGCTTTAAGCTATTTTAAATTGGTAGTGCATAATATTGTGCGCGACCTTTAATGCTAGTCTGAAATTAAAAGCCTAGGGGTTTAATTGATAAATTTATTAGTCTACTGTTACTGTTGGAGTGTGTATTGAATGCTGATACCTGAAACCAAGGGACGAGCATTCAAAACTGACCAAAATATATCGCGATTTTTGGCTCCAACTAATGCCATTGCACGTGATTTGTACTTGTAACATATTCCTTGATGTTTGGAAATAAGTGGAACTAAATTTTCGTGAATGAGTAGAGACGAAAGATCTTGGAACTAAAGAGCTTTATGATTAGAATGCTGAAGAACGAAGAAAATAAATTTGTTATTATTTACATTGTTATCAGACATTATTATTATTGTTTTATTATTATTGTTATTATTATGTTTATCATCCTGTATATTTTCTTCTGGATCGTTTTCTTTCAATATGTGCCACCACGCGAGTGTCTTGACGAAGTTCGCGAATGGATTAAGTGAAACATTTAACGGAAGAGCCTCGCGAAACCTGTCTTAACAGCTTTGACCATCAGAATTATAATCGAACTTCGCCACATAAGAGGCGCTTTGCCATTGGCCTCTTCGCCGATGATACGGTGCTTTTAACTGCACGTAAGCACGTACTGATTTCCCTATTAAAGAAACGTGAAGTGGTGTTTATTGCATGGAATGGAAGTACTAGACCATCCTTAGGCTTTGCACACGGCGAGACAATTTCTTTGCGGGAAACAAACAGTGAAATTGCTGCCATCAGTTAAAGCTGACCCGATACAACGAGCGAACGGGTTTCTATAATGAAGACGCTGCTGCTGTGAAGAGTGGGACTGTGCACATTGCACTCGAATGTACACATATTAGCATAATATTCTTGTTGCCAATTACGGAACAAGTATGCGAAGAATACAGGGCTTAATTCAGACTAGAAGAAACAGGTTTGTTATCCGTGCGCACGGTAGACAGGCTCATAGCGTCCACATGCGGTAAGGCTCTGACACTTGCCTCCATTGCTCTCAGTATTCCAACAAAGCATATTTCTAGCTTTCTAGAGGCCTTGTAAATAAAGTAATTTTTGTTCGACCGTACCATGAGACAATTATTACATGTGGCGTAACTTATCATAGTTTTAGTTCATGTAACAATGGTTTTATTTCGGGTAACATAGACTCATTTATCTGCTGTATATGTATATGTATTCTTACTACATATAGAACTATGTAATCTATTTGTTTGTTCCTTTTTCCTGTCTCTGGTTGAGTGTAAGAGAAGGCCTTAACTCTGCCAGATTAAATAAAAATTTATTATTATCATCATCATCATCATTAGGGCTCGGACTTTTAGGTGCTTATAAAAACGAAAATATTTATTTTTTATGTGGTTAAAAAGTCGAAAATATGTTTAAAAAATATAAAAATATTTTATTTATTTAACCAATATTTACAGAAGTACTCATTCTAGTCAGCAAGTGTAGAACTGTTGCAGTGAACGACAGAAGTAGATCTTAAGTTGTGCATCTTAAAGCTGTGACGATTTTCACGGAACAGAGACTTGTATCTTGAAAATATATGTTCAACATTGCAGGATGTTAATCTTGCATATTTGTAAAACGCAGTATCACTGACACTCAGATGTTCCATCTGCTCCAAGTTCTCTATACTGTTACCCATTAAAATATCTGAAATCTTTGGCAACACTTGTAACCTTTCATTCTTATTTAGGCATGACAGGAATTTTTCTTTAATTTCGTTTGCTTTTGAACCACTCATTTTGTTAAGTTTGTTTTCAATGTGTTTGGTTTCTTTTATTGATTCTGTCAAGAATTGTTTTGTTGTTTCCAACTTAGTAATGCAGTGTGAGAGGAAACAGAAATTTGCACTAATAATGGCCAAATCAGCCCTGATTTACTCAACATAACAATGCAACATATTCAAAATATGGCACAATTTTACAAAAACAGTCCAAATATTCATTTCTAAACGTGATATGTGGTAAAATATGTAAAAAAAAAATGTTACCAAAAATATTTATTCAAATAAGAAATATCGAAAATATTTATTTTTATGTGATATGCAACTCCGTGTTTTGAATCCAAAGGTCCCAACCGGAACTTTGACAAAGTCCAGAAATCATAGGTAATAGCAAAAAAAATATGTATTTACCTAAAAGTCCGAGCCCTAATCATCATCATCATCATCATCATCATATTGACGTACATTAAAGCTCTCCCTTCATTAAAGTTTTCTTGTTATTTTAACTATTGCTTTCCAACTTAGCATATTCGATACGGTTTAATATCGTACGCGTAGCAAACATCAAGCCTTTGTCCAAGTAACTTGTTACCCAAGTTATTATCATGTTTTTTTTTTAATGTTATGGCATGTAAACATGCTATCTTTCTATCCTATGGGTTAGTATCACAAGAGTGTCAATTCGTGAATCCGTCATTCTCGAGAACAAGGTGTCCCTGTTCATTAATAATGTTCGTCTGCGGCAGTGACAGTCAGTGGTGGTATTAGAAGAAATAGTAGCTTCTATTATATTGATTCAGGTTATGATTGCAGTTCAATTACCATTGTTCAGGTAACTATTACTGGCGAATACTGTTTTTTTTTACGTAGATGTATTTTGTGCTGCTGTTAGCGTGCATTGTGTTGTTGGTTTCTTTAAATCGCTCGAACATTACTTCAGTCATTGATAGAATGAAAATGTCTCTGTCGTCGACCTATGCAATAGTCTTACTTCCGAATAAGGCAAATTTCAAGAGGATATTATTATTTTTTTCCTTTCGATTAGGCTTTCTTCTTCTTGTCTTCCCAAAACTTCTTCATTCTTTCGCGATGTTGCTGTTTCTGTTCTTCCGACAATTTACTTCCCGTTTTCTTCTTGGCTTTTTCTGGAAATTCGTCATGAATTATTGCTTTCCTAAACTTTTCTCTGTTTGCAATATCCTCCTTTTTGATATTGAGTAATTTCAAATCTTCTTCACCTTCCTTGAAAAATGCTGGTTTAGTTTTTTACTTACATAGTAGTCAAAAATTTGTTTGGTAAGTCCGTCTCCATTCTGAAAATGTGACCATAGAATCTTAATCTTCTTTTCCTGAAAGTATGGCCTATATTTCTGTTTGTTTGTATAACTCCTTTTCTGGTCTCAGTTTGTGTATGTTATTCTCCCAAATTCCCGTATTATTATTATTATTATTATTATTATTATTATTATTATTAGCCTTGTTATATTAACATATTACGCCATATTCAGATGAGCATAGCTATACCCAGTTAGCTATGTCAGTGCTAAATTCAGTGTGCAGGAATGCATGCTATCTTTCAGAATTACCAAAGAATCTTTATAGTATCTCAGGCAATACCAACCACATACCTCAGGTTACCATAAACTCAGAGCAATGCTGACAGATATGCGCTCCTACACTGTGAACTATTCTGATTCTAGACTATATAGGTCTGTTTCAATTTTAGCCTATATCTGTGGCTTGGTTCTAAAAGGGCCAATGTTAACATTTTTTGCTGAGAACTTCCGATATTGGCCCTTTAGGGTTTCTGCATTATGCCTATTAATAGCAACAGACGTTGACACTTTTAGTATACGAAAGATAAAGACTAGCCGAGCTCAATAATGCATAGATATCATTTTTGCAAGAAATTGACATTGGTCCTTTTAGAAGCAAGCCACATTATAGTAGAGCCTAATCGAATCCAGACACGTATAATTGACAACTATTTATTAATACAGATCAGGGCTGTACAGTTGTAGTGAGGGGCACCACTCCATTTATTAGTCATCAGGATGATATTCTCTTATCGAAAGTGTAATTAACAATTTTTTTTTAGGTACCGGTAAAGTCAAGTCCGTATTCAGGTCGTGAAGGTCCTTAGGGCTCCAGGAGTTTGATGGTACCAGATTTTTGGACATTCGGGACCTAAGGGTGGTAAGGTTGTTGCCCAATGACCTGGCAAAAGTGGTTCGAACTTGCTCCTATGTATCGTGATTTTATAGATATGTCGATACTTATTGTACATTTCGAGCATAATTAATCGTCTGGCACAATTCAGTTAATTTCGAAATCTTTCGTGAATTGTGTTTGCTTAATAAGGATATTTTAAGCATCTGTAGAGCTAAATATAGCTGAGAACTGTTTAGTAAATATTCCTGTTTGTCGCTGTTACTAAGAATTCCGGTCCGTCGATAAACTGTGTTCAGCTTCCCACCCAGACATATCAGCACTTTCCACAGAACTTGCCTCATCAGACGCTTCCAAGTAATCGCGTCTAGTTCCATTGAGACATTGGAGGAAAAAAGAAGAAAACTTCTTTTTGATATTGCCGAATATTGGCTTAGTACAGAAATGATAAGGATCCCCATTCATTGAGTGTTAGACTACATGTTCATAGCAGAAGTTATCTCGCGTTCTAGAGGTCGAGGAGTCATCGTGCCGACACTCTCCGATGAACCGTGGAGTTGATATGCAAGTAGATATATCGTAAATTATTAACTATATGAACTTCGCTAAGCTTTAATTAGATCGCGACAAAGCATAGGAAGGTATTCAAGAGGTCGCTTAACAACGATGCATCCTTCTTAAATGTAACGGACAAGCAGAAAAAAACTGCCAACCATAACTTAGGTCTAGAACAATAGATAATTTTCTCAAAATGTATGAATGAAGAAACTAACATAAACATAATTCAATACTTTCATTTTACAGATTGAACTATTTAGAGACAGTATCTCTTTTAATTATTAATTAACTCTGCCAGAGTAGTGAAATGTTCATTTATATTCTTCATTCCTTCTAATTCTTTCGTGCTAAAAACTTGTCTGGTTATGGCGGCTGCAATCTTATGCAGAGAAAAACCTTTGCTCGTAGCTCATAGGCTACAGTTTTCATTATTTTAAAATGACTTTTTTTTTTAAACAAATAACAATCATGTTAACAAAAAGCCATTCTTCATAGCTCATAGGTTACAGTTTTCATTATTTTAAAATCATTTTTTAAACTAATAACAATCATGTTAACAAAAATGATTATCATTCGCATATTTTCATTTTCCCCCGTTTTCAAGAACTGTAATTTTCATTTGTATTTGTACTAAATTATTAAAAAGTAAATTGAAAAAAAATTAATAATGTTCATATTTGTTCTTCGGTGTTACGTATAGCCTAATTATCTTCAGAATTACATTAAAGTACCTAAGTAACTGTTCAAGTTACGGAAAATGTTTTAAAAGTATAAATTAAGGGAAGTGATCCACTAACTTAACAAAAGAAGAGATATCGGCAGTAAATTTAAAAGCACAATTGAACAGGCACTTTCAGTTCTCCGTCATATTGGAAAGTATTAAAGATATTTCAGTATTATTTTCACTAAATTAAAGAAGAAAGCCACCTAATAAAATAGAATAATAAATTACGTTACAAAAATCTTTAATGATGTGCATGTCAAATTAAGTCAAGGTAAACAAATGTTGAAGTTGGACGATTATTACTGGAAAGGACATGATTTTTTATCTTGCTAATCTGACTGAAATACACATTGTTAAGCCTCACCTCACGAAATTGTATTAATACCTGTCCAAAGGTAGGCTACATCCACTTTCGTGACTTAAAAAAATGTCGAAGTCCTATCTATTTTATCTAAATACAGCAGACAATCTCTTTCATTCCTTTGGAAAAATAGTTCAACATGTATCAGTCTTATTAAGTTTTAAGTCTTCACTCTTCACTGATCTGGTCAGTGCACTTATTTGGCATATTTGTCTTTTGTTATCCGAAATTTAGTTTTTCTCTTTCCCTTGAAACTTGCTCTTTCAGAAGGCTAATGTAATGAAATATACAGTTGCACGTATAGGCCTACTATGTCTCAGAACCGTTATTGTA
This sequence comes from Ectobius pallidus, assembly GCA_964059195.1. NCBI lineage: Eukaryota > Metazoa > Arthropoda > Insecta > Blattodea > Ectobiidae > Ectobius > Ectobius pallidus. The sequence continues at coordinate 614,130 of CAXKWD010000011.1, read as the reverse complement.
ACATCAAGCTAATGTCTATGAATTCGTTTAAATTCTGTTTAAATTAAGTGAAAAATATGATGTTCCAATTTTACCTCTACTTTGTTTTCACGAAGTCCTCCATTTTGTTATAAGATAGCCAAGATAGAGGATATCACATTGTGCAGGGGAGTTGAGAACACCCTGTGGGAAAATTGTCCATACACTTGTGGAAGGGACAGGAGGAAGAGCATGAAATGGCATGAGGAATGTGCGAGTGGGTACGGCATCAACCGCATCATCGCATATGAAGATGTGGGTGAGACCGTGTCCAATGTCCAAGTGCGAGCGGGCGAGACCCATAATCATAGGCTCTGGCTACACAGTCTCTAATTTTCACCTATCTTACTCACGGCGAAGCTCCAAATGCTCGCAGCTCATCAATCCTCTCTTCGAGGCTTTGTTCTCAACATTTCCTCAACAAATAAAATATGGCGAAGTCAGTACTTGAGAACGTGCATATAGAGATTCACCGGACAGGAATTTCCTCTCGGTTGGAAATTGTCATCCGTTCAAGACTGCAGACATTTTAAAAATCCATTGTAACCTGACCTTCTGGTGAAATAAATTGATTGATTTAGGAATTAATTATTTTCTATTTCGGTTGATATTTCGCGAAATAAGTTATTTTATAGCTTACTACATTTAACGTTGATAAAATGTTTCACCTTGATTTACAATAACACAGGAATATTCAGCTGAGAAATGCAATTAAAACCATTACACAACACTTCAGATATGAAAGGAAAATCATGTATTTATATATGTTGTGCTATTGAAAGTATTGATAACATTGTAGTGGTGGTAGTGTATTTATTGCTCACAAAAATTCTTAATTATAAACCACACTATTAACATTAACCGGCGCACGGGTCGGTGTCGACCATACGTGCTCACTTCATACACTTAAATTATTGTCTCATAAAAAAGTACCCAATTGAAAAAATTATATTCCATTATTTAAGTAACTACGAATATCCACAGACGTAACCCCCCATCCCCAAGCAGTAAAAATTTCCTAGAAACACTTAGACATTATTAAAACAAAAAAATAACACTTCGATTTCCTTAATTCCCCAAATTCCCTCACACATATAACTTTCTGCAGTAATTTACATATCCCATGCAAATTGTGCAGTAGTAATAGCCTAAACAAGATATTCATTTTCATAATACGAGAACTATAAGAAAACATAACGGTTCTTTATTAGGCCTATAAGTTGAGACCGGTGTTTTCACTCTCCGCTACGGAGTCCGCATTAGCCGTGGGCGGCGCGCGCGCGGCTTCCCTGCTTAAAGTGTAGGCTATATAAAGTATTACATATCTTACCTTATAACATATGTTGGAAGTGTCGTCCTTCCTGTGTTATACAGGCATTGTATCTGGAAACCACATTCTGGCTGACGCGAGTGAGTTTATCGAACAAATCCTCACACATTGGAGCTGAAAGAAAACATTACGATTAAAATTAGGGGCATTACAGTGGAAGAACTCACTCGCGTCAGCCAGAATGTGGTTTCCAGATACAATGCCTGTATAACACAGGAAGGACGACACTTCCAACATATGTTATAAGGTAAGCCTATATAGCCTACACTTTAAGCAGGGAAGCCGCGCGCGTGCCGCCCGCGGCTAATGCGGACTCCGTAGCGGAGAGTGAAAACACCAGTCGCCCCGTCTCAACTTATAATAAAGACCCTGTATATATTTTGTTAATAGCCTTTAGGTCGACCGCGGTGGTAGAGAGGTAGTGTACCCGCCTCTGGTTTTGAGGTTCGCGGTTCAATCCAGTCTAAATTAAGATTTCAGCACGTAGAAATCGTGGGCGCGAGGTATTTCGGGAAGAACTGTAAAAAGTGAGTCCAGTGTGATTGATTTACGGCACGTCAGATAACTCTGAACATATTAGAGCCTCTGTACAAAATTTCCCGACGCTTTCATGTTCTAGTATTTTCTTATGTACAGTACCTCCTAGGAGGCCGTCGAGTCTATGGACTTACAATCCATCACTCTGGCCTTACAGGAAAATAAGCGTAACTGAATTCGTCTTCAGTTTTACGTCCCCAGGGAAGGATCTGACTCCTGTGTTCAGTTGTTGGACAATTGATTGGTTACTGTACTTTGAAATGCATTAATACTTTGCTAATATTACATTTAAAATTTATTTATCCAAAATTAGCTTATGTTTCGTTCGATAACTGGATAATTTATATCAAAGGAAGCATGCTTGCTGCCCTGCTAAATAAAAATGTTGATTAGGCCCATTATACGCGGGTTTGATGAATTATTACAGCTTTAGAGCCTGGAATTGTGAATATGTTTATTTTCATGAAAGAATTACAAAACTAATTGACCAGGACTGAGAATTAGTACATATGATCTCAACAGTCAAAATACCTAAGACTCCAGTTACATTTTTCTAGCTTGTGATTTTTTTTGTTGAGTTCAAAGTATTGTGAATCCAAGGTCAATTACATAAGAATAGGTAGAAGAGACTGCAAGGCAAAACCAGTCTTACGAAATGCTAGCATGCACTTTATGCCTGTCTGAGATCGCAGTTCCGAATTAACATTCACTGACCAAGCTGAAGGTTACATACGTAAGTATAGTTTCAAACAGCATTAGAATCCAGAGTTAAAGAGAGCTATTCATGTAAATGCTTCTGTCCATCTGAGGTGACTGTCTTAATTACAGGCATCATTTACTTCAGGAACACTAAAAGTAACTTCACGTACTTTATAAAACACATCCATAATGATATTATAACCTAGTTTTATTTTTGTACTGCTACTCGTAGCACATACAAAGAGAAGGAGATAATTAGGCGTACTATAGAGTTTTATTAACTGTTCTGGTCTAAAAAAATTAAATTAAATGCAGTAACAATTTTTACTTTATCTGCGCCCACCATATGTTCTATATGTTTTCTTCAATACTAAACATAGGCTAACTAAAAGACTGCAGCCTTTGAACAGTTTTAAATATATTTTTGAAAACCCCAACGAAAATTCCCAGTATCAGCCTATATAATAAATAGGGATGGGTCGATACCAGATTTTCTCGATACCGATACATGATTTTTTCCTCGATACTCGATACTTCGATACTCGATACCTTCAACATTTCCAGTTTCAATAATTAGGTACATTAAAAATTAAAATTTGAGAGAACTGTGTAATACCAACTAAATTAATTAAGTCTGCATATTTAATGAGACAAAATTTAATATCATCAACTGTAGCCTATAATTAATTTTAAACTCTACATTAAAACTAAAATTAATTTTTTTAAACAGTCCACTTACAATTTTTTGTTAAAAAATACTAGCATTCTCACTTAATTGCAGAATTGCAGAATTACAAAAGTATCGGAAAAGTATCGAGCTAGTTTTCTGAAGTATCGTTGGATGCCGATACCATGCAAGTCTCGAGAGTATCGAGGTATCGAAAGTATCGAGGACCCATCCCTAATAATAAATATTATTACAAATTTATGCATATTTTTAGGGAAAGTAAAGTAAAATAAAATAAGTAGTATCAGAAGTAGTGAAAAAATAGTCTACATTTCTTAATATTGAGGCTCTACTACCACTAATATTATTGTTAATTTCGTCGTTACTATTAAATTGAATAATTATTTTGTATTTGGGAAAACCGTGTTCTGTATTAACATTCTCGTATTTCGCTTTTGAACATAACTTCTCTTCAAGATATGTCAGAAATCAAACTATGTTGTGAAACCCTGGACTTCATTTACATTCAAAGTTTGTAATTGCACTCTGACCTTTCTTTGAGAACAAGACTCACAAATGTTTATACCTCAAGTTTCAAATAATGTACAACATTTAGAGATTTTCTGCGTTATTAGGAATTTTTAAGGCAAGAGGTTTAGAGGCAAGAAAGACATTCTACTTTTACAGACATAACAGTTTTTGTCGTCATTGCTAGTTTAGTATTCATACATTTTGTTCTAGGCACGATGTTACTGGAATGGACAATTAACAATAACTTGGTCGATGGATCATGAGATTTTATTACTTGAGTACTTTCATAATCCCTTAGTTGTTAGAGCTCTGGCTTTTAGCAAATACGTCGAGTTTACATCCATTGTTTTGTGCCCTTCCTTCACATTAATTTGTGAGATACTGTATTTAAGAGTTAAACCTACTCGATAAATTATTCAGAGAATTCCTTTTTAGTGAATAGGAAAATGTTAATTTAAGCAAAATCCTAGACTTACTTTCGATAGACCGAACTTTAATAAATCAGTTAGGCCTATATATCATGCAAGTCTACATTCGCTTTTATCTGATATAAGTGAAAATTTAAGTGGTAAGTAACGCCTTCGTTGAGCACTCATTAACATCTTCAGGTTTGTGGTAAAGCCCTTTCTTTTTAGAGGTTTCTGCCTTATAGCGACTCATACAATCGCCTATGTCATGCATGTAAAAGCAAAGATGTAAAATGTTGGGATATAACAATCGGATTTCAAGCATGAAACCTCAAATGATTATTAGTTACATAAGCGTATATTTAGTTCTACCTGCCAAATTGCAGCGCGCCTCCATGGTCGGTTGAAGACCATGCTGATCAAGGACTTTTGGGGTCCTGGTTTGATTCCCTGTACCATCCCTGACTTTTCAGAGATAGGGTAATCTGCACTCGGCCGTCAGAAAAATTAAGGTGTTTCTCTTGAAAAATTCCTAATATTGCAGAAGATATTTTAATATAAATTATTACCTAAAACCTTTAGTAGGCCTACAGACATTTGTAAATCTTATTCCCAAAGATTGATCAGAGCGCTTTTAAAAACCACGAATGTATTGGAAGCTGAGGTTTCACAACAGAGTTTTATTTCCGATATGCCTTGAAAAGGAAAATGTTCAAAAGTCAAATGAAAGGACCTACGAGAATTTTAAAAGATAAAATACGGTTCTCTCTTATAACAATAATTTATTTCAATATTCATAACGATTAGGCCTAAATAACACATTGAACGAGAAAAATAATAACCTTGATAGTCGGCACACTAACCACAACACCCAATGTTGCCATCTGCTAATGGCTTCAAAAAACGGAGGTGTATAAAGAACTGGTTGGATGGTAGGCTGTGCTCCGCTATGCGAGTTTAGTTCTTAGTGAATATTTTTCGTATCTATGCTATAAAATAAACCGCCCTAATTTTTATTTGTTTAAAATAACCTGTCGCTTGTAGAATCAGCATTTATATCTCAAAAACAATACCAAGGAGTTTGTTTTTAAGTTCAGTTGTAATTTTTAGGTAAAATCTACTTAAAGAGTTATTTCAGCTTAGTAGATTTGTTATATTATTTTCTTTATTGACTAAAATATCTCTTTCAATACAGCAATTCGCAAAATTCCCGGCGAGATATTTTCAATAATATGTAATAGCGATCTACAAACAAAATAGCTATAATGCTTTAGGTTGCACTCAAGACTTAGTTAAATATTTGTTGTAATTTAATATTTTTTCTACCATAGCATTTTCATCCACATCCTGTTCATGTGTAGGCCTATTTTTCGTACTTGCATATTTTATATGCGTCATTGTATGACAAACTGTGTTTCTTTTTATAAATATATTATTGCAGACATGGAAAATAATGATAATTATGATGCGACCACTTGCTCCGGCGCATAAGTACTCGATTATCGATCGCCGCCAAGATTAAAATAGTATCAGTTTTTAACGTTGGTCCCTTACAGCTTCAGAATAGCTGTTAGAGATTAATTATTTGTATTACTCTTTAAATCGTTACCTTAGAAAAAATAGTATGCAAACAATATGCATTGAGTTCTCCTCTTTTCAAACTACTCGCTTCTCCAATGACGCAATTACCACTCTCGTATCTCAATATACAAATTGCTTATCAGTTTTAAAACTAGTATACTTTATTTTTATAGCTAATTCATTTTAAATATCCGAGAGTCGAACATAATAATATCAGATTAGTTTGCCTTGTTTTTGACTGATGAGAGATGTTCGTACCAGCTGCAACGCCGCGTATTTTCTCGACCTGATAACAATGACTTATATGAGAAAGTACACTGTTGAAATGTGACATCATATTATATTTCGAGAAGTCTGACCAAGTTGTTTAGCATGATATCCAATTAAAAATTAACAGATGTGTATAATAAGGACAACAACAGACTGCAATCAGGTGGCCATACGCTTCAGAGTGTTCCCAAGAATTGCAGCGTGTGAGAGAATGACCTTCCTGTCCCTAGGCATCTGACTCACTACGAGAAGAATTTTCCCGAAATGGTTCTGAGAACCAACTAGGGATATTATTAATGCCTCAGTTCACAATTTAATTTATAAAACAGATTCTTAAGAGTGTTTATAGGCGGGTTATTGAATGACAGTTTCTATTTCCACATAAATTTTGTCAGACATTGATATAATTAAGAATTAATAAAATTTAGTTTTGAATTATGTTTTTGGCCCGGGCGGCTTGGGTCGCTTAAATCCTAAAAGGGAGAGGTAAAACTACGAAAAAGAAAGAAAGAAAGAAAGAATTATGTTTTTATCTAGTTTCTAGAGGTTAGCATTGGACTCATTACCTGTATCGGAGGTGTGAATAAAAGCTGACATAGCACACCATTTGTTACTACGAACTGTGATATAAAACTGTAGGCCTGTTTAATTCAGAAACCTTTCTGGCAGTGGAGGGGGAGAATCTATGGCATTATTAGTTTGATTTGTTTCCTGTTTAGCAAAAACGAATCGTACTCATTTTAATTTTTCTGAAGGTGAATCTGAATTACTTTCTGGTTTTACTGATGACTATATAAATTACTATCTTTCCTTTTTATTTAAAGCATAAGGAACAACACTTCACATTTAAGAATATTTTGTATTTTGTATGCCACCTCTCGGTTGATTAGCAGCAGCAAATAAGTTCTGGTTCAGAATTTCTCGAATCAACTATAATCTGACTGTCCTAAGAAAGAAACCTGAAGTAAACAAGAACCAGTAAGTCTGTCTCACTCTTAAGTCATACGAGTAATGTGCTAGAGTGGGACAGGTATACTGGTTTTTGTTTACTTCAGGTTTCTACTTCAGGTTTCTTTCTTAGGATGGACAGACTTTAGAATAGACTACCATTTAACGGTCAAAACTTTGCCTAGGTTATAGCCTATTTAATCGCCAAGAAATACATTTTAAATAAATATTGTTCCAAATAATACCTTCAACTTTCAGCAAGTTCTTTGGCCATAGCGTCAAGTCTTCACTTTCAAGAGTCGAATCTTGGTTCAAATCCCATGTCTCTTCAATGTGAATGTGTTTCAGCGTTTTCTACACTCGTAAAGGCAAATGCCGAATTGGAGTCTACTCGCTACCTATGGGAATAATATTTGAATCAATGCATTATAGAAGTAGTCTTCATTAAACTACAGGTGTCCAGCGGATAAAACCATCACTGCTTTCAAAATCCAGGAGAGTTATAGTACTAAGTTAGGCTATAGCAAATACAATCTAGACCAATACAGGACACTTTGCGATATATCGGGGGACAATATTGTGAGCACCATCTAGCGGCCCAACCTGCTACTACTGAATACAATTGCAGTATCTAGATACATATATGTTAAACAGTTTTTAATAGAAGAGCCGAAATAGCCAGACTCGGCATGTTATGTATAAGGGGTATCTACCTAATGGCTCAGAATAGCATATTACAGTTTATATATGTTTTGAATATATTAATTTTGCCCCAAGTTTCTAGGTTGTGCCACCAGGAGTGCTGCAAAATCTGTCCCCCATTTCTCTACCAGTAAGTGTCCGGTATTGTCTCTATAGTATTTGGCTATAGTCAGATACGTCAACAAGCTGTCTTGACTCAAATAACATATGTACTCTTTCTATAAACTTGACCAAAAAAATTCCACAAGGGATATCAGTCCTTATTGTGTTGAGCCCGCCAATAAATCCAGAAAACTATTTATGTTCGTTTATATTGAAGGAAATAGTTATAGTATGAGGTCATGATCCATCAGTAATGGGAAACCTGTTGCAAATATTAATTCTTTCTTCCTGGTGTTATAAAGGCGCCTATGAAAATAAAGAATCTTTTCAATCATTTAGCGACTTATCTTGCAAAATTGTAGTCGGCAGTTGAAATCGTTTGAAATGTTTAATGTCAATTTTATTTTGTTCCGTCGTGTATCACTTACCGAAGAACTTGTTAAGAATTTTCTGATCTGAAGGCAATATTTGTGTCCCAAGTAAATAAAGTATGATTCATAATGTTTCTTCTCTTCGGCGGAAGCATCATCAGACTGCTTGTTGTCATGCCCAAATCTGATAGTTGGATCCAGACAGTTTTCGAATACTCAGAAATAAAAAAAGATAAAGAGCATACAGAGCTGAAATATTTTTAAGACCATTTTAATTCTATAAAATATTGAAATACATCAGTGTGTTTAATGAAATAATTTTGTAAAATTGACTGATATTGGACATTTCACGAATGACAAAATATCCATTCAAGTATGAAATGTTTGCAAAAGTCACATAGAACTTATAGAAAGTAAAGTTACTTTTGCTTTTCATATACAGTATTTCCTCATGTTTCTTTGTTCATAAAACATTGTAAAATTATGTTGAAATCTGAGTATGAATTTACGTAGGCTATGTCCTGTACCTGATTACTTTGTATAGCCTTGCTACATAAAGAATATATATGTGACATGTCTTACATTTTGTTACGTGATGCTTTTCTTATTGGTTGTACGGCATCCAAAGAATATTAATCCTGATGTCATTCATACATGTCCAGAGTGACAACCTTGACAAGGTCACAACTCCAATTCCATTTTGATAACTTGATACATGAAAGGCCCAATTAGACCGCGTTCTCTAGGTGACACATGGTGGGGCACGGTCGTCCTAGCAGGGCGGGGGGTCAGGGTTCAGCTCTCCATCATCATTACGTTCCAGCAATGTGATGGCAGTGTAAAATGTCCTCTTTGTAAATATCTGTAAATTAGGCTAGGCCTATGTCTGAGTTGGGTCACGGTAAAAATCTGAACGCTGGTACACATTGCACGTTAATCTGCACAGTGTTTTATCGTCATAGGTCCTTTGACCTTTCCAGATTCAACTCCGGGTAAGGAATTGAGTTTTTGGTGTATAAAAACCGTAATGCAGTTTATTTCAAATTAAGTTATAGGACAGGAACCCGTTTTCATTTTCAGCAATGCCTTTCGTATGCAGGTATGGAATCGGAGCCGAAGTCAGAGCCTTGCGGTCGAGCCTCGGTTAGCTTATTTGGTCTGGATGCAGTTTATTTCTTGTCGAGGTGTACATGACGTATGGTTACTTGAGGAAATAACCACTCGTTTCACACTAGAGCAACGATTCTCAATACGCGGCGGCAGGCGACATGCTGCTCTCAACTGCATTATATGTGACTCTTGAATTAATTATAGCTTTGACAATATTTTTAGACATTTATTTTTATTATGTGAATAATTTTAAACCTTTAGGCCTATAGACTATTATATAATTAAAGAATCGCGCAGATTCTGCGTTATGAAATCTAAGACTTAACCTACTGACAAACGCCCAGTCCTCAACCCCGGAAGGGTTACTGAAAAACGCCTACCCGGCCGGGAATCGAACCCGACCGCCGGGATGGAAGGTAGGTACGCTACCGATACACTCACGGCAGTATAGGCTACCATATATCATAGTATATCGTACTAACATCAACTATAGTATGATATGCCTACTTATTTTCCATGGTGTGAATTGTTATAGCCTAGAATAAATAGCTTGCAGTTATTTTACTCCGACAGAGTGTAAGTGCCCTGCACTATGACTTCACGAATACAAAGAATTAGGAGGACCTGTGCTTTAAGTGAATCCATTTATGAAATATATTTGGATCTCATATATAACTATCAACTCTCGGTAAATCGATTATTGGATTAAAAAGTTATATATCACACTAAACTGTTAATCCTATAGTTGTTAACTATGTAAAACTTAGATATATGGGAGAGTAAAAATGACGACGATAATGATGATGAAATAATAATAATAATAATAATAATAATAATAATAGTAATGATAGTAATAATCATATTAATAACCATCTCCGTGGCTATCATTGCTTACTAGGATCTGGAGGCCCAAGTTCGATCCTCGTGGCTTCCTTGATATTTGATTTTTCAGATGGCTGAACTGGGCTACACTCAATATCAACAGGAAAGCGTGGTGGTATTTGGTCAGGAGGTAACTGAACCGATCAGAAGCTTAACTTACAAAAGACAATGGGAGTCGGCATGCCCATTCCTTCCATCTACTAATGAAGTTAATATACGGAATAGTTGTAGCAGTGGTTAGCTAGTAGGTCTTCTGCTCTCAAATTCTGATCTATTAATAGAGCCTCAAATATTTTCAATTAGGAACGGAAACTGTGTAGCTACAATATTTGTATAGGTTTGTTAAACTTCTGTTGCATCAACAATAAAGGTATAATTTGAGTGAAAGGTTGAAGAAAACTTTTTTAAATATTTAAAGCAATTAAATCTTTAAATAGAAAAGGAACTTTTTTCCTGAATAGCCTATTCCACACAACTGAGAGTAGGCCTACTTAATCGTAGGAAATAAAAATTTTTGTTGTTCCATCTTTTTCTCTGAATCCATTTAATAAGTCATTATCTTTCCAAACTCCATATAAGTTGTACTGAATTTCAGAATCAGGTCATTGTGGCACTGATAACTTAATAATATGGATTTGACCTTTTGTTAACATCTTTTTGTAGCTTGGGAACGTCTTATGAAGTACAGGAGGGGAAGTAGCTGTTTTCATTCGCTTTTTAAATGTAGTTATGAGATTCAGATATGAAAGCTTCTCTGGATGCCTTTAAGAAGCTTAGGCCTATCGCTTAATGGAGCTTATATCCTGTAGTCAATGGGAGTTACAATTAGTGCGGCATAAACAAGTCCACTGGAAGAACTTATTCTACCACGCTTTGGCTGCCAGATATTTCCCGACAGTGTTTCTATTAATTAAACTTATATTCTGTAACGGCCATTAAGTTGTTGAGGTCAGAAGCCAGACGCCTATTACCATGCAATTGATTAGCTGTAGACACCGCTATCAGATCTGTGACGTCGCGAAAAATCCAAAAACATGTCCTTGGGTCACCACACTCACATTTGTTGACTTCGCACCAAGGGAATAGATTACTCTAGTTCCAGAGTTGAGCAAAATGTAATCAGTGTAATAAAAAAGAAAACTAGTTGTTGATTAATTTTCTGATACGGATAATAACGATTGCGGATTGTAATTAAATCTTGGTGAAGTCATCCACTAACAGCTTTGAATTATTTTAATTGCTAGGGATATTAGTAAGTCATACTTTGAAACTAACCACATCTTATTACTGTGAGAATTTTATATCCAGTTTATCACAGTATTGCAGCATATTTCTCTGGATTTAGTATTGATTGAAAAGGAGTATTAATACTACTGGTTAGTAGGACTACCGCTACTAAATAAAACAACGCATTGCCTAAGTTGAATGCAATTCAATTCAATAATAGCTGTGGAATAGCTTTTAGAAGATATGAGAGGACTTAGTATATTTTGACATCTAATTCTTTGCTCTAGTGGAAGGCCCGTTAACACTAAATAAAAATAGATTTAGCAGACACTTAAACCATAAGTATATTAGGAGAAACTAGTGAAAATATTATTACTTCAACAAAAAGGTCACTTCTTTGCCTTTGTTTAGATATGAATATTGTGCAAAATCCTTATTGGACTTATAAATATCGAGTAAATAATCAGTTTGCATAAACTGATGTGTTCTTTAGAATTCTGGTGTTTTAGCCTGTGTTCGTAGTGCTCTTTAGCGCTACCCACTTGTAAAAGACTAGATGCGCTGTATTGATCTATATATATATATATATATATATATAAATCAAAAATAATATTCCTCAATTCATTCAATTTACAGTTCATTCAATTTACGATTCATTCAATTTACAGTTCGTTCAGTAGATAACTTAATAAATAACTAGGTAAATTACTCTTAGGTCTATTATGAATTAGCCTATAATTCTGTTAAATTACGTTATCGACCAACTTAACATTTTCGATTTCCAGGTCAGTGTAATAGCTCGCATTCAATCCTTCTAGAAAAATAATCTTCTGAAAAAGATACTGTTGGAATCAGCATGCTCAAATTTTCAAATACAATTTTTTTACCAGCATCAGGTTAGCTTACGTTGCTTTTCTCATCAAGGGAAATATATAAAAATGTTTTATTATAGGCTACTACTTTTCTCAGTACTGAATAACAAACTCTTCTTTCATCGTTCTATCACCCCATCTCTCCCATCTCTATCTCTCTGTCTCTGCTTGCTTCTTTCTGTATATATATCCTTTCTGTCTCCCTCTTTTTGGATGAGTTCTTTACATATTAACTAGAATTTTCCCTTTCTTCCTTTCTGGGCACTTTTGAGCAATAAGGAGAACAAGCTGGTTTAACTCTTATTTCAGATTCTGTGTTAAACTAAACCAACAGGTTCTTTATTTCTGTCACACCAAACATCCCTGTTCACACTTGTACATCATCTAATCCTCAAAGCACTCGATTCCTCTTGAAGCGGTCGATTTTTGAATTTCGCGATTCGTTGATTCGGAAAATAAAAGACAGCCCCGTAAACGTTTCGTGTCCATCAATAAAAGCAGATTAGTCAGGGAAAGCGGGAGAATCCTTCTAGAAGAAACATTGGTCCTTTAATCACCACTACAGCTTGTGATTATTAAAGTACTTTTGATTTCAGCCTATCAAAACATTGAAAGAATTTGGCTTGAAACTAGAATTTTTTATATATATATATTTTTTTTTCACTCATGTTCAGAATTGAGAACGGTATTTGAAATTAATGCCAGGGACAAAACATCATTGAGTATGAGTTTTCGATATTCGAGAGTTTCAGCATTCCAGCCTTTGGAAAGGAAGTAAATAGTCATTAGTCGCGAATCATAGATTTATTGCAAGTTTGTAGAAATTCTCCTACTGAAAAAAGATGCATCATTTAAGTGATCAGCTATTTCATGCCTATTTGTTAACTCTTCATCTAGGGTTCTCCCTTAGCCAATGAGCCCCTGACTTCTTTGAATGTTGTGCATGTGAAGGAATTGCAGAATCGTTCTTGTTAGAGAAGTATCGTATGAGGACCATGAGGAGGCACCCCGCTCATACATCGAAAAGAAGTCTGATGAAATGCTCTTGTGTTTTGTTCATTCCGTTCACATCCTTCATTGGCAACCATCCTCAGAAGACCAGTAGATTACCACCTGAACCGACGTGCAATCTTATTGACACATGAGAACTGTAATGATCAACTATGTGCCAACCAGTTAAACTCCGTTGTACAATAGTAAATAGCTGGCGGGTTTACCCAATTTGCCTTGATTGGTGAACAAGGTGATTGCTAACCTGATAACAGAAACAGGGTTACCCGCAACACGATCCGCATTACAACGCACTTGCAAATAAATTTGCTATCACGACTAGGATACACATGAGTTAGGTCAACTACGCTATACGACTTTCTGGTTTTCTATTCTTTTTGTCTAGTTCTGTTTGAAATTTATTGTAAATTGTAATCAGTATATTATGAAAATAGTATTACTGCTGCTTATGGCAATGAGGATAATATTGAAAGCAGTAATAATAATAGTAATAGTACATAATAATAGTAATAGTAATAGTACATAACACATGTTTTAACTGAATGTTAAACCTTAACGCTGGTTAAAGAAACCAGCCTCCATTCTCTTTATCTCTGACAGCATTGACTTATACGGCCTAAGTATGTCTTGCATGTACTGTCTGATAGTGAAAATACTGTTTTCATCTTAAGGTCCTATTCAGCCATATACATTTTGTGTCCCTTATTAAAATTATCCACTTACGGACAAATTCTGCTCATAGGCTCTAATTTAGCGTTTTTATTGTGTTTTTAGGAACTTAGAATCGCAGGCTGGATGAAAGGCTTTAATTTTCTCCTAAAGTTCGTAGTTAATGTTTTTTTTTTCAAATAGTTTAAACAATTCGTGACACTTAGTAAAGTAGATTTACTGCGCTTGTGTATACACAAATATACATATTAACTACGAGGCTGTGAACAAAGCATCCTATTCATCAGGCTTTGAATAACTAATCTGAATTTCAAATCATGGATGATATTCTGTCCTTGTAAAAGTCAGAAATTCCTAAAATAACACAATTCTTTAGAAAAATAATGCGTGCTTATTAGAAGTGTTATGCAACCAGAAAACCGACAGGAGTCCTTGTAATTAAGCATGTGTGGTGACGTTAAAAAAAAAAAGAGTTCCTCTTTGTTAACAGAATAACTTCATTCGTTTTGAAGGGATTCAAGGAATTTAATCGTGGACTTGAATCTGAAGCACGGTTACATTTTTCCTTAACGCTGATGTGCTGGAAATCGCAGTTAGCTTGCGGCTACTTGGCAACCAAATAAACGTGCCGGATCAGATTCCAGAACTCACTTGTGTATGAGATATTCAAATAGACCAGAGCTAAAGGTATCAAGTGTAACAGTTTCTCAAGAGTTTCTGTTGTGTCTTTCACCTTCGAAACAATGTAGTGTTAGCAACACAATCGTGTGTTTGTTAATGATCATGATGATGATTCCCTGTCTTTCACACTTCCAGTTCCTCCATTGTTTCTGGAGTCGTGTATCGAACCCAGGCTATCTCAGTTGGGAGAGAATTGGCACGGGAAGCGAAGGTCCCGGGTTCGGCTCCCAGTGTTAGGGGAATTTTTCTCTTAAATATTTGTTTTTAAATCATAATTGATACCAAGGGTCAAAATTGCACTTTACTTACTTTACTGCCGTATAAAAGTTGTACTCTCTATTTATGAGTCAGTTATTTATTTATATAGATTTTCTTCCTCCTTCACAGACACAGACACACACACACACACACATGCACACATACAGCTGGTATTACCCGGATAAAAGTTAATTGGTTATCTCAACAAATTCTACCTCAACTATTATCTTAATGCCTTCATTTTAACCAATAATCCAGTTATATGTAGACCTAGTATCCATTTAATTGTTAAATGAGAGTTTGTTTAACGGCAAATACAGTCTGAATCATCGGTTCCAGTGCAAGAAGGTAGTCGAAGACATGTCATATTTTAAAGTGGATAGGCATTCTTGTGACTGCTTCTGGCGACTGTTTATGTGATAGGCTATTAGACTATTTTCCGCATGGCAGACACAGAGAATCGTACACTAAATAGACCCAGCGAATAAGAATTAACTATAATATTAATAGCCCTTCTATGGTTAATCGTCATGAAAATCCAGATAACTGCAAATCATATCCAATAATCTATGCGTTCCAAAAACAGTTAACTGTGTTATCTTTTCCGCAGTTAATTGTCGGTGCAGTTAACCGTTATCCAGCATTTGGCCCAGCTGTATTGCCAACACATGCACACACACAAACGAGAGAATATACTCGTACTTTCGACTTTATAATATCTACAGCGGTTTGTGTATGTTTTCTTCTCTTGACTTTCCCTCGGTACTTTCGACTTCATAATATTTACAGTGGTTTGTGTATGTTTTCTTCTCTTGTAGCGTAAGTGATAGTAAAAAGTCGTTCATCTTGTGCAGATGCAGTTTTAATAGCACAATAATGAGAAATTTCTTCAACTAAGGAGCTTCACTTAAGTCTGTTTGCTTACATCTTGATTTCCTGAAGTGTATTTTTGAAATGTTGATACTGTTTGCACGAGAGTTTGACCCTCGGGATAATAACTTCTGGGACAAGGTGCTGGTTATAGGTTTGAGAGGGGAGCACATTCAAGATGTTCTCAGAGGCAGGTGGGTCTGCTCATGCATTAACACATGTAATACCTGATTCAGCCGAATTCCTGCAACGTTAGTGCGTATTCTTAAGTCAGCTCTTTAGGTAGGAAATGCATGTAAAATCGTATGATTACCGTATCTTCAACACGTTAAGCCTAAAGAACTACGAACTTTACTTGAAACTGGTTTTTGAACTGGCTGTTTAACATTAAAACTCATTTTTGGGGCTCAGAGGCCCGTAACTTTTGATTTTTTATTCATAATTTAAAAACTCTGAAAAGTCTAATAGAAATGAAAGATTGTCCTTAAAGCAAATTGATTGCAAAATATGGAGACAGTTTTTAAATATTATACTAATTAAATGAAAGTACTAAATTTCTTATAGGCTTTGCCAACTACAGGCTAACTTCAATATACATATTGCTATTGCTTGAAATCTTCTTCACATACTACTTTTTCAAACATACATTTAATAGGCCTACGCCAAGACGAAATCATAGCCTAAATATATTTTTAAAAAATTTTAAAAATAGGCCTACATAAAATCCTGTATATATGTGATTTTATATATTTATATAAACATACCACTTCCAAATTCATCACAACGTAATCTGTACCACAATTGTGAACAGATATAAGTATTTATATTTTAACAAATAGGCATGCATAGACTACTATTTTGTACTACTGAGCTTAAACACAAGTGTAAATTATTTTGACTATTGTGTACATTTTATGCAATAACCATTTTAGAGAATCTGCATAACTTCTTACAATGCTTAATCAAAATTTTATGCAGTTGTAAATTAAATGTAAATAATTTACATGCCTGTAATATGAATTTTAGTGTTTTGTATGCATATTGTTTACACAGTGTTATTCATATAAATTGTGACCTGAGATAGAGCTTTCTCACTTATTCTGCCAGAGTACAATTGCATATTTTTAATGTCATCGAATCCATAGATGTGTACAAACTAGCCCGTGTATGGCATGAACTCGTTTATCTCCTGGACATGTGCAGCGTGGTACGCGGTTCCCAAATTGAATGTTTGAGGATCTTTGTAATGTAAGTAAATTTTGAGAGTTTTCTATCCGTTGTTTTTCTATCATAAGTAGTTTCTCCACACAAAATAGGCAAACTGTTTCCATTCTCTTATGCTTGCTTTGTACTATAACAATCAGATTATCCTTTAAAACTTTAATTATGACAGTTCTGAAACTTGCGAACAAGGAAAAATGAAGTTAGCTGGTTTTGGCTTTGAGCCGAGCAATTGTAAAAAATGTGAAGAATGTGCAGATATTCTGCGAGAGTACAAGCCATTGCGTGAGTCTACCAGAGTTACGGCGTTTATCTCCAGTAACATCATTCTCATTACTGCATGTGCATTGGCTCTGAATGATGTCCACTATTTATTTTACTCTTCCACGTAACTCATATTTCTGAGTCGTGGTTTAAGAAAACGACTTTTAAGTCACTGTGTTAAAATATGTTGTTTGTTATTACTGTACGGTTGCGAATATGCTGACGTTGAAGAACAAGACATGAAGAAATAGAAAGTACTTGTGCAAATAAATGGAGTTGTACGATATATATTTTCCAGAAATATATTTTCCTAGAAATATATCTACGATTCTATTATGTCGACTTCCAATAGTACAATACACCAGTGATGTTTATAGTATATCTCGATATATTGTTGGGAAGTGTGTGTGTAAAAGAATCGAGGATTTCCGAGTGCGAATTAGCGAACAATGAAAGCGAAAATACTTAATCTCTAAAAAATAAAATTTTCCTGTATTGATTATAAAGGACACATTTTCAGTGAGATAATATAAATAAAAAAGTTATAAGAACCCGTTTAATGACATATGAAATATGGCATTTGTTGAATAATATGATGGTTAGGTGGGATGCTGGAGCCAGCGTAATTTCCCAGGGGTGAAGAAATTGCTTGGAATTAAGTTACAAAATATGAAAACAAGAAAAAGAGGCAATTTCGTTATTAAGTAGCATTTTCACACAATTTTTTGTGCAGTTGAGAAATCTAGACAATTTTTTGTGCAGATTTCTCAATTGCTATAAGTTCAAATCACAGGGAACGATGTAATTAATTAGCTAAGAAAAATGAACACATGAATTCAAATTTTCACGAAAAAATATATATATATATTTTGTCGTCGTTGCGAAAAAATAAAATAAAATAGATTTGCTGCATGTAGGTGAAATAATGCCAGTATGATCCACTGGTTTGGAAGAAATTGTTACATTATGTTCTGTAGAGTAAAATTTGTCTTTGTGGGAATAGAGCACGAGTTTTCGTCCGAGACCACAGTATAGCGAGGATATGTTAGTTATTGACAGATTTTCAGTCTAATTTCACCGAAGATATTTATATTATATCCTACTTTTATCTGTATTATAACCTATTCCCCTACAGTGGGAAGACTGACAGATAACCTATCATTAATTTGTCAAACACGGAAAAAAAAACACTTATGAATGAGAGAGCATATCAAGAACGTGTGTCTTTGTTTCTTGTTAAATTTGTATTCAAGATGGCTGCAAAGATGCTCCTTACCTATTTTTGTATTTGTGGTATTTTTACAGCAATTTCATAAATATTAGTGGTACTTGTTACACCATGATGCACTTTTTACGGTTATGGATCCTCATACACTCTACACTCTAATGGACATTTATTACTAATTACTAGGGCTGAAAATCGATTAAAATTTATAATCGAGTTAACGCTTGAAACCAAAGTGTACATTTAATATTGTTTTACTCGTATAATAACTACCGTACTACACTAAAGATTACCAGAAGAAATCTTTAATTAATTAATACCATTATTAGTTAATTAGTCAAAAAAATATATACAAAACTTACATTTCCGGTTACTTTTTCAGTCAAGACTTGAGACACGCGAGTTTGTTGACTTAACTACTCTTCAGGTTTCTGACTAACGAAAATTGTTTGGACATAGCAGGCTGAATGACACATGATGTGCCAAGGCTGGAGAAGCGAGAGAAAGGAGTTTGGTCATTTGACCCATTTCTCGAAAAACATTTTTCAGAATTCGACTAAACCGATTAATCGGAAAATGTAATTGATCGACGATTAAATGTTTAATCAATTAATCGAGCCGATTTATCGATTAATCGGGACAGCCCTACTAATTACCTTAATTGAACTAATGTTAAAATCAGTTGATAGTTCAGTTTGAGAACAGCTCAAGCCATTTCATAACATTCTTGTCTAACCGAGACAATATCCATCGGTCATCACTAGCACCGACAATAGGAAATGCAAGTGATTGAATCTGCATAAATGCCTGCCCCTGGGTACATCTGTAATTACCATTGAGGTAGTCTTCCTTGCATATCAATCACTACACTTATGGACGATAACTTAAACTTGTATTAAGCCTTGACAACCCATTAAGATTAGCTCAAATATTCTTTTTCCGGCTGTCGTAAAACTCATGTAACCCTACAGAATCAGATTTTTCATAGTTATAAACGTCAAGAAGACAATAGTCAGAATAATTTTAATTGCTGTTCCACATTAAACAGAACTTTACACAGATTCCCAAACAATTTAAAAGTTTTAATTAAATGCAATTGCATTCATAATGTCGAATTGTTTTTCTTTATGTTGCCGAGTTACAGTGAAAATAATTATGAAATGACTTAGAGAAATTGTTCGTTCGAAATAACTTTTTATAAACTTTAGATGTATTAGATTCACTTAGGCTTGCAGGTTATTCATACAATCTTTTCAATCTTTCTCATAAAAGAAAACTAGTTCTGTTGTTATTATTGTACTGAGAATATTCTCCATATTTCTCTATCTAATGTAAACACATTTCGAAAACTGATCTATTTATCCATCTTTGTTCATGACTAGATCGTATTAATATCTAACTCTAGCATAAGGAATGAGAATATATGAAAGATGTAATTCCGGGGTGCGCGGGCAAAGAGAGTTAAGTCCACCATCCTAAAAAATTGAGATATGTCCAAAGAGTTATAGATAAAAATGTTCTCTACATTTGTGTTAAGTCCAGTAAGTGATAATCAAAATTGTACGGTAGTTATGGATGTGTGCCTCATGGGTTTATCCATCTCTAAAGCTATGTTGGGCTGGTATAGTGTGTTAAGTCACTCTAATTCTCAGTTACAAGAAAGTGGACTTAACTCTCTTTGCCCGCGAACCCCGAAATTGATAATGTAACTATTACCCTAACATACCGAAAGGTGAAATAGAGTTTTATAAAAATAGGAGATACAATAATAATATTTCCAGAGGAAAAGCATAAATTTTATAGACATTTTTCGGTTCGGAAAATCACCATTCGGGGGGTGCATAACACATTTGGTATTTTTTAGTTATTTATTAGTCGAATGAAAATATTTTAAAGGTGTTTCCGTATTTCTTAACCAAAATGTTTGACTGAAATTTGTTTCGGATTTGTATTCCTAAGCATTGAAGATAATGAACAGAAATTAAAAGCACAGGTCTCTGTGTCCGCCCCCGGTTATAGATAACAGAGGATGAAGAAACTGATAATTAATATGCAGTGGCTATGTTCCTTTCTCATCAGGAGCGTGCGGCACTTGTAGTCCAAGCAGCCATGCCATTTACGCCAGCCGTAGGATGTTTTTCCCACATTTAATGTGCGATTACAAGGTTTTCCTTGCATCATTATGTACTGTCATAATGTTTCCACTCATATTTAATAAGCAATCATGTGACACCTCTCTTCATGCTTTCCCATTAAATTCTTTTCCAACTAACTTCTTCACGACACGAAACTGCAGGCTTTACGACCGCTTGCATTCCGTTGGCGCGTTCTTCTTAATTAGATATTAAGTTCGTCACGTTATAATAAACTTAGGGGAATTAACAGTGGATCAATTTCTACAAAATTACGTACGACACCTAAATATTTATACAGCAGCATCGCCGAACATGTTATCATAGAAAATTATCAGCGCAGCCTCCCAGACTGGAACTTTTAATAAGGATTTGATTATTGAAATTGATTTCGTTGGTTGCAAATATTTTACCCCCTTTGAAACGAAACTGGTTTATTTTCCAATTTGACGCTCTTTGCTTCCCTTGTGCTTATCTCATTGAACAAAAAATCAGTCTGGCTATGATTACTGAATTCCTGTTCATCATGAACCAATCACGTTTAATATTTATTTCTCGTGTAATTTTCAAACTTGTTCTTTTTGTGTATCTCGCTTCATGCTGATTGGAAGCGATGAATGTCGCCAATAAAAATAATAACCAGGACTACTCGCTTTTAGAGGCGTTCGGCTCTTTGAGTGAAAACTGAAAACCTTATTTCATGTTTATTTTGAAACTGATAAGCGTATAATACGCAAATTCCAATCTGCGAAAAGTTCTTTGCATAATTATGGAACAATCCGTATTCCATTATTTCTCTTTCCCATGTCTTGTTTTCTCTCAATATATAGACACACTGACAATTCTCTACTTCATTATTCTCTGTTTCCAATATGAACATTAATGTCTATGTCGATGTGTACATATTTCAGAGCAATATAATAATAATAATAATAATAATAATAAATTTAGGAATCCAATCTACATAGTGTTACAATTAAATCTACTTTCATAATTATATTTTAACAAATAATCCTTATATTAAACTCATATTGCAATCCATTTCCTCTTAACTATAAACTGCACCTTGACCTGAAATATCTAGCTGCATGTCATTCAATATAATTACCACGAACTTATTGGAATCGTTCAAAACGTTCTCCTTCCGATTTTTAGTCTGTCAACAGTCATCAGAATATCCACTGTTATTAGATTAAAATGTTAACCCTAGGACACGCAGGTTTTTTTTCTGATTCATGAACTCCAAATTCACTAGATGAAATATCTTAAAGAGAGGAAAGTTAACATTTTATTACTTTTTTATTAATTTTTAACTGATGTTTTGACCTTTGGAACATGTCGTTCAAATCTGTTGTACACTTGTTTTCTGGTTTTTGCTTCTCTCAATTTGGTTGTGGCAAACCCATAGAGTATTTTTTTCTTCCTGACACTGGCGAAACGCCAGCGACCAAAAGAGACAAGCCATCTTCCCCTCCCGCCAGTCGTGACAGCTGTAGCCGTGTAACTTAGTTAGCGCGTTGTGACTCCCTTGAAGACTGGTGTACGAATGATATATCACCCCTTCAGTATTTCTATATAGACTCGTCCATGTTACTGCGCATTTCTGTTAGCAATGCCAGGTAATAGAATGGTTGTGCTAATTGTTAGAGACAAATGATCAACGTTAGAAACAATATTTGCGACACCGTTAATCTATTCTGTATTGAAAATAAAACTAAAACAGAGGCGTTGCTGCAAAAGTAATTTGAAACAAGTAAGAGTGGACCTAAAATTAAATGTTGTGGGTTGAACGAAACCTCCCCTTCGGGAGGGTTAATGATTGTCATATCGATCTTTTACTTATACGCATAGTGTATGTCTAAACAAGTTGTTATATAAATTAAATCTGATTAGTTGCTTGGCCCTTTATTTCCAATCCTTCTGGTGGCAATACAGCCCTGGGATAGAGTCAGCCTAGCAGAAATAAGTACCAGAAGCAGTCCTTCATAAAGTTTACAAACATAAGACCTTCATGTACCGGAGGACAAAAATCGAAGAGGCTCAATTAAACCGGCTGATGATAGAATCGTCGTGATGACTATAGCCATTCCTCCTATCAGACTGATAAACAAATAAAATAGTCGCTTATATATTTTTCTCTCATGACGATTAGGATAGTTGTTAAATTATGCCAAATATTAAAGAATTCACATCACTTTCCATATCGCAAATTTAACGTCATCCTGATGCTAAGATGCTTCTGAAGATACATAGGCTGGGTATATGGCAAGGTGGAATATTGGCGACTTGAGAGGACGGAGAGGCTGTTTTAACCTAGAAACTAGTGAAGTGGCTGTCTGGGGAAAGTGGCTTATATGATACAGGTCCATCAGCTGCGCAGCCCCCATTAGGGTCTTGTGTGGATTAGAGCGCGCGCGCGCACACACACACACACACACACACACACACATTCTACGTGCCAAACTGCATTTTGCTTGGAATTGTGTTAGCTAAGAGCATGGCACTTGAGACTAACCTCTAACCAAGTTACATATCCAAATTAGGTTATCCACACACGATGCTCTCATATCCATATACATAACAACAATAATAATAACAAAAATAATAGTGATTAATAATAATAATGATAATAATAATGACAATAAACAACCATAAGTTTATTGCTATTTATATACCCTTGTACCTGACTGAAGTATCATACAATACTAGGAAGGGAAATGGAAAAACTATTGTTTCCGTAAACAAAACTTCAGACAACCAATATAATGTCTCCATTGACCCGACTTCCTATTTGCGAGCAAACCTCGACTTCTTCCAATGACAGCCAATGTCCATCTGATAAAGGGCACCGCCATGGAGGGATACAGAAATTCACAATAATATACAGTGAACTCTCAATAAACTGGACTGAAGTCTTTCCGAGTTAGGAAATGTCCGGCTTATGGAGAGTAAATTAGGAAATGGTATCTAAGTAATTAAATTTCGTGTTTTAACTGCAATAACAAAACATAACATAATATTAACACTTACAATTGGAACAAAAAAGAATAACACTTCAGTTCTATAGGCCTATTGGAATTTCTAGTCACAGCCTGAAATACACACTGTTACATTATTAGTACAATATTATGATTAAGGACCGGATTTTTAGGTTTTTAAAAACACTGTTTTAGGTTTTCCATTAGGTGAAATAGTTTTTTTTAGGTTTTTGCCCAAAATATCGTTTTCGGGTAGAATAATTGGTTTAATGAATTTGAATGTGCTACATAGGATTCAATTACATAATACTTGTAAAGTTTAACTTAACAAAATTGACTTAAATTTGTGTAAACTCGCTTTAGGACAAATCATAAGCATAAACAATCAAAAGAAGCAGTGAAAATAAGATTGTCTCACATTTCCTGGTTACAGTATATCACTAAATATCTTTCAAGATTCTCAACTGTGAAGTTCTTCCTGTTATCTCTTAGAATACATTTGAAGGCAGAAAATGTACTTTCAACCTCACATGACGTCAGCAATGGTTGTTCGTACGAATATTTTAAAAGGAATACGCCGGTACTCTTACACTTCCTCTCTTGATACTGTCATCCTAGACTACATTGGATTGAACGAAACGCTGGTGCTATTAATTTCAACTCGACAAAAATTGTCTCTCCGCAAAATATCAATTTATCAACTGACAAACAAAAAATACAAAAAAGTAGCCTAAATTAGATATTTTAGGTTTTATATCCCGTTTAGGTACATTTAGGTTTTTATACCCCATTTAGGTATTTTTAGGTGCCACAGAATTAATGTGGGTGAATCCTATGGACATGATTCGAAAAAGTGTATAATCTCTTTTTGTTTTGGAAGTAAGGAAAAAAATAGGTAAAAACCTAAGAATCCGGTCCCTAATTATGATTGATGTGGCACTGTCAGCATATTTTTCTGAGAAGATTTAATCCGAAATAAACTGTAAATGCTCTTCTGTGTACACATTGTTTCTGTTGCTTTTGAATAATTACTTGTCTTGCAGTTCTGAAGTTGGCGTAGAATGGTTGTAGATCTGGGTCTGGATCGCCAATCATCTGTCAGAGTTATCCGAAGTCCGGCATACTGAGGTCTGAATTATCGAGAGTTCACTGTACCAAACTTGTAGAGAAAATAAGAAATTAAAGTGATCGGGTCTTCACGGGACTAAGGGTGAACAGATACTTCAAATAACTTTTACATTTTACATAATAACATCCATAATAATAGTAATACTAATATAATTGGAGATATTAATCAAACCACAAGGGCACTGCTGAGTAATAATTGCATCAAAATGAATATTTTCTGAACAAATAAGACCAAAAGTAAATGCTGAAGATTGAACACCTTCAAATCAATTCTACCTTGTCCACATAAACTGGAATTCCGGAAACACAAAACCCGTATAAAAAGCAATGGTGATATAAGGGGCAAACAATACGTCTATTCTAAACGGTGACTGGCCTCAGGGCTGGCTAAAACATAAAAGTGAAAATATTACCGTAGAGAATCTAATGGTACGTATTCAGAATTGTTCTGTACCTAATCGTCCATGCTTGGAGCACTAGTAGCAAATTTAATTTCAAGTGCTATTGTAGTTGCCTGAATAACGTCTGGATTTACGAAAATTCACTGTTTATTTTCGGTAGAATTTCTCTAACCTCTGTTAATGTTACGTTTAAAAATATGTATCCAATCTATTACAACTCTAATACATCAAACTTGTATTTTAGAATTATGGTTACATTCATACAACTAAACGCAATCTAAAATAAATATTACAATCGTATTGTTAGATTTTTAATACCTTGTAGAAATAATTGAGAAAATCAATGAAAATATTGTAACAAGTTTTCTGAACAAGTTTATCTAATGCCAAAATTACAGTCGCTTTCGTGGATTTCTAGCATTTGCCTCGTTTTTCATAAATTAGACAATCTAAAAAGCTCAAATGCCTATTCTCCTCGACATTTGCGAAAAAGAGAATCTTCTGATTTAAGAGCGTGCTATACAGGTTTTATGACAGCTTAAAAGTTTTTAAATTACTATGTGAATATTCTTTTTTTTTTTATTTAGGGAATAATATTGAAATAGTATTTTCCAATATATAATAATCAATTCCGTAGTTTCCCAAGCATTTTTAAATTCAGATTTTATCCTTCCATTTATGTTGCTTGAAAGTTAATTTAGTAGGCCTAATGTTGACTGCATAGCCTATGTTACGTAATACCTTCTTAAACTTCTTAGAAATTTGTTTTTACACTATGATAAATGCGTGACAAAAACTCGTTATAGATAGCCTTGTTTAGTGTAAGTTACAATTTTTAGTTGATTTGAAAGACAAGAAAAGATAATTTCAGAATATAATGTAAATTGTATTCCAACAACCTGTATCATGAAGAAATCTCTTTTGGACACATACAAAGATCAAACTTTTCTTTCTGGCTTTTGAGGAATAAAAGGATTTCTCTGTTGGATCTTCAGTTTATCCTTCGGATACAGATTTTGCAACTACGTGATAGGCCTAAGCATAATGATGAACATATTTTAAGTTCCTTGCTGCATTGCTGGGAGCAGTTGAAACACACATTTATTATTCTCAATGGAAACTAAATCCAAATTATGACGTTAAGTCCGTGGCTGGCTGGAGTATGCAATAAATTCATTTTTAATGAGCACGACGTCAAAATATTTTAATGTAACTGCTATGAACAATACAAGTGCGTTGTCTACACCGTATGCAAGAGAGATTTAAATAAGTCATTAGACACATAAATGAGCTGATGCTAGAACCTGAGAAGCCTCATCTTGTTAGTTCCTCTACGGTATTGTTAGTAACGTCTTCACAGTTACCTCTGTGATATCCAGTTAATCAGCTTTTTTACAATTACGTTTCTATCGTGAACAATTCTGCGAGATTGCCTTCCAATTACATTTTCGACGTTCTTTGATTTTATACTCGTATCAGAGCTTTTTCTTTCGTTCATCTTGTTGTTGGTTTCTTCTTCAACTTTCTATGCTGATAATTTTGTGTATATTTCTTTCACTTTCTTTTTTATTCTTCTTTTAAGCCTTTTTTCATCCTCCTTATGTTACTTTGTTATTTGATATTTTCGACATGCAATCATTACCTCACCGTTTGTATATTTTCTTTCTTTGTTTCTTTACTTTATTGTTATACTTGCTTCTCATTTAATCATTTCTATCTAATTTCCCTCCTCTTTCTTTCTCTTGCATCCCCTTTTCTTTCATTCTTGTTCTCCTTTCATTCATTCTGCTAACTTCAAGTATGTTATTCCTTCTTTCTTTCTTTCTTTCTTTCTTTCTTTCTTTCTTTCTTTCTTTCTTTCTTTCTTGTATCATTTGCCTATTTTTTATATTAAAATATAGGCTACATTTTGTTCCTTCCTTATTTATTTCTAGCTTTGTTTTTTTTCGGTCCCGTTTGTCGTCCTTCTTTCCATGTTATGTTGCATTCCGCCTTAGCTCTATAAGTTTTACAATATCTATTTCTGTTTCTTCCGGATTTTTCATGTGGCAGGCATTATTTTGTGCGCAAGTGCTCAAGTAAATTTTAATGAGAAAAATAAAAGGCGGTGTCAATCTTTACTTTCTTTTCTACTTATTCTGGTACAGCGAAACTCTCTTTCTCTTCTAACAGAGCAACTAGCAGACCTACGCATGTGCAAAGCGTTAGATATTTCTAAGACCTAAGTTGTAAAATAGGCTGGACGCGAGCATAATCCATAAAATGCCTACCGGAAGTGCCATCCCTTGCTTTAGGCGTGAGTGGCGCCATTACATCACTGGCCGCCCAAAGTTGCGAAAATGGACAACTCTCCCCTTATAGTTTACACTGTCTGGAGGTTCAGGTAATGTTTCCTATGTCTGGTTTGGCTTTGGGGGCGTTGTGAGAATTAAACATTTTCCTAACTTTGTCAGACATCAAACAATTTAATTTTGACCGCCTTCTTAAATAAAATTTAATAAACTCAACTAGTTTGCAGGAGTATTATACATTGTACGTGTGCATTATGCCACGTATAAGCAATAGGCCTATTGCTTCAAGTCGGCATGTTATCCACAATAATAATTACATTTTGGTCCGAAAATCAGCTTTGTTCACAAAACTGATTTCAAGTCATACGTTCATAAATTTTTAAATTAAGATTTGTACTTAAAATAGAAATTTTAGTTGGTAATATATTTCTTGTCAAACGGTTCTTGTAAGCTTAATATAATTTTGAGGCCATAACTTAGCCCAATACTCTAGACTGAAAAAAACCATAGGCCTATTAGTGTACAGTACTTCGTGAATTCTTTGTTTTAGTTTATTTCAAATGGACGTCATCCTTAAAACATGTCAGTGAAATTCGTATGATAGATCATTTTATAATAGCTTTCAGAGTTTTTAAATTTACTTTCTTATAAGCTTCTTATAAACTTATTGTATCCAGAAATTAACACTGTATTCCTAATAGGTTTACATTGGTTACTTGGAATTTTACTAATTCGATTTTACTGTAATACCTTTGTTGATGTTCTGTAATATTTTTTGTAAATTTGAGAGCTTTTCGCATTATCCTTTTCTTAAATCATAGTGCATTACCTGCTTTAATCCAGTTATACTTAGGACGCATTTATCAGGCTCCTAGCCAGGGGTGGGCTGTCCCCAACATTTTGTCTTGACCCCCATAGATTTTTAGCATTTAAAATCATAAAAATTTAATCAAGCAGTACTTGAAAAGTGATCTTTAAATAGCTTTTAGAATGTACAGTACATAAACTTTTATATGTGATAACGTTTTCTGAGGTAGTTTACGACTATAACCGACTACAATATAATCAGAGATATACATACTATAACGTTGAAACCGCTGACTATAACTCATATTAACAAAGACGATTGATGTGGATCAGTTTGTAGTACAGTTTGCAAAATTGAAGTCAAGAAAGTTAGCTTTATAAGTATTACGCTTGTCTATTCATAATTTCCAGTGGTAAATAAGTGTTTAATCCGTTCACATCTCTTTCTAAAGTAGACAGTTGTTGTAATTTTCAGTATCTTAATTTTAGTGTCTGTAATTTGTGTTTAAGGAATAATTTTATCTGGATGAGTGGTTACTTCCTTCGTTACGATTCATTTCATTTTGTTTTGGGGGTGGTGTTATAGGCTACATAAAAACATGATAAACCTGATGGCCCCCTTTGAAATTTGACCCTGACTACTGGCCTGGTATTTACCAACCTATGTTAAAATGTAACAACCCTTTTCATCCATTAAACTACTTGAAAGTCAATTAAGTTACATTAAGCCTGGAATCTGCCCAAAATAAAATCTCCATTGTATGGTAGGAAAGATTTTCACTACAGCCGTTCATTAAGAATGATTAATCAAGATTTTACTTACTTACTTACTTACTTACTTACTTACTTACTTACTTACTTACTTACTTACTTACTTACTTACTCAATGGCAATAGACAATTCCTAAGCAAGCTAAAGGAATATTATCTATTTTATGGAACCCGAAGGTTCATTGCCGCGCTTACCTGAGTCTGCCATTCAACCCTATTCTGTGCTAACTCCATCCAATCATCCCCCACAAATCCTAGTTTCCATAAATCCGTTCTAAGATTGTCCTCCCACTTACGTCTAGTTCTTCCACGTGGTCTTTTCCCTTCGGGTCTCCCAGTCAATACTTTTGAAATATGTCTTTCCTCCCCCATGCGTTCAACTGGTCCAGCCCATTTCATCCTTCGCGATTTAATTACCCTTACTATATCCGGTGAACCGTACAGGTCCTAAAGCTCGTCGTTATGCAATTTTCTCCAGTTCCCATGATTAATCAAGATTTTAACTTGTTTTAATCCCATGCCCTCAATACCGATTTTGGGTATAAATCTTGAATATTTAAGTACAGATTCATAATGAAAACATTTGTCTTGACCAGAACTTTCTACATAATAATTGAAATTTACAGATGCTCCAAATATTGACTAGATTCTTAAACTGCAATACAGGTTAATGGAGCTAAGAATTAAATTAAGCTTAGTTCACATAGCTGTGGCTAGAGAAGATGTGACAGAGTACTTCTAAGCAATGGACAACTGCCTCTAATTGCATCAATTAAAGGAGTACTTAGTCTAATTGCTCATTGTTATTAGCGTGAAGATCTGTATTTGTATATCACTTAAGACTATTAGAGTCGTGAGTCACACGCAAGGAGAAAGAAACCGAATATAATCTATATAGAAGGAACAGTCTTGAGAAGATAGCTAAGTCGTAATGTAAACATTGTTAATCGCTCATTCATCTTGTTCTTGTTGGAATATTTCAGAAGATGTTTTAGGCTTGCCGCACACGGAGCCACTTGTGGTCGCCACCGGTGGCGACCACAAGCTGCGGGAAGGCTTTTACATGGAGTTTAAATGGAGCAGCCGCACACACGACCACTGCAGACGCCAGTGTCAGCCACAAGCTGGGGGAGACGCTCGTTCTCGCAGCAAGTGGTCGCCACCGGTGGTCGAGTTCAGGCGCACACGGCAGCCACTTGTGGTCGCCACAGGCGCTCTGGCGTGCTACAGTGGCTTACAGCTCCCTCTGGCGTGCTACAGTGGCATACAGCTCCCTTCTTTAAGAACTTTGGTCGCTAATCTATTGCGTGCCCTTATGTGAAATATAATAGATAGGCCTAGTAACTAGGGCAATGCATATATTATAAAATATTAAAATAAAAAAATGCATTTATGACCTGAAAATATTTAAAAATCAATAAATTATTCCTTATTACTGATAATTAGCCTTCTGGAATGTGTTGATTTTAGATAGCAAATTAATGTACGATAGAGCATTATATTTAATTTACAATAAAATCACTCACTTTGTTGCTAATAAAAGTAAGTAATTGCTACTGGGATACATGGATCTGTGAAATTTAAAATGAATACAGAAAATATGAATTGACGGAGTTTCTCAGATAAAATGATTTTAATTTGCCTGAAAGTAACGATTTTTATTGTATATGGAAATGCTTCTCTGTAACTCAACTGAAACAATTGGTGCATATTGAGAACAACACTTCACAAAAAAACTATAAGTTACAATACGCCGAAATTACCAAATACCTAAAAAAATAAAAAAAATAATAAAAAATCTTGAAAACGAAAAATGCAAAATAATTCCATAAAAATTGCTCTTATTTAATCACTTAATTCACTATACATATTTACATATATCCCAGCTAACGTTCAATAGTGGTATAAACAATGTACAAAATTATCAAGTCTTGCCGTAGGCCTACTAATAATAACAAAGTTGAGGATAAAGGAACTGAAGTTCATTCAAAGCTGTTTTGTCTTCTAGAGATTTTGGGTCAAACTGATTTTCTGCTTGATAAGCAGAAACAGCACGAAAAATAAACTAAGTAACAATAAAATTAAAATTAAAAAAAGCATTAACAAAAGAAGTAAAGAACAAATCAATTAATAATTAATGGGAGAAGGAAAGCAGGAAGGACGACGTTATGAAAATAACACACTCGTATTAATTACCGTAATCAGCAAAGCTTCAGGATGAACTGTTGGATCAATGAGTTTATTGTTTGTGGCGGAGAGAGAACAAATACCATACATGCAGTATCAACATTACATCTTGAGTCAGTGTGGAAAAAAAAATCTTGTCTTTTGATAGAATAAACAACAGACTGATCAAGAAAAGTTTATCACGACAGTTGCTGTTCTGAGTTGTACAATGTGAAAACAGCTATTTGGGATATGCCGTGTTAATTTACAGTAGTATGATAGATAAAACAAAATCCTGGAAAAAATGTGCCAACTGTTTGTTCCAGTCTTTCAGGAGATGAGTGTAAAAGAAAAAAAAATCCGCACACAAGCTAACTTTTATACTCCGTGGCGCTACATCCTTGAAGATATAAGTTCTACCAAACGACCGCTGCGTCATCTATCCCAGGCAGATGACAGGATTGGTGGGGGGCATGATGTCAGCATGTGGACACCCACGGCCGTTAATGATGGTTTCCATGACCGGAGCCGCTATTTCTCTATCAAGTAGCTCCTCAATTTAAATCACGAAGCTGAGTGAACCCCGTTCCAGACCTTCCTACCTCAGAAAAATCCAAGGAGGTACCGGGGATCAAACCCGGGCCGACATATCTGTAGTCAGCGACGCTAACCACAAGACCACGCCGGTGGTCAACTTTTATACATTAATACTTTTTTATTACAAAGACTAGTGCACGTACATACAAACATTAGGATTGCCTGATGTTCTGTTTGGGATCAAATTATTTTGACTATAGATTTTCTTAATGTTAAATACATTAAACTCGGAATAGATTAGTTCAGGTGGTTAGACCAGCCACTTTTTAAAACAAATTTTGATTATGCGTTATTCTAATAAAGTTAATGGAGTAGAAACATTTTAGAAATGCTTCCTCATCCAATAATGTCACACTGAGTAACGGATTCGACTAGGGCTAAATAAACCACTAGGGTTAATGACCATACAGTCACGGAGACTTACAAATTTATGCATTGATTCTCGTATTTTATTATATAATAAAATATATATGTTATAGATAATAAAAAATATATATATGAAATGTGTTTATCTCATTTCAAATGTTGATCAGTAATAATCCCCAAATATTTCACTTCTGCAGATGATTTAAGAGAAAGGCATTCACTAGCAAAACTGCAACTAGTGCTTCCAAATCGGAATCCATTCTGCAACTGATGAGAGAAGAGGAAATATTTCTGGATAAAGTGGCGACCACCGGTGGTCGTGTTTAGCGTCTAGTGGTCGCCACCGGTGGCGACCACAAGTGGTCCCGTGTGCGCCTAACACGACCACAAGTGGTCGCCACCGGTGGCGACCACAAGTGGCTCCGTGTGCGCCTACCCTTATATTCTTATATTGGTATAATAATAATTAGATTGAGTGCGAGAAGGGAACATGGTCATAGTATTTATTGATAATAACTTTCACAGTGGACTAGTTTTGTCTCTCTGATGCCAATGCAAAATATCTATTACCCATTTATTTTTCATGAGTTTATAACTTTGACCTTATCGCAGTTTTTACGGTATTTGATAAATTTCACGTATTTTTTGTTATAAAAAACACGTTACAAGTTATTAAAACATATTTTTCATTGATGTTTTTCTTGTAATGTACGAACTTGTATCTATTTATCTGAAATTAAAAGTAAAATTATCCTAGACTGAATAATGAATGAATTAAAAATAAAATAGAAACCTATCTTTATGCAAATGCATAGGAACATGTTGAATAATATTGTTTTGCTTATTCGATGGAAAAAAGTAAAGTAAAGTGTTCCCTATTATAGGCCATGGAGGCCCAGAGGATTCCAAGAGGTTGTGGCTCCCAGATTTTTAGACATTTGGACATTAAGGTGGTAAGGTTGTCAGCCTTACGCACCGGCCTTTACCCCCAGGATTGCTCCTGGTACTCATTTATGTTAGAGGCTGAGTCCACCCCAAGGCCATAGAGATTCGATGGATACAAGATTATAATACCTTTAGAGGCCTGTTCAGGTCCCATTTATTTCTTGTTTCCCTACTAACTATTTTGACACGTATTGTGATTTCTTGATGGCATTTTGGCTGCGTACTTTTATAAATTCTGAATGCATTCATCGACGAAGTACAGAGCTACCAGGAATAAATTAACGATAAATTCGTGATTCTATACTTAGATAATAAATGCAAAGTCATTTGTAGAGCATCGTGTTGTTAATGAGTTTACAATAATTACGGTCTAAAAAAGGATTGTGTAATATTTGAGTAGAGCCTTATGTAGCTAAGTTAGCTATTGGGTTATCGGATTAAACTGATTTTTTGATGTTCGAAGTTTTAAATAAATGTATTGAAATTTTGTTATTGTTCTCCAGGCTTCCCTACACCTACAATATTGATGACTTTTTTCCTTTAGAGTAATGTTGGCTCATGGATAGGTCGTTTTTTTCTCCCTGAGTCGATTTCACATCTGACAGTTGGATTCAGAAACTATCTTTTATCTTTGATTTTCCTAGTCCATTCTACTGAAAGAATACAATTGCACTACGCATTTTAAAAATAATAAATAACTCACACAACGTAATCCTGATTATGCATTTGATACCGTAAGGGCTGAACGTATTTTCGAGTAATAGGCCTCTTCCATAAAGTGTTTTGGATCGTTTTACAGTAACCTTGTTTACATCATGGACGAGTGACTGTTTTTTATTTAAAATTTTGCCGGACATGGGCCAATTTTCCTGAATTTCTTGTCTTGTTTCACCGTTTGTTTACCTTTTTTCTGTATCCCACACAAACTCCCATGCCCTAGGCAGGACTTGAACCCACAGTCTCCTTCATCACGGCTCCAAACAGGATGCTTTAGCTACCACTGGTAAGGAGACCAGCCACATTCGTTTGTGAGCTGTCTTATTAATTTTCTTTGTGGCCATATAAAAATAACTGTTCACTTGATTTACGAAAGAGTTGTGTGCTACAGTTCGGTGTCTATTCATTTTAAGGGATTACCGAAGTGTACAGAGTCATTTTCTAAACGATTTGTCCTAGAAACTTGAAAGTTTGTACAATTAATTAAAATGTAAACCGAAATTATTTTTCTCAGTTTTATGGGATAATTGATTTAATTATTTTTTTATAATCAAAATTGAGTTCTATCCCCCCAACAGACATTAAACAATTAACCAGAATGTTAATGTGAGATTCTTTGATGACTGCTTTACAACTTTACTAATGGATATTTTATACTGTTTATAAGTCTACTGTTTTTAAATGACATTTTACCCAGGAAAATGTAAAGCTCTAATTGAACTGTGATTATTTTAAATGTGTTTTTAAAAGTAACTAAAATCTATACAGAAAATCAAATAGTAATCTCATTACAGTCACTGTAAAGTATATTGTAAAACAAATTCATAGCATTAGCTATTTTTATGGGAGATGATAGATTTACAACGTGTCAGAATAACATGAAATAATGCGAATTAAATCTGAGGAAACAGGCATGCACTGGCAGTGCAGGGGTTTAAAAATTGTGTCAGAAGCACCTGTTCCAGGCGCCCAAACGCTATACAATTTTGCAGAGTTTTACTTTAGGATATGCTTAATTTTTCTTTTACATTAGAATAACAAATTCCAATTTTTTTAAACCAAAATGGCTGTTGGCGAAAGGCTGACTTGTTTTTTACTGGTTAAAGCACTAAGGGGTTTCGATTTCCCGTTAATGCCGGAAACTCGAACTAACCTATCTGCGTCTTTGCCTTCTTTGCAGCACTATATGCCTCACAATTTCAAATCCTCTAACTTACGATGTATTTATTATTGCAAACATGGAATATAATCATATTTACTAGTTGAATTCTACCATTTCAATCTCACCTGTGCCTTTACTTCCATTTTATTATTTTAATATTCACTTACGATTTAATTCACCGTAACTAAGTTTGACGATGTTCGTTGCGCGTGCGTAATCCGTTGCCACCATGATTAAAATGGTCACTAACCTTTTAAGGTTGATACTTTCGGAACTTGATCATCTCGGAACAGCTTTTTCTATTTAATTATGTTTCACGCACATATTTTCCTTATCGTAGAAAAAATTGTAAATTATAATAAATTTGTGTAACGTTTAACAGAATCTAATAAATAGGAAAAACTCGACTTTGTCTCTTTTCTAACTCTTCCTCGATTCAGTTAAAACAACGCAGTAATACAATTACCGTACAATCACGAATAAAAGTGGGAATTCTAGGCATATAGGCCTAAATAAATATTATTATTGTCCTATGTAAGTAAAGTAAAGTGATCCCAGAGGGTTCAAGGAGGTTGAGGCTCCCAGATTTTGGACATTCCGCACATGAAGGTGGTAAGGTTGTCAGCCTTACGCACCGGCCGCCTTTTCCCCCAGGATTGCTCCTGGTAGGCTACTCATTTCTCTTAGAGGCTAAGTCGACCCCAGGGCCATAGTGCCACCAGAAGGATTAGGCCAATTGAAAAATCCCAGGACCCGCGACCTTCCGGTTTTGTAGCATAGCGCCTCAACCGTCCTATGTAGCCTTATCACTAAATATTACTTTTTTTTTTTCGATAGGTAAACTTAAAACTTTTTATATATTTCTATAATTAGTTTCAAGGGTACATTAAGTAGCAGTGCTAATATAGTTATTTATTCATCATATAATATGTTTCCTTCAGTAGTTTGAAGTTTCAATTAGATGCCTAGTTATAAAGAGATATGCTAGTAAAAGAAATTGTGAAAACTGTTGCCTGAGACTTAGGGAATTAAGCAATCTCACTACGTTGCACAAATGTTTTGCTGTCTCAACGTTTTCTTGAGAGCGCATTGTTGGTTAGAGGCAAGTGCCAGGCTTGGGGGACAGAATTCAGAATGGAGTGACGTGCTGGAGTTCTCTCTTCTCTGCGTATACATTCCATCCCTTTAAGGCGACAGACTGAAAATTGCACGAAATATTGCATATGAATTCCTGATCTTCTGCACACATTTCGTTTGCAATATTGAGAAATGTACCGGTAATATAGCCTGCTGATGAGTAAACATAAAGACTGTTCTGCAAAATGTTTACGGATCTAGAAGAGCTATTTCTCGCTAATTTAACGCAAATTACAAACTTAAATCATAAAAATAAGTGCTAATAATATTACACTAAGTAAGAAAGCTTCGCAGAGTTACTCAGTTTTCTTCGCATAACATTTTAACCTGGTTTCCGATTAAAATGTGTTAATTATCCGAATTTATTAATAGTAGAATTGCATATTCTATTAACTAATGTTATAACGGAAATGTCTAGGATTATACTGTTAGCAGAATATTATTTTCGTATTTATAGGTAGTGATTTTGTACTACTTGCCAAGAAAAAAATATAGAATTAAGAATACCGGTAACGTTTCGAGCTTGCTGCTGTGTCAGAGGTATATCACCCAAGATTTCGGCAACACACTTCGTTAACATCATCCCGATGACTTCCCGATGCAATGTGAGCACAAAGAATTATTTGTATAATATTCATTCTGAAAATTTCAAATCAGAATATTATATTTTGCATTTTGGATTTAATAAATTGAACATCAATTTTTTCCAGTAGTAGTATTAGTAGCAAGCTGTGCTAGTATTAGTAATAGTAGCTGTGCTAGTATTAGTAATAGTAGCTGTGCTAGTATTAGTAATAGTAGTTGTGCTAGTATTAGTAATAGTAGTTGTGCTAGTAGTAGTAATAATAGTAGCTGTGCTAGTAGTAGTAATATTAGTTGTGCTAGTAGTAGTAATAGTAGCTGTGCTAGTATTAGTAATATAGTTGTGCTAGTAGTAGTAATAGTAGTTGTGCTAGTAATTAGTAATGGTCGTTTTCTTATAGTGGTAGTAGTATTCAGCAGTTGGTGGTATTAATGGTAGTCGTTCTGGACGTGGTGTGGGTGGTATTAATCAGTATCATTGACAGTGATAGCATTAATCGTGTTTAGCATTATAACATAGATAACTGATTTTGTAACATACATCAAGCCACTGTAAAACTTAAATGGCGATTTGATAAGACGTGAACTGTTGTTCGCGTTGTTCGAACACAATGTCTTCTGTCTTGCTTTTGAGATGGGAAACGCAAAGTAAAAGCGCGTCCCTCTGTTGGGGAAATAATAGACATGGGTATCAATTCAGAAGGATTTTGTCTGTCCACAAATTGATAGTTGTGAAGACGGCGAGGAAGAGGGAGATCCACCTCCAAGCAGATGTTTCACAAACTTGTTGAATTTCCTTTCTTCTGTTCCACTGACTGGCAGGAATTTGTGTTCATACTCTGGCCACAGCTCTTAACATAATATCTAAGAGCTTATTCTTGTCTAGTGAGTTAACACTACTTCCCCTCTCCCTTCTCTTCACAAGTTTTTCTCTAGTTATCTTAAAAGATAAACTTACATAAGTAATGCAACAAGGGTTTTCATATTTTATAGAAACTAGTAGATGCGCCTGTTTTTCACGTTGGTCTTGGTGTTTCTCTTGGATCAGTGTCAATGCCCTAAGATAGCCTGTGTATAACCTTCCCTCAAAAGATTTGGTCGTTCTTTTAACCCATGGTAAGAATTAACAACCCGTTAAAGTGACTAGTTTAGGGATGGTTTTTCTAACCCGTGTTAACAGCTCGCTAAGACTGCTTAAAACAGTTTTTAAACATGTTGGAACGTATATAAAGGAAGGCGGGTGTACTTCCGTTTAAGGTGTTATTAGTGATTTTATAGTGCATTGAGGATCATCCTAAACCTTGAGTTTAGTTTGTTTAAACCTGTTAAGCCTTCTCAAAAGTTGCTCTGGCATTGATTGCATTATAATTATTTGCTATTGTCCTGAATTATGTTGAAAATAATTCCGTTGTGCTAGGAGAACCCTGTGCAAGCTCACTCGATGGCAAAGTAGTCTACCAGTACGGGTATCTATGTTATTTAAAACATTGAGGTCATCGGCGGTGAAAGGTCTTAAATCAGAAGAAACACTCTCGTAATAGCAGTTATGGTGCGGGGACCCGAAGTAATTGTGTACGTCTGCACATTGTCTGCATCTAATCACAATCCTCTTGCATTACCATAATGTTTCCCGCTTTCTGTTGTACATAGACATTATGTTTGAAGTAGCCTAATTAATTTTTTCAACCTTTCCTTTTGTTTTTTGGCACTATATGTTAGCCGCAGATACATATCTTTCTCAATATAGCTGTAGCTTCTATATGTACGACAAATATTTTAACGTGTAAACAATATTTGTGGAGTCTGTTTTAAGGCATAGACTCATACGTCTGATAAAACCATATAAAACTACTTTTAGGTCCATTCTAATTTTAAAGAGCTGCTAGGCTTTAAACTAAGTTTTAAAAGACAGCGATGGAATAAGTCTACATGAATTGTCTTCCATAGCCCTAGTCATTCATATTTAGGTGAAAGTGAGAATTGTTAAACTTTAATTCGTTTAAATCCAAAATATTCTGTTTTAAAATATAGCCTACTACATTTTTTATTAAAATTCTAATTTAACTTTTCAGAATTAAGTTTATGAATAGGTATGGGCCTACGCCTATAAGCTATCATCAGGGTAAATCATTAATGGGCTTTAAGTTCGAAATCAAGAAGGAGAATTTCGGTAGGATAATTAGTGTCCGCGGAAGACAATATTAATACGAAGATGAGACATTATCACTTTTTATTCAATTTCTTGAGGTAAAGAATTTATTTGTCAGAAGTAGTGAAAAGCTTAAAACATGCCATACTTTTAACAGAAGTTGATAACAGTAATTAGAAACATATTTTAAATACAGTAGTTATCTTTGTAATCTGTTTGAAACATTGAAAATTATTTGAACTCCCCCAGACCCGAGTCTAATGTTGACATATTAGCAGGCCGGTTAGAAGATGCATTTTAGAAGAAAAATTAAATAACTTTTGTTATAAGCCTAAGTTTTACATATTTAGTTTTTTTTTTTTATCGCGCTGCTCATCACAAGATAGTAAAGGACAAATATAAAACATAAATTTCTGAGCACGTACCATAGTATGAAATTACTATAAACAAATGCTTTGCTTCGCATAGAATTTTCAAACATTCCAAATAAATATTTAATGATTGAACACCTCTAAGGAACCTCCCTAAGACTTCTCTGTGAGATAATTCCAATCCTGATCTCTAAATAGCTTACATTTGGAAGAGAATTTGTTTAAATGTGGCACTGATTGCATTTTAATGAAAATTGAGGTTTTCTCGTATAGTCATTCAAGTGGTATTCATTGATGAAAAACAAATCTTGCTGCGAGATGGAAATTCGTTGTGCACGAAGACCAGCATGTAATCACGAGTCCCACGCAACTAACACTGTCCATCGACAACTCACGCCTCCGTGCAACAACCGCATATCATCCCAAATTCACCACTTAAACGGCCTGTCACTACAGGCATTGTTACTTCTTCTTTTTCTATGCTCAATCTTTCCATTTTTAAGTTACGTTCTCCATTCCTTTTTCGACAGTTTTACTTCCTATTTTCCGATTTATTTGTTCTTTCATTATCTATGGAAATTTCGAATATATATGTCTTTTTTCATCTTCTTTCTTCTTACCATCTTCTTCGTTGTTGCCTTCATGCCTCCTCTGCAGACATACCATTTACCGAATTTTCTTTCTTTTCAACACTTTCTTCATCTTATTGTACTACTAGACCATCTTCAAACTTTTTCGCCGAATTTTTTGTCCATTCTTCTTTCTATGATCGGGACTGCAAAGACAAAGACAGATCCTTATGACGCTATTCAACCCAGTCAAGTTCTGTTAAATTTTGACTGGTTTTGCTGAACGAGCTTTCTTTGTAACAAAATTGAAGCTAGAATTAGGACTAATTTTTCTCAGATGCTTATTTTATGCTTTTTGTTTTACGCTACGCCTAAAATTTCAGAGACTAAGCTTCTTTATTTTTACTTCCTCGGATTTAATATGTTCACGAGACCCGATTTCTGCAATATAATGTTAAGGTTAATACCCCGTTGAAACTGTACAAAATTGGAACTGGCTTTAACTGGTTTTTAGCGGCTTGTTAAATTGTACGATTTCTTGAGGCATCCTGTTATCAGAATGCAAATATGGTGATAACAAAAGGAGCTAATAAAGCCAATTACATTTATATTCGTCCTGTCAAATTATCAGTTAATGTACAATACAATTATTTAGTAATTGATGACGAAAAAGGAATCGATCTTGGCCTGCAAATCGAAGGTTCTACTCTGAGGAGAAATAAATAGGCTGCTAACTTGTGATACGAAAATAGATACTTAACTTTAATTTCCCTAGTTTAGTTTATCCTCAGCAGTGAGATAAAGATTGAAGACCATGTGTTAGGCCTGCATATGGGCTACTTATTCCAAACAAAGTGTTAAGCCTTGTGCTATATATTTCCTTACTTACGCGATTCTCAAATATATTACGGAATCCAATATAATTTGCGCATGGTATTTTGCCTTTGGACACACTTGCATCTGTACTATATAACCAAATTTCTTCGAATCTTCCTTCTGAATATACCTACTTCTAAACAGATTCAGTGTTTATTTTTATATTTGTTTCATATTGTTTTGTAAATCAACACTACAACAAAGTCCCAAATGTAGTTGCTTGGAACTGTTACTAGCACGAAAGATTCTACAGTTGCGTGTTTGTCTTTTGTTGGAGGCTGAGTAAAGCTCAGCGATTAGCGTGTTTTTGTAGGCACGATTTAGAACTGTTTGCGGTTTACCTGCAGACGAATGTATTGTTCTCATTCACAACACAACACGATGATACTCTTAATTGTATGATAAAACGAAATAATTAACAATGAGAAACTGATCGTAACATTTGGCTTGCTGAAAGTGCAGACTGTTGGTTCCACACAAAGAAATATCTTGTTTTAAGTTTGTTGCGCTCACAGCCGGCAAATGCAAATAGTGTCAGCTGCTTCTCCGCTAGAATACGCTGGTTTATTTAATCCTTTAAAAGTGATTTAGTATTTTCTTTCGCTATTACAAGGTATTTTTGAGCTACTTTACTATTAAATCTAGTGGCAGAATTGCCTAGAAACTCAGACATTATAGCTGCTTTAATGAAATTAGAAATAGAAAGCATCGTACGTATTTCTTAAATAAGAAAGATAACTTTTAGGAATCATATAAAATGGAGTGCAACAAATACTCCTCTTCAGTAGTCTTCAGTTTTGATATAATCCATATTTTACTTTAGTTAGTGGCCCTAATAAAATAATTGGACATTATTCTTTTGAGAAATTTCAATTTTAAATTAGGCTAAATGACACGATTAAAATATTATGCCTATATCTCCAATTAAGGATGATGTACATAAGATCTTGTTACTCCTTCCTTTCTTTATCTCTCCCTTTTTAGGATTTAAGGGACCCAAGCCGCCCGGGCCTTACAGGGCCGCGAACTGTAAGGGATTATCTTTGGATCACATACATACTTTTTTGACCAGACAAGGACATGGAGGGCCTCCCCGGATGAGTGATCAGCCCAATGCCGGGGCCACCTTCGTCGTTACTCCTTTTGCAGGATAAATTGCGAGAACCAAATTAAACTGGATTTTTTAAAAAATGAATTGAAGTTTACCGTATTTTTCGTCAAGTAACTGCAAATGAAAGCAACAAATCTCCTAATTTGTTCAGCAGAAACATTTTATATATCCCGACATTTCATTTCTTCGAGTTTGTATTGCATTATATTGTATGATGTTTGGAGAAAGACTGACGTTTTATTTGAGTGAAAATTGTGTTGTTTAACGTAGCCTCTCCATACCACTATCAGTCCCGTTTACTTTCAATTGACCTCCATATTTGTGGTTTTTAAAGAAATACACGTTCTAGAAAGGAATCTCTCAGTATGTAGCATGTTATTGCCCTGGTCAACAGAGTAAATAACCAACCTTTTTATGACTCGGCCACTTGATGCGTTTTAAAACTTCTCCACATTAGCTGGCAACAAGTTCTGGTTGGATCCACCACAGAGAGAAGAGAAGAAGAGTCTATGCAGATGTTCCGAACGATTGCCATCAGTATGGAAACTTGTAATAATTTCTAAAAGTAATGATTTTTGTAACGTGTTTCGTCTAACGCAGCCCATAAAGAGTTTAAAACACCAAATTAATATAGTATCTGCTACCTTGTTAGCGGTGTTAATAAAATTTGTTATTCAAATATACTAGTTGGTTTCGGCGTTCACGTTTGGGATGGCGTAGGAATGTGGAACATCCTCTCAGGTCCCTCCTGATCTCTTGCTCTTCTCCTGGTCTGTTCCTTCAGCCGTGGAGAGGAGAGGTGTTAAAATTCATCGTTATAATGAAGATCCCTTTATCATTATAACTAACACCTCTTTGCAGTAATAATCAACACCTTTTTATCAGTGTTATTATCATCACTTAATAGTCAGCAACTGCAACTTCTTCTTCATCATCGTCATCATGGCTCGCAAGTTGATGAATTGTCTTCTATTTTTCTGAGACATCACAGACAATCCATGACGTAGTATAAATTAGTCTCTTCTCAAAACGAACAAAAGTACCGACTTTTATTTTGCATTTTTTGGCATGTTCTTCACTACTGGTCATTTTTAAGAAATTTTAATTTCTTCGTTGCATTTTTCCCTATTTTGTCTTCAGAATTAACTTTTCCAACATTACAGACAAAGCGATCTCACAGTTCATTAGCTATGAGGCATTCATTAATTAATATGGTAAACATAACAAAAAATTGAAAACATAAAAGTAGTAATAAGGAATACGCCTACTTAAATCTTGTCCTTTGTTTATTATTATTCATTATTATACCCTTTTTTTAAATAGATATTTAGAAACATTAAGCATATTTTTCAATTTTTTATGTCATATTTTCAGAATTATAAGGTGATTTTATGAGCCATTTTCAGACAATTTTATTTCATCATCTTTACTCATAATAGGGCAACTATAAAGCATTAAAGAGCATTAAAAGCATAACAGAATTTTAAACATATTGTTGCTACTTATCTTTGATTGTGTCAGTAAAATGCCCAGAATTTTCAAAATCTCAATAAGGCATAATTTACAAAATTAAAGCACAAAGGA
The DNA here is from genome assembly GCA_964059195.1 of Ectobius pallidus. Lineage (NCBI taxonomy): Eukaryota > Metazoa > Arthropoda > Insecta > Blattodea > Ectobiidae > Ectobius > Ectobius pallidus. The sequence goes on along the minus strand of CAXKWD010000011.1, from coordinate 570,838 downwards.
TAATATTCAAAATAATGCATATCAATAAATATAATGTTTTAATGGGTAGGCCTATACAGTCTTTACTTATTATATATTTTCAAGGTTTTTTCCAAATTATAACTACATATTAATATACATATTTCTCTCTTTGACAATATAAAATCCAAGTGCGAGTCACAAGTTCAGACAGTTTTGGTATTGGGCTCCATTTGATCCATGGCTTAATATTCTGTCAAATCACATCTAAATTCTGGGTTTTATCAAAATTAAACTGTTACTTGATGTTAAATTGTCTCATGGCAGTCTCTCATAATGTCTAGATACGAAACAATAAGAATGAAACAAAGAAATACATTGCTCAAAAGAACACTGCAAACGAAATCGATAATTAATTACGGAACAAACCAAAGTAAATAATTTCCACAGCTGCGAATTCTTGAGGGGCGAGGTTCATGGTTTCGAAAGCTCAAGACTTAACACATTTCGTCATCTGAAAGCACACATTGAGGGTATCTCTGATCTGTTCGGATTAGTAAATAAACAGGGTCACAGTCGGAGCTACGGGTCATGGAATTCTTGTTTGAAAGAAGTGAGAGGTAGAAAACAATATGATAGCCACTCAAGGACAGATTTCCGGCAGACTCTGGGAATGGGCTAGAGGCTAGATAGTGCGTCACGATTCCTGTATTAATCCTCACTACTTCTTTTCTTCCGATAATTATGCCAATTTAAATCCCTCGTGACAAAAGGATCTTAGGGGAGGGAAGATATTGTCTTGCTGATGGGAAAGTAAAACATACATGAGTGTTGTAATCTGGTCACTGTTCCGAATGAATTATTCTTCTTCTTTCCACAGTTAGTAATGCAGACCACAACAAGTTTGCTGGTGCAGTCGTGGATGTCGACTAATTCTGTAGATCGGCGAAGGAAATACTTAAAGAACTTGCGGTGTAGATAATAACATTATTTGTCACCTCTGTTCTGAAAAGTCGGGATCTTTAGTAAATGCTATTTAACTACAATTTTACCATTTTGCTAGCGTAACAAATAATTATGAAAATGTGTTATTTTTAAATTCTTTGCATAAAGGCTAGTGATTAAACTAATTATTGTATGTGCAATTAGATTTATTGATTTATTATCATATGGTAATGGTTTAAATTATTCTTGTGCCAGGTAAACCGCAAAATCTTCTAAATTGTGCCTACAAAACGCAGATTTATTAATCTTATGTTAATTTTGTAAAAAAAGAAATGCCTGATCAGTCACGTCACATTTATAAATATGGACCAAGCACCAAAATATTATACACCCCATTTTAAAATTAGTAATTCTTTTTCGCCTTAACTTCAGCGCATGCTGCTTTTTTTCGATTAGCTAAGTTGCAGTGGTTTCTCATATTATATTTACATACTAGAAGAAATAACTGCACTGTGTATTTGTGTTGAGATATAGTATTCTAAGAGCAGCGTGTATTAAATACATTATTATCCTTTGTTTAATAGTAACTAAGTCACACAAGAAGATTAGTTGTATTTAAGTAATTATTAACTCCTTTGTCACAGCACAGCCTGTAACTTCTACGTATACCTTAATATGAAACACTGGGTAAAATGAGGGTGACATTCACCCTCCCTTTGTGTGGCTCCGCCGTCAAATTAGCAACCAGGGAGGATGTCAGTTGAAGGGTAGATATCCTCCTCAACGTCCCCAATGGCAGTCTGTGGAATTTTTCACTTCCGCTGACCTCCACTTGCTATGGTATGCTAATGTATCGTAACAGTTGATAGGATTTTAAAATTATCATCTCACTCGACACGCTTTTGTGATGTCTTTCGCTACTGCAGTCATGCTTAGGCTGACACGATCTGATATCCTATAGAGCAGCGTTTCTCAACCTATGGGCCGTGGACCACTGGTGGTCCGCGAAGATGGTGCAGATGGTCTGCAGACATAATTAAAAAATATCATAAAGCAAGTGGAAAGTAAAGAAGTAAAATTTTTTCACATATTTCGTTATAATGACCTATAATTAATACCCCAAATATTAAGAACATAGGCCTTCTTGTAAAAATGGGATGTACAATTAGGGGTCCTTAAAAGTTTTTACACATTTTAGAGGTCCTCGGGTTCAAAAAGGTTGAGAAACGCTGATATAGAGGAATAATAATCTACTATATTTTATATTATGGCAATCAACCTCACAAAATCAACCAGAGTTACACAACTTTTTTCACCGGCTTTTCCAACTTCTGTAAAAAATTAATAACCAGTTAAAACTAATACGATTACATTTTTAGAGGTTTTCCGGGTTAAGCTTTACCATATTTACAACTTTAAAACACTTTATGACCGTTTTAATGAACTGTCAAACATTATTCTAGGTTCAGGCCATTCTAGGTAGAATAGCCTTCATGTTCTTGTAGAAGTGACATCATTCCTTCATGAAATTTGAGTTCAAGCAAGAGACGTAAATATATATTTAATCAAAATGCTATAAAGTTCATCTATCCCATCATTTCAAGTAGATTAATGAAAAGAATATTTTAAAGATTAATTTCCATACATTTCCAAAAGTAAGAAGGATTATATTGAAATCATTTCGCCACTGCTTGTCACTTTTCGAGTGTTACCAGACATAACGATATTCCGATAAGTATGTAAATTGTTCGTCACAGTTAGTACCTCATTTGCAATTTGTTGCTATTTAATACCATAAAGCCTGGGTGAATATATCCATCTATATAAAGAAAGACGATATAATTTGTTCGTCAAATTAGTGTTTCACTTGCAATTTGCTTTGACACAGGACAAGTGGCTAGAGACAAGTGACAGATCTTTTTAGAAAAAGACATCTTTCTAGCTGGTCTAGCTTATGAGAAGTTTCAGAGAAGGGGAAATCTAGCTTTTGAAGTGCAGTCCTTGTAGATTGGAATGTAATTTGAAACTGGGCCTAGCATTCCTTGCATCGTCTTTCATCATCCATCACAATTAGTCAAGGGATTGCTGTTTCTGCAACTGACGTGTGAAACAAATGAACACTTGAAAAAGTTCCTATTCTTGAGATTGCAAATTGCTTCCAAGTAGGAAGCGATAACAAATAACAGCTCCACAAGTCTTTGCCAGGCAGCAGATATGTGTATGTATATGACCGTCTGAATGGAAGTACTGTGCGTTAATTTTCTGGCTATATTTTACTTTTCTTGAAACTTGGTGAATATATCGAATATCTTATTGAATTGATGCTTGCTTTATTTCTAAGAATTGCTATATGTATTGTTATAACGGTAAAACTTTCAACGTACAAAAAATAACCGTCATTTAACTGTAGCTAAACCAGACATAGGTTTTTTGGAGGGGGGTCCCCATAACTAGACTATTTTCTCTACGAAACGAAGCGCCTGATAAAAAGGTGTAGCTAAGAAATTAGATTGCTATAACGGCAATTTTTGTTTAAACCTGGTAACACCATTTTGTGGCGTACAATACCGAAAGGGGGCCTCTAAGGTCCACTAATAAGTAATTCGTAATAAGTAATTCATAATAAGTGTTATTAATATTTTGCATTATAATTGTTTTAATAACGATGCATTTTTTCGTGAAAAGAAAACTGTCTAAATGTACAGGTAGGAAAAAAAAATCGGACCGACTAAAATATCTAAGTTGCCGATATGAGCCACTGCGCATGCCTAGCGGCATTCACATGATAGCAGGTAAGTCGACTGTTGACTTAGTCCATTTCGAAACCCAGAATATGGTTTCTAATCGTATTGTTTTATAACTGAATGTATTAATTATTAATATTATTATAAAATACTAACACAAATTATATTATATTCTGCTGCAAGAGTCGGTCCACTTTTTTCCCTACCTGTACATAAGAAAAATCACATACATGACACTACCGTATTTTATTAAAAGAATACTACTTTAAATGGTTTACAACAATAACAAGAAAACAGCTTAAATAAAAGTGAAAACCGAAATTCTTCGGTCCAGTATATTAGGCTAGTAACAAATTTAGTCCTGTTTCATTACTTTACTGAAAATCTGTAAATCTCTGTAGTCTTATCGATAATAAAATTTGTTTCCCATTTCTTATCCCAACTGGCCTATTTATAATAAATAAATAAAAATTAATGGTTATGTGCATCTGACACCTCCCTGGTTTCGTATTTCTAGAGCTAATTGATCGAGAAGCAGTGCATTATTAAGAAGATTCTAAAATTACTTCACTGAAATGTTATGCACGTTTTAATTAGTTTTAAGAGGGTTTATCGGTTTGTTAAACTAAAATATAAACTACGTTGGAGATTCCGTCATGACCGTATTTTCATTGCAAAAAAATGTATTTTCTTTATAAAAGTTTACGTTACAAGTCGCTTCGGAATATAACATGCAAGCCTACATTATTTTTCTGTTCTGAAAATAAATTTTCTAGAAGGATGAAAACAAGACTGTAAATTTCCAGAGTAAATTAGCAATGAGTGAACAACTTGTTAAGAAGTATTTATGAATTATTTTCAAATGCTTAAATAACATGAAGTTATATGATGTAAAAATATGGCGTCAGTGATCGGATGGAAACATTTGCGGCTGAGTTTGACTTTGTGATGGCTGGTTTCTACTTAACATGTAACAATTTGACGGAGCCGGGTGAGTGGATGTGGAAATGCCATTACTGAGTCTCAAATATTCATGGGTAGGCGACAGAAAAAGCCACTTTGTCAGTGAACAACTTCCCAGATTGAAATGTGCAGCCAACTCCATGCCGAAATAGCCAATCCCGCCACCGCCACGCTAGCTCTGACGCTCCCATACCTATGCGTGTTGTCATAATCATTACTGTACGGCAAGGCATTTAATGACCATAAAATAATGAAAAAATGCAAAATAAAAAATGCATTTATGACCTAAAAACATTGAGAAAATGACCCGAAATCTTATAATAATGACCAATAAATTTATCATTATTACTTATAATTAGTTTTTTCTTAAGTAATGAATTGCTAAATACAGTTTATTGACGATGCTTTATATATGAATTTACAATATAAAACACACTTATTTTGTTCCTAAAGAAATCAGTAAATTTATACTACAGTAGCCTACTTGTTCACCCTTAGCGAAAAATAAATTCTTTCTCAACTGGCATGCCCATCAAATTGCCCTTAGCAAATATGTGCCATTTAAAAAGAAAGAAAAAATATGTATTACTAAAATGCCGAAAATTACTTTAAATGACTAAAATGCTGAAAATGACCTAAAAAGGCCGAAAATGACCTAAAATGCCGAAAATGACTTTAAAATTGCCAAAAAATGACATATCCTTTGAAAAATTACGAAATATGCAAAATAAAGCAAAATAATGCAAAAACAAATTGCCCTTATTTAATTAGTTATTTAATGATATACATTTATATACATTGGAGCTACCTTTTAACCTTCATATAAAAAAGATGCAAAATCATCAAATGCCTTGCCCTATGAAATTTCAAATTATTGTAGTTAAAGAAGGTCGATACTGGTACCAATATTTGTCGATACTCTATACTAATTTGTTTTTTATCTCCATACTTTATATTCTGCTCCTTAATTCTGGAAATAAATTAGTAATATGCAGCATGTTTGTATTAACATAATAATGCTAGTTTTAAAGAAATTTGTAGGCCAAAGCCATATTGGCACCAGGAAATCTACAGAAATTCGGAGGAAAGTCCTTTTGTTACGGGATCAGATTATATAAACTAGCTCAATTTCTTGCTATAGGCTACCTGTTACGTACGTGTTTTGAAAGTTATGGGTTGAGACATATGCTCCTTGCGACTATTTTCAAATCTGCTACTTCCAGCAAACTGTCAACTAACACTGTATCGAAGAAAGTATCGAACCTATCTGTAATAGTGTCGCTCGATATTGACCCCGATTGAGTATCGAGAACCTATCTTTAAATGTAGTTTTGCAAAAACTAGGGCATTAATAACTAGGACAAGATATGAATGGGAAATCACGTTTCCCTCTTTTTAAGAAAGGACGTAAGGATGTATACAGTATTATTGTCTAAGGTGAAGTAAAAAGTGTAAATACTAAGTGGGTTGGTACACCTTTAGAAATTTTATCTTACCAATTCATTTTTAAAACATGCCTCAACAAGTTCATTTTGGTGCAAATATTAAATAGGCCTATTCCTAAGTATTAGCATAACTTTTAAATGCTACACTTTGCTGTAGGCAGTTGTCCGTCACCTGAATAATGTAATGTTTAATGCTCTTTAGCCACAAACTACATTTTTCATTCTGAAGTCACTGAATAAAATGCTATCTAAAACCCTTTGTGCAACTTCCTACATATAGCCAATAATCTAAAAAAAAAGACCAGAACCATTCCTATGTCTTTTAAATATTTAACCTTAAAAAAACTCTGGGTTAAAAATACCTTGAAAATCTGTTACATAAATTGGAACATAAGATTTATAATATTCTCTGTTTAACTACAAACTAGACTGTGGTCAGTTTTTGTTTTTGTTTTTAAGCTTCAAAATGCAAAAATGGTAAATGGTTACAATTGTTTGAGTTAAGAGGGAACGTTAAATCCTGACATAGCTAGTTGCTACCATTTTGAACAGGTTTTGTAAATGTAATTTCATGATAAATATATGAAAATAAGTATTTAATATATTTTTTTAAAAAATTACTTGCTTTTCACTATTCAGAAAAGGATGATTAACCTATTTGTCAGTGCTTTTAGATATGCTAAGCTACCCACGTTTTTTTGGAATTTTTTTTTGGAGTGTGAATATCGGCCTAATATTTCTTTAGTAATTCTTATGGAAATAGGTTATATAAATTTTTAACATAACCATTGGTGTCATTTTTAAAACGACACCACACCCGAATATCTGCAAAAAAACTACATTACAAGTCTTTATTTTGAGAAAAAAGGAACTAATGCTAGTGGTACTTATGGGAGTTGTAATTTCGATATATTTTCCCGTATCTTTTTTCATTTCTAAAGAGATTGTGGGATGCATTTTCAGTGTAGGCTAATGCTAATGCTTTATGCGTTGTTAGGGCAATACAAAAGTAATTCAAACAAGATTTACGGATTTCTTTTAAAAGGCTTATGTTCGAGAATTTGTTTTAGAAGGACTTACATTATTGATTGTAAAAAGAAAAATGTTTAAAGATTTTTTCTTCTAAGAATGAACTTTCTACTTGATTTCTGTGAAAATATCTAGATATCTGTATTAATTACTGAATTATGACCTTTTCACGTTAGAGCCCTTTTGCGTTTTCATTTTAATAAATGTTCACAGCTATTTTCTCATTAATCACTTTTTAAATTATATTTTCGTAATAGCTTTTATAATATTTTAAATATTCTACTGAATTGACACACGCATATGACTGAGCATGTATTTGATACATTTGAACAACGCGACTTAACAGTATTTCTTCTAACATGTATAGATATTCATATCTAAAATTTTAAGAAACTTTAATTTTAATTTTAATTTTTAAACTTCAAGGAAGGGAGCTCAAAGTTCATATTACCCAGGCAATTCTAAATTATAAAATTACAGCATTCATAAAGGAAAGAAGTCCTCAATTATATTGAAACAAATATTGATCGTACTTACAATCTAATGCAGTTTATTGTTATGGTTAATGCTCACTTTACTGAGTATGACCATGGAGAATGCTTGGGTCTGCAGGGTCTCTCTAAATTAACTGGATTAGTGTCATGAAATTACTAACAAGAGAGGGGGGACGAGAAAGAGGTTTCTTGCTATCTAGATGTTCGTCTGTTTCTGATCCAAATTACAAGCCGTCTGATGTTCGGGCGCCCACATTAATTACGCCTTCTGCAAATTGTGTAACATTGTGCATCTCTTTTGTCTCTTTTTGGAACAATTACCACGGTATCCAAAGGAGACACTGCATATAGATGCTCATAACTGATCTTAATCAGTGTTTCATTGTAGTCCACTCAGGATCATTTAATGTAATGTACTTATATGATTACAGTTGCCTTCTTAATATGTATACTGTATGTAGGCTATATTTACGTTCGGAATTTAAATTTAAATAAAAGAAATTACATATAAATCACCTTTACCTTTCTCAAATTCTGGATAAATTAAGGGCACGAGCGATGGTGCCCAATTCTTAAGAAAATTTTAATAAAAGAAATTACATATAGGCTAAATCACCTTTACCTTTTTCAAACTCTGGATAAATTAAGGGTACGAGCGTTGGTGCCTAATTCTTAAGAAAATAAGAAAGGGAGCTCAAAATGTATCATCCAGGCAATTCTAAACTAATGGCGAGTGCTCACAATAAAGCTTTTGGTTTCAGGAAAGTGCTGTCTGTATTATCATGAGATGTTTTCAACTTTTTAATTTGAACACTTTCTTCACCAAAAAATGTATAATTTTCCTACTCATTCTCTCCTATTTGTTAATATTGTTAAAACTTAGATTTGACTGCTCCACATTTAAATTGACCGGCCTATTAGCAAACCCGGCAATATCCATTTTGAGAAAAGGCAAAGATGCTAACTTCCAATGAAAGTTTTAAGTCTTTCCTATTACATATGTAGTGAATATGTTGTAAATCTGAGTACTTCTTTTATGTGGGAAGTGGGATATGCAACACATACACTATATATGTAACAGGAAACGCATTGAACGTTCATTAGAAGTTAGGATCCCTATCTTTTTTCAGAATGGAGATTGCCGGGTTTGCTAATAGACCCCTCAATTATAAAATAGTGCTAAGCTACACAGAGGAAAATAAAAACTGCAATCACTTCCTAAGTTTAGGCCAACATGCAGGGTTCAGATCGTTCTGAATCATGTAGGCTCGGACTCAGTCCGGAATACATGTTCTCTGGATATGGAAAAACGGGTCCGATTGAGATAGAATTCAATTCCATGTAAACGCAAGTGAACACAATCCTGGTGCGCGCACACAGTCGCAGGACCGTTCCCCTTTTTTTTGTAAACTGATTCGTCAATTGAATTGAAAAGAATACTATAATATTAACATGTTATTTGTTGTTATTAACATTAATTTGTTGTGTCATAATTTGTTTATGGAGGCTATAAATTTTTAATATAACTACATTCCATATTTTTTAATCAAGGAATAAATATGGCGATTGTTTACACAGATTGGGTATCCAAATAACGATACATAACAAAGTTAGCTAACAGAATAAAAATCTGAGTGTACTCCCAGAACTTTCCATGTAAACAGAGAAGGTATTGAGTTCGGATCGGATTCAGATCGATTTCATTCCTGCATGTAAAGTTAAAAACTCGGAACCAATGGCAACGAAACGGAAATCGGAATTCGAAGGGGCAAAACATATTTGACGGTTTCACAAAAACTAATTCAGACGTTTCTCAGATTGGGTAACTTTCGACCCGTCACTGAAGAATTGAAAAAGGGAAATGTGATAGCACTTCTGAGCATTTTGATCGCTTACAAATACTAAAAATGCCGTTAGAAATCTACCTATTGTTAACCGGGTCAGAAAATTGAATGTAGTAATCTTGTAAGTTAGTAGTGTGAATTAGTTACTGTAGATGCAAGTTTGGCGTTGCTGCGTACTAAACTTGCTAATTTGATGCTTCAGCATTTTCTATACTAACTGCGAACACTCAACAAAGCATGACAGAATTTATGACATGTGGAAAAAGCAGCATGAAAAATGCTGAACTGTTATTTCTTCAACATAACGTCTATTTTCGTTCTGTATTTTAGCTGCCGGCCTTCAATTCACATTTCGTCATCATGTATTCAGATTCATATTTCATTTGAGCCCGTGGTCGAGAATGTAAAGACATCACCAAACAGAATCCAGACTATAGTCATCCGTTGTTATAGTCGCCAAAAATGAACACTACCTGTCTTTCTTAAAATTAATTTACATTCGTAACCGTCCATGAAAAGCTGTTAGTAAAACAACTGCCTAAAGACAACCTATTGTCTTTCAGAGCGGTAACTGTAAGACACTAATAAAGCAAAAGGTTAAAGAAAATTTTGATCTTGCAAGATTCAGTAAGTAGCAAGAATTTAAGTTGTATCTAAAATCTTCCTTACACAAACCGGATTTATATGTAGTCACCTGGGTATTATACCCTTAGCAACCAGGGAAGGCGGTTGAGGCCAGGTAGGTTCCTTCACCCGCTAACACCCTCACATTTACAAGCAGAGGGAATTAGGACCAACCGTAATTTCCTCCCCATGAGTCACCTAGTCTACTTCAATCAATCAATCTTAGATTTTTTTAATATGTAATTTTATCTTAAAATGTTTGTTATATATCAATTCTACACATAATTACAATAAAAATGACACCAAACAATGTATAATTTACTTTAATAGGAACATTTATAACAAATACATAAATAAAAGTTACGAGAAAAATGCTTTAAAGTTCTATGTTCCTATTAAAGTAAATTACACATTGTTTGGTGTCATTTTTCTTGTAATTATGTGTAGAATTGGTATATAACAAACATTTTAAGATAAAATGACATATTAAAAAAATCTAAGATTGACTGATTGAAGTAGACTAGGTGACTCATGGGGAGGAAATTACGGTTAGTCCTAATTCCCTCTGCTTGTAAATGTGAGGCTGCTAGCGGGTGAAGGAACCTACCTGGCCTCAACCGCCTTCCCTGGTTGCTAAGGGTATAGAGTGTTGGCCTACCTCGACTACATCATATGTATATACTGCGAAGGCAATTTCCGCCTCTAAATAGGGGAATAATATACTGTTCTATGTCGTTAGTTAAATGTGACTTTCTAGTATTCGTAGCTTCTTCCTTCGTTTCTCATACCTTACCTGAGGGCATGCTACACTCCAATACACTAAGGTGGCGGACGATATGCTTGTTTCTCTGTGGATATGAGAGTACCACATCGAGATGTGGCATTAGGCCTGCATTTCATATTTCCTTGCGATTCTTGTAACTTTTGTAGTCATATCTTTCAAAGTTCCAAATGTTGTTTGCAAGGTATTTCCCCCAAAACCCTGAAATACTCTACAGTTAATTTCTACTCTACTAAAAACGATTAAATATACGTACCTATAAATCAGTAACTCCTTTATTGCAACATAATGATCATATTGTGGTGAATAGAACAACGGTGGAATGATATAGGCCTATGACAGGGAAAAGGAGGATCCCTAGAAAACTGGCCCGATTCTATATTTTTGTCCACCATAAATGCCGCATGAATCCACCAAGGTTATTGACTTCTACATGACTTAATACTGACTTGTAAGGTCTATTGAAATCGTTATAAATCTATTTCATCCATCTTACCTTTTTGGGAATGATTTTAGTTTTACCTGAAATATCACAATATCGCAGTGGAAACTGATTTCATATGGCTATGTATTTAAGGCAGCACGTATGTAGCTTTTCTTTACAACATTTTTATTACATGAAGGTCTGATTTTAAACTATTTTGTAAACCTTAATACGAACAGTCAGCTGTCTGGACAGTATTCAGTGGTTGTTTCGAATAATGAAAGTAGGAGCGGTTAACACTGTCTTAAATCAGCTTTTAAACACACGACTGGGAACAAAATCAAAGTTCTCTGAAAAATAGTTTCTTCAAAGTTGTAATTAATTGGATATTCTGCTAATAAATTTATATAAGGTTGCATAAGCCTATAGGTCTATGAATTTTTTTAGGTTTCAGAAAAACTCCCTTTCAGCAGTTTTCAGCCGTTGTTGAGTCATTATAAGATATTAATTCTTAGCATAATTTTGAAAAATCGAGCATTAGGAATGACTTCAACATTTACTCGTAATAGACTCGTATGCAAGTACCACTGTTCTAATATTACTTGTCAAAGTAAAATTTAACGTACTGTACAGTATACGGTAGCTTTCGGCCCTCTGACTTGTAACAAGAAGTTCAGGCTGGAATTAAATATCACTGGAGAGAGGCGACTAGACCTAATCTATCTTGTTCTTAAAGCAGGAATCCCTTCTTGTCGCGGGCTCAAGAAATGGAGGACGTTTTTTCGTAGCGTACAAGCGTAATTGTTTTATATACTCGAGTGGAGTCTTGTACTCCCAGGACAATAGTTACGTGTTATACTACTACAGGCAATTTAACAGTCTTCTTCACCACTCCTTAACTAAGCGGATTATTTGTAAATTTGTTACTTTCTGACCAATTCATCAGAGAAGTGTGAACAAGGCTATTAGGAACATTAAGGGGAAAAGGTAATCTGCGCCACTTCTACCTTTCCCCCAACCTACACGATGTAAACTGCGCCACCGACATATGTAAACTGCGCCACCGACATTTAAATGGCGTCACCGTCATACCAACGCACTAACATTTTCCTTTCCACTTCTCCAGACTTAGGACTTGCTATGAAATTGCATAGATGTGGTTTAAAATGTTAGGCTTAGTAGCTTTGTCATTTTTAAAAATGTTAAAAACAATACCCTAATTTCTTTTGCATGAACGCTTCGTCACTTATAAAATTGTTAAAAACACTATAGAGTTTTTGCCATAGCGTGTTGTCGGATACGGTACACACTAATATCACTAATGTCACGTGATCGAATACGGTAAATGGAATAACGTCTTGTGCTACGACGGAGTTTTTGCCAGCGTAAATTGACATGGTACGGTATAAGACAACAGAGAAAATGGAGGAACTGCTTCAGACTGCCACACTTGAAGATTTTAACAATGAGTTATTGGAGAATATGATACCAAATTGTTCTCCGAATGTGATAGGCCTATGAATAAATTTAATTTTCCATTGTTTCTGTTATAAGCCTACAGATATATGAATTCCATAGCACCTCATAACAGCATATAAACATTAACATAACCTCAAAATGGGATTTTAATAAGAAAAATATGTTTAACTTGTGAAAATTTATCAACACTGCTACGTAAGTTTATTGAAATGTTTTTGAGTTTGTTATAGGCATTAAATTATCTGCAGTGGTTTATTATACTAGAAATAATTGAGCCTATAAATACCGGTACTCATCATTGAAAATCTGCTGTAACTTTCAGAATAAAAATCATATAAGATTATAGCTATATGCCACAAGTAGCCTAGCCAGAGAAATATTTTGTATATTATCAGTAAATATTATTCAAGAAGTAATTTTATATTGGCATCTTTTTAGTTAAACTCTCAAATTGAAAAAAAGTAAATAGGCCTATACATTATTGTAAGAGTTTCTTTTAGTTCCGTCTGTTATAGATTGCTATAAGTTTTTTGCTTTTGGTATAAAAACGCTGAATTAGTTTTTTTTAGTATAGATTCCCTGCGTCTTCTTTTCCTCATTTGAGTTAGATGTAAAAATCTAAAGTTGGGACCTTGGGCAATCAGCTGACCATTGGAAGTAGGGTGAGTTTCTAGTTCTTTATTGAAGGGAAAACAACTGCTGTGTGGTGGGATGTCATCCACAATCACGTCATTGTTTATACTGTATACTGATTATTTATGTCAGCTATAACACCAATACTGCACAGTGCCTCTCCCCTGTCTTCTAGTCCTCTCCTTCTTGAAGCTGATTCACCAGACTCCATTTTAACTTTAAATGCGTTAGCCATATCTGAAATGATTGCCATCTCCTTCCAAAAACTCGGGAACATCATAAGGATTTGAACCAATAACCTCACGCAAGAGAATCAAGTCGTTATTTATGTTAATGCGAAGTCTTTCCTGTGTTTCGGGATTCATGTCTATTACCGTAAAGCTTCACGCTAATCATTCCGAAATAACGTGTCACGTTATCAGATATAGCGTCACGGCAAACCGGCGCATGCGCACAACATCAATCACGTGACTTTAACGTTTACGGTAACTCAACGTAAGCTGGGCAAAAACTCTCTACTACCCTAATTTTTTTACGTGAGCACTTTGTTCTCATATGACGCCTTCTTAATAAAATCTAAACGGGATATTTCATTGTTTATGTATTGTTCTCTCCACTTGAGTAGACGAGAATACTTGTCATTTATTTTAGCTGTTTTTCTTACAGGTATCCCTTATTCAATATTTCTCAGTTTTATGTAGGCACTTGTGTGGAACTGGAGAAGTGCATCTAACACAAGGAAGACGTTGGGAGAAGCGTGGTAGAACATCGAATTATATTTTGCGTGAAATGACCTACATACTTCCGTGGCGCAGTTCACATATCTGTGTGCCGCAGTTTACATACACCCACATTAAGTAGTCAACTCCGAGATGTTCTGTTGTAATAATCACAGGTAATGTAAGGAGAGGTCCGGACGTCGAGTTATCAAATACTCACAGAATAAAGCTTGTAATGAATATGCTTGAAACCACGAAAATGATTGAAAAACATCGCTGTTTGTATCATTGTAAGAAGATAGCCTTTGGCGAGAAAATCGATGTATTACAATATATCGATTTGCCATCGGCAATAGTCGCGCTTGGTGCGAGTTCCATCAGCTGTTCTATTTTCAGAGATTAATCTCCTTTGTATAACTAATAATATCGTCTAATTAACATTGTGTTTATTACTATGCTGGATTTAAAATACTTCTTCACTCATATAATGATTTTCATATCTTCATTTGTTCATATGCAGCTAAATCCAATCGCTTGTTCAGTTATGATTTATCTTTGATCACAGAAGATATAGTATGAAGGTGTTTCAGTGTTCTTTCCTTGTGAATTTGTATAAAAAAAATAGCACGTAGGTTCGATAAAATTAAAGTGATAAAATGAAACGATAAAATTGAGGAGATACACACTTCTGATTGGTGGAAATTCCACATATTCTTATACTGGATTGGTTATTGATTAATGAGCTAGTCATAACAATCATAAAAATGATACAGTTAGCACTACTCCCAGAGCAGTACATTTGGTTCGTGAACTCCAATGAACAGGGCAGTTAAGCAAATATGAGGGCAGGAGTAATAAAACAACAGGATCTAAGCAAACTTCCTTATATACCGAAGTCCGATATATTTACAATTTTGAAACATCATAATAATTGGCAATTAAATAGACTATTATTTTAAATTTTTGCTTTATTTATCATAAAACGTGAAAAAACATTCTTTCACTGCCTTCGCTCTTATAAGTCACTTATCCTTTACAGATGCAGAACATCATCTAAATTACTACAACAAGGTTTCATTTCTTATCTTTCTGCTTTATAATCAGGATTCAATTACACAAAATATAGGAAACTATCCATAAATGTTCTTTTACCTATCTGAAGCTCCAGTAAGATACACTAGGCCTATACCAGAACGTGCTTATATTTATTTGCAGGGTTGCCTTGATTATTTCTCCATCGCCGTCCTCTCTCTCCTTCACTTGGGACCTATAGGCCTTCAACTTCTGCGTTATGCGAGTCAGAATCTCTAAAATCGGATAATTCTCCTTCCAGTAATATTTCAAATTTTGTTTCTCTTGTCAGATCCCAAAACTTATTTTATAATTGATATCTCACAAAAACACGTGCGCTTTCTTTTAACGAACAAATCATAATGTAGATTATTATATGAAAGATGAAAATTTAAAGTAGGCCCATATTTCAGCGAATGCATAAAATAATTTGAATTAAAGTGTACCAAAACTATTCAGACTCAGTGGACGTACGAAGTACCAACCTGGGACAACTCTGAGCATATGCATTTTTTGTTTCTAATTTTCATAATTTTAATCAGCTTAACTGAAAGAACAGTGATTTGTAAAACTAGTTGGTTGCACTTGGTTATTTAATTACTGGGATGTACTGCAACTTAGGCCTGTTACCGTCGCTGGTGGTGGGGGAATTTAGCCCCGCAGGATTTATTTAACATGCTTGTAAAACTACATACATGTTTCTCTCAGATTTATGCACACATACATTCCATCGACCTGGACCAGGATCGAACCTTGGGCATAGAAGATACACCAGATAAGGGTAGTGTCAAATAAAAATCGAATAAGGTATTTTCTGTTTTTCTTTAAGAAAAGCAAAGTTATTTATAAGGCGAGTGTCGAACATCGGTAAAGGTCTTTTTTCGCTCTTTTTTAACAGAGAAAATCGTATGTGCAATTTTTGCTTATGCTTGCTACTTCTAGTGTTAATTCGATAGTGTATTACTGCCAAATTCTTCCTATCAGTCATGTTCTAGTATTGGATTATTGATTTCAGCATGTTTAAATTATAGAGATATAGCAAACAAGTGACTTTGTAAAGCAGAGCGAAATCTGCTGACTTAATAAAGCATACGCTGGAGATTTGCTCCAATGTTGCAGTAGCCCATAATTGGCCTTTAATTCCCTTATATCTGACAAAGTTGAGATGGAAGATTTTCATACAAATTATTCTGGGAATTTACGTTCTATAAACGTTTTAGCAATAATTGTTCATGCTCTTGTTGTAACGACTGCAACATTTTTACAAGTTTAGATCTCCTAATTACGAGGAATTGCCATAATATGAATGTTACCCATAGCGAAAGAATTATTTAATAAGTACTGATAAGATTTAACATCCTGCTTAAACTTCTGTAACCCTAGCGTAAGGCAGGTTAACGAGTTGTGAAGAATTGCAATTCTTTAAAGAAGCCAGGTTTCATACGCAACTTAATATCCTTGTTAACTGGGGTTGAAAATGCAGAATTACTTTAATACGGTAGAAAAACTGATCAACCAGTTTGGGCCTCTTCGTTGTAGGGTTGGTTATAAAGTAGCTATTTTATTCTGTCTCCCAGATTGCCTCCCGTGTATCTTCCTTTTTTTCCCACATCTTTTTTGTCTGAATTATCTATCATGCTCGTGATATGCCGGGGGTCTTTTCCCCTTCATTTCTATGTCAACAATTTTTCTGGCAATTCATCCTATTTTACTTCACTTTATAAGATGTGCCGTTTTAAGATTCCTTGAACACTGTTTTTTAATTGTTTCACTGCTATCTTTATATTTTGTTTGCACGAGATATTTCTTCAGCATTTCATTTCTTTTGACTATTTTACTCCAATCCCTTTTCTAAACACGCAGCTTTTCATTGCGGCTTCTGAAGCGTATGTTAGGGCAGGGTTAAGTAATAATAATACCATGTAACTTACTTTGAAACTTTGCTTCCTCTATACAATTTTCTATTCGAAGTGAACATAATTTTAGAACTTATGTTTATCGCATTACTTGTTTTCCGTTTGAATTGTTGAACAATAGAGTGAAAAGTAGTAGCCTATAACACTCGCGTACAGCAGACTATTAGGTGGTAGCCTATCAAATGTTGTACTTCATTTTATAGTTTATGATTTATCGATATACTTATACAGGGTGAGATAAAAGTCCCGCACCACCTTAATAACTTTTGAAGCATGTGGTTCAGGTACATGAAACTCGGTTTTTTTAGGATAGTCTTATACTGAAGACTAAAAACAAAAAAATTAGGCCTACTACCGAATTTTTTTCAACTTAGATCTAACCGAAAGTAACTCCAACTCTATTACTTTGCAGAGAATGCCTAATGAATTTTTATATTTTCGAATTCAGACAGTACCCACACTAGATACTTATGTACAAACTTTATTGTTGCTAAATCAAGAAAGCAGAAAAGTAAACTATCAATAAAAAACTGCGATTTGACAGAAGGTACACGAAGTTGAAAACTTAATTTAGAAATTGTGTTAACTTTCTTCTTGTTGAGGGAGGAGGATTTTGTTACTTTATTTTTATTTTTTGGTTTTCTTGACTTAGCAACAATGAACAATGAAAAACTTTAATGAGCGTTATTCGAAAATAAAAAAGATATTGGGCTTTCCCTTTAAAAGATGTAAGTTGTAGTTTCGGTTAAACCGTAAGTTTAAAAATTCGATAATATAATATTGTTGAGTTCTCAGTATCCGGCTATTTTTATTTGTCATTGAACCACCTGCTTCAAAGTTATTTAAGTGGTGCGGGACTTTTTTTACAATGCATAAAAATTAAAAGATTTTATGAAAATTGCCAGTACAAACGTGTATTTGTTTTCCAAAACTGATAAGGATGTTGCTGAAATCTCCATTATTAGTGGACTTGCTGATCGCATCGCTTATTTTTTTTATCAAAATTAAAGCGATAGGACTTCATGATGGAAGAACATCCTTGGATACATTCCATGTGCTGGGTAATGAAAATCCTGTGTTAACAATTGGCGATTATCCTTGGCGTTGTAAATGCGGTTAGATGGCGAAACGCATTAATTGCGTGAAGCGAAACAGGAACTAACTGTTTTGTTACAGAGCACGGTTGTTATGCACAGACGTAATAAGAAGCGCTAGTTCGTGTTCATCTCAATGAACTCACGTTGCAATAACCGGCATGTGTATTCTATTATTTCATCTTCATATTTATTTTCCTCATTATTAGTTTATCGCTCCTATACGTTATATCTAACATAATTAATAAATAATATTATTTATTATTTATTGAGTGATTTCCACATTTCTGAGGTTAAACTCCACCAACACAACAACTCTATTACAATAACATTTGTATAAAAGTTCATTAATTTCTAACCAAATTTTAGAATAAAATTAACCCAAATTTTTACATACTTTAATAAAATTAACATATTTCCAAAGAATGTTCAATGTGTTGCATGGTACCACTTATCCCTGTCCATTGCATCTTCTCGGTTTAACTGAAAATTTTGTAAGGAGTCTCGAACGCAATGATCCCATTTTCTAGCAGGTATTCCCTTTTTCCATCTCCCCTCTGGTTGCCAATTCATTATAGCTGTTGGGATCCTATTCTCCTGCATTCTTTGTAGATGTCCATACCAATTTAGTCTTTTTTTGTCTATTGTTGTTAAAATTGTTTCCTCTGCTTTCATTATCTTCCTTATTTCTGAATTTCGAATTCTTTCAATTCTTGATTTTCTTGCATCTCTTCTCCAAAAATCCATTTCTGTAGCAATTAGTTTACTGTTATGGTGTGGATTGAATAATATTATATATGTTAAATATACACATTATGTAACTGTTTTATATGATATGATGGTGAAAAAATGTACATTTCGTAATTTTCACAATAAGAGTTAACTTATTTCAAAGTTTTATTTTCTTTGTGATTCCCCAGAATTTATTTATTTATCATATTAATAGGATAAATTCAAATGAAGTAGGGAATGATATATAAACATGTATGTGTTGTATTTAAGTAATAGGTAGAAATAGTTATATAATGTTTGTTTTAGTAATTTGAGGGACTGAATGGTAAAACAGAAATGTAACCAAAAGTCCCATTTTATAATGAAGATGATATAAAACTATTTGTAATAGTTATTACGTACAAAAATGTAAGTATTTTTTTTTCCTCACAGTATTCACGAATGCTGGTCGGTTTATCCTACATTAGGAATTAATAGACCATAAAACCCTTTCCAAGCCAATGTATAGCCAGCTTCATGTAACTTGAATCCTTTTAAAGCAACTATTAATTATTTTATGTCTCAGATTAAATAAGTAGTTAATTTCTTTGCCTAGAGTTTCAAAGCACTTTCTTGAAGTTTCAGCAGGAAAAATCTATCTTTTTTTGACGTGGTGCAGTAAGTAAAGTATTGAAATGATCATTGATAACATTTCTTTCTGGCAGATTCATTGGTGGCCGTGCGGTAACGTCGCGGACTCATATTCGGGAGGTCGCGGGTTGGAATCCCGTGATCGGTCAAACTGAAGTGTTTTTTCGATGGTTTACAGACTCGCAAAGGCGGATGCCGGATTGTCCTTAACTAAATACTAACCCAAACGGACCCTCTCCGTTGCCTATACTGTACATGCTTTTGAGCTGATCAAATACCAGGGTCTCCCTCTCTGAGGTTAGGGTCTCTTTATCATCACTCACGACAATCAGAGCCCAATAATACGAAAAAAATAGGATGGCCAGAGTTTCGGTTACAAAAAGCAGGGCCTAAATTTGGTCCCCGAATCGTTATAGAGATCGTGACACACTAGACCACCTTTTTTGTTTCACCTTACGAACGTAATATTCAGTAAATAAGTAATAAAGAAAGTATTATGGCAGCCACATTAATGACAATTGACAGTCTTTATTGGCTTCAGAAAGAACTGTAGTAATCTGCATTTAATTAAAAATAGACATTGCTTATTAGTATTACTATAAGGCTGGGAAAATAATCCTGCAATTATGCTCTAAAATTTGTAAAATATGGTCCAGAACCAATGATGTATGCTCTGTCATTCAAATGATTTTAGTATTTTACGTTCTATTGTTAGCTTAATTACGTTATAAATTAAAAAAAGAATAGAAGTTGTATTAATTGCATTACCCAACTAAAAAGAAACAAGATCAATGCAACAAATTTTAGTAAGTTAAAGTTAATGAAGTAGAACGTCGCTTTAATGTTATACAAACAGTTCCGAAAACATTAGGCTATGAACTGTCACTTCTTATACACTCGGTTCTCAAAACATTTACTTAGCCAAATATGTTGTAAATGTTTGAACTAGAGATACAACCCAGGCCTACGAAGTATTTAAAGTCTGTCAGAAATATGCCGTTAAAAATGTGACAAATTAATAAAATATATTTGAATATCAAGAAAAAATTATGCATTATAGCAAAACTATCAAAATATGCAAAATTATGAAAAATTAAACCATCAAAATTCTGTTGGTTCGTTCATGTCTTGTACACATTTTAACACTAGCATGTAATAGAGTTCATTATGAAAAAAATTATTTTTCACCTACTTTTAAAATCATATTATTAATAATTGTTATTAGCAGTTTGTTACATCGCGACATTGAAACACACAGTGTGTTATGATTTCCGGGACCTGTTTCATAGAATTTTTACACTCCTATTATTAGTAAATACATAATATTATTATTATTAGTCTTCTGTTTCATAAGAATATTTTCTAATAATATTAGTTATGAGTGCATGGCTTATTAGTAAATATTGCTAGTATTATTAGTCAACTGCTTCATAGACTGCAGAACTAATAACATTTACTGATAATATTAGGTGTTTTTCTATAAGTGTTTTTGGACCAATAAGTTATTTTCAAACCCATGTAATTCAGATTTTGTGATCTTAAATTTGTGGGCAATGAATCACTCTGATTTAATTATCAATGTATAAAAAGCTTACATACGCTATCAAAGGAATTTTTGTCAGAGCAAGTTTTTAGGATTTGAGGTTAGATTTTAGTACAGTATATAAGTCTACTGCTATCTTGAATAAGTGCAGATTTATTCTTTTCTTAAAGCTAGTTATTATTTGTTACATTTATGAAGATATATGTAGGCCGTGCTCCTTCGAAATAGTATTGACAAAAAGACTAAGAAGGGAAAAAACACAAACAACAATCCGGACATAACCTCCAAATCAATTAACTGACTAATTAACTAATAATATTAGCGAAGAGATTTTATGAGTAGCGTTCATATCTCTATGAAACATTATTTTGTTAATTAATAAATAATAATATGAGTTTTAATATTATTAACTAATATTATTAGCAAGTTCTATGAAACAGGGCCCTGGTCTCATTAAGGAGTTCACGAGAAATAGTTGCCTTTATGGATGTTAGTTTTAATTCCCTTAATATCATAAAACTTACAATACAGACAAAATTATCGTTATTTGAATGGCGTGATACTGTATTTCACATAAAATTCCATTCCGCGGAACTTTTCATCATATATTTTAAAAAGCATGTTATTTATGAGATTTTCAAGCTTATTTTTGTGCAGCATAATACGGTATTGGAAAGTGGAGTACCATGCGAAAAGCAGGACATCTGGTCACCCCACATAAAACCAGAGTGAAAAAAATTTAACATTAAACACACATTCGTGTTAATACAGCAGTAACGAACAGAACTACAGGCCTATGTACTTGTTGAGTTGTACATACGCTCGTGCGTAAGCTGATAAGGTTCGCGTGGGCCATGCTGCCACTGCAACTGGTCATAATATTTTGAGCCTTAATGACATTACACGTGCTTTATTCCAACTGGACAGAAACCTAAGATCTCAGTTTAGTGTTTCAGCTGCCCTTGGCCTTGTTCTCTCATGCTGCTGAAATGACTTAAGCAGATGGTTAAATGCCGGTGTTAGTCACAGTAAGATTTATTGGACGTTAGGGGGATTCCCTGAAATCACCCGTAGCAGTTTATATTAATATTCATTCCTGCTGTTGAGCAATAACCCTTCTCCCCAATCTGTTTGAAAACACTCAGCGAACGCTACGTATAAATAAAATTGAAATTATTTATAGGAAAAAAATCCTGGGCGGGAATCAAAGCCGGGTTTGCAGCGAGACCACCCGCCTCCCCACCAAACATATTTTAAAAGGAAAGCCCAATATGTTTTGTATTTTCGAATAACGCTCATTAAGGTTTTTCAAAAGGTAAGTAGGGCCTACAATAGATACTTCTGTGCTATTTCATTGTTGCTAAGTCAAGAAAAAAGTAACAAAATCATTCTCCCTCAACAACAAGATAGTTAACAAAATTTATAAATTATGTTTTCAACTTCGTGTAGGCTACCTTCTGTCAAATCTGCCCAATCCTGTTCTAAATATTCCCTAAGACAACTTCTTTTGTGGATTGAAGCATAATAACTAGCTCTGAGTGATCAGCAAACGTATAAAAAATTGACTCAAGATAGCAGAAGGCTTAATACTAAAATCAAACCCCAAGTTCTAAAATCTTATGATAAAAATTACTTTGATAGCAAATGTAAACTTTTTCTGGATCAAGGAGGGAAAATTTAATTTACACAATGTTGTTTCATGTGCCAACGCCAATAACCCAAGCAAGTTCTATGTGCCGTTCGTTGTTACAGTAGTTGCTACACCCATGGACAGATGAGTGCTACAGACTCAGATATAAGTACAGCGAAGTCTTTTCTCTCTCCTGTACAATTCTCTAAAAGCACTTAAAACCTTTACAATTCCCACTCAATTTATAATTAAATCAGATTGATTCATGTTTCCACAATTTTAACATAACGAAATCTGTATCACATGGATTTGAGAATGCCTTATTAGTCCAAGTACACTCATAGAAAAACACCTAATATTTGAAGTCTATGAAACAGTTTACTAATAATGTTCGTAATATTTACTAATAATTTAACTAAGTTACGGTAATTAATATTATTAGAACATATGATTATGAAACGGAAAGCTAATGTTAACTGATTTTATTATGAATTTGCTAATGTAAAACCTGTGTTACTGTTTATAAAATCGAAGAGTTGTGTACGTAAATGTTAGTTTTTATACTGTTCGACGTGTTTGAAACGCCATGCAGTTAGAGTTTGCCTTGAGTAGTCTTTCAAAATTAAATAAAGACTTGTTTTCTGAAACATTATTGCAATTACTGTAGCAAATAAAGCTTTCATTGAAAGACTGGTTGTGTTTTTTTTAGTTAAATATATCTTTGTTTTACTGTCTTATTTAGTTTCATTTTTCTTATGGCTCAGCTCAGTCTTGAATTGACGAGGAAATTTCAAAAGGTTTTTAAAAATTGAAACTGTGTGTTTTGCTGTAAAGTATTGTCTATTATTGAGTTTTAGTGAACCTTTTTATTTGTTGTGTGCGCCAATGACCTCAGCTGTTGACGCACCCCTAAACAACATTACTATCAGCACAATTAAAAACTGCATTTACAACAATAACCTGCAACCTGGTTTCGCATTATCTATTCGCGTCGCCTGTAGGGACTGAATGGGGGAAAAATCCTTTCTTATTTTGTAGCGTGTTTGTGCTTTAAAAATGTGTTACGTAAATGTTAATATCGATTGTCTGTAGATAAAGAGGCTTCCAAACGAGGAAGACTCCAGAAAAAGAAGCATTTAATTAGCGGCGAGAAGGCTTGTTACCAGCAGCTGGCATTGAACTTGGACCTCACATTAAGAAAGCATTCCGACGTCTATGTCCCTTTTATGAAAGGAGATGATTTGGTTTGTCTGTGGCCCAGCAAGGCCCCGGTCTGCGAGAGCGGTAGTTGACCATGAGGAGGGGGCTCGGCACACCTCAGCGTGCGGAGTTGCCACGTCTCTCCTCATCATCTGACTGCGATCCGGAAGAACTAGAGCCTCTACCATGCGGACTAAGGAAACTCGTCAGGTCGGAGGATCCGTAAATATTTGTGCACAGAAGTAGCTGCGGACGATAAAATCCATAAGGGATAAGTGTTACACCACATTTCTTTCGTCGCAGTCACATCTTCAAAGTGTAACCCAACTCTAATGGGATATTCGAGTGTTTTCCAAGAGAAACGAAGCCTCCTTTGAGGATAATTACTGTAGAGGTCGTTTGACTGTAAATACAAAAACAAGTTAACTTAACACCGTGTTAACTTGAAACGCGATAATAAATTACAATCAGAGTTAGAAGCATCCTTAGCCTACTACACCGTGGATGCGGGAACATCTGCACTGAGGCTGCTAGAGGTCTCGGCGTAAACTTATCCAGCTGAAAACGTAGGTTCGTTCCCCGCCAAGGAAAGCTTTCCTCCACGGAATGGAATTGACCCTTAAAAAATTGTTTATTTTATTGTGATTTAAAAAATAATTAAAAAAATTAAAAAAAAAAAACTTGTCTTGAATTTATTTAAAAAAAAAACTCTCGCACAATAGATTTCAGGGTAAATACTTTTTTTTTAATAAGTTCTCTGTTGCCTACTCCAGCGTTCCTCAACCTTTTTGAACCCGAGGACCTGTAAAATGTGAAAAAAAAAATTACGGACCCCTAATTTTACATCCCATTTTTAAAAGAAGACATATATTCTTAATATTTGGGGTATTAATTGTAGGTCATTATAATGAAATATGTGAAGAAATTTTACTTCTTTACTTTCCACTTGCTTTATATCTTTTAATTATGTCTGCGGACCATCTTCGCGGACCACCGGTGGTCCGCGGACCATAGGTTGAGAAACGCTGGCCTACTCTTACCAAATTTTTCTCTTAATTGGACTATCACAAATTGAGATGTTATTTTTAATATGGCTCAGATAATTTTGGTAAATAAAAAATCTAAAACATGAATATTCTAAACTAATTCCTTCTTTCTGTAAATATTGTGAGACATCTTTAGGAATAAATATATAGCATCATAAAACAATGACAAAATTCCTAAGGAAGTTTCAACGTGTATTTTAGTTTTGAAAATAATCCTTCGTTAAAGCATGAAATTATTACAAATGCACATACATATATTTTGTTCTAAAAATCACATTCAAATGAGCTTACAACTTGCCAATATAAATAATAGCTATACCTATCATATAAAGCACAAAATTTGTAATGATTCTTTTGAAGTATTTTTTTTATTTGCCCCATTTTTTAGGCACAGCGTACATGCTACGAAAAAGTAAATTAGTTGAACAAGTTTAATAAACTACAGGTAATTTGGTTTTTAAAAATAAAACACCACAATAATAAGGGTCCATGAATGACTTAAACAAACCCTGCTTTTCTTGAACTCAAACTACGTGGCTATTTACATGCAGCCTACCGGAATGTGAAGGAGGATATTGCTTACATCTTGTTTAGAGCGTTGATAATATTACACAACAAAAGTGTGTCCCGAGTGTTCCTGGTACAAGTCTTTCAGACTGAATGAGAAAAGGCAATACCGTACATCGTTTGCTGTACAGCCGGACAAGACGTCACGGAAATTATTGTATAACGGTATTATCAAGCGATTCCTTTACTGCGAAAGAGTTCATGAAGTAGATGTCGATGATAGATACAAGCAGCGTGCGAGCGAATTACCGGCTCTCTGTACTGAAATCAGCAAATAAAAATAACAGTATCCAGATGACAGGCAATGTTACAATCTTTTATTTTCCTAGTAATTTCTTTATCAGTTCTTGAATCTAAAGGCACCACTATGACAAAGGTTAACTTACTTAAAGGGATTCCCGGTCAAAATGTAATGAATTTTAATTGTGAAAATAAAAAACTTTCATTTAGGCGTCTTATTCTTCCAGTAAATGTTGATGCTGTTGTTTAAATGCCTGACTAGAGAGTTACATCATTGCTTTCAACGCTAATCTCAGCTTTCTCACGTATTGAATAACTACGAAACTAGCCTATATCAACAAATAGCCGAGAATATCAGCATATGAGTATCATTCCATTATGTTAATTGGTGGACATTAATAATCTATTTTAAAAGATTTCAGCCTGGATTTTAGAATAGTGAAATATTGTCTAAAGAGTGTGAAAATGCCCACTAATACAGCATAAATACTAGCTTCATGAACAAAAAAAGGTTCAATAATTTATCTCCAATACATTCAATGTTATCTTTAAAGTAATTTAGGCCTGTTCCAATATTTTATACCAAATATTAATAGCACTTAAAAGCATATTACGCGGATTTTATGAACATTAAGTTGGATAGTGTTGTGAAATTTCCACCATTTTAAACGCACGCATGTGGAGAAAAGAATTTGACCAGCCTGTTACCTTAAAGATAAGTTACTAAATACAAATAATAATTAAATAAATTAAAATAAATATGTGAATTGTAAAGCAATATGAGATGCGAGCTTGCTCACTTGTACATTTATTTAGGGTTACCATTCTTATCTTGGATGCTTATGAAAACAGTCTTTCTATAGGATCTTGAGCATAAATTGTCAAGAACTTTCCCCAAAACCAATCGCTTAAACTTAAACACTAACACATTTTATATACTAAACATGCGTTGAAGTTTCCCTATAACTTATAGCAGTTCGTTCTGTATTTAATTTTGCTTGCTGTTAATTATGAATTTACAGTCTCAAATGTAATATACCTAAAACCATTATACTTTTCTGATAACTCGTGTGTCCTTGAGGTAAAAGTAATTTTGTTCTGTGCCAGTTTTCTATTCCAATAAATTATTGTACAGAAGTAGATCCTGTCGTGTCATTCTCGTGATAAATCATTATTATCAACAGCATCATCATCATTTATCATAGTCACCACTTCACTGATGATGTTGACGGTGGATATAATGACGATAACTTTAATGATAATGGTGAAAAGTATTTTTATAATTATTTGTTGTCCGATAAATTGTTTTGGAAATTGTTTGTAGGCCTATATAAATTATTAAACAATCCGTTGCCTTTCTATAAGTCTATAATTTTCTCTGCATTTGGTAAAAAATACTTCGTTGACAGAATCATAAGTTGTTCGCAAAATGGCTATTCACATGGCACCCTAACCTAAGTAGTGATCTTCTTGTGAATATTTAATATGCATATTTCTGCCAAAAGGCCTATATCCTTCAGTTGATGAAGCTGGTTAAAATGGCACTGTTTTCTCAATAAAATCACTAATCTTAGTTTATGTAGAGTAATTTAACATTTTTCTATTAGGGTTCCTCTGGGAATAAAGCCTTGATGCTTCCTAACTGAAGCAATTGTTCAGCAAATAAGCAGAAGTTTATATTAAAATCTAATTATGTTGTGAGATTTTATTAGAAATAGATAAGCACAACAGTATTGAATGTTGTTAAATACGCTGCATCTGGGTTTTCTCTCTCGCAAAGACGAATGATCCTTTCGAATCAATTATCGCCTATGTTTATGATGTCTAAGGAGAATCCCTAGCTTGTGCTGATTACACGCGTATCAGTGCCCTGACTGTATTGTATCCTATATAATAGCCTAAATAAATTTGTTTCCTTCTGTAAGGGCACTGGCTTCTAAGTCCAGAAAGAGAAGATGAGTCTGATCTCGCCGACGTTGTATTATACCAAAAATTTACACCCGGGAAGTTGAGAGTATAAAATCACTCTACCAGCTCATCTGAGTGTGTTTCTTTTGCGGTGTTACGACTCGCCAAATCAATAGCCTGTGTATGATTTAATTATCTCATATATTGAATGTTCACTGTCTTTTGACCTGTGGTAGAAGAGGGCCCACGTCCTGCTGATCACTCGTCAGGGAGTCTCTCCATGCCTTTATCAATATGTATAAAATCCCTTTCCCTACAAGTATTGATTGCATAAGCCCACTAAAAAGAAAGCTTAACCAATAGGGGGAAAAAGGAACAGTGCTGCGTTGTATTTCATTAAACTAATAGGCTATGGGTCTAGACACTTCACATAATTCTAAATTGACTTCATAGGCCTTTATTATTGCGTTACGTACATTTGAAATCGTTCTTCTGCCAAGTTCGTTCAGTTCAGTCTCATCTCTTTCTTATTTTCGTAAAATATACTCGTATTTAACAAAATTTATTGGCTTTTATCTCTCTGTAATATATTTTAAAACAGATATTAGCCCTTTTTCAGTCAATTGTGTTAAAACACTTACCATAGGCCAACTTAGAATTTCCCAGGATATCACCTGGGGGATGAAGTTTCCGTAAAATACTTTTCATGTGCACTGAGTCAATCAGTTTTACCTGGGTGTTAAGCCTTAATAGTCAATATTTCAGACCTAATTCATTTTTAATTTAAATTAATTTCCGGTAACATACTGCAGTTAATATATAAATAGCAATGACTTCCTTTTTGTAAATACTAAGTTTTGTGATTACAGTTAAGCTAATTTCACTTTGACCAGATACTTAACAGTAGGCATAAGCAATAATACAAACATGAGGTAAGAATGTTAATTAATTTAACTCGGCAGAATCTTGAAAGCCTTAGGATTCCTTTAACTTCGTTAAGGTACTTCATTTGTGTGGAAACACTTCTTTTCGTTTTATTGTTTTTGTAGTAGAATAGCAATATTTCAACCCTAATTTGGATTTTATACTGTAATAAGGTTATCCATATTCTGAGTACAAACAAGTACATCCAGGCCTAACCAATTCACTGTATACTTCTAATTACTGGCCAGAGGTGCAAGTAAACTAAAGATGTACATGAAAAGGACAAGAGGTGGATACGGGAGTTGAAGATTATGCAGCAGAAATATTATAAATCTAGTGTGCATACTTTACACAGTTATTCGCAATATTTCATATTCAGGTGCATTTTTTAAAGCTGTTAATCCAAAACTAACACAATTTTTGCGTGCATTGACCAGTCATAAGTGACTAAACATAGGAAAAGATTGTTCAGTGCTTTCAATAATAATAATAATAATAATAATAATAATAATAAATATTACATTTTAGTAAAAAGAAGTATGAGGGATTAAAGGATAATAGGCTATCTTGACTTCCGTTAATGTTATTTAATTAATAATAAGCATTAATAAAGAAGTTGATAAAAAGATTCTTTAAAAATGTCATTTGAATATCTATGACAGTTTTATAGTAATGTACAGGAAAGGAAAAAAATCGGACCGACTCTTGTAGCTGATTTCAGTTAATATACATCTGTTATCTGTCCATTTTTCTATCTGAAAACACACCGACAAATTAATGGCTTATTTTCTAATGGGTTTCGAAATGGGCTAAGTCAACAGTCGACACTAGAACAAATTTCAATACATTCCCAGCTATCCTGTGAATGCCGCTAGGCATTCGCCGTTGCTCATATCGGCAACTTGGATATTATAGTCGGTCCGCTTTTTTTCCCCCCTACCTGTACATCGTAATTTCGTGAAATGAATATTGTCGAGATACCTAGATCTTCTCACATTAAGAGCACAGCAGTTTAAACCTGGCCGTAATATTTTCTTAAGATTTAACAAGAGCTAGTTTTAGTTTCTTGTTAATTCAAGTTGAAGGCAGTACTTTGAAATGTTAAAATGTACTGGCATTGTGTGTATAATTCTTTGCATGGTTATTTTTATTTCAACCCCTACTTATAACAACTTTAAAGCAGTAAAATGGAGGCACTGTTAAACTACAGGCCCAGAAGTAAAAGCAGCTATTCATTAATCACTTGTGTTCTTCTGTTCAAAGAAAGCATTTCAAATGCTACACGTTTCACAGTTTGTGGGTGCAATACCAGCATAAAACATTTTCACATCATTAGTGTTCTAACAGACTAATTATAGGTTATAATTTTAAACTTTAAAGTTGGTGCATACCCTATTGAAAGATGTCTTTGGGGTTAGCTCCTCAACCCCTATATTAACACACAATCAGGATTCTGCACCCTCAAATAGACATCATAATCATCGTCATTATTATTATCATCATCATCATTATCATAATCATCGGAGTGAAGGGAGGAGCGTTTACATATTAAACAGAGTTTCGTTCTGCTGCGAGTTCTAAGGGATGGTAGACTTCATTGACACCAAATTTTAAATACCAGCACATGACTTTATAAGCCAGGTCGTGACTGAGCCCAGTTTTTATATTCGACAAGGGAATTTTTAAAAAAAGCGGAAAGTTCATCCTATGTTAAATCTATGGATTATTGTAGAAAAACGTTGAGATAATAAAATATACAGGAGAGTATGTACGTAAAGAGTATCAATAGACAAATGTAAAATCTCGCACAACTTTCGCTACATAAACCCAACTTAATAACAAACAAAAAAAGAAAAAGAAAATTAAGGAAAAGGAGGAAGAAAAAGGAATATTAACGGAATTCGATCCTCTTAATGTTGCAGCACTGCTTCGTCCCCAACCGATCTAGTTTTTTGCTCGCATTGTAACTATTAGTTGGTTAGCATGTTGTTGTCATTGTCATTAGATTAAAAAAAGCGTGTTGGTACCCCATCGACAGCCTACATTTTTTTCGGCATAAAAATCCGCAACCAGCATTCGTTACGAAATTAAAGTCTCTCTTCTCGTGCCATAAAATTAATTGCATTAAAAAAGCTGTGCCCTAAAAGAGGGAGATCTCTGGACAAAATTAATTTTTGAAAGTTCAACGACTTAATTTTCAGTTACTCTGCAAAAGTTCTTAGAAGAGTAAGGGGACTGGATGCCTTTGTTTCGTGAAGATATTACCGTGATCTCATCCACTCATAGATATCATTAAGGTGATAATGATGATGATATCGATAACAAAAATAATTAATAATTAGTTACCGTATTTACACCACCACTTCTTGACCACTCACTTACTCTATTGTTATTATTCTTACTGCTAGTGGTCATCTTAGTTAGCCTATGTTCGTTTAGATTAGGATCGTGCAATTAACAAAATGGAATAAAGAATAATGTAATTTTACTAAAGTAGAAGAGCATACGAGTACCTATAAACTAATAATGGTTTTTGAGACCCAAGTGTCGTTGAAATATTTTCTCATACTGCCTGCAAAAGTTTGTTACTATACTAGCTTTGTTAATAATGATTACTTGATTACTATTCCTTCATCACCGCACGAAAGATGGACAGATGGACTACGAAACAAGGTTAGCTGCCTCATGAACTCATGAACATTGTTTGGGTTTGAATGAAGTGTGTGAAGGGGGGATACGGAATTTAAAAATATCGCATGGCCCAACAGGAGTGAAGGGGAGTTGGGAGGAAAGAGACAGAGTATGGCTGGCATGGGGGAGGATATGAAAGACAGACGGATAGACATGAGTTGGGTGCCAGATGTAAGAATAGAAACAAACCACTTCTCTTTTCGTGCAATTGAAAAGTTCTACATCGCCTAATAGCTATTCACCGCATGTGTTACAAGTCTATTTTCAAGTGTAATTGTTAAGTATAGAGTGGGTTCAAGAAGAATTTTTCCTCATGAGTCTTAAAAACTATGCTTCAATTATGCTTTGTGTTTTGTGTTCAATCAGTAACTTAATTTTCTGCAGGACTTTCAATAGGGATAACCCCATAATTGAGTTGGCAAATAAGGGTGTAACGAATTCCGATTTCCATTTAGTTTCCAACTACTCAAGTGCAAATAAAATATTTTGCCCTACTACTACATCATGTTAATAGTATTTTCATCAATATGTTGACAGCTGATTTCTTCCAGCAATATGACAATAAAGCGGGTTTAATGGACTGTCTTTATAATAGTAATACTAGTAGCGCCATATTTTGGAAAAAAAAAGTTGGGTGGGCGCAACAGATTTTAAAATTTACATACTTCCGCCCCTATTAGGTTCATGAAATGTACTTATAATAGTATTGTTATGACTACGGATAAATACAGAACTGCTCGGAATACGATTTCGTTGTCTTTAATAACTAATAACCACATTTTGTAATTCAACGCCAGAAAAGTGTTGTGTAGCTTAGTAAACGGAAATTCTTTAAAGTTTATAATACACTTATTACATAAACATGTTTACTTCTTCTGCCCATACCATAGGTATTGTAGGTAGAGGAAGTATTTTCTTCGACCCTGAAATACGAAGCCGAGCTTTTAACATAAATACACTGCTATTTTCAAAAAAACATATCTGTGCATATGTCTGTGAACAGTCAATAATTAAGTTCGTCACTGATTTTCAAAAGCGAACTACATTATTAAGCTTAACTACACCTTGGAAGGAGTGAAAGAGCTGTAGAATTTCCTAGTGAAAGAAGGTCTCGTGTTCCTGCAGGGCACGGCTTCAAGCCACTCATAAATATGTGCTGGTGAAAATATTGGAACCCTCTCTTATATGTGAAGACAAGATTTAAATGCATCCTAATTGTTGGTGATGGATTGCAGGAACTCAAATTGGATCGGGTTGCCGGGAAGAGACCTTCTCAACTCATGAAATGAAATATGCCTCCTCCTCCTTGCTTTCTGGTCATGCAGCTCTGTCCAATTGCGTCAGCAGCGCCATAAATGGGCTCAAGCTCATCTTATTTAACCCCAGGCATGAATCAGCTCCGTACCGGTGCTAGTGTCATTGCAAATAAGTCTTCAAACTCATAAGAATTCACAATATTGTACTAGGAACATAGAATCTCTTGATAAATCAGAAGTGTAACGCTATTCGGTAAAAATTTGGAAAGATTAGGTCTGTGGAATTTAAAGTACAATCTCTTAAGAACCATCTAACGACATAATAAAGGTAGTTTACCCAATGTAAGAGTTTGATTTCAAGTAACGGGTGCTGTAATCTCATGAAAGTGTTAGATAATTGCATGCAATTTCTTGTCTTCAATACATTCTGAAAATTACGTCGTTCAGTCTGGG
Organism: Ectobius pallidus; assembly: GCA_964059195.1. Classification (NCBI taxonomy): domain Eukaryota; kingdom Metazoa; phylum Arthropoda; class Insecta; order Blattodea; family Ectobiidae; genus Ectobius; species Ectobius pallidus. The sequence goes on along the minus strand of CAXKWD010000011.1, from coordinate 537,855 downwards.
ATTTTATAGAAAGTTCAGAACAGAATCTATGTTCGGGTAGTATCCCTATAAATTTCCCTCTATTAGTTTAAAACCTATTGATATTAAATGAAGTCGTCTGGCTACTAAGCTTACTTATTTAATTAGGCCTAATTATTTAATAATAATAATCTTAGTAAGATTAGTAATAAGGCTAATAATAATTATAACAATAAAATTAATAACTTATATCTGTAGGATTATTGACTAAAAGAATTATAAATAAATGAGAGATAATTATAATCGTCATAATAATCATAATTATAATAGTAAGAATGGAAGAATATTAATATTAAAAATAATAAAAATATTCACCATTAATAATAATCAGTAATAGGCCTACAAGTAACTAATATAAGTGCTATAAGAGGGCAAGAATAGGTATAATAATAAAAATCTGTTATAATTAGGCCTATACTAATGCCATGGCATTATGAACATAGGAACTACCCAGTAAAGTTATAATAGAGATCGAAACATATTATATAATAGCAACAGAAATCACAGTATTAATGAAGTTGTTAGTGGTGATGGTGGGGATGGTAGTAATAACAGAAAATCATGATTTTCGTGACAATATTTCCAACAATATGAATACTAAACAGTAATTATAACAGTTTAAATAATAATATTATTAGTAAAGGAATTCTTAATAATTCTAATAACAAAAATAGTAATAATAATATTAACAATAGCTAACAATTATGTAAATGGTATTTGCGCATTTCCTTGTAGTAATTTTGATATGAAACATGATACAGAAATAATTGATATCTCCTGTAATCGCTAGGTGAAATCGATTCCAGTTTGAATTAGCAAGGTCTTATAAGAATTGAACCTGGAAGGATGTTGGAGCCAGTGACCTCGCATCACATAATAGGAAGTAACAGTATTTCTAATATATACTCCTCCTCTCTCTCTTTCCCCCTCCCTCTCTCTTACTCGTCATTTCTAGTTTGCCTCGTCTACCTCATACACTTCGCAACATCTGCTATCCTTAATTTAAAATTACATAAGAGGCTACCACATTAACGCTTGATGATTTTTAAGTTGCTTGTTAAGAACAACTTAATAGAACATTTCCATTTGTATCTCATCTGTTGAGATTTAACTTAAACGTTAACCGTTAGAAGAAATTCGGTATGTATTTAACCAGGGAGCTTGTCTGGATCAAGTATTTCCCTTACAGCAAGCTTGGGAACAGTCCCCATTCTTTCTACTTATTTATCTGGGGTTCTTTAACTAATATCAAGGTTTAACAATCAAAGATAAATCCTATTTTAGATATTTAACCGGATGTTAAACTTTCAAATTCCTATGTTACTACTTCCCAGCCAATTCAGACAGATTAAAATCGACTTGAAACCCGTTTCGTGTAAACTTCAACTTCAACGCAATTAAAAGAAACCGGCCACTTAGTTCAAATTATATATCGAAATAATTAAATATTCTGAAGAAAGAAAAAAATGCTCTTAGAATACTTACAGAGGTTGGATCTGTATTGTTCAGCCTTGTTATCTTGAAGCAAGGTATGTAAACTTCATTACAATTCGTTGAAAAAATTGAATCGCATAATAATAATAATAATAATAATAATGATATATCCTTTCGAATACTCCGACTAGAAACGAAATATTATTATGATGATGTTTGTGTTAGGTAATTATATTACTATAGCAATAAAAAATTAATAATAATAATAATAATAAGTAATAATAATAGATGAGAGGTTTTATTTTTCCTACAACTCCCTAATTTGAAGTGTTAATTGAAATCTTTTCGTATCTTGTTAACTAAGTGGAAACTGGAACATGTGGTTAATTGGTCTGAAAATGTAACTAATGCTTGGCGAACATTTATATTCACAGTATAGCCTGTGTTCATGGGAATCTCTTCCAGCGAGCTCGGAGGAAGATCTAATTGGACTGTTAAAAATTGCTCTCTCTGGATGCATAATTGAGACCATGGTAGACTGAAGTCGATAGGCAGTAGCCATTGTTTACCAAGTCATGGATGTAACAGTGAGCTTGTTCTGTGGCAGAAGGGGAAACGGTGCAGGGGGGGAGGTTGGCGACATTTTTACGGCCGTGTACATTCTCTCTGACATTCATCCAATGCCTTCACGCTTGCTTGGTGACATATGTGCCTCTTTGGGTAGCATTTTGACAGGTTTGACAGCTCCACGGAGCTCAAGTCAGTATAGAGGCCCTTGTTTTGTGTGGACAGGGGTGTACATAGGTCATACACTTATCTTTGGTAATTAAATCGATGGTTTCACATCACTTTTGTAATATGTAGTCGAGATGATTGATAAATTTCATGTCCGTTTGTGGTAAAATTTAAAAGTATGCTTATACCACAAACTTAATACTGCAGATAGTTTTTTATCTTGATACACGGTTGCTAATAATATTGTTTTCATTTATTGCTGAATTAATATTTATGGGAATATCCCTGGGTTGTACTTAAACTAAATATGTGTCAATTTAACACTAGTTATGAATTAAAATCTAAAAATGAAAAATTCACAGTTTTTTCAATGTGTACAAAATTATTAAAATCTTAAAAATATTAAAATGTTTTAAGTCAAAGTTTTTTACAATGTCTATAAACGTATTAATACCTTAAAAAACAATTAAGAATGTTTACATATATATATATATATATATATATACATACATACATACATACATACATACGTACATACGTACATACATACGTACATACGTACATACGTACATACATACATACATACATACATACATACATACATACATACATACGTACATACATACATACATACATACATACATACATACATACATACATACATACATATATACATACACACATACATAAGATAGTACAGATTGCAGTCCTAGTTACACTGATAGTCTGTACTCATTGAGAAAACTGTGAATTTTTAATTTTTAGATCTCCCCTAAACACGAGCGTTGCTCATATAGGGGAATATTTGGTTTTAGTTGTATTTACTTGTATTAAATATGTAATAATGATAATGATAATAAATTGTGTTAGAATGTTAAAAAAAATCATAACCAGTGACACATATTTAGTTGTAAGTACAAACCAGGAATATTCCCATAGATATTAATTCAGCAATAAATTAAAACAACTTAAACTCGTTGCAAACTGGTTTTAAATTATTCTTAATGAGCTGTTAAACTTGATGTATTTTGAAGAAACTATGTATACAGTATGTATAGCTTCCGTATAGATTTATGAAAGAAGAGCCATCTGAAGTTCAAATTTTGTATAGGCCCTGGCGAAGTGGATTTTCTATGCGTACAAAAATTGAAAACCGGGTATTGGTGTATGCTCATGGATTTTCGTACATAAAATGTACGTAGATTATCAAATATAATATGAATGATACAGACTGCATTAAAAAATTGTAGTTTGAGTAATTCAACGTTATTCTTTCTGCTGAAGCAGAGAAGTTGCAGCTGGTGACAGAAATGTCATGGCTTGCTATGTGGGTAGAGTATTAACTTACTTTAACATAAAAGGCAAAGGAAAGTGATTACAGTATTTCATGATATTTGGATTCATTCCAGGGTAGCGAATCAAGACAGAGGTGCGATGGCATAGCTATTGGGTGACCTTTTACCAATCTAGAGCATTTGTGCTTTATTTATGTATTTATTTTAATTCCCGCGAGAGGCAATGGCAAATCTCCGCGGTATCATCCTTGCCTGAATCACCTCGGACGAGTCATGGTCATCACCCCATGGCTTCGTCCCGGGTCTGGACCTGCCTTCAGGTAGAATCATCATCATCATCATCATCATTTTAATTATCTTCTTTATCACTTTTTTGTATAAAAATAATTTTTATTGTGCTCTTTCTTTTTTAACAGTATATTACAGCTTTTATTCAAAACATTGGCCTAACCTCATCACTAGTATCAGTGTTGGTCATTTTTGTTTTTACCCTATTAAATCTATAATAGTACGAAATTCGTGACCGTATGAACAAGTGTTGAACTACCAACAAGTACTATTACTGTAGTATTTTTTTATTTGTATCCTTTATTGAAAGCTACTTAGTTTAATTTTTCTTCTTGGCTTACCGAATTTAGCAGGTGTCTGTTCATATGCCACTACTTCTGTAACTACTAACTGATCGATTGGTTTGATTTGTGTAGGCCTATTCGGTTTTTCAACATATATCAAAGATTAATAACCTCTTGAGGTACCTAAGACAGTTTTTAAGACTGATTTAATTATTTTTATCTCTTCGTTTAAGTTTTACGTACTTCTAAGAAACAAATCTTATCCCCGCGACAAATATTTTGTAGTACATTATTATATGCTGAATAAACCTACTATTCATTTTGAAGATAAATTGAAATATAACGGTGTAATTTCGGTTTACAGATGTTTACTTAGAAGAAAGCTGTGTATGACAATTAATATTTGCCTAATTATGATGTCATGTGTGAAGGCTGTCATTTTAAATAAGCATGTTTGAGCAAAACGTGTTGGGTGTCAGGTTTCCAGAGGGGGACGACATGACACTTCCAAGACATCAGCGCGACGGATGGAAAGGGGGATGAGGGTGGCAGACCTTTTATTTTCCAATGGTGAAGTCTCTTCGTCGTCGCCTTCTTCGTAGAAACGCTAAGTCGAGTGTTAACTTTTACCTCCCGGCTTGACAAAAAGAAATGGGAATACATTTCTATTTGATAGCCGGAAACGACGGAATGCAGATGTTAGGTTTTGGTGGCCAGAGGTGTTTTCTTCTCTATTAAACTAACAAGGTCTAACTATCTCTAGGTAAGTGGCGAAGCATTATCTGTAGAATCCAGTTTATTATGTAATATTTTCCCAAATACATGACAAAATCCTTAAAATTTGTACTAAATTCTGTTTGCTGTCAGGTTACAGTAATGTATCACTATGCTTAACTCTATAATACATTAATTTATGAATTTATTGTGGCAGAGCTATTTGGTCTCCTCTTCCACCCTACCGGTCAAAACAAGTAAAATTACATAATAGGCTTACATAAACACAAAAACTCAAATTACTCTTAGATCTATGTAAAGGTAAAACACACTAAACTATATATTACACTGATAATTTAAATGTAAGATTGATCACTGAAATACTGAAAGAAAACACTTAACATAACACTTGTGATGTTTCTAAACTATTAAAAGAAAATCTGAGAATTACAATTAATTTGACAAACGGCTTTCAAGTTACTAAAGGAGAGCAGTGGATATTTCAAAAGAAAATGTGATGGCTAACATTAAATATGATGGTTTTAATAGTCCTAGCTGTATATAATATTCCCCTCCTTTTTTCCATTACTGTTCTCGATTTCGCAATAAATAAATTATTGCCAAATTAAGGGTACTGCGAAAATAGGCATGTTTGCCTACAGTCATTATGTAATTGCCTCTTCTGTTTTTGATGAAGAATCCTTGGAGTTCTTCTTTTGAAACGGACAATCATGGAAACATATTAGCCTAAAGTATATTTAAAATTGATTAAAATGTATTCTCGAAACTAAAGTTGGCAAGCATTGCTCTGAATACTCGCCACTGTTCTAGGTGATACATGATAGTGTTAAGTTATACACGGAAGTGCATTATCTGTAGTCCTCACGAGAAATTGTTTTAAATATTGGTGATATTTGGCGCACAAAGCACAGGTTTTACAGTTACACCAGATACGTATCACTCCGCACGTAATATTTCACAGTACAGAGCCGTAAATTATTCTTTTATCTTACTGAGAATCCATTCCGTGTGTTGCTGTAACTGTAATGCAGGAATCTGCATCGAGGGTATGTTCCTACATATGTGTGACTCTGGCGGACTTCACTTAGCATCCTCTACAAAGATATATGACACAAAAGTCTTATATAAAACAATTAGTTTCTCCATGAGGGTTTTAAAATTTAAAATCATATGAGAATTCGAAGGCAGCTGCTATCTATAGTGCAACCACGAGGGCCGATAGGTTTCCTGGTAGTTTAATTGGTAATTGAAGCAATCGAAATAATTATCTCATGACATGAATCATGACTATCATGAGTTAAAAAGCGAAATTAAGTGAGCAAAGTTTAACTAAAAAAAAGTGGCTAGATATCACAAAATAGAAGTCTTATTTTGATATTTCTTTCAAAGCAAGGATTATACTAATAAGAAAATAGCCTAACTTACGTAAATACCGGCAAGATGTATAGTCTTCGATATGAAATTCACTGCAATCTCAAAAGCAGCGACGAAATCTCGGGCATCGTGGCATTGAAACGAAATGTCACATACCTGATTTTATTATTAGTGTGATAGTATATTTTAAACTTTTAAGATATTCTATTGGCTAAGATAAGGGGGAAATATACGTCGGTATGTACTAAATACAACTTAATTGATTCAATGAATATAATATTCCAATTTGTTCTAAATGCAGTAAGCTGTAGAATAATTCTAAAACACGTTTACGGGATTTGTGTTATTAAAATCTGTTTTATTTTCAAATCGTTATATGCAATCTTTCTAGATTGTTAAGCCGCTAAGCGTTTCTAATTAAGAAAAGCCCCATGTACTGTTAACAAATAGGTAAGCTATCTTAACATCCCAGAATAGGACTAAGCCTGTATTTGAAAAAAAATGTAATTTCTTTAAACAACACATAAGCCTGTTGTTTCTTTCTAGTGAGTTCCTTTGTTGGACTATGTGTCAATTATTAGAAAAAAATTGTTAAACCCACCTTGAAAATAGTCTCAATATTAACTATGTATAATTCTTTAAATTTGTGGTGAAATTGAAATTAAAACCACTGTTCCTTTCGAATACTACTCTGATCCAGCTGAAACCTCACTATGTGTACTCCTATTCCCGCTGTACGAATAATAATAGGTTTTAGTGGCAAGGAACATACAATTGTATGTGAGCGTACAATATGCTGTATAGATAGTGCATGTATTTTAATGAACACATCTGCCAAATATGTGAGGAAATCCAGTGGGATAGCTACTGTATTATATTCACATTCTATCACAATTCGGTAGCACCGTAATTTGAAACACAGCTTCCGAGCACGCAAATTCAACAGATTGGAAACTGATTACCTGCGAACTCTATGATTGACCGATAGCTCTGTGGTTGGATGCTGGCGCTGAAGATAAATTCCTATGCGAACATCGTAAGTTAAGATGTTCATTGAACTTCCTGGAAAGTCTACTCCCTCCTCTATAAACCTACTGTAGGTCGGACCCACATATTTATTACCGCTGCATAGGTTTGCGAGAGAAACTTCCATGGTTTATTATACTTCTCAAACAGATAATGAAACTCAATAGCAGATTTAGTCACCTAAAAATAGCTTTAGTGTTGATCTTTATTACAATCTACATTACAAAACAATATGGCCCAATTATTTTTTTCAGTCAATGGCCATATTTTTCCGAAACATATCGAGGGCCAATGTTGACCTATTTTTTATTAGGCCTACATTAGGTTGATTTTATTATTATTGCTCTTATAATTATTATTATTAAGGTAGACGGGTAGGAGGCCCTTGTCTGCTATTGATGCTACGAGCTTATTTATTATTATTGTTATTATTATTTAATTATTATTATTTTTATTGTCATAATATTCTAATTACAGTATTGAGAAAACATAATTTTTTTACACATCTGCTGCCATCGTTTTAACTATATTTACAACAAACAATTATTTTGAGATGAAAAGGGCATGAGTTTCTTTCTAAAAATTACCTTTTCTATACTCATAAAAATAAAAATATTAATAGAGCGGAACATTCTACTTAGGTTGATTTCTGCCGTCAAATGGAGAACATATGCTATGTCGAAATTAACAATATGTAATTAGGGAGTATTGATGTAGGCTCTACTCTGATTTTTATAAATAATTTAATACAAACGAAGAGGTTATTTCCCTGTACAGTGATACCAAGCCTAGGTCTATATGTTAGATGTGATGTCACACTACGTCAGAATACTGATTCGAATAAATAAATGAATAAATAAATCCAACTCAATATCGCCTCCTCTGGGTACAGGTACAATTGAAGCTCTCAGAGTTACAAATCGACGGGTCGTACGCTGCATTTTAAATTATTCACCATCTTCATAGCAAACAGAAGCGTTAACAACTTTCCAAACAAGCACATCTGTACTAATTATAGCGTTGGAGTTCACATTTCACTTAACTGAAAATTGTGTTCTGGAAGTGGTACGAAACTAATTGCCTTGATAATAATTTAATTGATCATACAGGCAGATGGCTGCTGCAGTAAAGGTTAGCTTCTTAGCGATGAACGGAAAAGATAGAGATTTGAAAGTATACTGCAGTTTATCTTCTTGCCTAAATGATAGTGTAATCCCAGAGACGGCGAAGGAATCCATGGTTTTGCTTGAAGATTAGATATACAAAGAGATAACAAGATTATTATTGTTGTTGCTTTTTTGCAAGAAAAACTACTATAATATACATTTTTACTTGCATGTTGTTAGCTGTATATTCAGTTTAATGAAGAAAAAGTATAAATAGAAGTCATATCAATAACTAACAATTATGTTTATTTAATATTTCTAAAAATATTTTATTATTTCGGACTGAGTAATTTTAAAATATATAACAGCATTTAATGTCACCGTGATTTAAGTAGGTCCTACTGTAGAACTGAAATGTGTCTCAAACCGCAGTCTTTCAAAATCGCCACATTCCGTGGTTAAAGAGCGAGTTACGCTCTTATTTGGTGCTATTGGTTGGGATTTTCTTTCCACATTTCGGAATTAAAGACATACAATTTCCTATCTAGCTCTGTGCGGGGAAGAAAGGAAAGCTACTAGAACCATTAATGTATAAGAACAACCAGAGGGTGCCATTTGACGTTGCTATATGCTGATCTTCCGTAATAAATTATCCAAGACACACGTAGACGTGAGGTTAATCAACGTTAGACGTTGGTCGTCTTAGCGGTCGATATGCCGCCAAACGCTGATAATTATCTAACAAAACCGTTGTAGAATAACCAATAGAAATAACTTTCTCGGCTATCCGGATAATGCCGGAGTCTAGTATAGCGTTGCCGACGTTTCTACAGCCATGCTGGTGTCTTCTTCAGGTCTGGAAAGTGAAACTTCTACGAATCCATTAAAGAGTAGGTTGATTGGTTGGTTACGTGGTTATTGAACGATGAGGCTGTACTGCAACATAGGCCTGTGACCGTCGCCGGTATGTCTGAATTTTGTCCCACAGGAGTTCTCTTATATTCCTGTAAACATACAGACATGAGCCCTTCACATTTGTGCACTCATAAATGCCATCGACCTGGGCTGGGATCGAACCGCGACCTAAGGCACAGAAAGCCATGGAAATGTGTAAAAACAGGCTACCTTTTGGATAATATTATATTATGTTTCGTCTGTAATTGTAATCCGTATTATATCGTCGCTTTACTGCCATAAGGCCGTGTGTTGAGTTTTCACTGAAAATGAGTTTACGGGGCTCATTCATTTCAAACATATGCAAAATATATTGTAAGTTGTGTGTTGAACCCACTCTCACTTAATGTAGATGTGTATTCAATATGGTTGTATGTTATTTTTCCAGTAGTTCCAGAACCAAAAGGTCGTATGTTGCGTACTCAACTTTCTAGCAGAAATGCACATACGACCTTATGGCATTGAAGCGACGATACGATTTACATTTAATTTTATTAATTTAAAAAATATGTAGGCCTATCTATAATTCAGGATTATTAATTTATGTTACGTAATATATAAGATACGTATGGCTTTTTGTTTCTGTAATGTGTACTTCCTTCTTACAGTTAGGCCTATAGAAAGTGGGTAGAAGTAGAGGGAATATTAATGAAGTACAAATACATGGAAAGAGGGTATCTTCACTGCGTCTAGTAGTTTTTATAAGGTTCCGGATTATAAAACAGTTTGAGAACCGCTGGTCTTGGGGCCTCCACGGAGCCCCCACATGGAGATACATCTTGCGAATCCGTTCATTACGTTGATTCACATTTATTATTACAATACCTTACACCTATAAAGGCTGAAAGAGAGGAACGGGTAATGTTGTTGAGATATTGCGGTGTGGCAACTCTTTGAAGAGGATAGAGATACCTGTAAAAACTTGCAGCTCCTCTCTCGTACATATCGAGATGTCTATGTTTATAGGAATTACTGTCCGTGTTCTTTTTTATTCCCTTCTCCCACAAAATCTTGGTTTTTTGTTTTCCCGAAGCCGTCCGACAAAAACCCAAGCTAATAAAGCTGTTGAAGGAGCTTTTTGAAGCCTTCCAATTAATAGTGAGTCTACCATTTCTGTTTGTTACGCAGAGTAGCTGGCATTTCGACAATGACAAACAAATATGTTTCCTAGAAAACAAGAAAACAAACCGGATTCGGTTTCTTGGTGTTTGTTCAACAATACTACTGACTGGTTGACAAAGTGACAGCATGGACACCATGTCTGGTCCGGTTGCTGACGGTTACTCCCATTTCCAAGACCATCATCCAAGACCAAGACCATCTTCAGTAATTGGTGGCACGTTGCAAGAAGTATCAGATAACGCGACTTATCTTCTTCGGAAAATGTATTCAAGAGCAAATACTTTAAACTGTAAGCCTGTATCCTTGTCTCAGTTCGAGGTGTGTTTAATTTGACAGTGTTAGAGTTTGATTCCAGATTGAGTTGTTAACAGTTCTTGTAAGCTATTTTGTTTTCGATAGTAGCCATGAGAGTGGTAGAAATTTAAAGTTCCTTAATTTATCAATAAAACCTAGTTTACGAATCAGCTCTTCCTGAACATAGTTATCGAGTATCAAATGTAACCAAATAACATACTTTTATAATTTCATAATTCTTAGCGTTTTAGGAACTAAATGGATATCCATTTTATTGATTTAATATGGAAATTTTGTTTAGTAGCTGACATTATAAAATACATTATAATTGCAATATTCTTGGGAAAAAAAGTGAACCTGCTGTAGATATCATTTTCACTTTTTTGTCCATTTTTTTAATTCTCCTTTTGCACTTTTATCATACTTGTCCGGCATATTTTCAGGGCATCGATCCTCTGATGAAAAGTGTTTGTAGCCTATTCATAAAACTGAAATTATTTTACATGTTTCAGGTGAAAGTGAAAAATCCACGTCTATAACTGCAAATACTAGTACATTAGCATTTAGGTATCAGTTCGGAAGTACGGCATTCGATTCTTAAAATTGCCATGTTTAAAACCTACATTAGAGCCAAGTAGCTTGTTAACTCATTTTATAATCAGATTTCTTGTAGTCAGAAGTTTGTTAGAAGTAGGCCTACTATAGCTAAAATTGCAGAAACGTATCATAAGTCTTCTTAAAGTCAAGTTTCTTCTCCCTCTTTTATTTCCTTCATTGTTTGGTTTGTAAATAAGAAATGAACTGACATTAGATAGAAAAATATGAAATATGTAAGAATATGTAGTGTTGAAATGAAAGAACTTACGTCATTTCATAAGAATCATAATCCCACTCCTTAATATTAGGAAATTGTTTAAATCTATAAAGGCCATGTTCAATGGTTTCATTAGTGAAAAGCTAATATCTCGAAATTGCAAAGTGTAGGAACTGAACAAAGCATCCTTCATAGCGAGTAGCATCTCCGTCTGGACCCCAAAGTTACCAACTGTATTCGTGTCAGATCATGAGCGTTCTAAGGATTGGGAATTGAGTTTACCGCACACGACGAAGGACGTTATGTTCTTTTCGCGGCGTGTGTCGGAAACTTGTTGAGATTCTGGGATGGGGGATTTGTAAATTTCGACTTAACCGCAGATAAATTGCAATTGAGCATGTGGATTGTGATTTATACCATAACCACCTTTCCTTGTGCGACTTGTTGGGAAAGACAAAGTGAGCACGATTAACACTATTTTGCGATTGCTATTGTAAACCTTTAGGCAAATGTAAGTAATTTCGCGTGGAGAAATTGTTCATAAATAAATACTAATTTTCCTAAATGGCCTGGTCAGTTTCTTTAATGGCTATTGTGTAATTGTCAGGTTTGTCTTCTCTCTTTATGCATTGAAACTGACTGCTTCTCTACTGACGTTATTTGAGATTTCATGATGTGTTTCCCCACTACTTCTTGTTATCACGAAGGTAAAAAAAAAAAATTTTTGCTACCAAGACAACATTCCTGTCTTCACAATATGCTTTTTACCATAAGTAACGCCATCAGTATCTACCACTATGTCATTTCCTCTCCCAGATGTTTCTCGCCCGGATATGTATAGTATGGGACTCAGCTTAACTGCTCTGGAACGTGGGGAAAGTAGTGTATTCCAGGGCAGATAAGCTGAGTCCCATACTATACCCTCCCTATTACATGGTAGAACAGGATCTATAATTAATGATTTCATGTTATATACCTACATGACATTTTATATAATATCATCGTACTTACTTTTACACGAAATAAACAAACTTACGGTCATTCTGTGATCCTGCCTCCTCATTGCTGAACGTTGAAGGAATTTACATGCAGCTTCAACGGTTCTACAGGGTGCCGTGCAACCTGCTCTACCAACTCCACCTAAATAGTCCGAAATAAGAATTTAAGTCTTAATTTACATACGCCCCTGAGATCGGTTTTGACCAGAGTCCAGCGAAGAAAGGAGATCATACTGAAAGAAAGGTAGAGGTTGGCGAACCCAGAACAAGAACCATGTGAAATAGCAGTTGTCTAAGATGCATCGACAGGTGAAGACTGGAGTGATCAAATGAATGGGAAGTGCAGAATATCGCTCTAATAACGCCGTATGTATCTGTACAATTTGCATCACAGTCAGATGGGAGCAGTGACAGCATAGCTATATTATGCATTCAGTAGCAGCCATTGTACATCCGCCAGGACAAACCAGTCTTTCCCATTAGAAGACTCCGTTTCCATCATATAGGCCTACTGCAGGTATTCCAATATAGTTTCGCTATCTTTCTATTATCGAGAAGTCTCTGTGATTGTAGTTGCTCTATTTCTCTTCTCCAAATAAGCAGCATAGTGGACAATGTGCCAAAAAGGAAGAAAAAAACAGTAATATAAAAAACAAACTAATTCAAAATCTCCAACCTCGAAATGTAACATTCTTTTCTTGCTAACATTTCGGTTACTTTTACCTTACGTTTATTTGTCCAAAAGTAATAAATTAAGTTTTATTTATTTGTACATGGAGGGTTTTGTTATATTTTTGTTAAAATATTATGTAATGCACTCTAAAATTGTGCCACCAAGTCACTTTCTTTCCCATTTTGTAGTCAGAGAATAATGGAACTACAAAACATGTTAATATTTACATTGTGTAATATTTAACAACGTTAATTGTCGAATATTGGCCACCGAATAGCTCTAGTTCTCAGTAATACCCTTGAAGGGTGAAGAAAATATACTTTTGGTTTTTTGTATCCTATTTTTATATGACATTTTAGCTTTATATCCGTGAAAAATTTAAGGTATCTATGAAACTGATCAACTTATTTAATATTTCTGTAATGCCAAATACTTCCACAGACTAACATTAAGTTTTACTGTAAACTGAAGAAGCATCCCAGACCACTATCCTGAAATAACACGATTTTGCCATACGTAAAGGTCTCTTATTCTAAGATATGCTTTTGAATTCTGACAGTATAAATTATACAGTACAAAACAGTAGGAACATACATTCCTTATATACATGACTAGACATGTACAGCGTATACACGTTACATGCAAAGAGTTTTGTCTGGCATCCACGTCTCCTTCATATGAGTAATGCTTTACTTTGGCTGAAAACATATACGTAATAATTGCTTGTAAGAAATTTCGCCGGGAAGTTTCTAGAGTTGAACCCAGCCCTTACTAGAGTAGAAGGTCAGAGTGTGTAGCACGCTCACGTGACCTTTCTCATGGAAAGGACGACCAACTTATGGACTAGTAACAAGGGAATGACATTCTGTTACACGATGGTCCATCACAGGGAACAAAAGCCTGTCGATGTACCTGATCCAGGATTAAATCACTCCGTCCGACTGCTTTTATGCTATATTGCTATTAAAATCATGTGTTGAGAAAATGCAGACTAGCGGTTCTGGACGCCAGCTTTAGCCTCTTTACTCCTTCACTTCTTAGTAAGTAATCCACTTGTAAATGAAGTCAGACTGAATAATTTACCCGTACTTATAAGATACGCCAGTTATGTACGTTATAAAAACAAGTGTATTCACAATCAATCATAATATATTTTTCATATTATTTATCATGGTATTTATGCCTTGCGGCATGATGATGAAACCCAACTCTTCACACCTTCTTCTGCATCTTTTAGCTCTCCATAGCATCCGTTCCTTTCTTTTTGTCGTCATCCAGTATTGCAATTCTTCTTCTATCAAGTTTTCTTGTTCCTTTTATTTTCCTTCGATTACGTCCAGTGGAAGTCTTCTTCGTCTCATGAAGTGTTCTAACCCGTTAGCTTTTCTTTTGCCTACAGCTTCCAAGGTAATTTTCTTCTCATCAAACCTTCCTAAACGTTCTTCATTCGTTTTACGTCTTTCCACCGGATCTTCTCCATTTTCCTCCAACACCTCATCTCAAAACCCTATTTTTCATAAAATCAATAACAAAATGTGATAGTTTCGTGAATCTTGCATGAATGATTGCACTCTCGGGTGTTCGCTATTTCAGTAATTTAAGGCAAATGATCTAAACACGTTTCGCAATCTTACATGTACAGATCATTTGCTTCATGTGTAATAAATTGGGACGGCTTTCAGCGAATTTCAGTCATTTCGCAGATAAGGGTAGCGAACCAGTTCACTTAAAATATTATGTTTCCATCGTAGAATAGAAATTCTGTGTACGAAACGGAAAACGATTGCCGTGCTTTTATTTTTACTATTTCTTGTTACCGTTAGAACCATTCGCGCATATTTCCACTACTTTTTTTTCCATTTCATACACAGATTATTTTTATATCAATAAGCACAGTCAAATAGGTTTATACTATAATCTATCTTGGATGTGGCTGTAATGAAGCTTTCATATTTCAGTGTCCAGCTAATCTGAATGCGAGGGGCTTTTCAGGTTTCTTCTCGCTCGCAAGAACGAATTCCAGATTGCACTTAAATATACGTACGACCATTGTCCGTTGGCTTTGCATATTTTTATTGACCTAGAGGGAGGACCTGCGTCGAGATGATCCCACACCAGGGAATATGAAAATGAAATAGGCTACTGTAAAACGAAATATCGAATACCATGCAATGAAAAAAACTTGTGAGCGTGCGCAAATTGGGTGAATATAACAAAATAAATAGCTATCTTATTTTATTTTATTTTATTTTAATCTCCCTGAAAATACAGGCTGCAAACTTGACACAGATTAACATAAGATCTTTAGTTACTATTGAAGTAACAAAATTACAATGTACAGGTAGGGGAAAAAAAGGCGGACTGACTAAAATATCTAAGTTGCTGATATGAGCCACTGCGCATGCCTAGCGGTATTCACAGGACAGCAGGGAATGTATTGAAATTTGTTCTAGTGTCGACTGTTGACTTAGCCCATTTCGAAACCCAGAATATTGTTTTATAACTGAATATATTAATTATTAATATTAGTATAAAATACTAACACATATTATATTCAGCTACAAGAGTCGGTCCGCTTTTTTTCCCTACCCGTACAAATCAATATAATAATATTAGTTACATGTTGTGATAAGTTTAAATATAGACGTCATGGAGGGTTGCTAATCTCGCTATACAAACTTTTAGAAAATACACTAAATTATTTTTACAGATTTTACCGTTTTCATTGATATGGTGCTCCTAACTCCTATCAAAATACCTCTCACTTCGATATCGTGAAGATTAAGGGAACTTTTGGAACATAAATGTGTTTCTTCCCTTCATCCACCTCATTCCCTCAATTCATTTATGCCTATTAGAATTGAAATTTACATAAACTTAAGATGAGTTAACTTTGAATTAAATGCCAATTTTGTAACCGGAAGGCTCGCCGTGTATATGGAAAAGTTGGATGTCATATTAAACTGGTTCAAAATCATGCTATTTTCTTCTGTCTCCCATAACCTAGATTAATTAACTTTGAACTTAAGTCACTTTTTAGGGTTACTGTAAATTTTAAAATGTATTTGTGGCTTGCTACGAATTTCCATACTGAATGAAAGTGATAAATACAATATCCTTCATGCGTCCAAGCGTAAAGGAGATAAATTCGGGAGCGATTAGGTTTAGTGATATGCAGGGCATATAGGCAGGACAAGGAGAGAGAAAACAAAGCGAAGAGAGCAGCTCCAGCAGGTTGGGGGCTATTGACCACAGTGGCAAGCCCCCTCCGGCCAAACTACGACTACAGACGTCGGGCGAGGTTAGCTGACTATGGAATTCAGATGGGCCGGTGTGATTGCATGCATACTGGGTTCATTCTGGTTTCTTGAATATTACACACTTTCCTGGTGTCCATGGGTCGATTCTGGGACCATTTGCTTCCACTTTGCTTTCACTTTCTTCCCACCTTCCACTTCTTTCCTTTATTCTAGTTTTGTACATATTGAAATGTATATTTGTGATAGTAATTAAAGGGTTGGATGAAAAAGGAATGTACTTAACTTATACTAATTTTATATAATACATAAAAAGTTATAAAAATCATGATACGTTTCACTGCTGAGTCTTAGGGTTAATATTTCCTGATTTAACATGGTTATTGTGACGTTTCATATATTTACTGTCTTTTAAGAGGGGCAGAACCGATTGGAGATTGGATACCTGCCTTTGGCATAAAACAATGACCATTCATGTTTTTTTTTTAAGGAAAAAGGATACAAATTTATGTTTACGCTATAGTTTTATCAATTTTAGGATTACTAAATAACATATACTAGAAAGTTATTTATTTAAAAATATTTCAGAGAATTTAACAAAACATTAGGTCTAATAAAAAACCTACATGCTTGCCTAAGTTTGTACCCACATTATTATGTACTGTGTTATATATTTAATAAAATCAATTATCAACGGGACGCATTTTTTTTTTCAGAAAGCGTTTAGCCTTGTCATTACATCAAATCCGATTTCGCAATAGTTTTTACTTACATGTAGCGTTCTTCTTATTCAATCTGAATGATTCTTGCTGTTTGTAGGCCTAAACAAATCAGTTTCGGCAAAAAGATGAATTACTAGTTGGTTCTTGCATGCAGTCAGTCATTCAACTGAACAATTTGTGGTCTTCTGTTACATCCATAGGCCTTCCCCTATTTTCTCGATGTCCATGGGTCCATTCCTTCCATTTCTTTTCGCATATCCGTGCTCTTGTTGTTTACATATTGTTTTGCATAAGGACGAGCTTCATAACCTGTACTCTTTACCGTATATATTAAGGGTAAGTAAATCACGGAGGACGAAATGGGCTGAACATGTCGCGTGCATGGGGCAAAAAAGACATATCTCAAAAATATTGACCGGGAGACCCGAAGGGAAGAGACCATTTGGAAGACCTAGACGAAGGTGGGATAGATATAAGGGAAGTAGGATTTGCGAGGGATGGTTAGATGGAGTTAGCAGAGAATAGGGTTGAATGTCGGGTTCATGTAAGAGCGGAAATGAACCTCCGGGTTCCATAAAATAGATAATATTCCTTTACCTTGCTTAGGAATTGTTTATTTCCATTGAGCAAGTAAGTAAGTAAGTATAGCTGGTGAACAGGCTTATTATATTCCACTTTTTCTCCAAGATTTTGGAGATTACAACATATTTGATCAATGGTTGACCTATTTCGCCTAAATCCACATTGGTGACCTCACATGCTTTTTATATAATAATATTGAGTGAAGTTTATATCAGTTCTGTTACTAACAATAGCTCCTTACAGCCTGCTTACCACCATCACCGCGGTATCAACACTTCCATTGAAAAACAAACACTAGTGGCATTCAAGTTTTCATAGCGTTATACCTAAAATCCTTTATTCAGGTATGAGTCTAGCATGTGCTTCGCTGCTTTCATGCCGTGTTTATAGCAGTCTTAGCGTTGCATAGATTGAAATGTACGTAGCTAACTTTCAGAATTAGTTATGTGATTTTACTGAAGCGAGCGGCGAGGATGTTGACAGCAGTGATATACAGACTTTCCGTTTCCGACTCCAAACAATAGAGTGCGGGAAACTATTAAATATAAGGCAGACTAGTGCACTTAATTAGCTGGATAGCCTTATAATTGGTAAACATTTACCATTGCAAGATGCAAACTGTGGTGAACTAACGTTTTGTGAACATTTCCAAGCTCTGCTTATGTGCAGTGTCTAATATCAAGCCTGAATCTTGAAGCATGAATCATGCAGTTTTCTTTATTCACGTTCCGGCATAAAATTAATGATCGTTTATGGTAGTGCGCATTTAGTTGTCTTCCCTGCATGAAAGGTCTCTACATGAGAGGTTGTTCGTAAGAAGGAATTCAAAACCGAAAAAAACGGCAGGTTTATTACTATCCTGAAATGACGATTTACAGATTTCATGTTTCAAATCAAATATTGTATAGTATCTTCCAGAAGGTTACGAAAAATAATTCCAAGTAGGCTATAGCAGGTTTATGAAAAGTTGCGGATATGCTTCGTTTCACATCTCCTGCAGATGTTTTTAACTTCAGTACAAAATGACGTTTTCGTAAAACTTTTAATGTTTGGGCTGTTCTATTTAAAGCAATCGGTCCGTTCCCAGATGGATTTGTAAGGTCCCTGAATAGAACATGGTAAACAACCGTGAAATGACAGAAATGGTTTTTGTAACCGAACATCTAACAACTGGGCCATTTTTTTTTTAGTGGCTTTCGTGCAAAACATTATTAAGTGGGCTGGGCAGGCCTGGTCTCAAACATTAAGTGGGTTGGCAGGCATGGTGTCCCTTTCGCTGATCTCCTAGTGTAGCCGGTGGATAACAGTGAGAGAAATTTGATCAGAATTGAATGTTAGAGGATCCAGATTAGACAGGTATGGTGGAGGAAAATTCACGCCTAGGCTTGTTCCAAGAATATAAGAATAATGGATCTCGCATTGGACAGCTACTTATGTGTTTTTCAGACTACCATTTCTGCCGTCAGAAGAAACTGAGGACTGCTTCACGGATGATCCTTTCTCAAAAGTACCTTTCCTACTCTCAACTAAATGACTTCTTTGATTATAATTATATAAGAAGCGGTCTCGTGACTTTGGGTCAATTATTTGGGCAGGATTTAGTATCAACTCAGAACTAACTACAAAATGCTGTTAATCATTCCACAGTAGATGCAATACCGGTACTAACTTCTTTAACTCACATCCTACTACAATCCAATTCATATGCGTTGAAAGGAGTACAAACACAACCTTACACCAGAATTAGGAGTCACTGCAAACAGAAGTAAAAGAGACAGGAGAAGAATAGTTTGCACAGGAACTAACGAATAAGTTAAATTTACAAAATGACACAGTTTCGCGACATGTTCTTGCTTCAAATATGCTGTAAATTTATAAATTCCGTAGATAGTGTTAGCCTCATAGGCTAAGTGTAAACCTTCGGCTGACGATGTTTTATATATAGAACTAGGTATATAAACAAATGTTACAAATACTTATCCATGTAAGTCACTCGTATTTCATGCTGTTGTGTGTCTATTGTTTCTAACATTGTTGAGTGGAAGAGAAGGCCTTAGGGCATACCTGAGCAATTGAAGGGAAACGTTTTAGTCCCCCATCCTGCTGTGACGTATGAAACCTGCTCTTCATGTTCAGTGTCACGTCGAAACTGCTTTATGCTGACGTCAAGGGCGACTGTAGTGGGAGACATTACCCCACCGCACACCTTAGGGTCTTAACTCTGTCAGCCAAAATAAATCAGGAAAAATAGATAATACATTCCTCCGGGAACTCAATGGGAACCAGCGGAAGTAACTTAGCTGTCCACTTACGCCATTCGGGAACCACGTCACCGTCGCCCGAAACAAGGGTTCTAGCGTTGTACGGTTTCTGAATCTGTGTTAAAGTTTCAGATCCGTTGTAACTTCTTAAGACCATATCTAAGGTATTTTAACAGGTTGTTTTTGCTTAAGATGAGTTGGAGAATTGGCGGTGAAATTAGTCATGCAAAAAATTGTTTTATTTTCTGCAAATGAACATATTATATGCGAAAAAAAGTGTTATTTGGCTTACTGTATTCATAAGTATTAAGTCAAAGCATTCGTATTTTTTTTTTCCAGAAATGCTTTTAATACGCCTAACCCTGGCATTGGTTTGGAAGATCACAGGTTCCCAAGAATTCTATGATATCAGCCTTAATTACAGCAAAAATAAAAGAAATTCTTACATCTATGGCAAAATTTCAAAAATCACTTCTGAACAATATTATTCTAGGTTTCATATTCAGTATATTTCCCGGTGAATTATATTTCCCTTTCATGCCATTACAGTCGTGTCTACTCGGTTACATAATAAAAACGGGATATAAAATCACGTAATAAAAGAGCAATAAATGAGAATAAAAATAAAACAGAACAGGTGCAAATTTACCGATCACATCAATGTCATCCGGTGTCTAGCTCATTCCACAGCGGGGCCATTTGCCGGACTAGAACTGCAAGTGGCAGGCAGGATAGGACGCGACAGAATGGTATGCCAGCTTCGTCAAGTCCTAGGCTTGATAGGCTAGATAGGCCTACTGTCCAATTTCTTAATTTATTCTTGAGCTCCTCGTACATGCCTGAATTTCCCTCTCAGAGTTCACAAAACAGTTGTATATTTTTTATCATTAAACTGCCCATATCATAAAATTAATTCTGTTCGATTTCATGCAATTGAAAGTTCTGATAAAACTTCAGTTATTTACTAAATAGCCTACGGTTATGTTCAATCATAACTAGAATCCTGATTTTTTAGTGAAAAGAAATGGATGATCTTGGTATTAGCTTCCTTCTATTTCTGTGGATATTTCGCGAAATAAGTTATTTTTCATAGTTTACTACGTTTTACAATGGAAAAGTTTACTCCTTTATTTAGGCCTACATTATTACTCAGGCATAGCGCTGAAAAACACAAACAAAATTGTTATAAAACATAATTTGGCAAAGAAAATAAATTTGTTTTCTGTGTTGAAAAATAAACTTAATTAAAATCAGTATGCTGTATGTAGAGAATTTTAAATTTTTGGATAATTGTAAGTTATATAGTGATATTACAATTTTCATCCTTACCAAAGTTCTACTGTTTATATCACATTGCCCATGTGGCAGCCCTCTATTAAGGGAAGTTTTCCTAATAAAAAGTTTTCATTTGCAAACAGAAATGTACACCACGTTCCATGAAATATGAAACCTGTTGAATACCATAAACCAATCATTGCTGTATTCGATCTTCACTCAGTAATAACCACAATTCGTGAATCCCTCCCTCACGAAAACGAGGTATCCCTAGTCATGCGAAATCTTGCAAAGCCGACAGTTAGACATGTATTAGGGAGTTTAGAATCCATATCCCAAGGCCTACAAATATTAGCCTATCCTAAGATATTTTCCTTTTTATCTTTCTTCTTCTTCTTGACTCTTACGGAACTCAAGGCGTCGCGTCGCGTCGTGGTCTTTCATACCACGTAGCAGAGAAGTGAAGGCGATGTTAGATCACGATATCGAACATTTGGCATGCAGAAGCGCACCGAGCAATTTCATGAAACAGATAACATCCCTTTCTACACTTCATTTCATGGAAGTTATGGTTCACAAAAATGTGTAGGCAAACTGAAAGAACGTAGTATTTTTATAATGATGTTTGCTGTTTATTTGGTTGCATAAAATGCCATTTACAGAAAAGCAGAAAGCTGTTAAACGCCACAAAACGCGTTTCTGCATAATAAAACAAAACGCGAAGACAGAGACTACTGCCACTATTGTATACAGAATTGCAGCGTTTATTGCAATATCTCCTTTTTATGTTCCTAGGCCCTGTTTTTACTTTTGCATGGTGAGATATGGAAGACAACGCCTGTGACAGTAAAGATTAGCGCACACTCTGGACTCCAAACCATTTCGTTATATATTAAGTTTTTTACTGCCTCGTTTCGGAAATTTGTAACGACACAGTTCTTTCTTATAGATCTATACATACGATGTCTTGGGACTTTAAGAGGACTGAGTCAACTTCATTTTCAACATACTTCCTAATGGAATCTTACGTTTGTACATCATTCGTACCAAGTGATAACTAGTTTCAATTAGGCCTACGTAACTGAAATAATACCAAAGACAATAAATAAAGGGCTGCCAGAAGAAAGTGGTACAAGTAATAAGAAAAAAAAAACTTTTTAAGAGCCCAGGAAATAATTTTTATCATTTTTCATAGCTTCTACCACCATTTTTCTGAGCCCTTCATTTGAAAATACCTTGTTTAGTCGACGGACAAGTGAAATACAAAGAAACACCCCGAAATAGAACCTTGGACACTAACCAAGACAAAAGAAGAATGTAAACACGCCGGTATAATTTAGAGCATTCTAAGCAATAAGAAGCTAAAAATCCGGTTATGACTTTCAGAGTTGATGGCTAAATGTAAAAAAAATCATTACGTTTGTAACTGTGGAGGTTATTTTACTATCCGCAAAGGCGGACTACAATAGCATTCAATCTTAATGTGATAGGCGTGTACAGGTAGGGGAAAAAAAGCGGACCGACTAAAATATCTAAGTTGCCAATATGAGCCTAGCAGCATTCACAGGATAGCAGGGAATGTATTGAAATTTGTTCTAGTGTTAGCCCATTTTGGTACTATTTCTTTCCAACATGGCCGCTAATGCAGAATTGCTTATCAAACTGACAACTGAACAAGGCTCTGAAATTAGCTACAAGAGTTGGTCCACTTTTATTCCCTACCTGTACATGTACTGAACACGAACTGAGTACGATCCGATCCCACTTTCTGGCTGTATTGATCTTAGGCCTAACACTACATCGGACTCATATAGTTTTGAATCATTTTTTACGTGAGTGTACTAAATACGATCAGCGTATTACAGTTTTTTTTTGGGGGGGGGGGCTCAACTTGTTACTGAGAAACGCGAGTGAGTGGAAGGCCATTCAGAGGTGGGATGTGAATGCAAAGAGACAATCTATAATTCCCCTCCTGCCAGTCATGAATTCATGGTAGTCAATGCGATGCGACTTTCTTGAAGGCTGGCATGTGAATAAGCTATCACCCCTTCAAATGACAATAATTCGATAATAGACTCGTCCAGGCTACTGAGCATCTATCTGAGCAGTGTGCGGCAGGAAAAAGAAAATGCTGTAATAGGCTAAGAGAGTGGACTACAATATGTCTTCCTCCTAATATTTGTTGGATTGAGTAAGGCATTACGTATAAGTTTCTGTATGAGAAACTAAGAATCGTATTAGATTCATCACAGTTCGTCGATTTTGTCATAACCCCCTTGAAAGTTGAACATTTAGTTGTTCAAACAATATTACAAAGTTTACATAGCTCACATCCGTCCCTATGGAGACATACATAGGTGGGTGAATGAATGAATACATTTATTCCCTGCTGGGGGTTCGAATATCCTAAGAAGCTTCGGTTTTCCTATTTACAACAGCTGAGTTAACCTTTAGCCTTGGGCCTGCAGTCTGTGTCTGCAGTAGACCTCTGCACAGGATTGTTTCGCCACCTGACTCCTGACCCTTCGAAAATTAATCAAATTTCGCACGTACTCTTGACAGAGAGAGAAGAGAGAAAAATGCCCGTGTGTTTCAAGTATAGATAGCTGCCCTGTTGTTGAATACATTATACTCCTATGCACCTGCCTCAATCCACTTCAACACATTGCCTATGTTAGTTACATTATATCCCCTCAGCTTTCATCTAGTGGTTGTCTATTGCTGCTATAGACCTACTAGCTGAAATTGTACCGCGTATTATTAAGTCCGACATCCTAATCGGCAGCCCAGAATCAAACATTTTCCGGTTTCTTCAACCTATGTTAAAGATAACCTATGTGTAAGTTCAGCTAATTGATTGACTTAAGTTCGATCTGTGTGTTCTTTGAGAGATTGCCTTTCATGTGATAGTAGGCATATGATTCTTTGAATGGCTTGTACATTATTTTTAATGCATCTCGAAGTTAATGCATACAGTTAAATGAATGCTTTTCTATCTGCATATTATCTAATGATTGCTTTTAATTTCGATAATATAGTAGTGTAAAATGCAGAAAGTGCAACCCAAGCACATCGTTCTCTACGTAAATATAGACCTGAGACTTAAATTTGTCGAGTGAATGGTATAAGTATTTCTCCAGAAGAAACGTATTACTAAGAAGGAAGAAAGATTGAAAGTAGGCCAATTCGGTTTTTAATTTTTAATTGCGTATCACTTCTTTGTGGCTTGCAATACAGTGTTCCCTTACAATGTGGTCAGTTTAGGAACCCCCAGAAACTAATTTCTAAATATATTCTTGATTCCAGTATATTATGATAATTAGGGGTGGGTCCTAGATACTTTCGATACCTCGATACTCTCAATACTTGCATGGTATCGGCATCGAACGATACTTCAGAAAACTCGCTCGATACTTTTTCGATACTTTTGTAATTCTGCAATTAAGTGAGAATGCTAGTATTTTTAACAAAAACTTGTAAGTGGACTGTTTAAAAAACT
This sequence comes from Ectobius pallidus, assembly GCA_964059195.1. Classification (NCBI taxonomy): domain Eukaryota; kingdom Metazoa; phylum Arthropoda; class Insecta; order Blattodea; family Ectobiidae; genus Ectobius; species Ectobius pallidus. The sequence continues at coordinate 513,109 of CAXKWD010000011.1, read as the reverse complement.
AACTTTAGTTTTAATGTGGAGTTTAAAAATAATTATAGGCTACTGATGATATTAAATTTTGTCTCATTAAATATGCAGACTTAATTAATTTAGTTGTATTACACAGTTCTCTCAAATTTTAATTTTTAATGTACCTATTTATTGAAACTGGAAATGTTGAAGGTATCGAGTATCGAGGAAAAAATTATGTAACGGTATCGAATATCGAGAAAATATGGTATCGACCCATCCCTAATGATAATACTGTTCCAAGATATTTGAATGTATCCGTTTCGTTATCAGTGCGATCGTTGCAGTTCAGGTTCCGCTTTTGACTATAGGCGAAGTGTTGTGACTCTAATATCAGTCCTCTAAATTAAATGTAAAAGTCAAGACATGAAGTAAGATATTTGACGTGGGACAATTCATTCAACTGTCATTAAGGTAGCGAGTTAAATTTTACACCTTGAACGAGTGCAGAGCGAAATGATCCGAGGTTTGGTAAACCGAACCATATCGAAGTGTAACAGCAGAGAGCTTGCCGGCACTTGAGACAAAAATAAACAAACGATCTCTTCTTTTTCTTCTTCTTGTTTTTTTCTCTTGAGCCAGTAGAAATGACAGGAAAAGGGTGCACAAGTGGAGCCAATTAGCCACATATTACAGCGTTGCCATTTTGTATTAATAATTGGAATGTGCAGCTATTCATAGAGCCTGGCGGGGAAGTTCTCTTGCTTTTTAAAGTCAGCATCTATTGCTGGAAGGATTTTTTTTCTCTTTGTTAGGTTAGATTAAAATAAAGTTCACGGTTTCAATGTTATTATTCTCCCAGACCGTTGCCGTTGTAGATAAGTAGGAGCCTGAAGTTTTGGTGCAATAAAATGTGTGATACTTGGCCAAATACACTTTTGCGAAATAAGACATTTTTTGTTCGACCATACTGTAATACGCTTATTATGTGTGGCGTAACAGTATCTTAATGACATCCATTTAGTACAGGTACGGAGGTGGCCCCGGCATTGGGCTGATCACTCATCCGGCAGTTAGCCAACTAAAGGTTATATATAACCTGAATTGTATGCAGGATGGCATTGTAACACATAGAAGAAAGAAAAATAGCAGTGAGTGATGAAAATTAATAGGAGTGAGGAGTGCTATTATTTCATTTGATTATCTTAGTGTTCTCTTCGTTCTCTCTTTTGTGAACATCTCCATGCTCCACGTTATTTATCTTTTGCAAGAAAGTAACACGTTTTCGCAAGTTGCGTGCAAGAATTTGCAGAAAAGTATCACTAGCTGCTTGTACACCTAGATACTGAAGTACTAATTAAACAAAAGTGGTACTATCTGCCGGGGAGATAAGAAAACGGGAATGCAGGCGGCACTTTTTTCCAGCATCACACAAGAGCCACCAACGCACCGACTTCAACATTTGTTACGGGATATCCTTGTACGAAATTATCAAATAGGCAAATAGGTACTATACAGATGCAGTAGATATGAATATTGATTTTTATGTTCTCCTATCTGTCACTTTTGTATTATATTATTATTATTATTATTATTATTATTATTATTATTATTATTATTATTATTATTATTATTATTATACGTTAATACATTGTTAGAGTTTCGTTGAATCTTTAGCAGAGGACTCAAAGTAACACTGAAATACTAACAAAGGATTGTTGTATACATTAAATGTGACCATTCTGCTATTAATAATTAACTTAATAATAATTATTTTTTACCTACTATTAATTTTCACTTTATCCTCGCTTTTTCATATACATACTCTCTCTGTTCTAGGTTTTCACTGAAAGTAAAACCAAAAGTCGCTCTTCTGGTTTTTTTCGCTCTGTGTGTGTTCCTTGTCTTCTCAATTCTCGTTCCTTTTTTTCTCTCCTTTCCTCTCTTGTTATTTCGGCAACAAATGTTCCGAATTAAAATACATATTAAGATGATATTAAAAAGGGATTAACGTGCTTAACCATGATTTAGTGGATTGACCAAGCTTAGCATGTACTGAAGAAACTACCGACGTCATAAACTGCAATTAACTTATTTGTAAGTAAGATAGAAATTCGAGAGATTCAAGGCCTGGATTTTGAGGTTTTATAGCTTAGGATGTACCAAATTATAGCTAGCCTATATGTTATAATTATATTTATATATTTTCAGTAAGTTTCTAATTGCCCCCGTATGCTTAGTCCGCATGCAGTTCCGAATTGTGATATCTGGCCTTCAATTCAGATTGCGACATATACAGGCAGGTCGACCTACAGTTGAATAAAACTGACGCAAAACTGTGTGTGTACAGTCTAGATCAGCAGACAGAACTCCGGAACTTTCAGCTGAATGAAAGTTTCGTGTAGAAGTTTCTGGAATGAAATTTTCAAGTGCTTGTGGAGAAACGACTGCAGAAAGCTTGATTAAATCTTCAAACGAAAGGCCACTTGTGAATATCTGAATGTCACTATTAGTCTTGCGCGCACTCATTGCACTTCTCAATCTTGTACTTCCTTTTTCAATATAAGGGTTATTAATTTTCAATAATTTTTGGAAACTTTTTCGTTCATTCTTAAATCATTTTTTTTCAAATCTTTGCTGCTAGTACTAAGGTGTTCCCAGAAGCTTTATGTCTGGTAATTGTTTAAGATATAACTACTTCTGTTTTCACAATGGGGATGAAATCAGTCCTCTCACCTAGATGTCTAATTGGTGGATTGGGTGTGGTGAACATCGACATTGGAACTGCAGTCATGGGTCTGTTCAATCAAACTGATAGTTCTGACCTGTACAGTCCCTGTAAGTGTATGGGCACCACAAGGTTCAACTCTGGGCTGGTTCATTATCTTTCACCTTTCCCAATGACCAAGTTTCAGGTGATTTAGCTATAGTTTGATGAAATCTATGCTATTAGAACCTAAACCTCCGGGCCTAAATAATACATATCATAATAAAAGTTAAGTTATTTACATATAACAATTCTTTCTTTCTTTCTTTCTTTCTCTTAGTTTTACCTCTCCCTTTTAGGATTTAGGCGACCCAAGCCGCCCGGGCCATATAAACAATTCCTTGAGATAGAATTAAACTGTTCGGCATTCTAGACTCCCATTGCATGATTGCCTTCATGTCTCTGTCCGATAATAATTACTTCAGGTATGGCACTGCACTGAAAATATGTGAACGTATGCGGGGTCATTTCTGACGTGTAGACATCAATTATTATTTGTTTATTGCTTGTAAGCATGAGGGCCTCCGGGTGCAAGGTCAATGAAGTCACGAGAATTTTGCTTATGAGGCCTTGATCCCTTGGGTTGTGGGTTCGAACCCTGCCCGGAGCATATGAGTTTGGCCTTGCTTTCTTCTGTTTATTGCTCAATGGCCTTTGCGAGTGCCTGCAACTCTTCTGCATGCATTCCGTATGTGTTAGAAGAATGAAACCATTGTCTTGTCGCTGAAACAAATTAAGATGGTGATGGGTTTTAACTATCGGTATTTTAAAAAATGATGATGATGATGAAGTGTTCGGCCAGAAGGCCGGTCCTGCCCTGGGATAGAGCCATGGGGGGAGGCCCACGTCCGAGGGACACTAGGCCGGATGATACCGCGGAGGGTGGCCAGTTCCTTTCGCGGGATGGGAACTTTAAAAAATAGGGTATGGTAAATCGGTAAGATATTTCAAAAGTTTATCTCATATAATGAATGAGAACCATGAAGGATATTCTCTTTCAATGTATTTCATATTACTATATTTTGCATTGGCTGTGTTAATTTTGTACTTTAGATGGGTGCAGTTCATAATGTACTTTATTGCTTTTCAATTAATCATTAGCGTTTAGATCAGTGTAGAGGTGATATGTACAGGTAGGGAAAAAAAGCGGACCAACTCTTGTAGCTGATTTCAGAGCCTTGTGAAACGTAAATAAATGTAAGAGATGTAACCGAAACGTTTGTTTTCGCAAGCAATGCAAATTACGTGAAATTATTTCTGAATTCAAGCAATTTATCGGCTGTAGAACAAATTTCAATACATTCCCTGCTATCCTGTGAATGCCGCTAGGCATGGGCAGTGGCTCATATCGGCAATTTAGATATTTTAGTCGTTCCGCTTTTTTTCCCAACCTGTGTAATCATCATTTATAAATGTGTCGTTTCAATTATAATAGTTATTTAAACTGATAAGGATAAATATGTGTAATATCTGGCCTGAAAGGTTATGGTTTTGGATTTTCACGCCAAACATGACTCATCGGAAGAACTTTGTATTCCCCTGCTCGCAGATCTGTGTCATCCTGTGAACAGAGGTTGCTGGTTGTGGTCATTGCTGCACAAATTTATGGCAGTATTGACCTATGTGCCGAATAAAGCGATGCCGTTTATATGCATTATGTTGATGAACTTTTAACGACAATGGGGGAACATAAATTGGGAATAACTCTGGAAGCTTCGTGTGCCAATACTAGCATTAATAACAGCAAGCGATTGAAGTGCAATGTACCTGACTGAGTCCCCTCGTAACTCGGTTCAGAATTGACCATCCTTGCTGTGATTTTCTCATATTGTCGGGAAAAAAATGAACTCGTGAAAATTCTGGTAGTTCAACGTGTGGTATTAGATACAGAGGTATTAATCAGAGGTGAGTCCAAGCACGGATGCGGGAAGACCGTATAATGTAGTTGAGAAACAAGGGACCTTATTACAATCGCTGTTCAAACTTAGTAGCATTATAAGTAATTGAAAGTATATTGGCAATGAGATTAATTAAGTCAGAGATATTGTCGTTATGGAAAAGAAAACAAATTAATAGAGGTGTATAAAATGATTCCACCTATTCCCTCGTATAAAATGTTTTTGTTAAAATATCAGCTCATAGCTTTGTCAAATCTAAAATTTATATTTGTCAATATTGTAAAACATAATTAAACATTATAGCTGTCAATTTTATAAGACAATTTTCGTATATTGTGGACAATATATTTCGGCTATTCAGCCATCTTAATGTCCTAAAAAAAGTTATAAAATACATTAGCTGATTGTTAATTAACTATGTGTATACAAAATTATGTGCAAAGTTTTTGACATACCTTTTTCTGTCTCCAGGTGATCTTATTCTGTTGGTTAATCCATTACAATTGATTAGGTGGTGTGTACATTACATGGAGCTTTTATTGGCCAGTAGGGAGAGAGTTCAAAAATAGAGTATTTTACCCCACTTATTGCGTTTGTACGATATCCTGCAATTTAGGTGTTTTGTGGAATCTTTGGCAAATTACAATCAGTGTCCACAAACTGACCTCTTCTCTGGGATCCCTGTTCAGCTATGTGCATTAAAAAGCTTTATGGATGGGATCGTTTTGATTTCAAAACCGTTTTCTTAGTCACAAACAGGTTGACGTCCGTATAATGATAGTTCCACAAGCAGCATTTTATACAAGGATGAAATTCTTTATGTAGATGCTTTACAAATAAATGGACTAAATGATTGTCGGACTGCAATTGAAAAATCAGAGTTGTGTTATGTTTATGCCTTGTACGTCTCGCGGATTCTTCCCACGTTACCAGACTACTCAGCTCCCGTATCTCCGATCTAGCATCTCGTTCGGATCTATTTACCGTGTGTTAAGAACTTGTACAAGCAATCGCAATTTTTCTAGTCGCACCCGCCATCAACATAAAATCTCGTTGAAACACGCAATGTACTTGTCATTGCTGCAACCGGATCATTCCTATGCGAATCGCACCATGTGCACCGCAGAACAAAGCCGGCTGGAAGGAAAGAAATTGACTTCGTTGGCATAGAACTAATAGATCGTGGATATTGCAAGGAAATAGGTATAAGCTGAAAATAGTTTCGAGATGAATCAGCTTCGTAGTTTGGAAATCACATTTTAATGTTCATTAAGCATAGCTTGTAAGTCACTACTAGACATAACACTTGCTACTTATCTTCCTGAGAAGCCACTGATTTTCTTTAATATTAATAGAGAAATGAATTGACAGCCTTGGCAGAATTCTGGAGTGACCTTGTGACTTGCTTGTACATATTATTTTATTGTTTGTACTGTGTTAGGTTTTTTAATTCTAAACAACTGTTTTAGAAAGTTTACTTTTTAAGTATTTTCAAAATTAGATTGACTATGGATGAAATTTTCCTATATTGCGGACAATTAAATTTAAAATGTTTTAACTCAGTTTATATCCATGGTTTCTTTGTAATAGTCTTGATGATACTCATGTCTGATACGTGAAGTTAGTTTGATTTTAATTAGCTTTAATTGCAGCCATTTAAATGAATTCTAACTTCTTAAATGCTATTATTCCCACAGACTAGAGGAGCCTATGACAGGCTTCAGAGATTTTATTTGAAAGGAAAGTCGCACCTTGCTCGCATTTATGGGGAGTTTGCCTTAGGCTCGGAATTTCTGAGCCAGCATTACAGCGGAACGCTATTACTGAAACATATGCATTGTTCTAACAAAAATGCTGGTGAACTTGGCATTTCACTGCAAGAACGGCCCATAGGAAACCCAGCAACACGCACTTCCATATTCATACGTATCTACCTCTTTCAAATTAATTTGTGAATTACCCAACTGATATGGTAAGCAGGAAATCATTCTAATTCGCACGAATGGAACAGCGTTTCTGATCAATAGGGCTAAATTTTACCAAGAAATGCCCTATAAACTAGGCGTTATAACTAGGGATGGGTCGATACCAGATTTTCTCGATACTCGATAGCGATACATGATTTTTTCCTCGATATTCGATACCGTCAACATTTCCAGTTTCAATAAATAGATACATTAAAAATTAAAAGTTGAGAGAACTGTGTAATACCAGCTAAATTATTTAAGAGTGCAGATTTAACGAGACAAAAATTAATATCATCAGTAGCCTATAATTATTTTTAAACTCTACATTAAAACTAAACGTTTGACAGGAAACGAAACAATTAAGAATCTCTTCTGTTTGGATTTTAAAAGTCGGAAAGTCTTTATTATTAAGACTAGACAAAAATCACAGAGTGTTTTTCTCCATTTCAAGGAGAAATAGAAGTATTTACTATATTTAGTAGACTACTATAAGCTGGAAGAGGTACCACATTTCCTTAAATTGCAGAGTTACCAAAGTAACGGAAAAGTACCGAGCGAGTTTTCTGAAGTATCGCGTATCGAGGACCCATCCCTAGATATAACCTAAATATCCTTCAAGAAATACCATAAAAATTATTTTTTAAATTATCTAAAAGAAAGTTTTATATTGTAAACTTACTTACTGAAAAAAGAGTTCTAACTTACTGTCGTGAATTAGAGTGGTATCTTTAATAAATATTAGTTGCATTATTGAATTCAATTGATTATGAAAATAAAATAATTATAGGCTAATAATAATTTTAATGAGATGATAATTATTACAATTAGTATCTGCAAAGCGTACTTTAGTATAATGTGCTTTATGCAGTCATATTTGTTAAAAATAGTTTAAAACTTACGTAATTATAATCAGTAATTTCAGTGCTCAAAATGTGAAATGTTTGTCATCCAATAAATGTGGTACCTATTAGTAACTTTTTAAGTTTAGTTATAAATAATGAATAAAATGTATTTAAACTGAATTATTTTAATAGCATTTTAGATAGACACACTACTATTGACAGGCATTCGTGACGAAAATAGACGAGTCTACATCGAAAGGGTGTGAATGATTGCTTCTTCATCTCCCACCTCTCAAAGGCGTTCCCTGCACCCTGAGCGTACATTCATGCTGTTGAGGTTATGTGTTTTGTTTACAGGTGATGTTTGCAGTTATTAAATGACATTGTTGCTGAACAATGGAATAGGCCTACATTTCCCGTAACATGTTATTTCCCATCTTTGAGAAACGTTTATTTATTCGTGTTTATGTAATTATGCAGCAGACTATTTTCATTTAGTAGATCTGTATATTGTGAATTTATTAATAAATAATTACATTTATTAAATTTTAAAATAATATTGCCACAAAATATATTAATGAATAAGCCCTGAAATAAGAGTTTGGTGCATGTTTTTACGTAAGAAGTGTGAAGCAGATTTTATTTTTCCCCTCCGAAATGAAGGCTTAATCCATAATAACATATAATCGTTCTCGTATGACCTAAATAACTAACGAGATTTGGTTCTCTTACTGCATGAGTGAAAAGCTCTAAGCTAAACCGAGCCTTAAAGTTAATTAGAACATGCGTGTAATTCACTGGGGGCTAAGCACTATAGCCACTGCTCCCAGAGCGATATTTACATGACCCATGTTCTGAAATAATATTTAATTTCCATTTACGACGTCCAAGTAACTCGATTTTCTCAAAGAAAGCATTTTATTAGCTCCTTAATTTCCGGATACGAGTGTCGGATAATGGGAATACTAGGGTATGTAACAGTTGTTCTGCGTAGATAATATATTTGTCAGCATTCTGAAGAAATTCCTCCCGTTTAATCGCAGAGTACATAACTAGGTGTCCGTAATTTCGCCTATGATGTGAAAAAAATTCCAAAACAATACTTTTTTTTGCAGTTATTGCGCGTAAAATTGACTGATCTCAAAGAACTGTTTTAGAAATAGGCCTAACTGGCAATATAAAGTTGCTCCATCTTACTGGAATTTAGTAAGTAGGCCTACGGCAGAATGGGGGGACTTTAGGACACACTATTGTACAGTTTTTCTTAATGACATAAAACATTTACTAGGCCTATAGTACCAATACTACAGATTATTATTGTTAATGTTTCTATTGGTGAATATACCTGGTAAATATTGTGAAATAAGTTATATAGTTCATTTGAGGATCTTAGTTTGTTTTAATCCGGTCCTGCAAACCACCATTAACGGCCGTGGGTGTCGGCATGCTGACCACATGCCCCCCAATCCTGCCATCTGTCTGTGGTAGATGACGCAGCGGTCGGGTGGTAGGCCAAGTCCCTCCAGGGATGTAGCGCCACGGAGTTTAGTTTAGTTTTAGTTTGTTTAAATAGTTACGTTTGCTGGGAATTTAATTCATTGAAAGCTACATTCAAAGACGTAATAATTTAATTACGAATAATTCCGTATTATTATTGTTATTCTTTTTCTTCTTCTTCTTCTTCTTCTTCTTCTTCTTCTTCTTATTATTATTATTATTATTATTATTATTATTGATATTATTGTTACGTTCCTGCAACACGAGAGCTTTAATTAAGAAAGAAGAAGTAATATACTATTGTTAATGTTACGGACTGGAATACCAGCTAACTAGCCGTTTATTATTATCCTTAAATAAATTCATCGTGAATATTCCTCTCTTAAAATCTATTTTTTAAGGAACATTTGTTGCAAAACATAGGCTAATACATACATTATCCTTTTTTAACTTTAACAAAATTAGGTAAACTGATAAAACAAAATGCCAGGTGGAGTTAATAGGCTATATTTCAGAAACTATATAAATAAATAAATTCATCGTGAATATTCCTCTCTTAAAATCTATTTTTTAAGGAACATTTGTTGCAAAACATAGGCTAATACATACATTATCCTTTTTTAACTTTAACAAAATTAGGTAAACTGATAAAACAAAATGCCAGGTGGAGTTAATAGGCTATATTTCAGAAACTATTGAGTTTTAGACCACGGTTTCTTGAGAAAGTTTGATCAGCATAGGCCTAAGTCGGATAACTAGAATATTAACTGATTGTATTTACAGAAAATTCCTCACATTAACAGTATCCCTTTATTTTTTCCAAAACATTTGAAAGCGTGCAGATACGCATTTTCTTGTCAGTTCCCTGCAGCATATTTAGCTCCTTGGATTAATGCAAATTTGCTTTTTAAAAATCATGTGACCATTAATTCGTCGTTATTCCAGTAACGGTCAACCGATTTGGTAGAAAATCAAATCAATGGGGTTCTTCCTAAGGACGTTATAAGTGTGTATGCTAAGTTTCATGAAAATCTGAGAAAGCGTATTTGAGTTGTCGAGCGTACAGACACACGAACGGACAAACGGACTTTTTCCCCGTTCACCGAGTAACCATCTTAGAAAATACCATTCTGACACTTAAAAACGCAAATGTCCACGGCGTCAGCCATTTTTGTAAAGAACTAAATTTCACAAAAGTTTCATTTTTTGACAGTTTTTAACTTTGTTTTGATTTGTTGTTTTTAAATTAATTTAATCTACTATATTTTACGTATACTTTTTATAGGATAGTTTCCGTTTTTTTCCTATTGTCCAATATCCATTGGCTCTGTCCCAGGGCAGGACCGGCCTCTGGGCCTAACACTTCATAAACATCATCATCATCATCATCATCATCATATGTCTGTATAAAGTAAAGTATCGGATTTCTATGTGCTAGGATATATTTTAAAAAATAGTGAAATCGTTTCAATTCTATATAGAACCGTCAGAAAAGCACGGAGCATCAAGTGCTATGCATAATTTCACACCATGAGATGCTGACCACTCGCGAGTTGAGAAGACGCCTTGACAGCGTCCACATATCCGTTGACATACGTAAAGCTCCGTACAGATCTGCGCTCCTCTTGCGCGCCGTGCGGCACGCGTGCCGCTCGGCACGCAGATGTGTACGGCATTTTGAGGTGCACGCGAACTGTTCGCGTGCCGCTCGCCACGATCCGTCTCCTGTCGGTTTTTTCGACGAACACAAAGGGTTTCTGATTTCATATTTGGACGTGTTTTTGGTAGTTGCGTGCTGCTCGCGTGCATCTCGCTGAAATTATTTCACAGCGCTCCGCTCCTCAAGCTTTACTGTACAATTGGCAAATGAAAAAATTATATGATAGGTTGATGCGAGTCACTTACTCACCTTTTGGGGAAGGATAGGTATACAGAAGCAGGAGCTGAGTCAGATGTTGTGTACGTTACTTTGCACTTTCTGAATTTCTTTAAAATACGCTGGAGAAAATCGATCTTTATGTTTGGCTTCTTCCTTCACTCATAAACATTAGCAATAATCTCGCTACTTTGACTGTGTAGAGTTTCCCCTTTTAGTTTTGACAGTATAGGAGGCATTCGTTAAAACACTTGCATGCACCCGTGCTGCATGAATTATATAGCAGTGAATTGTCGTCTCCAAACAGAGTACAGGAAATTTGACTGTTTGTTTATTGTAACATGTGCTATTTTGCTGACGTGCCTAGCTAGCCCACTGGTCCCTCTCTGAAGGACATTAGTCAAGATTGAATGAGCTAGCTTGTATGTGATATAATCATGGAGTGGTACGAGGAGAAGATCTGCAGATGATACATATTTACAAATCAAAACCTCTACTGTGGAACCCAAAACATAAGGATAACTACAAAAAAAATTAAAGGAGGATGCATGGAGGGAAATAGGAATGGAAATAAATACGTCCTCAGAAGAGTGCAAGAAGAAGATGTTATCTATGCTTTCTTGTAACCGGCGAGAGAAAATTAAAGTTAACGCCAGCAAAGGTACAGGAAAAGGTAAGTTATAAAATATAAATAATAACACTGTTTACACACTTTTCAACTCTTGTTTAAAAATGGTTTTGTTTCGATATTTAAGCCGTAGACAAGTTTTGCAATTGAGGACTTTTTTCAAAACTCGTTTTCTACGCAAAAAAACACACAAAATATTAGGCCTAATGATGAAAGCTAGTGGTTCGCAGTAGGTTCGTCGCTTTCCTATGGAACGCAAGAGGAGCGCTGTAAAAATAATTTCAACGAGCGGCACGCGTGCTGCACGGCGCGCAAGAGGAGCGCAGATCTATACGTACCCTAATGACCCGTGGGCGACTCACAGGCCTCCAGTCCTTATTATTGAAGACGAGCATGGTGTTTCTCTAAACACTCTCCACCTGACCCGCATCCATGAACTTTCCATTCACAACACACAATGTTACACTTAAGTAAACTTAGATTTTACTTTGTCTCAAATCATGTGACGTAAGTACATAAAATGTTTTGGGTCACGTATTTTCCTCTCAGCCAGTATATTAGGTTCAGTTATATTACGTCTAAGTTCATCACAATGATTCCGTTAAGTTTATTATTATTAGTTTACTACATTATTATTAGTTTACTACATTATATTAACTTATTATTGTTATTATTACTTTAAAGTTGTTAAAACTGTTTACAGAATTTTTAAGCCTTAACATAGGTCCACCGCTGTGGCTCAGGGGATGCGTCCAATCCTCTCACGCAGCGGGTCCGGGTTCGATTCCTGGTCGGGACAAGTTACCTAGGTGAGGTTTTTTTCCGGGGTTTTCCCTCACCTGTGAGACAAATGTCAGGTAACTTTAGGCCCTTGTGGTCCCCGGATATCATCTGGCCGTCATTATCTTCTTCATCCCCATCCTAGCCTTGTTCTGAGTGAGTGTGTGTGTGAATGGTGTGTATCGTCCTATGTGTTCGTGTTGTGTCGGAGGTGGCCCCGGCATTGGGCTGATCACTCATCCGGGGAGGCCCTCCATGTCCTTGTCTGGTCAAAAAAGTATGTCTGTCTGTGTTGTGATCCATAGTTCATTCCTCTCCCGACAGGTCGCGGCCCGGTAAGGCCCGGGCGGCGCGGGCCGCATAAAGGTCCCTACAAGAGGGAGGTAAAACTAAGAAAGAGAGAGAGAGAGAGAGAGAGAACATAGGTCGAGGAAACCAGCCATTAATGAAAAATAAATGAATGCTGCTAATTGTTGCATTCCTAGATGTATTATAATTATTTACTATGATTTTATTTCCTGTTCTCTCACTACTTTAAGGCTATCTAAAGTTAGTTTTAAACTAGTTCTAGCCTCGACATCAGAGTACAGTTGTTGAATACAGTGGTTCGAGTACCGCCCGGGGCAAATTTTCTTCTACAGAATATAATACGAGGGTAGGCTGAGAAGTAATTCACACATGTTTATACAGCGCGAACAAAAACAAATAGCAAGATCGGGCAAAAAGTACATTCAAGTATAATTCTTAAGCATCAAAATCATGTATTTATTTTTCAGCATAGTCACCGTTAAGGCTAACACATTTCTCCCAACGCGTAACAAGTTTTTTTCATTCCGTCGCTGAAAAATTCTTCCGACTCTTCTCGAATCCAGGTTTTGACAGCTGCCTTCACCTCATCATCCGAAGTGTAATGATTACCCTTGAGATCTCTTTAGAGTAGAGGAATAAATCGCAAGGTGCAAGATCGGGGGAGTAAGGAGGACGTGGTATCAGTTAAAACTTTTGGTTTATGTGACCGATTTTCTGGGACGAGGGGCAACGGTAAATTCTTCCCAGTACATCAGACTCTGAAACACCTCCGACGTCGAGTTTGTCGTGTTAGAGGCAGCCTGGAGCCAATAATATTTCAACATGACTAGGGTTTAGAAGAATTTTTTCTCATGTAGTGTCCAACAGAGACAATAATCTGTGGTTCATGAAAGCTTATGTATCTAGGGTTTAGAAGTTTATGACTTAAAAAAGTGGAAAATATGACGGCTAATATGCCCTTAAAATGACTAAATATGACACAAAAATCCTAAATATGACCTACTAAAAGTAACTTATTTTCAAAAAAAATGTTCCAATTTAAAACGTTAAAGACACTAAATTCTTACATCACATGAATTCAATGAGATAATCACTTTTTTTAAAACAATTTTGGCGATTTACAGTTTTACTTGTAATGAACTTATATTTTTAAAGAATTTTCTCCTGTTTGCTCGCTTTATTAGCTCCAAATTCTCGTAATATTTTGTAGACATTGCGTGTTCCTATAAAATATGAACAATTGTATTAATTTTAAAACCTAGGTTACTATTAATTTGGTATAAATATTACATTCATGAAATAAATTTCAAATTTAACTCGCCACGTGGTACATACACTGTATGATTGTACTCTTTCGCCGAATATATAACTGAAATATGACGATAAATTACAAATATGGCCAAAATATCACTAAGACCACAAAAATGACCAAAATATGACTGTATATGCAAAATAAAAACGGTCCTATTAGGATAACAAGCGTGAAATTCGTTTTTTAAATTTGTGTTTGCGGCGAGAACTGAGTTCAGGATAAAAATATGACATGTCATGAACATCCGAACCCTAAACATGACAATGCTCGTCCACACACCTGACGCGAAACTGCAGAGGCTCTGCAAAACCTGAAGTTTGAACCGATTCCACACCCTCCTTACTCCCCCGATTTTGCGCCTTGTGATTTGTATTTTTTTTCCTTTACTCAAGAGAGACGTCAATGGTAATAATAATTACCCCTCGGATGATGAGGTGAAGGCAGCTGTCAAAACCTGGATTCGAGGAAAGTCGGATGAATTTTTCAGTGACGGAATGAAAAAAAAAACTTGTTACACGTTTAGAGAAATGTGTTAGCCTTAACGGTGACTATGTTGAAAAATAAATACATGATTTTGAAGCTTAAGAGTTGTACTTTAATGTACCTTTTGCCAGTTCTTGCTATTTGTTTTTGTTTGCGCTGTACAAGCATGTGTATGTGTGCATTACTTTTCAGCCTACCCTCGTATAGGCCTAAATCTCTTCAGTGTGATAAGATTTGAAACCTGTCAGTTCTAACAGGTTTAACTGAGCTTTAAGCTTAACCATAATTGGTTTAACTTATTAGACTGTAAATGTTCAAAGCTTAATTATGATTATTGTTATTACTCTAAGTATTACTATTAATCACTTACTGCTATTGCCATTAGTATTAGTATTACTCTCACGGTTTTACTATAGGGCATCGCGAGAGCACTTATTGAATGCAAATCAGCCTGTCATCTCCACTGAGCCAACTTGACATGGTTTGATAGGCCGATCACACTTTAATAGGTTAGCTGATGGACGAGGTATACTATCTTGCCTTCAGATGAAGTGCGAACTGGTCGGTACATGTGACTCCTGTCGACACTAACCACAAAAACTCTTCGACTTCTAATTGAGGCGATCCACGCAATAAGGACCAAATTATAAATAGATCGTACGTTCACACTAGTGTTTTACACGAATTCTTTACACGTTTTTAAAACTTTAAATTTAGTATTACTGTAATTTTGGTATGTCGGCTGCGGTGGTCTAGAGGTAGCGTGACCGTCTCTAGATCCGAAGGTCGCGGGATCAAACTCGGCCGCAGTCGATGGGTTTTTCAGGACGTAAAAATCCTGGGCACGGAATCCTCCAGGAGGGACTTTAAGCTGGGGGGCCCGTGTCGTAGATTTACGGCACGTAAAAGAACTCCAAGCCTAAATTAGAGCCTCTGGGCCTACCACCTGTCCCTCTACCCTCTCTAGGAAAATAAGCGTAACAAAATTCACATCGGTAAACAGAAACTTAGAGGCCATTCGCCCCAACATGGGGGCGAGAGACAGAATTTTTGTATAGGCCTACCCTATTTCTAAAAATAGGCCTAGGCCTAAAATCTTTACTGAAGCCTAGCAACTCAAGAAAACAGCTTTAAGCAGCTACAGTCCTCTTTTCTGCAGTCTTTTTTAAAACTCCACATTGCCCCACGATGATTTTATGAATTTTAAAATCCAAATACACTATTTCTTTTCTCACACCCTGTCCTACAGATTTCCTTAGAAAGAAAATATACTTATTTATTTTTGTAGTAAACCTAGACTAAAATAAATTGCAGCCCCCAAAATAATTTTAGTATAAAACATTTAATACTAATTTCCCTTCAGTTTTGTTTTCAGAACTCATGCTGAAAATTAGCAATACGTAGTGTAGAAAACTCCTTAACGAAAATCATTTTGTGCGATGAAATATATAGAAAAAGAATATCGCGAGAAAAGAAAAACTAGTGAAATTTGAGAAAAATATATTTTAGTGGGCATAGCCACTTACATGCCATTTGATGGCATTAAACTATAAAGAAATAATTAATTAAATAAGTAAATAACGTAAGAGAAACATGGGTCTAAAAGTTTTGGACGTTTTTAAACATAGAAATTTTAAGTTGTGGTATTCCCTTAACGTAGGTTACATAGGAGTAACTGGCCATGAAAATAATACTATATTTGAATACAGTAAATTTTCGTAACAACGTTGGATATACTTTCCTGGAAATAGAAAAAAAAAATAGAAAAAAATATTTAAGTCTTAAGCAGGACAGAGGTAGACATAAGAGAAGTTGTCGACGGTTTTTGTCAAAAACTCCAGAAATTTAAATTATAAATTTCCTTTTTGGTACGATTTATGATTCTGAGTTATATTCACTGACATATAAACAGGATTTATTTTAATGGGGTTTGGGGGAACTCGAAGTATAGTGTAGTCCTATATTAATAAGAAAAACTTTATAAGCTATTGAAATCCAGGGTCGAATACAGTATTCTTTCTGCCTTAGGTATGAACAGAAAAGGATTCTATATGATTCTTGTTACTGTTTTTGTAGAACGAAATAATTTATGTTAATCACAGTAAATTTCTTATTTGAGTAAAGACTTTTCAAACCTAGTTTTTTTTTATGTTAAATGAAGGAACTAGATTCCCATGGAAGGCTCATGAGTCATGTTCTATGCTTTTGTGTGAGATTAGACAAGAGCTTCAAGGTTGTGGATGCCAGGTAGAAAAAGAATCCATCAAGAAAAGGAAATATTTGAGCCCGACCTCGATTCCTTTCACATGAGGGCAGTAATTGTCGACTTCCTAAGATTGCGCTGCTCTTGTTGTAGGTTTAATTTCAAGCACACGTCAAGATACTTCTTCGTGGTTAGACTCCGAGGCTTCTTTCGATTTCTTTGAGGTGATTCTGTCCAGTTGAAATAATCCGTACATCTTCCGTGATTCCGTTCTATCCAGTGATCTTTGTTGTATTCAGAGCTGAAGATCTAATGGAAGCAATTTTATCATTATATACAGTACATGTTTACTTCGGAGTGAAATTTTTTCTCGTATATATGAACACATAGCAAACAGAAACATTTTCTCTCCGTTTCTTAACTTACGTTAATTTTTATGTTAATTTTGAAGTGAACTTAACATATTACCCTACCGTATTTTACGGACTATAAGACGCTCCAGACCATAAGACGCACCTTGATTTTACGATGGAATTTTAAAGGAAAATAAATTTAATGTGATTCTAAACGAAATATTTTAAAGGGCATAATATACTTCATTGCATAAACAAATTATGACCTTGTACAATGGAATCAGTGTAAATCACTTCTAACTTAAAACCTGCGTTGTACGAAAATCTCTTCTGTATAGGTGCATGGCGTAAATTTTAACAACTGAACTGATTTTTCATGAAAGACTGAAAATACTTTTACACCCTATAACCCTCAATTCAGCATACGGTAAGTGTATCTGGACAAGGCTGTTCAGAGATCATTGCCTTTATTTAAACCACCCGGCGGAGACAACTTCTTTCGTATAAAAGAACTCTATATTCCTTTCTTTTCGGATTGCATCCCTGGCTTCCAGCTACCCTCAATTTACAATTGTGACAAGAGCGCTGATGTACAGTCTGTTCCAAAATTTGTAACTATCTTATCGGTTACAACACCTTGTCAATAATTATGGTATTCCGACAATATTTACCATAATTTTTATTCTTTTTTGTGTACTTCAGACCATTAGACGCACCCAACTTTCAAGGCTCTGTTTTCAATATAAAAAAGTGCATCTTATGGTCCGTAAAATACGGTACATACTTACAAACACGCAGTATGTATATAGTAAATATGTATATACCGCATGTACATTATTATTATTATTATTATTATTATTATTATTATTATTATTATTATTATTATTATTATTATTATTATTATTATTATTATTACTACTACCAACTGCCGAAGGCCAGCCGTTTATTTTCATCAAGCAATAAATACATCAAGGATATTCGCCTGTTGCATCTCTGTCTTTCATAGGAACAACATACTATGAATGTGTTTACATTCAAGCTTAAATTAACCCAAAAAGTTTCAGTTAATCAAAGTAGATTAATAACACAGAAACAAGTTTACCTTTTGATATTGGTATTTTTTTTAATGATATGCAAATATTATGTAACAGATAGTTATGGATCATCATGGTGTTTATGGCTTTTAATCCTCTACTTCTGCTCCCTATTTTCACTTATTGAAAATAAATTTGTATTATGTAGCCTACCGGTATATTCAAGGTGAATGTAACGAAAGAGTAGTAGGCCTAGTAGTAGTTGTTGTATTTAAATAAATCTAATTATGATCAATCACACTATACACATAAATAATAATTAGCAGAACTTAATCAAAATTGAAGTCATATGTTTCACAGCCGAATACTTTTAGAAGGACTCTGTTACAACGATGTTTTAGGATGCGATGAATTAATGTTTATTTTTTGTTACTTCTTATTCATGCTTTTGTAAAATGTAGAAACATAATGCTACCGTGAGTTGAAAGGTAAAGATTTTAACAATGTTCAGTTTTTCACAACGATTTCCTAGGACGCAGTCCACATTATATACATCATACAACCCCAGAATGCAAAATGTTGAGTAGAAAATACCATATACGCTTATTCGTTTTAGACGTATATGATATGAGCTACAATTCATATTGTTGGTGGATCGATTGAAATTTTTAGAACGAACGGTTTGTGTAATTTTGAAGCATTCATTGTTAAGTCACGGAAGAAACTGGTATTGGAAATACGCCTTTTGTAGTTCCCTTGTTCTTTTCCTTGACGCTATTAACCCCGTTGTCATTTTTCTCTTCTTATTATTTTTGTAAATAGAAGTATTGCCCTAGGGAAGGTGGATTTACCGCTTGAAGTTGTTATATTGCCTTCAGAAATTAGGATCCCCTAGGGGCAATAGTCCCTCCCTTCGAGAAGATATGAAAAATACTTTTCAAATCGTGTTATATTGACCAGCCTTGGAGAAAACAACAGACTTTCGTGCTGTATAATGAAAACAGGAAACTCGTTTGCTACTTTTATAAATGTATTCATAATGAATGGGGTCTCTCTGGGTCTTGATCACGACAATAAGTTAACGTAAAAGGGTGGGTAAGGATTTAAATGCTTCTTGAAAGGATCTGAATGTTAACGGAATTCTATCCGTATATAATATTTTTAATGATTAGACCTGGGAATTTAGGCTCTAAAAATTAGTTTAGGCACCTAAAATAGGCTTTTAAAACAAGTATATAGGCTTTTAAAAGAGAAAATAGGCACTTAAAATATGCTTTGAAAATTTATAAATAGAAAATAGACTTTAATATACTATAATATGCTCTTAAACTGTAACGTGATAATTTTTTTAATGTAAGAAACGTGGTATACCTATTCTTAACAGAAATAACTGCAAAATTTAGACAATTAAAAAGACATTTATCAAAAACAGTTTTGGATTATATGAAAAATTAGGACACTGCAGGCCTTCAAGATATAAGTTTTTAGTTTTAGATTAATATAACAAAATTGCACATACCTGTTTATTGCACTACTGACAGAAAATAATTTTGCCATCAATACTCATCCCTGGAAATTGTATAAGCCATTGTTGTATAAGCAATCTCTTAGAATATTTCGTTTTTAGACAACACGAACTATATTCACTTAAACAGATGGTCTTTCACTACTGAATTGACACAGTAGGCCTATGTCCTTTTTACTATATACCTGCTACTTGTCCTTTTGAGCTAATGCTCCCCTCCCCCATCAGACAGCATTCCTTCGGCGACAATTGTTTGGGAAAATCAAGTTTCTGTGAAAAACCCACCCTCTGCTGTTCTGCTCTTCATTCAAAGATATCCATTAAATGATTGTAAAAGTTACAGATGTTGAATTTTATTTTAAATGTACAAAATAGGCATTTTAGGCACTACAATAGTAAAAATAGGCTCCGAAGGTCCAAATAGGCATTTTAGGGTACTGTAAAACTCTTTAAATGTAAGTGATTTATCATGAAACGTCAACATATTTTAAAATTTTAATGTTATTTCATATGGAACAAAATAGGCATTTGCCTTAAAATCCCAGGTCTAGTAGGGTCTAATGATTTAAGGGAGACTTCACGTAAAAAAGAAATCCAATTTACTTCCAATTTCTCATTGGCCTATTCAGGACTTATTCTCCTTATTCTTCCGAAATTCTTGGATTTAGCCTATAGTGAGTGCTTACACACTACTGAATTTAAATGTTAAGGAAATTTATAAAAAAATGATACTTCGTCATGTTTCCAGATATATTTTTCTGTTAGCTTTTGATTCTATTTAAAATGTACAGATTATTTATTTATTCCAAGGAAACGCTACAGTACCACATATAATTATCATTAGACCCACATTTTTCTTTTTTCTTTTCGCACGGGGTAGGATAGTTTATCAAGCACCGACTTTCCGTACCCAAGTTCGATCTTGGCCCAGGTCGATGGCGTATATTTGTGCGATCCAGTGCCAAGTTTGTAAGACTTTTACAGGCATGTGAAAGGAAATCCTGCGAGACAAAATTACGGTAGATTGGGGACAAATACAGGCATCACACAACCATCGCTAAATATTAGAAATTAGAAATTAGAAAAAGCCACTGAATCCTTTTAAGGCAAGGGCCTCCTACTCTCGGTAGGGCTAGCTCAGTTTGTACACACGGGGTGAGCTATTTCCTGTGTGCATGCTCGGATTTGAGCTTTTACTTTAACTGTTAGTTACTGTGTGTAGCTTGTGTTCCATTTTGAGTCTAGAATGAGTGTCCTGTACTTTTCCCTAATTCACTTCACTTCACTTTTAATTTCTAAATTATGTCAACATTTTATTCTAAACCTAAAATTGTGATTTTCCACTCCCTCCTATCCCTTGCTATTCGTGACCATTGAGGTCCTATCACTTCTATGAAGTCTTGAGCCCATCTCCTTCTCGGTCTCCCTCTTCTTCTTTTCCCTCTTCTTGGGTCCCAGATCGTGGTGGCATAGGCCCATCTGTCTGCAGGTAGTCTGGCCACATGTCCTCCCCACCTCCATTTGAGCTCTCTTGCCTGTTTATGTGCCTCTTCGATACCACTTCTTAGCCTCAGTTCTTCGTTTCTTACTTTGTCTACTAGTTTAATGTCTAAGATTTTTCTCTCCATTCTGCGCTGGCATCTTTGTATCTTCAGTTCTTGTTGTTTAGTCAGCGTCCAGGTTTGACTTCCATATGTTAGTGTCGGTATGATGCAGGTCTGTAGTGCTTCCAATCTTAGTTCTCTGTTAATGTCTTTGTCTAGGAGTAAGAATTTGAGTCCCCAGAATTTCCCCCATGCTTGCCTTATTCTTCTTTCGATCTCATTGTCCCCATTTTCTGTCAGACTGACTGCTTGGCCTAGATATATGTACTCGCTACAGTAATGGATTGGTGTGCCATCAATTATTATTGGTGTCTCTATGTGATTTGTCATTACTTTGGTCTTTGTAGGGTTCATTTGTAGTCCCGCTATTGCGCTTTTAGTACTCAGTTCTGCTAGCATTTCCTGTAGCTCTGTGGCGGATTTTGCAAACAACACTATGTCATCAGCAAATCTTAAGTTTGACAGTAGCCTTCCGTTGATGTTTATCCCTTTCATTTTTTTGTTCCAGCTCAGTCCTCTGAAAATCGCCTCTAGTGTGCATGTGAAGAGCTTGGGCGAAATAGGATCCCTGTTTGACTCCTTTTTTTTACTCTAAACGTTTCTCCCTCGATTTCTGTCTTCACTATCGCTTTGCTGTTCCTGTATATTCCATACAAGATCCTTATGTACTTTGGGTTTATGCCTATATTTTCTAGTGCTTTCAGCATGAAGTTATGTTCTATTGAATCAAACGCCTTTCTATAATCGATGAATGCAACATATAATCTTTGGTTAAACTCGTGTGTTTTTTCAATCACTTGGTTTATTGTGTGTATGTGGTCTATGGTGCTGTAGTTTGCGCGGAAGCCTGCTTGTTCTGGTGGCTGGTTTTCATCCATTATTTTTGCTAGTCTGTTCGTGAATATTTTTGTGAATAGTTTATATAGACTGGGTAGCAGGCTTATTGGTCTGAAGTTGTTTAGGTCGTCTCTGCTTCCTTTTTTGTGGATCAGTACTATCTCGCTTACTTGCCATTGTTCGGGTATTTCTTCATTTTGGAGAATTTTGTTAAAAAGTTCAGCTATTTCTGTTGTTAATGCATCTTTCCCCCATTTCAAGCACTCATTTATTATTCCGTCGCTTCCCGGTGTTTTATTATTCTTGAGTGTCATTATAGCGTTCTCGACTTCGCTTTTCATTATTGTAGGTACTTTTTCTTCTTCCGTTCGATAGCTGTGGTATTGTATTGTTGTGTTGCTATCGTAAAGTTCCTTAAATATACAGAAAAAAAAATCAGTGCGCATTTCTCTATAACGAACATTTATTTTGTGAAACCTATTGCTAACAAGTTAGATACAAAAGAAGTATTATTTCCATTTATTTCCATCTGCTACACTGCAAGTGGGCAGCTAACCCGGTGAAAACAGTAAGCTGTGTAGCCCTGGAAGTTACTCAGTATTAAAAATAAATTTAAAACCATACGCCTACACTAATTTCTTCATATCACTGCATAAGCAATTTTACTTCGCTGAAAATAACCCCAACATTATTTTAATATCGCGATAGCTCTCTTAGGTTTTTTATTTTTCACAATTGGGAACTGTGATTGTAGTTAATAGGCTTCTGATGTTCATGACCTTAGTAAGTCAGAAATATGGAAGAAAATATGACCTTAAAAATAGCTAAATATGACCCATAAGAGATGAAATATTGTCAAAGAAACATAGGCCTACTTAATGACACATACAAAAGTCTATTATTTGAATATTAAAACATGTTATTTTAACTTTAAAGCGAAGTTCTGTTTTTTCTTATAATGCTACAGCATTGCAATATATTACTATTAAAAAAATATTTATTTTCAAATTCACAAAGAGAAATCTTCTCCTGTTGTCAGTCAAAATAGTGAGGATCTCCTTTCAACATCACAAACGTTATGGTTACATATTTGAACTGAGTCAATTCACTGCACTCCGAGTGTGGGTCGTCTTCAAAACTGCTTAAAGTGCCACGTATCTTGTACGTTGTTGAAAATCCGGAATAAAAACATTTAATTTTGAAAATTTCAAGCATTTAACATTTCTGAATAAAAGATCTTGTACGCAAACGTAACCCTAAAATATGCACAATATGACGAAAACTGTGAAGATGACCTATTATGAAATCCTGCATGACATATACAATAGCCCAGCGTTTCTCAACCTATGGTCCGCATACATGATTTAAAAATATCATAAAGCAAGTGGGAAAGTAAAGAAGTAAAATTTGTTCACATATTTCGTTAAAATGACATATAATTAATGCCCCAAATATTAAGAATATGGCTATAGGCCTTCTTTTAAAAGTGGGATGTAAAATTAGGATTCCGCAATTTTTTTTTTAGACATTTTAGAGGTCCTCGAGTTCAAAAAGGTTGAGATTCGCCTATACCTAAAAGTAATCAGAAAAGTTCAACTCTTGTTTAAATCAATTCTATGACTAAATAAAAGTCAGACAAAAATGACATGTCGTAAACATCGGAACTGGAGTAATTTGTAGTCTTATGTCACAGTAACTTTGCAGGTCTATGTCTCGTGTTGGTGTTCAATGTAATACGTATCTAGCAATGTAACTCATACATTTCGTGATTGTATTATCTACAATGTAGTTCAGAATGCCAGCACAGCTATCGGCTGCCCCATAGGTTGCTGATGTAGGATGCTTTGTTAGACCGGATCTGCTTCACATACCACGACCCACTCCTTAAAAATGTTTCAGCTGAACACGAAAAGTGTAAGTTTGTATATAGTCTAGTGCTTTGAAATCTCAGACACTGGCATAGATAAAAATGTCTCTGGTTTCCTTCCTTATCAGAGTGCCTCTCAGTCACGGAAGATGACATTACCGGGCGTTCCTCCTATATATACAGGAGGTTCTGCAAATCTTAGTATAAACATTGCTTCGTTTATATCGTTAGCAGGACCCGGAAGATAAGCTCATTCGGAAGAAATCTGTAAAATATGTTCTGTAATTTGAATCAATTTAATACTTGACTTTTCTAGTTAGTTGAAATATATTATTGATAAATTTCATCTTCTTTATTAATTTTTTTTTTAGGGGATATTTATAATGTACAAGTGCTAATTTTCGCCTTATACCCTCAAATAAAATTAAGATGCCAGGACAGATATATAAATAAGTAATGTGGACTACCTTTTACAATAAGGATATTAAAATTGATATGGTATTTATAATTTGTTCTTTCTATTGTAAGTTATATCTTATATTATGTGTAATTGTTCTGAGGAAGATATAGATTTTTCTTTGCTATTTCATACTAAATATCAATGCACTGAAGAACATAATTTATTGTGATCTAGTTTTTTGACCTATAAGCCTATTGCAAGACGATATATATATATTTATATTTATATTTATATTTATTATATATTTATATTTTTATATATATTTATCCTGGCATCTTAATTTTATTTGAGGGCGTAAGGCTAAAATTAGCATTTTTACATTTGTTGAAAAAAACCTATTTAAAAAGTGCACGAAATAACACTCCTTGCATAAATTACAAAACTCAACGAAGGCGTTTTAGTAATCTGAAAACTATTTTAGCGAAACGTCGCTTTATTCCTATACTGTCAGTACTAAAAACATTAGGTTATCCAGTGTGTCAATGATTGTACACTTTGTTCTCAAACATTACATGGCCAAATATGTTGTAAATGTTTTAATTAACTGACATATTTACAGTATTTTTAAATATAATCATAAAAATGCCGTTAAAAAGGTGATAAATTAATGAAATATGCACAGATTTTTTTCCCATCAACCAATATGAAGAATTATCGAAAAATTAAGATAATACGCAGCAGTATGGAAAATGTATATTTTGTAGACTACACATTTTAACATTAGTTTGTATTAGAGTACGTTATTTAAAATATGCCTTTTAATAGAATTCCGGGCCCTGGTCATGAGTTATACAGCCTTCCGCGGAGAAGAGACCTTGCTGTTTATTGTTCAACAATTACTAAAAATAGACACTGTATTATTTATCTCTCTGTCATACTTTTTGACACTCTAATCTAAAAGTGGATCTTGCTCTTTTCTTACTGTTGTATCAGGCAGGTTTATATCGGTAGAAATCCTGTTTAAAATTAAATCCCTAACAACTAAGTCGTCCTCAGAGTTGAATTCATTATTGTAATGAAGTTATAGGTATTTTAACGTCCATGGAATCTTGGGAAGACTTTATTTAAGCCTGAACTGATACTGGGCAGAGCATAATGGCCTAATGTTGCATATCGTTAAATATCGTTCCAACTCCAGGCGAAGAAACAATTTGGTCTAATAATTATATGTGAATCTTATGAGTGAAACAAAATTGAAATTTTTGTATAAACACAAAACAGACACAAAAGTATTTAGAAATTATTTGGATACTTAAAAAAAAAAGTTGTTTTATGGCTGCACTTTCAGCGTGTAGATATAACATTTTCTTGGAATTGTTTAGATTTAACGTTCACTCAGCAAACCGGTAATGAAGGAATCAGGAGAAATGTTCATGAAACTATGCAATAAGTCACGTCATTTAGCCATAAAAATACACGGACCACCCCAGTGGGGTTTGTGCACCCTTAGCACCGTTTGCAGTTGTGTAAATTTTGCATCCATCATCACAAAATCATCGCAGCGTCATTAAAAAGCAATAAAACGCATCATTTCGAAAGACTGTGATGAGATTTATGTAACTCTGCCCCAGCAATCATAAAACTCATCAATCTAACGAGTCTTTTTTAAAAATTAAATTAAATTTTATTTGATGGCTTTATGAATCGAAATATCCGAAGAAGTTATCTTTTAAACAGATTCCTGCATAAGAACATAAACTGTGAAACTGGCAAGAAAGGGAATTATTTTATGTAAGTACAGCCGGTCGCTTTTAACTTCCAAAGCTTCATTGCTGTTTCATTGGATTATAAAGCTTATTTCTTTCCTCTTTTGTGTTATTGCAGCTGTTTTTATTTTTATCTGTGAAAATCAACATGCCAGTTGTAACCTGTGTTATTTTACGGCAACTTCTACAAATAAAGGACAAGACCAAAGTCGTCGCACTTGCTTTTCTATATTCATGTTCCAAGTGCATTTCATCTTCATATCACTTTTAAAACAAAGAATGCATTATTCTTGTACTTGAAATACATAGGCCCAGTAACTGTTACTACCTAAATATTTTTTTCTGATTTATATACTGTTATCTAAACAGTTTTTCTTGTATTATTATATAGGCCTATCCGTCCAATATTTTTTTTTTACATATAAAGTTGGTGTTCTTAGCAAAAGCGTGTGAAAAATAATACTTTTAGTCTACTTTATACAACTGCAAATAGTGAGATCGAACCCGCGAAGTGGGAACAGGTCGTTCTTAACATTCACTATGGCAGTGAACACACACACACACGCGCGCGAGCGCAAACTAGTGGCGTTCTAATTCTACATACTTTCTGCAACACATAAGCCAAATAACTCTCTGGTAAAAACCAATCGATGAACCATTTTTTTAATAGAAACGGACTGATTTAAGTAATAGGCACAATTTCTACTTTTTTTTTCTGAAAATAAACTGCATGAAATAGAGTAAGAAGGATCATTAAAATATTTTGTATAAAACGAAAACATTTTTTTTTCATGATTATGAAACTTGGTGTATGTGGAATCTATCCCTAACTAATCAGTGAGAAAACTATAGATATTAAAAAAATTGTTCTAGTAAACCTATAAGAATTGAACATCGAAGCTGCTATACCACTTTTCCTATAACCTTCATTTCGTACGATTTTATGCATGTTCGGAGGATTTACACAATCTGCTGAGCAGAACATCATATCGCTGACGTTCTCTATTTCATTTGAAACTTGCTGAAGTTGATGGAATAAGCAAAACAAATGGAAGAAAGCAAGGCCAATAAATCGTACGATGCGTGGTGAATGAACAAAGTGCCATTAAGGCATGCCCTTAATAGCAGTGGAAATCCTTAAACCTGAAGGCGTTAACCAATGTTGTCCAAACTTGTTTATCGGACTAAGCACTCTGATCCGTACGGAATATTTTTTAATAGCGACGGTGAGTACAAAAGTTTGATTCTTTACCACCATCGTGCTTTTCACCCTATCTTAATTTTATAAAGCGTTAAAATTTGTTAGTTGTATTGCTACAGCAGTAAGGGAAGGTATTAGTGTAGTCGTCTTGCTATCATCGTCCCTAGAGATGCTGTGTTTGTTTAATGCAAGAAGAACACGCTCGGTTTTAGCCACGTGTTGAAATGTCATTTCTCAGTCGGAAACGAGAATCAAAGAAACGTTTTAAATTTTGTATTATATTACTATTGTTATTAGAATGACTTTGCAACAGAATCTGCCACCTGCTTGGATTTGAGAGTGCAAACTACTGAACAATAATATAATCCGGCAGACCGCAAAAGGAAATGCCGACGTTTGACTTGCCGAATGGGGACGAAGAAAATGAAAGAACTAAAGAAGTGGTACTGTGGTAGTAGAAGTAATGCTAGGAGCAACAAAAAGGGGAAATAGTTGAGTGGATCCACATTCTCGAAGGCCATTTAACGAGATAGTCTATCATTTCATTAGGATAAAAATGCCTCTGACACTAGGTTCAAACCCGTGACCTTCGATTTTCCGTACCGATGTTTTAGGCCTACCAACTGAGTTTTCGTGTAATGTTCAACAGGAATAATATTTATGGATTCAGAAATGCATACCTGCACCCATAATTTTGTTTAGGGGCTCTCCCTTTTCAGGGCATTCATTCTGTAACGTACCGTATATCTTCGACACGTGCGAAAAAATCGGAGCTGCAGTCAATAAAACAGAACCAGTACACACTTGTGTACTTGTGTACTTGTAACATTGATTGTAAATTAATAAGACCAATATATACCATTTTACAGTCGAATACAGGAACTACATATTATAATACATTCGTTTTTGTCCAACACAGCTGGATGTAATTATTTTGTGACTGATTTTACGCAGTTGTCGTTGGTATAACTTAACTCTGCTCTACGTACCAAGAACCTGGACATAGAACACCTGACTACATGATAGGCTATATACCTGGGCTATAATAATAATAATAATAATAATAATAATGATGATGTTGATGATAATATTAATAATAATAATAATGAGATTATGATAGTGCTAGGATTTTGATGAAATTGCATATTTTTTCTAGGAACACTGAAACATAGCCGTTTTCGTATTTCCATATTTTGTATTAATTGCAGTCTTTTGAGAATTATTATTATTATTATTATTATTATTATTATGATTTTATTTATTTATTTTTTATTTTTTTGCATTTTTGTGTTCAAAATCTGGGAGCCTCAAACTCCTGGAACCCTCTGGGCCTCCATGGCCTGTATAGGGATCACTTTACCTTTTACCTTAAGAAAAATTATAATTCATTTTGTCATTGTTAGTGCATTTAGTTAAATTTTGGGCAGAAACTCTCAATGATGATGATAATGATGATAGCAATAATATATGTTTTTAGTTTGTTTTTTATGTTTTCTCTATTCATTTTTCCCATTAAAATTCATCTTTTTGCGTTCAAAGTAACACTGGAAACCAATGACAAAAAGGACTATCGATAATTAACTAATACTCCAATTAATGTACAACATTACAAAAATTATACAAAAATAAAAAAATAAAGAATACTGTTGTATGCAGTCTTCAATGAAAAATAAAGAAAACTCTAGTAACCTATGCAGTCTTCAATATTGGCACGTTACTTGAATTCATCAATGCAGTTATTAATAACTAAAATTACCACTCTACATGAAAAGTCATCTTCATACACTAAGTAGGCCTACATTTAGAATCTCATATTTATTTTTAGATAACTACTTTGTAATGTATAAGGCATTTTTAAAGAATTTTTGTCATAAATGCCTTGTTCATAGAGCATTTTTTGGTATAGATCAGCGTTTCTCAACCTTTTTGAACCCGAGGACCTCTAAAATGTCTAAAAAAAATTTACGGACCCCTAATTTTACATTCCATTTTTAATAGAAGGCCTATATTCTTAATATTTTGAGTATTAATTATAGGTCATTATAACGAAATGGGTGAAACAATTTTACTTCTTTACTTTTCACTTGCTTTGATTTTTTTTTATTATGTCTGCGGACCATCTGCACCATCATCGCGAACCACCAGTGGTCCGCGGACCATAGGTTGAGAAACGCTGGTATAGATCATAAAAATCCTATCGCTAATGAATTATTGAGGTAGAGGTTCCTGAACCTGAGAGTGATTTTAGAAGAGAATGACAGATAGATCTCTTACCACGTACGAAAGTCAGTATATTATGCGGAAATATTATAGAGACTATTCCTAGACCTGCCTGGTTTATAATCCATAATCCATACATAATCTACACTCAGACCTGCGGAGTGTCAATTGCCTTGGAGGCGTATCCTGTCAAATGACTTATTTGTGCTCCACATGGAGTCTGACAGAGAGATGAGCTGGATAAGGCTGTAACGCGCTCACAATTACCACATAGCTGTCCACTTCATGAATGAAATTATTTATTGTTCTATTTGTGTGTCTGATTAGGAAACATTGACATTGTTAATCCCTGGAGTCAGGGCGTGAAGATAAGAGAATCTCAGCTGCTCTCTTTGATATTTACTAAACTGACATTGATCATACTAAACAGTATATATTTGTTTAGTCGGTTACATCAATGGATATAAAAAGTCATCGGTTACTGCCCTATTGCCATATTAGATTACAGGTCGACGCGTGTTAAGAAAGATCCTAAACGACTAAAGAGGCTTTCTGAAGTATGTAATAAATGGTGAAGTCTTAAGCCCGGAAGTTTATGAAAAATAATGTTTTTAATATTGCACTCTATTACATGTTAGTGTAAAAATGTGTACAAGACACGAAAACAATAACAGAAATTTGGTGGTTTCATTTTGCATATTGTTGCATATTTCGTTAGTTTTGCGATAATGCATAATATTTGCTTGATTTTTAGAATATATATTTGTGTGCATGTTTTATCAGTTTATCACATTCTAACTACATATTTCTGACAGATTTTAAATACTGTGCATACCTTTGTTAATTCATTTACAGTATATTTGGCCAAGTGAATGTTGAGAGAAACGACTGTACAATAAATGACAGTACATAACCTAATGTTTTCGGAACTGAACCGATATTTCACTTCATTAGTTTTCAATTACTAAAATTTGTTTCTTTTACCTCTTTTTTTTAAAGATTTGTAATGTAATTTACACAACTATTTTTTGGTGTAATTTATAATGCATAGAACATAGAGTATTAAAATCGCTTAAATGAAAGAGCAGACTTCATTGGTTCCGGATCATATTTTTTACAAATTTTAGAGCATATTTGCATGCGTATTTCGGCTTCTGGTAGAACATAACTTCCTGGCCTTAGTGATGACTTAAGAGAGCAAGGATTTTGATGTAATTGCATCTCTTTTTCTAATATTACAGAAACATAACTGCTTTCGTATTTTAAATGCATTTTGCATGCTTGTTAGGACATTTTTTGCACTTTTGTCTCTTTAGGTCAATTTTATATCCATTTTGTCATTTTCAGTACATTTTAGACCAATTTTATTCAGAAACCCCTGTAATTCAATTCATTGTAATGTAGTTTTTGACTGGTAGAGCGGAAGAGAAGGCCAAATGGCCTTAGCTCTGCCAGAATAAATAAAAAGAAAGAAAAAAGAAAAAGAAAACCCCCGATGATTATAATTTTGTGTGTGTTTTTTTTTTAGTTTTCTTTGATAGGCCTATTTCTTTATTTTTGCCATCAAAATCAATTTTTTTACTCATTTTAATAGTTTTTAAATAGTTTTTTTTATTTCAACTTCCACTCATATAAAATGTAATTATAGGTTACAATTTAAATTATACAAAATATAATAATACTGCATTGTCCCGTCTTAAATGCCGGTACGGTATATGAATTCAATAATGCAGTTTAGTCATTAAAATTGACTCTCTAAGTAATAACAAAAAGTTCATATCCTCTTAATCCATTAAGTAAATTGAGAATAAAGAATTTATTATAAGATAAGTTTTAACCATCTTTAGAACATATTTGAAGGATTTCTTATGTCATAAATGCCTCACCTATAGGGCATTTTTCGTCATGAATATCCTAGTCCTAGTAATTATCATAGGACCATGTTTTCAATAGTACTATGATCTCAATTTAGTGGAGAGGGAAAATATTTTATTTTTGCTGTGTATTTGTTCCGGTTAAGAAAAAAACAGGAGCAACAGAACACGACAGTGAAACACCAGCTAGTGGTTTCAGATTGGTTTACTTACAAAGTAACTAAGCTATTCCTCAGAGTAAGTTTATAAATATTGTGACAGTTCTTATTTTTTAACGCACAGAATCACTTGTTTGTTGTGGCAACTATCTCCTCGGTTGTGTACAATGTTGGTATAAAGTTATGCAAAAGTATGACTGTCAACGTTTCAACATAGCCTACAAACACTTTTTTCTGAGTATGGAACGTTCAAATTGGTGAAAAGACCGGATAATTCAACATTGAAATGATTTCTCTCGTAGCCTGATTTAATTTCGTGGTAAAGCTTAACTGTCATCCCAAACCATCCAAAGCTGGTAAATAGCCGTTTTATTCAATGTGGACTATTTTAATAGTTAACAGATTTGTCTCAGGGTCCCATGTATCTTAATGTGTCTGCATACGGCAATTGGAAAAGCGAGGAATCCGTACAAATAGTGAAAGATTGTTGGTTACTTATCTCTTATTTGAGATTGGAAGTTCTAACGAATACCTTCAGCTAAAGCGCGACATTTCAATTTCAACCTATGAGAGCACTTTTCTGAACGTTACTTTGGAGAAAGGACTATTTATTAGGAGCATTCGCAAATTATTGGATAAATTTAACATAAGCCTAAATTTCGTAATATTTAAAGCTATAAATCTAATGTGCCTTTGTTTCTATCTTTCATTCTTTCTAGTTTGAATAATCTGGTAATATCGGCATATTTCTATAAAATAGTAATTTAGTCCCAAGTACTGAGTATTCTGATAAAATGTTTAACATAGGATCGGGTAGCTCTGTAGATATAATATTGGCAGGAATTTGATGGAATGGAGCATACCACTCAAGCTCTTGAGCTACCAGCCACACCCCCGTGCTTCAAGATGAGCCACTCCAAACTGTTTTAATCAGATATCGTAAATATAAGTGGAAGATGCTTGTAGCAACCTAGCTCCAGCTGTGATTACCAGAACTATAACATTGGCGACACGTCTTCCTCCATAGGCTACTCTAGAGGAAAATACAACTATTATGACATGGTATTTCCTATGCCTTCGGTGATGGTTTCTCAACTTAGCCTACAAGAATTTAAATACCTTTATTTTGTCTACCACAAAATGCATAACATATAAAAAAAGAAAAGCATTTTTATATACGTATTGCTATAAAACGAGGATTTCGGATATCAACAGGTGGGCTAATGAAATTTCTGAGAAGTTGATTAATTCCATAGTATGAGTGAACTACGTACGAATATTCGTTAGCAATTATACTGACAAATCCAGTCACAGGCCCAATTAATTAATATTCTATATCTTTCTTTCTTACTTTAATTTCTCCCGTTTTATGAACGTTTATGCGGCCTATGACGCCCGGGCCTTACAGGACCATGTTAGGTGCATTACCTTTGGATCATATTCAAACTTTTCTGACCAGACAAGGACATGGACGGCCCAATGCCGGTGCCACCTCCGAGATATTACGAACACTTAGGACGAGGCAAACCAGTGGCACATACACTCATGCCGAACAAGGCGCGAATGGGGTGAATGTGACAACGACGGCTAAATTATATATGGGGAAAACAAGGGCTTAAAGTTAACCGACATTCATCTCACAGGTGAGGGAAAACCCCACCTAGGTAACTTCTCCCGACCAGGAGTCGAACTTAGCCCTTAGCTACAGTGGACCCCATTAATTAATACTACAGCTGTAATATATTTTGATTGGAGATAACCATATAATATCAGTGAATTACAATGTCAAACACAGGCTTAATATGTTTCCAAAAAAACTATCTAGAGATAATGCTATACAAGTCTACCGTACCATCAGTAGGATACGACATTTTACAAGATTTATGCGCAAAATTAGTATTTTAGGATGTTATTGAAACATTTCAGATAAGCTACGTGATTTTTACTTCATTTGTTCTTTGCATTATTAAAAGTGTAAAATTTGACTTTGAAATAACTTCCATCTTCTCATTTACTGCCTCCTGGTAGAAATGTTCTCTGGGAAGAATGTTTAAAGGTATAAATCGAGCGAAACTGTTTTTTCTTCCTTTACTTGAATTTTAGTTCTGAACTTCGTAGTTTCCACACTCTTTCCTTTGTTGTAAGTTTTAATTTATTCCTGGGCATAGTTGTTCCTCTCTAATATGTAATGCGAAGAAGATTGAACCTACTTCACTGAATTAAGCCAACGGCTATTTCCTTCTCCCAGGGGTAGAAAAAATAAATTCAACTAGATATGGTTTTGAACGCCGGTCTACTCAAGTATTTATTGTGTGACAATAGAAACACATATGTTACTGAAAAAGAAACATAAAGTGTGGAACTATTGACATCTTTGAAAATCGCACGGCTTTTCCATACACTAGCCTATGTAGGCTAAATTTTCTTCTAGAGTTCAAATGTATTATTTATTTATATACTTATTTATTCTGGTAGGATTAAAATCATTGGGCCTTCTCTTCCATTTTACCAGACAAAAAACCTGGGTATTGACTTACACATGCCTTCTCAAGAATAGTAGAAAAAGTGTTACATAAATCCAGAAGAAATGGAGACAGAGATGAACAATAGAAGAAAGACACAGAATATCAGATTAGTGATTGAGATGAGACACGCATGCAAGGATTGACGCATGATAGCTTTCAATTAATCACAATAGAAGCCAGGATAGGCCTGTAAGTGTCCCATCACAAGGCCGATGATGTCTGAGGGAGCTATCATGGCCGATTCCCGCCCTGCAAGTCAAGACACGGGGAAAGAGGCTTATCATGTCACCCTAAGCCGATTAAGGAGCAGGTCCAAATTAGACTTATCTGGGGGTTCCTCAAGATCGGGTATAATCCGCAGCCAAACCACGACTCAAGCGCTTCTTCTTCACTTCTACCCCGCTACCAAAACCACGTACCCGCCTTTGTGTCAGAGCCAAGGACTTTAATGCTCAGTACAATAATAATAATAATAATAGTAATAATAATAATAATAATAATAATATTGCAATATATTAAACAGCGAAATGAAATGTTTCTATTTATAGGTGTGGGTTAAAATAGAGTGGTCTACTCCATGAGGTTATTTTATGAGGATATGTTTCCTCAAGGTGAAAAATTGCAAACAAATACCGCTGAATGATAGCTGTTACTGATATTTTCATATATTTTATACCTTTATATAGCTTGTAGGCCTACGAAATCACTTTATCTTAAAATTGCAGCTGTACTTTCCTAATATTTGTAACAACATGCAGCTGTAAGTATTTACTTTAACTTAGTATTCATTATTCCACAGATTCACTGCTGCTGTGAGTCAGATTCACGAATTGCAGTTATTTTTCATTATTAAAATCAAAATACTTTGTTTTAAGCACTTCTACGGTGAAATATTGTTGTTTAACATTCACAAAAAACTTTTTTTTCTCGAAATTCTCGTTTTATTGCGATATTTTTTTTTCTTTTTGAACGAGATTTTGTTTTTCAAGTGAAATCTCGAGTTTTAGAAACTTCTTTTCTTACAAAATTTAAGTGGTATGCTTATTGAAAATCAAATAAATATAATATGTGCACATTAATAAAAATAAATATTCAATAATCCACTTAAGTGTTAAGTTGGCATGATGTAAGTGTAAAGAGCTAGAAAAAAATACTCATTTCAATTTAAAATTAAAATAATCTTACGTGAAGAGATGTATATGGAAATTTACTTTTGTCTATAATATATATATATATATAATTCAGCACTAAACTCCATGTATTTTATATTTTATCTTAATACATAAATAAATGTGTTTTGAGGCCCAGTATTTATATCCTCGATATGTAGGTCAAGGAAGCTGGGTTAATCTATTTATTTATCCTACGTGAAAGTGTTAATATTCAACTGGTAAGAATTGTGAAAATATACAAAATGAAAGGCCTAAAAGCTGCTATATAATGTATTATTGCAGAAATATGAAATGAAGCGTCCATGGGAAAAACCTCCCAAGGCACACTTTGCTGTTTTTACAAATGATCAATTTGAAAATTTCAAGACTCCGATGTTCATATAAAATGATTTTTTAAGTTTTAAAAGTGCAAAAAATAAAAAGTAATTCATCAAAATATAGTTATTTTCCAATAAATTTATTTCACAGTGTACTTAACTATTAGGTAATAAATTTTCCATACTAATCAGTGGTCTTATCAGGTTTTCCCCCTTTATGCTCTTTTAAAACATTTTAATTTCCCCTGACTTGTCAGGCTATTATTCTATCCAGTATTACCAAATATTTATCACTATATGTGCCATAAGTCTAGTTGGGTTTAGTGCTGAAAAACTCAGAAATTGTAGTTTGTTTTACGAAATAACATTGATATTAACCCTTACGGTCTTAACTTTCTACAGGTTTAATAAACTATTATTATTATTATTATTATTATTATTATTATTATACTTTTA
The DNA here is from genome assembly GCA_964059195.1 of Ectobius pallidus. Classification (NCBI taxonomy): domain Eukaryota; kingdom Metazoa; phylum Arthropoda; class Insecta; order Blattodea; family Ectobiidae; genus Ectobius; species Ectobius pallidus. The sequence continues at coordinate 477,289 of CAXKWD010000011.1, read as the reverse complement.
AAATTCTTATTCATCGTAAAATATCTCTATTAATAAATTAACATTTTTGGTTAGTGTAGCAATCCGTTCCGGCGTGTGTATGACTAGAAGACGTCCTAAGCTTGCTGGTATTATATTCACTCATGAAGGACTTATTTATTATTATTTTTTGTCATTATATGCATCTGCATGATAATGCATTATAATAGCTGAGATCATTACAGGTCACCTAACCAATGACCTGGCTGACCATGGTACGGGGTGGTCATAGCATTCTTTCTAACAAGCTTGGTACATAATGCAACAGTCTTGCATTGCACACAAAAGCATTGCGGTGAAAACAGCAATCTTGAAGAAGACAAAGCAGAACAGATTGTTGACAAATGGAAATACCTTGTGCTTAAAAAGCCAGATGGAGATTACATTAGCCATATTACTGCAAATAACATTCTTTAAGTCGCCAGAAATTGTATCACAGTAGACAAAGTAAGAAATCAAATGAATTAGATAATTATTGTATGAAAGTGTTTAAAATGGAAATGTGGCAGCGGACCTGGGAAATGTAATTAGTCTGTGAGGTAGTAATTGCTGGCTGCTATTTCAGTCTTCATTATTTAAATGTGTATATTATAGCAATGTTGGTCGTACTTGAGTACACTGGCCAGGGATGAAGCAATGTTGTGCTTTCTTTCTCCGCATTTTGATGTGTCGGAAAAAGTTCTTCCATCCCATTTTTACAGCAGATTGCTGGCTGTATTGAAAATTTTTCCAGCCAATTAGATTTTCCGAAATATTTCTTTCCGTTACAACTTTCCGGAACATTTAATTTCCCAGCATTATACAGGAAATGTAATATCTCAACAACAAAAAAAGCTGAATTTAGGTCGATTGTTATTGCTGTATGAGAATATTGGTTCTTTCTTCAGCAAGGCTTATAAAATTCCTCATTATTTTCTAAATGTTGTAGAGTGCTAGTAATAGCGATCAATTTGAAATAGTCTTCCCCTAGTAAGACAATCTGGATTTCTGCCATACCCTGAATTTTATATAAACACTTTATTAATGTCTTGTATCTTGGTACTTGACAGTGCATGCATGGTCTAGTGGTCAATGTATCCGCAAGTCTGGTTTCGATCTCCGATGCCTCCTTGGATGTATTTGAGGTAGGAAGCTCTGGAACGGGCAATCAATTGAGAAGCTGCCTGATAAAGATGTAGTGGCTCTGGCCAAGAAAGTAATGAATAACGGCCATGGGAGTCGTCATGCTGACCACATACCCCCCAATCCTGTGTATGGTAGATGACGCAGCGGTCGGATGGTAAGCCTATTCCCACAAGGGATGTAGCACCACTGGCATTTAAAATGACTTGAGAATTTCAAGTAGTGGGGAGAGGTCTTCGGGGAGAATAAAATAAGTGATAATTATAAAAACAATGGGATTTACAAATATTCGAATTTTATTTGTGGAATAATTTTCCCTTGGTGAAGATGGATTGTGAAAAACCGTCCGCACATGATGTGGATAGCTTAATCATAATGACAAAATAGGCTATTGTATACCAATATACGTAGTCTTTCAGTATTACATCGTCACATGATATGTCCCAATCAGGTAGTAGATATAGCCTAAGATACCCTGTTTCATATATATAGAGAACTGATACCAGTAATTCCAGATCTTGAAGTGGCTTAATTGCAACCTAAAATTTTGTAACTTACAGCTGATTTTATGAACTAATTTTAGACTTTAAAAAATTTCCTTGCAAGCTCACGAAGTGAACGAAATCCTATAGTTATCAACTGCGTAAACATAAAAGAAATAGACTGATAGTGTGTAGGCCTATTGTTTTCAGAGAAACATGAATCAAATAATCAAATTCATTGTTCTTCAGTATGTAAATTTTTAGAACAGATTGTTCACAAATGGTAATACCTAGTGCTTAAAAAGTCAGATGGAGATTACGTTAGCCATATTACTACATTCGAAGTTTTTAAATCTACAGCAGAACATGTTGATGTAGACCTAATTAGAGTTTTAATAAGGTGTCTACGTTTATTTGGCTTTATGTAGTTATCCTTAGGCTTTTGCTTGAAGAATGAATCATCCTTTAGCTCCACGAATGGGAGCAAAGGGTCTGCAAGTGGGTGTTTAATTATCGGACTGATTTATTTAGTTACGCTTATTTTCCTGGAGATGACAGAGAGACAGGTGGTAAGCTCATAGCAGGAGGACCAGCTAGAGGAAATTCAGATATTACTTGGGCGTGAATGGCCCGATGAATCTGGTTTAGAACCTCTAATTTTGGTTTTGAGTTTTGCCATAAATCCTAGGACACAGGAGACAAGATTGATAAATCTTGTGTGTCCAAAATTCTTTACGTCCTGAAAAATCGATCGACCGTGGGTTTGAACCCACGATCTGCGAATCCAGAGGCGCGTTACCTCTGCATCACCGCAGCCGACATATTTTGCTTAAAATAATTTTTTATTGTAATCCATATCTAAATACGTGAAATTGCTTCATTTGCACTTAATATCGTCAGCAGGGCAACTGCCTGATAGTTTGTCGTAAGTTATATTGTTTTATGCTATGGTTTTTTTTATGATTTCGGTTAGAGTAATACATGAAATATTTATGAGCTTCGTAAACATGAAACAAAGATATGTAACGTTTCCAGGGGATGTGTTAAAATTGATTCTGGAATAAAATATTGATAGCCATTGGTTTTCATTTGCAAATTTATGGGATTGCTTCTTTCTGAAGGTTTTAAAGCTATAACAGAAAATATGATGTAGTTTGGAAATATTATTTACAAAGTACAAGGTATAAATCTATGTCTGCTTTGTTAATATTTTCATTTCCCCACCCAATGCGAGAGAAATGGTAGCGAGCTTTATCTCTGACACCAGCTTTCCATCGCTACTACATGTTCCGGGAGAAATAACAATGCTAGCTCCGGTCAGATATGCCGGGAATAAACTTAAAATGTTAAATAAGGAACGCCAAAAGATAGATGAGGACTCCTAGTTCTCTCACCTTTTAAAAAATCGCCCTCTGAAATCTACAAAGGAGTAAACATAGAGGTTATGTCTGGAGTATCGGAAAGGCTATTACTCACTCTGGAATACCAGTTTCATCAGCGCAGACTTCATTATTCTATTTCTTCCTATATCCCTACATCTACCTCCCATATGATTATTATACAATATATGGAGAGATGATATCAGGGGTCTTCGGTTTGGGATAGTAACGTATAAAATATGCTACCATCCGGTGCATATGCAGTGTCCTTCCAAACAGAACAAAAGAAAACGAATGCCGGAGCAGGAGAAAACTGGAGTTTAATCTTAGCACAAGATGTGGATATAGCCTTTTCTTCCTTTCCTGCTCAACCGCACACCAACTTGTAGACCTACTATTTCACCTGTTGAATAACGTTTTCTTTTCCTTCGCAGTCTTCATGTTATAATTTTTATTATTATTGTTATTATTAACCCTTTCAAAGACGAATTTATATATTACTAACTATTTATGTGTCAAGTACGCAAAATATGGCTTTATCGGACCAATCAAGTGAATACTGGATGAGTCCGCTAAAACTTTTGCGTACGTGGTGCATACAATAGTTTTTAGTAAAAGTTATCTAATTTTATTGCTAATGAACTCAGTTTTTTTACTCATTTTCAACGATTCTGCGTAAAGAAAGAAAAGATAATGGCGATTTCAGTAGTGCATGTTTATAAACTTCGCTTGCTGTGGATTGTTTCTTTTCCTTAATAAACTTGACATCATTAAGATAATAATGTTGACAATTTAATGTTTATAAACTTCGCTTGCTGTGGATTGTTTCTTTTCCTTAATAAGGTTGATATCGTTAAGATAATGTTGATAATTTAAACTAAATATATTTACATCAATTGAATTTACGCGTCAATTTTATCATTTTTTATGCAACGAAACTTATTATACCTTGTTAAAAGAAGCAATCGCACAAGAGACTCATCTGAAGTTGTTTCTTTCAACTAGAACTCGTGGTCTTGGGGACTAAGCTATGGCGCAGTAATGCAAACTTCTTGAATAATTTAAAATAAAACTAAAAGTAGCATTTAACTTTTATACATATTCTAACCTAAAATGTCAACTAGAAGTGAATAGACGGAAATTATACATAGGTTAAAAATTAAGATAGAATCGTTACATTTTATAAGATATTAGTTATAGGGCGTTCCGGCTTCCCTTACCGTAATCAAACTGTAGGAAGAATTATAAAATATAATTGACTAACAATGAGTGACCACATTACACATTTCTTTGCACATTCTGCGAAGCAATGAAGGTTGTGAAATATTGATATACTTGTCTTGTAAGTGATTATTTTAAAAATATGAATCCAAAGTTTTCTATCGCCAATTCTTATTAGCCTACAAATTTGTGCACCTTTTCTAAAGGAGATGTATCTGCATTTATATTTATCAGTATTTTTATTTTCCTAGGATGTATTTTACTATTCTAAAATGACGTTAGGCTAATTTTCACACCCACAAATTTAGAAAAAAAATTGCATACCACAGAATGTACATAATAGAGTGGCAAATTATACTAAATTTAAGCTATTTAACTCAGAATAATCTCGCATTAATTAATCAATGAACTTTATGACTAATGACAATTTCTCTTATATACTAATATGAAGAATATTGGCTATATTTAGGCACACTTTCTGATAATAGTATAACACTTAGAACCATGAAGTTTTTACTTCTCAACCTTAGTCTTCTATAGTCTTTTCTTTCTTTCTTTCTTTCTTTCTTTCTTTCTTTCTTTCTTTCTTTCTGCCTTTCTTTCTATATTTCTTTGACTTTTACCTCTCCGGTTGCAAGGGCGTTTATCAGCCCAACCTAGGAAACTTGTCCCTATCGACAATTGAACCTGGGCTCGCAATGTGAGGAGAGTTAAAGCTGCAGTGGATTTATTTTAGTCCATCTGGCAATAATACGAGAGCTGTTGCAGTTATTTTGTAATTAATACCGAGGCAAAAGCTACATCTTGCTCTTGGTCTAGCAACTTTATTATTATTACTAATATTACTAATATTATTATTTAAGAAGAAGGAATGCAATCTGATCTTATTATCATTAGAAGTACAGTACTATAAAATAACCAATATAAAGGTAGCGGTTCAAGCCACTACAGACTGAATGACTACAACAAAGATGATACAGAAAAAGGCCGTTCCGACTGCGATGGGTGTGTTTTTGTTGGCGTTAACTCGGATGTTTATTTGTTAATTAATTTACTATGTACCTGTTTATTTAGTTAGCCCATACGTTTAATCAGCAACGTTGTACATGTACCTTCTTGTGTATGTATGACAATTATTGAGCTTGTAAGATAAATATTTAATAAATTTGTGATTGCCAATGAAATTAACTTAGTTAAACGTTTGACCGACTCCACTTTCTAAATACTTGGCGATACTGAAGAAAATTTTATGGAATGGTGGTTGTGATGAAGTAGTGGCAATATTCAAAGGCCTAATTTCACCAAACTTCCGCCTTTCATAAGTGAAATAAAAATTAATAATGTGGGTACTTTTATCCTCCATATTGGTCACTTTCTGTTGCTGCGTAATTTCAGACAGAAGTAACATTGATAGAGTTGATTACGATAACCATAGATTATTGATATTACGATGGTTACAATGATCTTAGAGGAATGACATTGTGAATATATACTTTTACAGTTCTTCTGTGCTTAGTTGTGTATTTGGAGCGAACCGTAGTGGCACCCACTCGTTCCGGCTAATCTCTCATAATACTCAACCCGGGACCACCCGACACACCCATCCATGCATTAATAATAATAATAATAATAATAATAATAAAATTAATAACAATAATAATTAATTGCTATTTATGTCATGAACCAGAGACCAATCAAGAATAAGGATATGTGGAATTCTAACCAATCGCAACCGTCTATCATAATTTTATCGTGTTCTTTTTATCATTTTCATTTTATCGCAACTTCGTCCAATTCTTTATGTAGCCTAAATACATTGAGATTGAACACTGAAACATCGTATAGCTTCTTTGATAAAAAGAGCAGTAATTGAACACAGAGACTGGGCGTATAGTCTATAGTCTATAGTCTATAAACTTCATAGGCCTACCAGCAAAAGAAGATATAAAAATAATGTACGATTTTATGTGTGGTGAAAGATTATATTTCACGTATAAAAGTAAATACAAAGGTAACAACACTTCTAATTGTTAGTGGCACCAGAGATTTTAATCTAAAAATAAAATAGTTGATCTAAACGGGAAGTGTTGGTAATAGCCGCAACGAGAGAAGCGCTATCACCGCGATATATTCTTTGCCTCACCATCGGCTTTCTCGCTTACACAGGTATTATTCATTTTTGTGGTTTCGATTATTTAGGCCTATTATATGTTTAATTATGTAAATATTCAATAAATAGTCACAATAAATACAATTCGAGGTGCGAATTCTCTCAACATTCCTGACTTCTCATCGTACTGCTTATAGTAATAATGATACAGAACTTACTCATGACTATTCAATGAACAGGATTCTCCATACTCAAAAAGCGTCAGATAATATTATTACCACGAAGCGTAGGTTGGGATAGCGAGAAAGAGGTTTTTAATTAAATTGACGGATCAGCTGACAGAACAAACGACAAACGGCCTTGTGAGTGTATGCTCGCGTATTTGGGTTGTGTTGGATGGGGTTTAAATGGATTGGAATCAGATCTGAATCCAACCCATATTTCCTTTTCTAGATGATCGAATCGAAAATTCCGGATTGATTTCTCGTTGACATGACGAACTCGATACAGGGAACAGACTCAGAGCGATCTAAATCCTCCATATCATCATAGTAATTGTGAAAATTCCACCTTTTGACATACAGAAAAGGTCCATTCTTTATATTAAATAAATTGCTAAAAAAAGTCCGAAGACTTAAATAGTTATTACTAAACCTGGGATTTTAGGCTCTAAAAAATAGTTTTAGGCACCTAAAATAGGCTTCTAAACAAGTAAATAGGCTTCTAAACAAGTAAATAGGCTTTTAAAAGAGAACGTAGGCACATAAAATATGCTTTAAAAATGTGTAAATAGACAGAAAATATACTTCAAAATACTACAATATGCGCTTAAACTGTAACATGATTTTTTTTTTACTGTAAGAAACGTGGTATACTTATTTTTAACAGAAATAATTGCAAAATTATGACAGAATTAAAAACACATTTATCAAAAACAGTTTTGGATTATCTGAAAAATTAACACAGTATGTCCCTTCTTACTATATACCTGCTGCTTGTTGTTTTGAGCTAATCCTCCCCATCAGTCAGCATTCCTTTGGCGACAACTGTTTTGGAAAATCAAGTTTCTGTGAAAAACCGACCCTCTGCTGTTCTTTTCTTCATTCAGGGATGTCCATTAAATGATTGTAAAAGTTACAGAAGTTGAATTTTATTTTAAATTTACAACATATGCATTTTAGGCACTAAAATAGTAAAAATAGGCTCCAAAGGTACAAATAGTCATTTTAGAGCACTGAAAAACTTTATAAGTGATGTATCATGAAATGTCAACATATTTAAAAATTTTCATGTTATTTCATAAGTAACAAAATAGGCATTTGCCTTAAAATCCCAGGTCTAGTTATTACTGATGACAATTTTTGCTATAAAATTGTAGTGCACGTTGAGTGTTAAAATAGACAAATTTATAAAAGAGTGAGATTCCCCAAGGCATAACAATGAAGTACACAGGAACTGTCAATACCATGCAAGTGAGAAGCCCAGTGGTATATAGCAAAAGCTGTAAAAACACGACACGGTTGACGTGAAAGTGCGACAATTATACAACAAATACGCAGAGTCCGTCTGAACGACATGACCTTTGTAATACAAAATTTTCCTCGAGGACCCACCATTCAATACGAGCATTGGGGTGACTATATTTAGAGTTTATAATAGAGTTAGTTCATGCCCCCCTTCCCCACTTGAAATCTCACTAGGGAAGTCATAATCCTCAATTGTTAAAGGTACAGCTGCCCTCTTTTTCACAGTGGCGGCTTGTGATCTTTCAATCAGGAGTGCAAACAACAGCGGCGGTCCCTGTTGTCAAGGTATTAGAACTGACTTTTATCAGGGTTGCGGTTCAATCCGAAATCCAAATAAATCCACGTATATGTGGGACAAACAATTTACGGATGAAGCTTCATTCGTCTATTGTTATGTGTATAATAGTTTTTAGAGAAGAGCATGTTGTAAGCCTATTTGCTATTCGGATTATAGGCCTAAGTGAATAAAATCAGTAGCAGGTAAAGGCTGAAATGCTTTGTCCAGGACAGTCATAACTCTCAACCGCGTGTCGTGTTCCAGACAATATTTAGATCATTTTGGCTTAGCAGTGTTAAAAATATGTTTGCTTTGAAATAAACACAGGCAATTCAATGTTGTATTATGTAGGCCTACTAACACTGTAACTGAATCATGAAATTCAGAAACCCCAAATGTCCATCAAAACAAATTATTTCAGGAGGGAGAAAAAACAGTTGATTTTAGAAAATAAAGAAGAGAATACACTTTGTTTTTCTTTGCTTGGATATCATGCTTTACGGATGATAAGTCATATTTGAAGTGAAAACAAAAAATTTGTATGAGAAAATCAAATTTATAAATCATGGATGCGTTCCATTTCTCAAATGCATGTTAAAAAATTGGAAATTCAGTGATTATATTTTATTAAGGTATTTATATAAATTTGTAGTTGTTTTAATATTAAAATGAGTTTTGTAATTTATATAATAGTCCGATATTTGTTCATTTTAATTAGTGAAGATAAGGTCTGAAAGTCATGGATATGTGGCATTTCTCAAATGCATGTCCAGCTAAACATCAAGAACAAAATTGCCAACATCAAGTGATGTCCAGAAATGTGGGGTTTCTCAATTTCATTAACAATTTCATAGTGCTCTACAAACCTAAGAAACTAAAGGATATGTCAGTTTCTCTTTCTGTCGATGGGTCTAGGTGTAATTATTACATAAAATGATTTTGCCCCAAAAGCGGACATGTGGGATTTCTTAATTTCGTGATTCAAGCAAAGGCAACTTTACTTGCGATAGTATAGCCTACCACACTGTGAATTAATACAGTAACGTCATGTTCTAATAATCGTAGTGCTGTATATTCAGACATTCTAATTTGTTTTAAATTTAAATCTAGTTTCTTAAAGAGTTCTTTAGATTTAAAATCTGGATAGGCCTGTGCCTTCATCTTTTTCTCACATGTCGTTACATTAAATTTTATTGTGGTATTTTCTCCACTGTTGTTGAGCAGAAATGCATGAAACATTGTAAGTACATAGTCAGAACATTATGTCACTCATAGCAAGTGATTATGGTTAGGCCTAGGTGTGTCGAGGCATGGGTACACTTTCAATAATGTTAAAATATTTCAGAACAGTGAAAATGTGACATTTGTCGTTATTCCCCCAGGTCTTCAATAGTTTTTGTTGTTGTTGTTATTGTTATTATTATTATTATTATTATTATTATTATTATTATTATTATTATTATTATTATTATTATTATTATTACGGTATTTCATTTCCCTTTATATCAATAAGTTAACTCGGAAATAATTTAAAAAATCTTACCTGCTGTAGTAAATGCATTTGTCTGTGAAGGCTGTTAATCTTTAGTGTGAAGTAGGAACTGTATTTATAACTTAGTTGGCTATAACACCAACAGGCCTACTTCAGCTTTAGTGCCGACAAGAATCGCCCAATTATCTGTAAAGGAAGTATTTTGTATAGTACATGTTCATAATTATAAAATAATCATAAAACATACATATTATATATACACACACTATATTATATAGGCTATATACACACACACACACAGAGTGCTTCAAAAAAATGTATACACACTTTGAAGTGTCATAGAAAATCTATTTTCCGTTCTACAAGGTTAAATTTCTGAAAATGGAAAGCTTAAAGTCAATTTGAAAAATAAATTACTTTCTGATGAAAATGTTGTTCAATGTTCAAATGTTAAATTGTTAATGTTCAAATGTTCAAAATGGTGGCCTTCAACATCAATACATTTCTGAGTACGATTCCGTACATCGTACCAAAATGTCCAATGATATTTCTTCGCACACCGGTTGAATTTCATTCCAAAGTGTGTCAAGGTTACGTGGTTTAAGTTTGTACACCTCATCTTTTACTGTGCCCCAACTGTTAAACGATTGTTGAAATTATTGTTGGATGATTGCTATTACGATTATTGGCACGATTGTTGAAACTATTCTGCTGCCACCTGTTGAAGAAATATAACATTACTTTCTCCCAGAAATTTAACCTTGTAGAACGGGAAGTAAATTTTCTATGACAGTTCAAAGTGTGTATATAATTTTTGAAGCACTCTGTATATATATAATTGTTTGTACTAAACGCTGTCTTGCACTTAAACACGAGTTAGAACCTTACAAATGTTACGTGGCCTACACCTGTATGATCATTACGTTCTACAAGAGCGAACGCAGTTCTGTGTAATTGCTGATCATTTGACACCACCGTGTATTTGTTTTACATTGATTTCTTGCTACTATTGGTCATTAAAGATATTTCATACGTGTTTCTTTCGTGTCGCGTAGAACAAACCCATGTTTTTAATTTTTAGATCTTTATTTCAGATCAGTGAAATGAAAGTAGTAAACTTTAGCTCTCGTTTAATCGTATCAAAAATCTTGTACCAAAGATTTAATTGTACTCTGTATGTGACTATTAGAGGGACACACAGATGTCCACCATTTTATTACGCTTTGTTCTACAAACTATATTTGCAGTCGTTTCATGAAAAACAACACGATTTCACACGGCACCGCAGCAGCATTTCAAGTCATAAATGTTTAGTAGCAAAGAAGGAGTAAAATATTTCTATTTTACATTTAGGTGACTTGCTTCTTCTTGTTGGGGTCACTTCAATATCCTGAATAATTAACTCGTTTACATAATAGTTATTTATGATAAAATGGTAAAAAGAGAGATTTTATTTTGAGAGAGGGTTTTTTTTTGCGAAAAGAACGCGTAAGGAAGAGTAACAATAAATATTAGGTTTATTCTAATGAATTATTTATCGGGCAGCCATATTGGAGCGTCGACATCTATGCGCAGATAGAGATTGTTTTTCTGTGCCCGGAAGTCAGCAACTACATCGTTTTTCAACCACCAAGTATGACGATTTTTGCGACCACATTGAGAAATTTAACAATTAAAAAAGTAATGGGTGTTAACATTTAAAATGTTTCCCAAACTGAGTCTATTTAAAAATGACATACAAATGTTCATAACGACTAACCAAAGTTGGTTGCAATTGATTACTGTATTTAGCAGTAGTGCCATTTGTGCAAGTTGTACATAGTGCGTCTTGTGTTACAGATTCTATTTTTAAATCAAGATATCTAAACCTAGAATTTAAGTGAATAATTGAAAGCTATATGGACAATTCAAACAAATTTGAGTAAATATAACGAAATATTTATTTATGGGCCTCAGTAATAAAAGGGAACCTTGCTTGAGATTCGTCCAAAAAAGAGTAAAAACTAAAAACGAGTAATTATATAAAACTTACGGAATAGATGGAATGTGAATCAGAAAGAACTAGCGCGCGAGAGAGATAGAAAAGGGGAGATATTAAGAAAGAGAGAATGTGAGAGAGATTTGTCTCATCAGCAAGCTATTTTAAAATATGTACAATATTCTTTTATTGGTCTGTTTAAATAACGATATTAAAACAGCATTTTATAGTGTTAATGCACTTTGTACAGTTATTTAATGGAGAAAGGAATCTTGTCAATTTACTTTGGCAATTAAACGAATATCACAGGATAACATGATTAAAAATGCCCTTAATGTTAAAATGTTCATTAACAAAAAAAATTCAAGCAGGTTTAATTACAGTTGATAACAATCAAATCATATTTGTTCTTTTTAAGTTTACTTAATTATATGATGTGTTAACGGGAGGGGGTACATTTTTATATCAAATAATACGTTAGAAGGGGTTTGAATGAGACCGGAGAGTAGATGGCAAGAGGATAGCCTAAGGCCGAGATGGGCTGATAATGCTTGATAAAGCAAGGCAGTCCGCGAACGAGATGGGACTCAATTAAAATTAATTGGGTTCACTTGGTGATTGGTAGTCATTCACGGTGATGAGAGTGAGCTCCTGGTGGGGGGGGAGGGCTGTGTATTTGCAGGTGAACCAGGCGAAAGAGCCATAGACTCATAGCTTGTCCTATTTGCTGGCTGATTGGCTTCTTTCTATTAGTCCCATGGAGAAATAGTTCAAAATAGAGACCGTCTATATTCTCCTTGTTTTAATAATAATAATAACAATAATATTATTATTATTATTATTATTATTATTATTATTATTATTATTATTATTATTATTATGGCCCGGAAATTAATTCCTTTCGTAGAAGACGAAATATGCATGAAAATATGCTGTAAAAATAGTAAAATATTATCCCGAACTAATGCAGTATGCTCTATCAATCAAGTAATGTCAATTCTTTATGTTCTCTTCTTAGCTGAATTACATTAGTCTATAAATTACAAAAAATAGTAAGTTGTATACAAAAAGATTTTTAAAATAAGGTGAATGCAACAAACTTCAGTCAAATGAAAACTAATTAAGTGAACGTCGCTATAATAATATCATACAATCAGTTCCGCAAATATTATGCTATGTACTGTCAGTTTTTCTACAGTCGGTTTGCAAACTGACTGCCCTTAAAAATGTGACACATTAATAAAATATGCAAAAAAAGTTTTAATACCAAGCAAATCACAAAACTAACAAAATATCGAGCAATATGCCAAACGAAACCACATATTTTCTGTTATCTATTCATGTCTTGTACATATTTTAGCACTAGCATGTAATAGGATTTATTAGTAAAAATATGATTTTAAATAAACTTTCGGGTCTATTATTGTTGTCATTATATTCCGCAGCCTTTTACTGTATTGAGTTTTATGTGTCATTATTAAACATTAAGATTACTACAGCTGCCATGACTACTATTACAACCACCGATACTGTAATAGTTATCAATAACGAAATATCGAACAATATGCCAAATGAAACCACATATTTCCTGTTATCTATTCATGTCTTGTGGCCACTGAGGTAGTGTGCTTTTTATTGTGTTTCAAGTGGCCTGTGGCGATTAAACTTAGTTCTTAAAGCAGATGTAGTTATAGGGTAGGTATTAGGTAGGTTTAATTATAAGTTGGTTATTTATAGGCTATATTCCTAAATGAGTGTTTTAAGTAATCATACAAGCTCTCATTAACTATAGCTTTTCCTCTTTTTAATTATAGGAATTTTTTTCAAATATTAAAATTGTTTACTATACCTTTTTCTTGTACGATTCCGTACACCTACTGTGTAGCCTAACTTACAACATGGTTAAAATTATACCTCACATTGTTAATTCTACGAGAATAGCGTACTAATAAAAACGTTTAACTCAACTAAGTCATAGAACTGTAGTGACGCATTACAGTTTTAAGGTAACTAATGTGTTCTGAACTTAATTCTTTCATCTCTAATGCAAGTTTATGAAAGGTCATTGCAGTGAACCTTAAGAATTTACAAATGATATCGCATAACATTTCAAAGAGGTAGGCTTATTTGTCAATTTCTATTATGTAGATTATAAATATCATTATTTTTAATTGGCCATATCGTCTTGGGGTTCTGAGATGCGGAGAATGGGATTGGTTATCTGACAAACAATCACAGTCCAACCGCAAACTCAAATCAAGTAGCTTCTTATATCAGAAGAACTGGCTTCAACAAAGATACAAAGGAATGAAGTCATAATTTGATTGAATTAAAGAATGATGCCAGCTGAACTCCTCTGGTTTTCTGTTAGGGTACAATGGTATGATCAAGCCAACAATAATTTTAATTGTAATAAGAAATACAAGGTAAACAATGAACAATATAGGCCTATAGGCCTACCTTGATGTTATGTGAGAATTTCTTCAATGTCTTGACTTATATTTTCATATATAAAAAAAGAGTAAATTGTGACAGACCGAAGGGACATTTTCAGAAACATGTTTAATATTACTGACTGTAGACTTAGACATTTTTCTACTTTCTACTGGGTCTGAATCTGACAGATTAAGTAAAAAGTGAGATTAACGTGGTTTTACTGGCTGTGAAGATAACAGTACAGATAATATTAGTCCCAGTATAAGATGAGTACACATATTTTCATATTCTCCTCTATTCTTCTCTATTCTCCTCTAGGCTCTTCTTGAGCCTAATGGTAAATTTGAACCTGATATCCTTCTGCTACCATTATACTTCAGTTTATAATTTACAATAAAGTATTTATTCCTGAATCTTGACACTGCTTCATTTCTAAGAGGCTAATTTCTGATATATATATATATATATGAGCCCCATAAAACCCAAGTGGTGTAACTCACATTACTGTTGTTCTGAGATATTGAAGGTTTTGTCTGTCACCAAATGCATGGCTTTATAGACAGCATAAAATTGTGCTCCTACCTACAGGGTTGCTATGCAAGTTATGACTTACACCATTTGCGCTATTAATAGAACAACACTTTCTGAATAGGATCCTGACCATAACTAAAAAATCAAAAAACTGGAGTTACACCACTTGGGCTTTAAGGGGCTCATATATATATATATATATATATATATGACGTGAAATATGTCATTTCGAACTTGCAACTCATTGTTTTATCACTCATTTAGATCGCTTAATTTCGGAAGACAACCAACACTTGCGATATTATTGCTCAGAACAAACTTGTAAAAATCCCTGAAATTAGTAATTGCAATAAAGTATCTCAAACAACCAGGCGGCACTAGAATGTAAGAATTGCTGATTTTGGAGTTATCCTTGATGCGGAATGACCTGCCGTGCGGAGATTTGTGCTTCAGGCATATCATGGAGAATTCCCACGCCATCCTCCCATGGCATGATTCCCCCCTCTGTCCGAGTTGTTGTTTACATATTTGTACACGAATCCTCGGGCAGTACGTAAAACAGTGACGATCTATTCTGTTTTGCCACCGGGAAAGCGAAGTTATATCTTAGAATTCCAGTTGTGGCAAGCACAAAGGTACGTACTATCTCTGGTCTTCCAGAATAGATTTGTGACTGAAGCCACAAAAGCTAATAAACATCCCAATAAGATTTTTGTTGTAAGTGGTTTTCACGACATATTAAATGTCTCATAATTCGAACGAAATAATAATATGCTAAATCGCCAAGAAAACTTCTTAGGCCCGGTATTATAAAGAAAGTTTAACTCTGGTTTAGGTTTAAACTTGAGTTTTTCATGTTATTGCATATTATAAACCTTAACCTCCAGTTAATCTTCATTTAACCTAACCAGAACATTATAAAACGGCAACTACAGTTAAACTTTAGATTAGGTTGGCCTTAGACAAGAATGCTGCGTTGAACTCAGGACTGCTAAGTGGAATGACATAACTAATGGATGAATGAATTGGACGAATGGATGACGCACTGAAATACGTCTTTCAGCTCGTCTTTTCAAAACGTAATAACTTTAATAGAATCAGTTTTTCCTAATTCCCCTCTTGTATTATGGTGGTAGGGAAAAACATCTGGTGAATAAGCACTTTTACTGTAATGCTGTAACAAGAGATGATTGATGTTTTGTTTTTGTTTGTTTTAGGTAAGTAATTGGTGACAAATGATGGTCTGCCGTGAACACTGCAACATTGGCTGGTTGGCTGGGTGAGAATTCTTTTGCAACTTATGATCCCTTTTCTCCCCCGGCTTAATTGAAATATAAGGAATGTTTACCTATTTATGGTTTGTAGTTTGGTACAACGGTTTATAATGTAGTCCTTCAACTGTTTAAGGCCATTAAATTCATCGTTAAGTAAACTAGGCGTCAAAAGCGTCAAAGCTGTATACTGCGTCTATGAGAATTAAATTAGATTCAAAATTTAACATGCAGTGTTCGAGATCAGTTTTTGAGACGTTGACAGAAAAAAAAATTCATGCAAAGTAACTTCATACGATGGAAATTGTTTCATTTACGTTTGCTCAAAATCAACATAGACATATTTAAAATTTCAATTCATTTTACTTAATATCAGGTACACTTCTCTCAATTTCCACTTTCCTTTTGCAAAGAGGTATATTTGCAGTCATATTACCATTTTTAGTTTACAAAATATGTGAAGTAAGGTATCAAAAGTAACATGTGAAGTAATTCATAGTGTTTAATACATTTAGGATATAAGTGTTTCTTGAGTATTAAACTTATATATTAAGGATACTTAAAGATTTCGTAGCCCACTTCAAGCAACACATTTCTATAATAATATGTACATTTTTCCTTTACCTTTCTGTTGAAGCAAAATCCCTAAAAGCCGTATAGCCTAGCGTAGACTATTTGTTTAAAAGTTGAGAGTTTGTAGATCTTATAATAATATATTTTAAAACCAGAATCATTACTCACAGGCCGTAAGCGACCCATAAGTATACAGCATTATGTGCTGACAACATTAAAAGTTGTTTAGGTCTAATGTTTCTATTTCTTTTTTTTAAATCCTTAAACTCGTATGATATGTTTCAGGATATATGTATTTACATATCTGTGTGTGTTTGTGTATTATTTTCCAATGTCTGAACTCTAATACATCATAATCATACATTAGGGTTATGGTTTACAGTTTTATTTTGTATTTTGCAATTGAGAAATTTATTAGTTTTATAGGTATACTTCTTGAACCAATTTTAGGGTGGCAATCCCATATAAGTTACATTTTAATAAAATGTCTAAGTATATATTTGTTTTTGAGTGATTAAAAGAATCATATTTTTTTAGTGTCTTTAAAGATTGTATACTTTGAATAGACACGTGACCACCTTTGCAGTACCCTACTGGAATCCATCATGTTTTAGCCTATGAATTCATAAAACTATAAAAATTATTATCTATTTATAAAGCTTAGCATTTTAACCTTGATATCAGTGTTCGTCTTAGTTTGGCTGGTTTATGTTAAGAGAAATATCAATAGTTATAAATAGAGACCGGATTTTAAAGGGAATTCCTTTTTTTATATTTCATCACAAAACGTGATAAAATTGAACAGGACATTACTGAGTAAGTTTTAACTGCAAATGACCTGGTTTTAACGTCCCTTTTTTTCCTTTTTTAGGCTCATCTCCCTTTTTTCAGGAACTTTCCCTTTCCAGTACCTTTTTTTGCTAATTTATTTTGAAAAATTCGTACATTACCCAGTATTTGGTAATATAAAAACATTAAAAATTGTTTTCACTGATTCACCATTGAAAAAATAATCCCTCCCA
Source organism: Ectobius pallidus (assembly GCA_964059195.1). NCBI lineage: Eukaryota > Metazoa > Arthropoda > Insecta > Blattodea > Ectobiidae > Ectobius > Ectobius pallidus. Next base: position 459,851 of record CAXKWD010000011.1, on the reverse strand, counting down.
GCAGAATAAAGCGTTACAGGGAAATCACAGGCTTGCCATTGCCTAAGTTTCCCATTATAACAAGGTGGGGGACATGGATTTCGTGTGCTATTTTCCTCTGTGAGAATTTCAACAGATCAAAAAATTTCTTCAATCATTAGATGTTACCAAATCAGCAGCTGTAGAGCAAGCAAAGGCTTTACATAAAACAAACATGTATCTCTCTGTTGAATTTTTACATTCTTTTGCTTTTATATCCCTTTTTCCCCACCTTTTTTTGGCAATAATTTCCCTTTATTCCCACCTTTTTTGGCAATAATTTTCCCTTTTTTCGTCCTTTTGTGGGTGAAAATTTTCCCTTTAAAATCCGGTCTCTAGTTATAAATTATACAGCAATCCGTAACTACCCTACATGTGAGCGATAGAATGCAGGCTAATTTTATGTAGAGAGATGTAAATACAGTAAAATACAAAGTAGTACATTATCTTAAAATTACTTTTCCCAAATGAAGTAAGAACCTATGAGTCTCTGTTCATAAAGAGAACAATCAGGTCTGACTGTTTTTAGACTTGATGAGTTTTTAAATAGCAAAATATTTTAATTTGACTGGTGTTAATCTGCGATTAACTGTGTTGTAATTCTATTTTTTCTATTTTAATCTTTATTATTATTATTTTGGCGTTGCAATACAATGTAATTATGTCTCGATAAGTAAACGTCATGTCATCGTATAAAGAAGCTTACTGAAGATTCTAAAAAGATTGTCAAAATAAGTATTTTAAAGTTTCATATGAGCATAATAAGAGCACCTTTTAGAAATTATTTTAGTTAATACTCTTGTAAAATATTTATTGCAGTAACGTATATATAAAATTAAAATCAATTTGTTCTTGTTTAGTAAAGGGCATACATTACTGTCTGATATGACCTCTTGCAATCACATGTACATAGGTCTATGTACACTTCGGAAGAATTAACACTGTCACATCCATCCTAAGGATGAATGAACAATGTTTGTTATAGAAATGAAAACAACACCCTACATTAGACAAATGTATTGATCTTACAGAGGATATTGGTAATTTTATTTAGGCCTATAAGGGTCGTAATATACGATAAAAGTTTATTTGCATTATTCTAGTTTCCAAACATAACGCCCAGTTTAAAAATTCAGTAAATAAGTTAAGTGTTCTGTAAGTTCTTATGTTGCATTTCCTTATACAGTAATCCTATCACATATTTTATTTATAATGTACACTGCTAGGCTGTGTTTTAAAAAATGTACAAACAAGCAACATTAAATCAGTTTTAGTGCGAAATTTCCGGTCGGCATTGGCGACCAGAGTCCTAAGGCTCACGACAAAGATTCAATTTAGAAAAATTATCTGTTTGTTTTTTGTAATAGTTTACACAACAAAATTCAGATTAATAAAAGATATTGCCACAGGCGGTCACTTTTGATTTGAACAAATTGTCTGAAGTTACTCGGAAGCATTCGAAAATCCCAATTTCAATTTCCCACGCTGTGTGATTTGTTTTATTTCCTTGTGTTTTAGCCAATTGCCGCTCTAGCTCCTCTAGTAACAAACAATAATTATTTTAACTAAATTATTTAGTTCGTGTGTTTGGCTGTTAAAGCCTACAGTCAGTTGAAATATTTTCAAATATATATATATATTATTTCGTAGTTCAGTGGGATGTGTTTATTTATATTTCTTTAACTTTTGCATATTTAAAAGCGATAGGCCTATAAGTTCTATATTTTATATGTAAATAAAAATTTATTAGGTGGTAGCTCTTCATTATTTCCAAAAGGCTGCAATGCTATGCCATATGTAACAATACTGGCGACTAATAATGTTGGTTTGACTACTGTCATCAGACTTGAAATCTCATGCCCTAATATATGGGGATATGTATGCATTTTTTTCTAAACAAAGATTATTCCTGACGCCTGATCTTTACAATAGATTATCATGAGGGCCACACCAGTGTCTCAGAACGGTAGGATGTCTGAGTCATAATCACAATATATCATGGAATGTGGGATAGAATCATAGAGTAACCCCTAACCAAATTACAGTACGCGGTTCAAGTTTTCTGCCGAGGTCTTTCCCCAGTCATCAAGGAAAAGGTCGGATAATTTCTTTGGTGCTGGAACCAGGGATTCGTCCTTTCGTCGGAGCTCAGATATGTATGGTATCTTACTGGCTGTCCTTGGTGTGCTAGCCTAAAAAGCTTGAGTATTCGACACCCTAAGAAATACCATCAGAGACTTCCGCACAAAGTAGCCGTGGTCATACTTCACGCCATCTCTATTTAAATTCTCTCTCGCACTGTTAGGCCAACCATGTTCTATATAAAGTCTTGCATCTTAAATTTAAGTACTTTATCCCAATATCTATTTTCATTGTTGGAATTTGTGCTCGGTTGTTGCAATAACCTTACTTTAGGCTTATATTGTGATCTGACTGTATTTTTGCCTTAAGCGGCTTGGGTCGCTTAAATGCCCCTAAAAAGGGAGAGGTGAAACTAAGGTAAAGAAAGAAAGATACAAAACATCCACAATGCCAAAAGGCCAGTTTATATTTGAAGCTTTTACTATCATTGTCATTTCTCTTAACTATCCTAAAGGTAAACACTATGAAATTGATTTTGATATTTTGTTAAGCAGTAAAGTCCAGTTATTCATTGCATGGCTAGGCTGCTTCGTTTTGTTAGGAGGAAAAGTTTGCCGACTTATTTTTACCGCACCAATCAGCTAGTTACCTCAGCCAATCAAAATCTAATAATGTCCTTTGACGGCTGTGACAGCTACTCGTACACTCCGCGTGGAGCGAAACGCGTGGCTGCAAGATCTATTTACAGTAAACAATAACACGTGTGAAATGATTAATGTTAGGGAAGAACTGAGGTCAGTGATAACAATGAGATAATATTGCAACGTTGCTTGTGTTCTGGAAAGCGGAAACCAAATTGTCAGATCAGTTAACATAAAGAAACACCGACTTAATGGTTTATTCCGTGTAGCCGTCGGGGTATGTAATGAAAAGCTTTACTATAAAATATAAATATTCGAAAAAAGCATCGTATTGCACTGATCAGAGATGTATCGAACCTGGTCAACCAGGAAGGGTCGTAGGGCACCCAGACACTTGGTTAACTAATGGCCCTGCCATTTTAGCATATTATCTCTATCCAGAAGGAGTACTTCTAAATGACAGAAGTTCCTTCTGGGCGGAGTTTAAATGAGACTTTAGCTTTACTTTTATGGATATTGAATTTTTGATTAGGCCTATCAATAATTAGTGCAGAAACAAGTCCAGTCTTCAGCGACCGTAACTGTAATGTAGGCCTACCTCATTTTAATGCCCTCTTGCAGATTTTTCTTTTTATCTTGACAGTATTTTCCATAAATTAAAGAATTCTACAGAACTTCAAAGAAAGGCACAGCATTATTTTGTCTTAAACCGATTAAGTTTAAAATGTTTTGAAGCCATTGTGGACAAATCTGTGGCCCTAACACACCAAATGAGTTGAACGTTACTTCAGTGATTACTAACGACAAACAAATTAATTCAGATTTTACACACTTTTCCTTTTAGTAATATCTTTTGGATTCATTAAATTTAGAAGTTCAAGAGTGAGTGGCAATGGGAAATATATATATAAACGATGTATACCGATAGACCCTATTCGTGTAATTAAAGGAAAGCCTCAGAAAGTAAGAGTAATTATTGCTATAGTAGCCTTTGAATCCATATATTCTATTAAGAACGACAATATAAAGTAAGAAAAGAAAACTAAGTGAAAAACCTAAAATAGTCTCTTAATGACTATGATGGTTCTATAAATGAAACATTCTTATCGTTTTACGTTAAGATAAACATTCCATAGAAAAAGTGGGTTCTTATTTTAAAAATGAAATATTCTTGAATAAGGACCTAACCTGTCGGTATGCAGGTAATTGATGTATCTGGGAATATGTAATTTGTGGGCTGTCGGATCACGACGTGAGGAGTTGAGGATAATTGCTGCGAGGTTGTCAGGATGGTCTCCTTCTCCTTCAATGCTATGTACTTCTCTTGCAGTTCCAAATTATACACAAATAGCCTACTAGATTTTTTTCTGTTATTTGTATACCTCACTCCCGTACCAGTTATTAAAATTCATCATTCTCTGTCTAAGCTGTAGGTCTATATTTCAAGACTAATATACGCAGCTTATCGTTTTCTAAACTTACTTACTTACTAGGCCTACATTGTTACATCTCTAATATTGCAATTTGCCGATCATTTAAATATCTTACAAGAAATGGAGAGTACTTACTTCTTTGTATCGTTGCCTTGACAGCAGTGGCAATTGAGGACCGTTTTGACAAAACTCAACATCTCCATTTTTTTGCCAAATTAGTTTTTTAATGGTTTTAGGTGCTTTGAAATGAGATCTTTAAGATGGTGAAAAAAGAACATAAGAAAAGTCAACATAACCAATTCATTTTGAAGCCTCAATATGCAATGTTTCTATCTTCTGTATATTAATAAAAACTAAAGAAACCTTCTCTTGAACTATTTATGTTTTGGCACATGTTGAGTTTTGTCAGAATTCAAGAAACACAAATAGGAATTATAATGTGATTTGGAACTTTTCTGTCGGATATTTCACAGGCAGTCCTTTCGATGAGATAAAGGCACAACACACATTGCACAAAGAAGTGTGTGCCTGAAGATGGGATAAGGATCGTTGGTGGAATCTCGTATTGCATTTATCTCACCCGAGGTGAGATAAACGCACAACACACAATACACAAAGAAGTGTGTGCCTAAAGATGAGATAAGGGTCGTTGGCGGAATCTCGTAGGTGAGATAAACGCACAAAACGCACAACACACAGTACACAAAGATGTGTGTGCCTGAAGATGGGATAAGGGTCGTTGGCGGAAGCTCGTAATGCACTTATCTCACCCGAGGTGAGATAAACGCACAACACACAATACACAAAGAAGTGTGTGCCTGAAGATGGAATAAGAGTCGTTGGCGAAATCTCGTAGGTGAGATAAACGCACAACACCCGAGGTGAGATAAACGCACAACGAACAGTACACAAAGAAGTGTGTGCTTGAAGATGGGATAGAGGTCGTTGGCGGAATCTCGTAATGCATTTATCTCACCCGAGGTGAGATAAACGCACAACACACAATACACAAAGAAGTATTTGCCTGAAGATGGGATAAAGGTCGTTGGCGAAATCTCATAATGCATTTATCTCACCCGAGGCATTGCCCCAGAATTGGTGATTAATAAGTAACGTGTAATATAATGATTGCGATGTGCAATGCCATAAATGAAAACTAGCCTGGAAATCATGAAATATGTAAAAGCTTGTGATCAAAAGACGCTTGGATAAAATGCTGAGTGAAAATCTAACACACGTCTTCTCCCCACACCATAAAATCTCAAATCAATACACGTACTGTATCTGTTAAATCTCCCATCTTTATGAATGCGTTTCTCCGAAACACGTTGCGGTGTTTTATGAGATTTTGTGTCTTCACGTGCATATGTGTTTGTGTGACTGTCTACGTGCGCCGCTTACTTGTCGGTGTTAAAGTGAACCACCTCACACTCTGAAATGTTGCCTGTTTATTAATGGCTTTTTGCTTGATTTTTTAGCGTTAAATCAAGTTGAGGTTTCCTAAATATGAAGGCAAAGTAAATTTATCCAAGGAAGTTTCCTAAAGCAAACTTCAAGGCTGAACATTCCCCTAAAATTATCTGCCTATGTTGAAGCTAAATTGTCCGACTTTGTTAAATAATAATAATATTTATAACATCATTAATAATAAGTAGGGCAAGGCATTTAATGACCATAAAATAGTGAAAAAATGAAAAATAACAAATGCATTTATGACCTAAATATAGTGAAAAATGACACAAAATTTTAAAATAACTACCAATTAATTTACTATTATTACTTATAATTAGTTTTTTTAAGTAATGAATCGCTAAAAGTAATTTAAGAGATGACAATTTACAATATAAAACACACATTTTATTACTAAAGAAGTAAGTAAATTTACACTTCTTGGACACACTTAGCGAAAAAAAATCTTTCTGACCTGGCATGCCCATCAAATTGCCTCTAGAAAATATGTGCCATTTAAAAAGAAAGAAAGAAAAATTCTTCATTGCCACAAGACAATCTGCCTCCACTGAAACGTGACCTAAAAGTGCCGAAAAGACCTAAAAATTGCCAAAGAAAATGCAAAATAAAGCAAGAAAATGCAAACACAAATTGCCCTTATTTAATCAAATATTTAATTATACACATTTACATGTATTCGAGCTATCTTTTAAACTTCATGTAAAAAAGATGCAAAATCATCAAATGCTTTGCCCTTATAATAAGATATATTATTATTATATACATTTTATCTAGCAAAATTAAGGACATAAGAACTTAAGCCGATGTCCCAAAATCCAATTTTTTTTGTTCAAAAGTTGTACCAAGTATCATTTCTTTACGTTAATTTCTGGCTAGCACATGGGAGTACGTTTTGGTCCAATATACTGTCAAAAGTTGTATCAAGTAGCATTTCTATACGGATATTTCTGGCTAGCACACGGGAGTACATTTTGGTCCAATATACTGTGAGGTTTTCACCGGAAACGAAAATCGATAGCTACTACAATCGTTATGGCGTCAATATGCACTCACTGCTAAAATTTTCTGCCGAATTTTTTTCATGATTTCTAGGGCATCTGAGCATTTATGGTTATAGTTAGTACAGTACTGTCGTAAATTCAAAGTCTGCCTTAGCGTCGGTAATCTTTACAAATGACATTTCATCTTATGTTTTTAATTAATGTTTGCTGATCGAGCTGTAGTAGAGCAACGAATCAACTGTACGGAAGTAGCCATATTTCTACGTCTTGCGGGTCACGCGGGAGAGAATGACGGGTCATTTTGTTCATCTCATTTTTTAAATAGAAAATTAGAAACGTTTCTTCCTTTGCATGCAATACAATTGGATAGAAAATATCGGAGGAAATTGTATGCAATGGCAGTCGTCCATGTTACCTATTTGGCGGTTTGCAGAAATTTGGACCAAAATTTGGATCGTGGGACAGCGGCTTATTTTACACTGTAGTAATGTTAATATAGCTTGATCATTTATATATAATTCTAAGCTTTAAACATCGATAGAGGAACTGTCTTTAAAGCTGGCCAAACGAGTAGCATGCCTGGAAAGTCTACGCTCTATAGTTGTTTTTTTATATAGGCTTACTGTGCTTTATCAATGAGTGCAACGAGCCGGTCAGAATTCAGTATGTAAGACCTACGAAATATCTTTTAAATTACCTAGTTTGGAAAAATCCTCTATACGTTCATTTTATAAAAATATTCTTAGAAATCTTACCTATCTTGAAGATTGTTTTCAGCCACGGATAATATTAATTTACTACAATCTGATAAATAACTCATGGCATTCTGATATTAATATCTCAACAAAGTTTTTGTGATAGGAACTTGAAGTTTTAGGATTTTACTTTGAACGGATTGTACATTTTTGCTCCCCTTGAAAGTAATTTATTTTTGTCTCTTCTCTGCATTTTCGGCAAATTCGAGCATGTGACTTGGGAAGTGGAGAATTCGATGGTGTAGACTGTCTCGTGATTATCTTCGCTGGCTACTGATCGGTAGGCCCGGTTTCGATCCCCGGTACTTCCTCGGATTATTCTGAGGTAGGGAGGTCGGAATGGGGTGCACTTAGCCTCGTGTTACAGACTGAGAAGAAGTAGCGGCTCCGGTCACGGAAACCACCACTAACGACCGTGGGTGTCGTCATACTGACCACATGCCCCCAATCCTGCCGCAGCGGTTGGATGGTAGGCCTAGACCCTCCAGGGATGTAGCGCCACGGAGTTTAGTTTGGCAGATTAAATAAATAAATTACAAGAGCCTAGATAAATGCGCTTACATTGACATTTCGACATCTTAAGGAACACACACATCTCCTATATTGCAGAAATTCTTTGACTACATTGGCCATATTGTCAATTTTTGTTAGTAACTATATGGCACTTATGGCATTCTAGCACTGTGTTTTTTATCCCCTTCGTATGAAAGCGTGCCAGTCATTTTCAATGAGTAACTAAATCTAACTACTGCTTCTATGGAGTCTTCTATATGGTTCCAGGAGCAGCTTGTCACCAGAACAGCAATAGAACATCACACACGAAACAGAATAACTATACGTCTGTTCTTTTGTTTATCCTTGTAGCCTTTCTCATCATCATGCACTGCATAAAGCAAAGTCTTAAATCTAATGGTCGGCATAGGCCTATTCTAGGTGCCTAATTATTGGAAATCCTATTTTACACTGAATAAAAATTTTAAATTTCGGTACAGAATATTGGTTAATATCGTCGTTCTTACGCTTAACAAAATACAACTTTTTTTTGTTATTTCGCATTAAAATCTAGTTGACTTGGATCAAAATATTGCATATTTCTGCAAAATAGCACCATCAAGGGGATTTGAAGCCTTTCAATTTGTAGATTTTCACGATTCTTACCAGTTGACTATTAACGCTTGGAGTGTAGATAAACATAATCTCTCGTACCAACATGTCCAGGATTCATCGAGCACTCCTGGGCATCAAAATGAAGTTATTGCTATATTGAAATAAACTATTTAATTACAAGGTCAATTTTTCTTAGTTCTGAACATGAAGGTGCACATGTCTAATTCACTTTCATTTTTTGAGACTATCTTACAGATGACCAAGTTATATTAATAATTAAGGTGCATTGCAGAGAAGTATGATCAACTAAAACATCTTTATTGCTAATTCTAAATTCCAGTCTTCTGCAAGATTAATTTACTGCACTTGCATAAAGATATATACAGTATTTGTTATGCAGTATTGCTTATACAGTATCGAAAATATTCACTGTGTTCTTCTCATTAGGCCTATACCCAGTATTTTGTAGTGTGTTCATTGAATGCTTGTGAGAAAAGTTTAAAATGATTGAAAATATAAGCGATTGACGACACATAGTCGTAATAATAATAATAATAATAATAATAATAATAATAATAATAATAATAATGACTATATAGCTTTTGAATCATTGACCAGTCAGGTATAATATTATGTGAAATTTCAACCAATTGCAAGTACAATATCTCTTGTCATAATTGTATGGATTTATTTTTGTCACTTTCTTTTTATAGCAACCTACGTTCACTTGTACTTTAGTGTAAATTCAGAAGGACCGAACGCTGAAATATAATGATGCCTGTAGCTTCTTTCATAGAAACAATAACTGAACACAGAATACTCTATAGTCTATTGTCTCGCCATAGGCGTTGGTGGTGGTCTCAGAAAATGATAATGGTGACAATGATTACGGTTTTATAACAGCAATAATAATAATAATAATAATATTGGGAAATGTTTATAATGACAATGGTAATGGTTCAATCATAATAATAACAATAATATCCCAAATCTTGAATAATCCCTTAGAGTGTGCTTTATGTTGCCTATTCGAACAAAGTGGTCGGAGCTTCCGCGTGCTGAAAACAGATAATTCTCTTCCAGTTTGAAACAAAGTCTCTTCCGTGAAACAAAATCCATTTATTTTTGTAATATTACTATTTGTCATGGTGTCAGTCACTGCTTCCTCTGGGAGAGACATGGACGTTATTTGAAACAGCTTTTTCCTTGCCTGAATTGTATGAGAAAAGTTATTTACATTAATTTGAAATCGTGAAGGTGAGAACGTGAGGTAAGGAACGAATGCTTTCCTCTGCTTTCACCACCATTCGAGACCGTCTCCCTTCCTGGTGCCAGTTCATGACAAGGCAAACCTTCTGTCTAGTTAGCTTCCTTGTGCTCGTATTTTAAGGTACCGCACAGTACAATCAACTATCACTTCTTTATCTTTGCAAGCTGTGGAGATTGTTTTTACCATGAGTTTTTTGAATGATGATTTTTAGCCTGAAGATTTATGGTAGGAAGTTGAAAGATCATCGACTTCAAGCATTTTGTAGAATATCTATAATTCCTCAAACTATTGATGTAGTAGTTTAGTCGTTCGCTAAGACTATTTTTTAAAAGAATTCTGATAAATAACAAGTCTAACGAATGTCTTAATATATGTAATGACCAGGCTTTAAAACTTAGTGCCCGAACCCACAGAGGGAGTTGATTCCGGTTACCAACAACCTGAGTATAGGGGGTGGGGGTGGGGGTGATTGCGTAGGCTGATAAGACAGACATTGATAGTAGTACTGAGAAGTGAATGCCCTCGTAGTACGGTGCCTCTCAAATTGGTCAACAGTGTACCTTGTCATTGTGCATGTTTAAATTTATAATACGTGTTCGGCATGCCGAAAGTAAAGTGTTCTAAAACGCAAACATATATTGAAACATTTGGGAGGGACTATTATACACAAACAGGAGAAAGTATCGTTTTGTACGCTTGTAATGTGAGTTTAGATAATGAGAAGTTATTTTGTGGTCTTCCTATATCTGTATTCTGGTTTGTTTACTATCACGTGAACTGGTAGCTAGGGCATACGCCGAGCAAAGTCTGTACAGTACGGTTGCTGTTAACATATTCGATCGGGCACTAAGTTTTAAAGCCTGGTAATGACCGAACAAAATTATCAAAATATGGAGTAAGAGGTAAATGGATTTATTACATACAAGTAAAAAAATAAAAAAATCTTTCGTTCTTTCTTTGTCGTAGTTTTACCTCTCCCTTTTAGGATTTAAGCGACCCAAGCCGCCCGGGCCTTACAGGGCCGCGATCTGCCGGGAGAGGGATTGTCTTTGGATCACATACATACTTTTTTGACCAGATAAGGACATGGATGGCCTCCCCGGATGAGTGATCAGCCCAATGCCGAGGTCACCTCCGAGACAACACGAACACATAGGACGATACACACCATTCACACACACACTCATTCAGAACAAGGCGAGAATGGGGATGAAGATGATAATGACGGCCAGATGATATACGGGGACCACAAGGGGCCTAAAGTTACCTGGCATTTGTCTCACAGGTGAGGGAAAACCCCGGAAAACCCTCACCTAGGTAACTTGTCCCGACCAGGAATCGAACCCGGCCCGCTGCGTGAGAGGATTGAACGCATCCCCTGAGCCACAGCGGTGGAAAAATAAAAAAATAAAAACTAATTGGGTGTATTCTATTACATAAAAACTGTTTATTAATTTTTATACATATGATTACCCACATAGGCTTAACTTAATGCGATTTTAAATTATTGGTTCTATCCTTCTGCGTAGCTATAATAAATTACGTAATTCCCTCCAACCATATGATATGTGCCTATACTGATTTCCTGTTCACGATGTATTTTTACCTGCTAGCAATTGTGAACTGAGCAAATGATTGTTTTTTTTATAACATACTAAGCATGAGTTGTACCACTAGACCACGCAATTGGTCATGCAAATAATAAGTGAAGTAAAAGGTATAAAAATGTGGAGGAAAATAATTATTAAATTGCAAAACTTGGTAATCATGATATTAAAATAAGCTTGAAATCATAAACGTAGACTTGGACCTATATAGGTGTTTAGTAAAAAACAGTGCATACAGCATGTCATGTTAACAGTTCTTACCCTACCAGGGAGTCTTTAGCAATGTTAAAAAACAACATTCCTTTGTTTTTCATAATACAAACATTTGTGTTAGTGAGTGTTTTGTTAAAAAGTTGTAAAAGACAGACCGAACCCTCACGATGGTGATGTAGGCCTACTTTTTCTGCGAGTATGCCACTCAATTTTTTAAACAATTTTCTAAGTACCAATGTGACGTAAATAAAATAAAGAAAAATTGACACAACAATAGCAAGAAAAAATTCCATCCTGAAAGGAAAAGGCTGTACTGCAAAAACATCACGTAGGGCAAGGCATTTAATGACCATAAAATAGTAAAAAAATGTAAAATAAAAAATGCATTTATGACCTAAAACAGTTAAAAAATTACACAAAATTTTAAAAGAAATGACCAATAAATTTTCCACTATTACTTATATTTAGTGTTTTTAAAGTAATGAATAGCTAAATGCAATTTAACAGATGACAGTACGTTATATATATGAATTTACAATATAAAACACCATTATTTCATTGCTAGAAAAGTAAGTATCTATACTACTTGGACACCCTTAGCGAAAAGTTTGCAATAAACCTGAATTAAAATTAACTATAATTAACTTGGTGGATATTCTAAAAAAAAAGTTTATTTATTGTCTGAAAGTAAGATTCGTACATAGAAAAGCTGCTCTATACCTCCACGGAAACATGACCTAAAATGCCGAGAAAGACCTAAAAACGCCGAAAATGACCTAAAAATGCAGAAAATGACCTATCTCTTCAAAATGACGAAAAATGCAAAATAAAGCAAGAAAATGCAAAAACAAATAGCCCTTATTTAATCAATTATTTCATGATACACATTTATTCGAGCTATCTTTTAATCTTCATATAAAAAAGGTGCAAAATCATCAAATGCCGTGCCCTGAACATCAGCATTGTGCATAACATTTCTTCTGTTTTCATTGGATTTATCCTATTCCTTACAATTTTCATGATTGTGTTATTTTTTAAATTAATAACGGTACATCAGTAAACATTTTGATGCCGCATCGCAATTTCTGTTCCATTCTTTACATATGACTCGATTACCTTTGTTATTCACGGTTGTTCACTCTGTAATGATCCGATACCTGTGTTGTTTTCTATTCAGGTATATCTCCGTTTGGCGAACGCAATGCATTTTGATGAGGGCTGTGTTGGTTTCGTTTCTCTTGGGCTTGTTAAACGCTCTTTTCATTTAATTGAATGCTGAGTACTCTGTTAATTTGTTATGATACGTGTTGGCAGTCAGCTTCGTGAAAGCGAGACGAAACAAATCCAAATATTATTATATCGTCTGGCTCGTTCAGTCATCTGTGAGTCAGGAATTTCGTATTGTCCTCTTACAGTAGCGGTTTACACAGTTTTCCTAGACCAGAGGTTACCGGCTTGTGTTCCGTGGAACTTTAATAACCCAGCTAGATGAAATTTCAACCAATATCTTCACTAAATCCATGATTCAATGGAAACCAATAAGAACGGGTGCCACACTGTCAGTATATTTCAATAGATCAGTCGATTTTTTGGGGGGATTTCACAATAGTACAAGAGTATTTTCTTCGCAGTTCGATTCTAGCTCCCTTTATTATCAGTTATCGCCCAGCGCATTTTCAATATAGCCTACACTGAAACAAAACCGAATTCATAAATAAGCTAGATTCCATTCCTGTAATGAAAACAATGTTCACAAGAAAACTTCTGAAATATTCTGCAACACGTTTACCTGTCCGGAATGTCTATAAATACTATAAAAAAATTCCTTTGAAATTTAATTTGTGGACAACGTATATAAAAAGGAAAAACATTTCTATTTTTCATTTGAACTTTTCTTAGTAAAAAGCGTTGTAAACTTTTTTACATAATATTAACAATACAAGTATTTAACACCTCTTTAATGTCTGTTTCTCACATCTGGCTTTCAATTTGTTTTGAAAATAACAGATTTTAATGATCTTTCTTCAATATCATGATGGGACATAGTGTCCTTTCCCACTGGCTAACTCTCTCACAGAAGTGAGAGGCTTTGCTTTGCAGTCTAGAAAAAGGTAAATGATTCAATAAACGTAGGCCTATGTAACAGCCTAATTATTTAAAAAAATAAATCCTTTACATACGGTGTACAAATATAGGAATGTTTTACAACATTACCCATCAAAAGCTGTATTTACGTACTTCCAAAAATGCCTTTTGCAGTTGGAAGTTGGGATTTTTAGCTGAGGGTAGAAATAAAGCATATTGCACTTTCTTAGCTTAACCTTACATAGAAAAATCTCTGTCTCTCTCTTTCCGTCAGTTTTTCTGTCTTCTATCTCTTTCACACACATTTACTCTCTCTCTTTCACTGTAACTCACAAACAAAATACACACTCGCAGGCCTACAATGCAAAAGCCCATTGGAACATCTGACTTGTAGCCGTGCTTCAATCACAAACTGATTCTGAACTGTAATGGAACGGACATAGTGGCAACTTCTTCGACAGTTGCATTTTTGAGAAGTGTGTGGTAAGTGCGATTGTGTATGTGTTTGTGTGCGATTCAATCTGTGTGAGGGAGAGAGTGTATGTATGTGTGAGAGAGAAAGAAAGATAGTGCATAATTATGATATAATGATTAACTTGGAACATTCAGGGTCATAATTACATTAGCTTACAAGAAACCCGGACGTAATGTCGTTCGATTAGCGAGTGCCATTTTTATCTGGCTATCTCATTCATAAAAATTCGTCCCTGAATTAGAACGAGGCGTGCCACACGGAAGGTCAATGATATCATAATGAGATCAGGACTGCATTAGATTTCAAGAAAACAATAAATCACTTACTTTAACTACGCGTTCTCTGCACTATTATTAATAGCTGTGATATATGGATAGGCTATATTACAGTATATCTAATGTGCTTAACATATTTGCCGTCATTCTCAGGGTTAGGACCTGATGTTATTTAAACGCGTGTTTGTTTTCTAACATACATCCCTATTGTTAAAGTAGTGCAATATTGTTAAATAGGTGTAGATAGGTGTTAATACAGTAGAATGAAAATTATATTTGAAGTGACTTTACACTGAATTTATTGCACTCAGTGTAATATATTTCTGACTGTAGTACAATTGCTGATGTTTATGTGTTTTGATATATTTGTTTACGTTTTTTAAACATTTTATCGTTTATTTATTTGTTGCCTTAACTTCCCTTACAAGAAGGTATTATGACGGTTTAAAGTTTGTGTTTCTTTTAGAGAAGAATTTTTTGTAACTTTTACCCCCAAGAAATGACATACATACATTTGACAGAAGGTATAATAGCCAGGTCTACGCTTTTATAACTACGCCTAGCTATTTTTAACAAACTTGACTTCATGCTAGGAAGCTAAAATGCAAGATCAGACCTCGTTGAAAAATATCTCTTCTTTACCTTTAGCAAATTATATTAGTTGTGTCAATTATAACATGAAAATCATTGCGTTGTGTATTTATAGTAGGCTATCTGTAATTCAATATTCTAAGAATTGTGTTTATTATTATTTTTTATGTGTCTGTTAAGGCGATAGCCGTTCGTATTTTATGCCTAAAGGCTGTAATAAACTAAATTGAATTGAATGCTAATTTATTTAAGCAGCTTTAAAGTGTTTGTGCCTCATTTTAAAGGGATAGGCCTATCACTTATGCAGTAAATGGTATTTGCACAAAATTACAGAAGGACGGTACCAGTCATTTTGACCAATGCACTAACTTTAAAGTGTTAGAAAATGAACGGGTTTTTATTTTATCTCACCTATATTTCGCGACTTTTAATGAACTGTAGTGATAAACAGACCATGAAATAACCGACTTTCTTTCATCCACAAGATGAGAAATATCAATATATTTACCTTACAGGTCTAGGAGCAGTCGTTTTGACTGGCACAAACCAGCGCGAGTTTTATGTTACCAATCACGTAACAATGCGTTTATTTGCCCCTAACTTTTATTTATTATGAATTGTATGTGTGCAAAATGTTCTGATAGAGATGGTGGGTTTGATTGAAGTGAGAAACATTGTGAAAGATAGTATGTAAAACTTTTGAGATTTTGAATTCACTACAACATTTACGTTTGCTTGTAAGCGATGTAAATAATATTTCTTTTCTTTTCAAATGTCAAATGGATGTAATAAAGAATGCTTATTGATGCCTACAATCCAAACATATAAGTTGAATGCATTGAATACTAAATAAGTTGATTGAAAAACTGTTTTATAATTATGAAAAGCACTACAGATCAAAATGACCGGCGTAGTCTTTCTGTAGTCCTTTTAGTGTCAATCATTTTATTTTCCTATTAAATTATCTTCCGGAATTTAAAATGGTTTAGTGAGGGGTATAACTATATTTCCTACTTCCATTTCCACTTCTACGCGTTAAAAAAACCTTCATATTTTGCTTATGCTGGACCGTATTTGCGTTTATTATGATGTTATCAAAAATACAGATTTAATGAATGAATATATTTATGTAATATAAAATTATTTTATAACGCAGACTATGGCCTGTGTTTAACTTGTATTATGCACATAAGAGACCTCCGGTACAAGGTCAAACAAAAGTTAACTCGGGTGGTGTGAACAAAAAAAAAAGCTTGAATACTGGCGAGAAAAGGTGCAACAAAAAGTGCCGGTGAAAAGTTGTTATACTTAGTTTGAGTGAGATGAAAACTGTTTCATACCCCCCTGAGCTGAACTAATTATGGGAGGAAGCCGTTGTTGCACGCACCTCGCGGGGCCACCGTGTGATGGCTCATAAACTAACACGTTCCTAAACGCGTTAAGACGGCTCTTAAAATGAGCTATGGTCCACGAAGAAACATTTGAAAATGAAGGGAGACGACTTTAAAGGAAGATTATATGTGGCAGTAAAAAGAAGTTATGAAGTTTGGAAGCGTCTATAGCGAATCAGGGCACTGCGTGGATAGGTGTTGCCTCGATGTGCTCTTACATTTCCAGCTTTTCCAGTATATTATTTTCTTTTATTGATTCTTTCGTGAACTTCGTACATGTTCATCGTCAAATTCTTTTCTTCTCATAGTTACCACGTTCACATGCAGGATTGAAATCGATCTGACATGTTTTAGCAAAGTTTGAGTTTTAGGTCTACAGTTAACCGTAAAAACCAGAAATATCACGTCCACCCCAATTTCGGGTGATGTAAGTGAAAATTCTTGCAGAAGGAGTATTGTATCTATGTAAAGTAGTTTCGACCGCCGGCGTGGTCTTGTGGTTGGCGTCCCTGACTACAGATCCGTCGGCCCGGGTTCGATCCCCGGTACTTCCTTGGATTTTTCTGAGGTAGGGAGTCTGGTAGAGGTGCACTCAGCCTCGTGATTCAAATTGAGGAACTACTTGATAGTAGTAGTAGCGACTCCGGTCATGAAAACCACCATTAACGGCCATGGGTGTCGGCATGCTGATCACAGCCATCTGCCTGTGGTAGATGACGCAGCGGTCGGGTGGTAGACCAAATCCCTCCAGGGATGTAGCGCCACGGAGTGTAGTTTAGTTTAGTTTAGTAAAGTAGTTTCACGCTACTAGAGAATGCAATTTCGTATCTGTTCACTCAAACTCAAGTTAAAGTTTAATTATTAATTAGGCGAAGTACATTTAAAATTTATTATGATTTGGTTTCAGGTCTGCTTTTACTGTAACATAAGAAAGCCGATTTTGATTTCTTGAGCTCGTATCTGGCGTTATTATATTCTCGAAGAGTTTTCAGCCTTCAACATCTTAACTTAAGAGTGCAAGACGGTGATGTAGGTCTATCAACAGCGAAAGAATTAGGTTGAAAGAAAAAATAAAGTTTAGCAGTAACCCTACATTGGTTTTGAGTTTTTAATAAAATTTATAACTGTGTACTGAAAATAACGAATGTAAGTGAAAATATTTATTTATCAAATCAATACCTAAAGAATATCGAAGCAAAACAGTTCAAACAATCTACGTCATACGACATCAAAGCAAACGTACAAGCACAGGTCCACTGTCATGAAGAGCAATATGGCTTCTCATAAACCATTTTTAAAACTTCAAACGTTTGGTTTTATCGTCTCTGAAATCAGCATCAAAACGTCTATTCAGGCCTATATATATTCAAACATTTCAATCAATCCCCCTCCTCCAGAATTGTCCTTCCCTTTAAGGTAACTAAGTACACTGGGTATTCTCTTTCTGGACAGCCCATACTTTACGTAGCAATCAGAAAAAAGCAATAAAACTTACTAATTTCAAATGATTACTATTTGAATCGTGTTGCATATTCGGTTTTGATAATGGCTTCATTAGTTAAAATTTAAAAATTATTGTATTAAAAAAGGGGAAAATGGGCAAGTTTATGTACTATGATTTCTGAAACTACTTGAAATTTTCAATGTAGCCTATAGCCTCCATACTTTTTAACAAACTCTTGTGGCAGAGTTATGAATTTATTTTCATTGGATCAGTTATTAGGTATTACATGTATAAAAATGGTCACGGTCCCTAAATCTTATAATAGGCTACATATGCTACCAGTTTTTCATTATCATAAGTTGAATGAGAGCGCAAAATTTCGGCACTCTAGCTCTAATACGTTTTGAGATGAGGGTACAAACGTAAATGTAAATGAAGTTTTTTTAAATATTTGCGTTTAAAAAATTAACTATTTTCTGACTTACATCAATACATTTCAGGATCACGATCATTATACCTATCATCTTCATTCTCCGCTTCTTTCTTCCTCTCACATTGCCTTTGTTCTGTCCTTCGTCCTTGCCTGGACAGCTGTTTGTGAAATGATTTTTCTGATGGGATGCAAGTTCCATTTTAATGCATTTTTAAATTTTAAAAAAGTTAAGTAACACTATAAACTTGTATTATTATTATTATTACTATAATTATTATTATTATTATTATTATTATTATTATTAATTCAGGAAGATTCAGATCATTCTTTCCTCTAAAAACAAAAAAAAAAAATGTTATTTCTGGTCATCTCAAAGTACCTTCATTTCTTAAAGAAGTTACATTAGGCTAAATAGAGAGTTGATTTAAGGCATTATCACAACGAATGGAGTGAAAGGTATGGAAAAATAGACAAGAACAACCGGAGAGGGGAGTGAGAATGGCAGAGAGGGGAAGGGCGGGCAGGAGTTAGAGATTTGTAAATGAGTAAATGAGTCATTCGTAATAGTAGCAGAATTAGAGCTGACATTCGCAAGCGTGCGGACGCGTGTTCAGGGATGAAATATGCCATTTCCCCCGACATGTGTACGTACAAATGGTGCATTTCCACAATTGCTATCGATTCTAATGTCCTCCGGGCAATGTGAAATCCTGCACTGGTTTACATTTCCCGTAATGCCACAATTAATGCCTAGTTTAATACAAACTTTCATAATCGGGACAATTTGAAAGTAATTCAAGTCAATAAATTTGTGACTTCATCCGTATCTTTATCTTACTCGTATTTTAGAGAGGTAAAATAATTTAGATATGTGGGTTACGTATGCATTATGAATAAATGGGAATACATTGTTAGGAAATTGTATGTTCGAAGTTATAATCCATAAATATCAATAATTCCCGAATTTATTTCCCGGTACTTGATATTAAAAACCGCAATAAAGTGAATTTTTAACTTCCAGTTGAAAGTTGCAAGTTGTATTGTCGTGAATAACTGTTATATGAAAGATCTGTTTACAATTTATTTCACATCTTTTCATCAAGACGCCTCCCGAATGAGCCAATCCTTGTGGATTGAATAATAGCAACAGCTGATTTAGGCCTAAGTATTAATAGTGCAATTTGTGTCCCAATAAGTAATCTTTAGTTATTATGTTTAAGAGTATTCTAAATAATAGGCTACATTAATTACGAGATGTAATTCGTTCTTAAATGAATCAATAATAAATTACAATCAACAAGAAATTTAAAAAAATATCAATAAATCCTTATGTTTGTTTTTAAACAATGTAATTAAATAAGGTACCAAAACTAGAGTTGTTTTTAGACCTGTAGATGTAAAACGTTTGTGATCATTCAAAGGATTTGTTTGGTTTCGTCTTATATCGTATGTATGGGTTGTAGACGTGATCTAAAGCTTGAATTAATATCACGTAATATAATAATAATAATAATAATAATTATTATTATTATTATTATTATTATTATTATTATTATTATTATTATTATTTCATTTCTTTTATTTAAAGATGCTACAGACCATTTTACAATAGGCCTAATGATAATAATAATAATAATAATAATAATAATAATAATAATAATAATAATAATATTTATTATCAAGCATAAATTTACATGCATAGGTACTTGCATCCCTGATGCAGCTTAGGCTATTTTCAGGGATGTTTGTACGTCTCAAATAAAAACAAAACCAAGCATAAAACAAACAAGAAACAGTACACACAACAAAATAAAATAATGGATAAAATTCCACTAATACCTAATAGTATATGACCTTGTTTAGGCATTATTGACGGATCTCTCCCATAAGCCTATTGTTTTTACTCTGAAAAGGTATTTTCCTATTTATCTGAAAATTTCACCCTTATCTGTATTAGTAATTTTTATATAAGCAATATCTTCATTAATTTTACTAATATATAAAATTCTAGCAACTGTTTTCTAAAAAGTATAACTTAATAAAATACATTTATAAATTTGGTAGACAATAAATACGTTAATTTCAGAAAATGTCCACCGCTGTGGCTCAGGGGATGCGTTCAATCCTCTCACGCAGCGGGCCCGGGTTCGATTCCTGGTCGGGACAAGTTACCTAGGTGGGGTTTTTTTCTGGGGTTTTCCCTCACCTTTGAGACAAATGTCGGGTAACTTTAGGCCCTTGTGGTCCCCAGATATCATCTGGCCGTCATTATCATCTTCATCCCATCCTCGCCTTGTTTGGAGTGAGTGTGTGCGTGAATGGTGTGTATCGTCCTATGTGTTCGTGTCCTATGTGTTCGTGTTGTCTCGGAGGTGGCCCCGGCATTGGGCTGATCACTCATCCGGGGAGGCCCTCCATGTCCTTGTCTGGTCAAAAAAGTATGTATGTGATCCAAAGATAATCCCTCTCCCGACAGGTCGCGGCCCTGTAAGGCCCGGGCGGCTTGGGTCGCTTAAATCCTAAAAGGGAGAGGTTAAACTACGAGAAAGAAAGAAAGAAAGAAAGAAAGAAAGAAAGAAAGAAAGAAAGAAAGAAAGAAAGAAAGAATTTCAGAAAATATTTAAACGGACACTCAAGAGGTTTATTTTGACAAATTTTAATAATACATTTGTTAAGCTTAATTACTGAAGGAAGTATAGTTTTCAAAGCTCTCCCCCATCCAATTGTGTCATGCATGATAAAGGACGTGTTACAGATAAATAAATTATTCTTAGAATTGAGTGAAGGATATCAAATTTAAATAGCCTATTGTCCTACGCATCCTGTTAATTAAAAATGTAATTTGTTTGTCCCATCTTAAATGACTACCATTATTATAATATCTTAATATTTAGCCTGTTGTCGACCAAGAGCTAAACTAAGTTAGCTTAGCTTAGCTCGCATACTGTGGGAGATTTCATATGTATCTTAGCTCTTGGTCGATAACCGGCTTTTGACTCTATCTGAGTTAGGAATGGAGGGACATGCACAACTTCTAGAATTTGTACAGCTATTTGAAGTTCAAATTTTTAAACTTAAATAAGGACATAGTTTAATTGATTCAATCCAGTAATTCCTAACGAAAATGCCACAAGGGTTGTGTTAGGCCTATCTATATTAAGAGAAAGAACATTTTAATCTAACCATGTTTTAATCATTTCTGATTTCCATGTTTACCTCTGTTCTTTTAATTTACTAAGTCACTCGATATTGTTTGAAATTATCGAAGGTCTTCTCTTTTGCTTCCAGTTCTGAGTTATTGAATGCTTCTAGTTCTGAGTTATTGAAAGTTGTAGCATCTAGTACTTTCTTTTCATCATTACTGTTACTATTACCGACATAAATGTGGATGGGTTCTGTGGTACGTGGGCCTCATGCTGATAGACATCATGACCCGGTGTCCCGTAAGATCACGAAAAGAGCCAGTGTACGGAAACATAACGTTTATTGAAAGCAAATGCCATAGGTGAGGATAGTGTGAGAATAAGACTAGATCGTGATGCTGTGGACATGTTGGTGCCTGGGGAAGATGTCTTGCACGCCCCCCGAAAATCCTAATGTGACTGCGTACATTATCCATTTTCTCTTTCTCATAGGATGTAGGCTACAGCGTTATGGAGTATTCTGTAATAATAATAATATTATTATTAGCTGTTCCTTCAGGTTTGTTTTAAATACTTTCGGATTTGATATACAGGATACAAGCTCTGCCGGAAGTTTATTAAACATTTTTACCCCTTGGTATATTGGACTATTCTCTGTGAGGTTCAGATTATGTGCCTCAGATATAATGATAATGATAATAATAATAATAATAATAATAATAATAATAATAATATTCTAACTATGTTAGACATTAACAACGCTTTTAAAATATTACAAATGGTGTGTAAAGAGGTTTTAAGTCATTGGGCTATTAAGACATTGTACTTTTTACGAAAGAGTCTCTTTATTTTTTGAACACCTGAAAAACACAAAAATGTATTTCGAAATTTATTTCAGGGGTATGTTAATATTCCATTAACAACAGATTCGTACTTGCGCTGAGTTACGCTTCCTAGCTCTTGCCAATATTAATAATCGTGGTGTTAATTTGTTTTTGTGAATATTCAGCGATTTTTGAGCATATAAAGAGTGTTCGGTAATTCTTCCCACAGGATTTCTTTTACACGAATCACAGTTCACATTTACCCACACCTAGACGTCATTGGGTTGTACTGAGATCGAACTCACGAACCTGGAAACAATTAAGTCAGTGGATTATTAGTGTGATGATAGGGCCTAATGATGCTAGTGGTCGTAGTGGTGGTGGTTGGTCACTCATAGAGTTTGATGAGGATAGGGAAACAATTTAATGTTAAGGAGAACAATGAGAGAATCCTCACAAGCTGGCATAGACTTTTCCAGCGTAGAACTTATAGGCGGCTATGAAGGTATGTGGCAGGAGTGCTAGGTCAATAGATCCGATGCCAATAAACTAATAGACCTAACTTAGTAATAAATAAATAAACAATTAATTAAATAAATAAATACCGTAAGTTATATCGAAACGAGCTGAACAAGCTCTTGATTTGATCGATAAATGGTGGGTAAAGTTATCATAGGTAATCCCACGAGAGTTGACGAGTTTATCGATTGATTCGCGACTGCGCAGCAGGAACGAATTTATCTGACGAAACTAGTTTATTCCATGAATAAAAATGTAACGGATTATACAAATAATAATTACTTTCGGGCTTTGTTGTATAAAAACGAAACTAACAGCTGAGAGATCACGGCATACTAGGAATCATCCATCCATGAATCTATTCGAGTTACCATGTCGAGATCAGTGCTACCAATGGTGCATATAAGAGATAGTTCACTTCATTCAGGTCAGCTAACCTCAGAACAGAATTAAAGCACACCAACTAGCTTGCACCGAATCGAAATTGTGTTTTTAATCAATGTACAGATAGGGAAACAAAGCGGACCTACTCTTGTAGCTGAATATAATAATTGTGTTAGTATTTTATAATAATATTAATAATTAATATATTCAGTTATAAAACAGTACGATTAGAAATCATATTCGGGGTTTCGAAATGGGCTAATTCAACAGTCGACACTAGAACAAATTTCAATGTATTCCCTGCTATCCTGTGAATGCCGCTAGGCATGCGCAGTGGCTCATATCGGCAACTTAGTTATTTTAGATATCTAGATATTTTAGGTATTTAACCTGTACATTTCTATTACTGTATTTCAATTTCCAAACAAGTTATGTTGTATAAAATAATCTGTTTTCCTGCTGCTTAATGGTAGCATTTGACGTATTAATCACTGCACACTGATGCTTACGTGTCCAGTAACGAGCAGATGTTTTACCCGATAAAACGGAATCCTAGCGATTCCTACAAGAATATTGTAAGATAAACGGTCGTAATTGGTCTATATCCGAGGAATTGCTAAACGTTATTGGTCAATTTGAAACACGCGGCGTATGAGTGGAATAGTCTTGAGAAATTCCCAAGCTCCAGGTATTTCTTGCAGAATTAAGGGCAATGTAACTATTCATTGAAATAACAAAAGTGAATAGAGCACATCAGCTTCCATCGTTAATTGTGCCGTTGTAAAGGAGGCCAGGAATTTATTATAATAAGTTATGTGCATTCGATATAATATGACGATGGTAATGCAGCGAGCGGCCATTAACCCTTTTCGTTGTGGAATTCAGTTGTTTCATTTTAGAGTACACTCTTTGTTTCAACACGTAATAAGGATATTAAAGAAGGATCACCATTTCTTTTACTCTGATAACTTATTTTAGTTTTAATATAGTCTATTGACTTTCTATCGTTAAGTACACATTTTTTCAACTACTGACTATACACAATGTAGGCTATAATAATCAGGGCCCAGTTTTTAGTGAAATGCCATCTTTTAACTGGAACATCATAGACTTTGCCCATTAGTGCAGATATTCTGATAATGATTCATAGATTATAAAAATGATAATTGTAGGGTCATTTTTGGTCATTTCCCCCCATTTTTTAAATTTTCAGGTAATTTCTAGAAATGAATGTCATTGTTTGATAATTCTCGGTAATTTTACGGTCTATTTTCCCACAATTCATATTATTAGTTGGTTTTTAAAATATAAAGTCACTATTTTCTTATTTTGTGTTGTTTATCCTATTATATAGAATAGAGCTTTTGTGCATTTACTGTTTCTCTTATTATATAGGGTTTTTGTGCATTTACTTACATTGAATATTATTGGAACTCTAGATAAGCATAAATAAGTAGATCTTGTTATAATTTTAATTTGGATACAGAGAGAGACGTTGTTTGCTGTTTTCATTTATCCATATGTAACAATTAACTAATTATAAGCCTATATAATTTGGTCAACAACATGTAGAATACACACAAATCTGATGAATATAAACTAGTTATTCAGGGGAAATAGATGAGGTGGATCTTCACCAATATTTTTACTTTACCAGGCTTATTTTTAAGGTTTATTTTTCTTATCACGTTATTGGTTTTTACTTGAAATGTATCTCCCTGTTTTTGAATTGCACTGTGGCAGCAAGCGCGATATCAAGCCGGTAAGCTTGATGAAGAATAGTACTCCCTCTACACTCTCCCACTTCCAGGGCTGCTCTCCTACTTCCAGACTGAGCTGTCGTGTGTTGTGGCAGCAAGCGCGTTATCAGACCGGCTGACTTGGTGAAGAATAGTATTCCCTCCACACTCTCCCACTTCCAGGGCGGAACTTAACAATGTTATGGCAACCATGATGACACCGCTTTACTTTGTCTGTAGAAATAGCTCGCTGTGAGGTAGACGAAGTTATTTACTCTTGCTTCTCCCAGCATGAGAGGCAGGTAATGCTTGCTTCCCTCTTTATTGCGTTCAGTGCTGTGATGTTTTAAATATGAATCGTGCTTATGATTTAGTGTGGGTTTTATTAGAAACGCAATTTTCACGTTTTAAAGATAAAAAAGGGGGTTTTTAATTGCGTAAGCATGTGTACACATTTTTTCTTTCCTACCAGCTCTTCACCTAACTTCCCAGCCACGAGCCGCCGCTGTACGTAGGGTATATAAGGTTGTAAATAGCAATAAATTTTTAATTACTACCCTCTATGGAAGTGAAGTGAAGTGAAGTTAAGTTAATTAATGAAGTAGTAAGTAGTTTGTTTTAAAGAAAGTATAAAGACATTTCGGTATAATGGCACGAATTCACATTACAAAACTGTTATTGAAGGTAGATGCAATAAAAGTATACGATAAAAATACGGCGGTAGACTGCGGTAGGCCTGGTTGGTTGAAACTATACAAAGGGCTATCCCTCCCCTAGATTGGTCATTGGTTGAGTTAAATAATTATTACGATATGTCATATTAAGAAGTCGTACCTTCGTTTAAGCTCATTATGTGTGCACCACGGGTAATTAGTAATAATAGCGAACTGTTTATGAGTTCATTAACTTGATACTTAAGTACGGTTGTTGATTTGTGAATGAAATCGTTGGTCAAAAGAAAAAATATTGTTATGGATTTAATCATTTATTCATGCTTCACCACGAAAATCTAACAAATCTGCATAGGCTATTAACAGTTTAATATATAATGAGAATTATATGTTCGTTCCTAATGAACTCTTCAGATATTATTTAAGGATCCCATTGATTTCTGTAATTTATATTAAGGTCCATCTAACTCACGAAAATAAAGACAATAAAAAGGAAAGCAAGAAAGAAGGAAGGAAAGAAAGAAAGAAAGAAAGAAAGGGAGAATCATTTTGTCATTGTAGAGAAACGCATTGACTTGAAAGACATATAACACAACATATGTATAGCTCTGTTGTAATAAATTCAAAATAGGCTACTTTCATCATCAACGCCCTAGATCAGAATTTATAGAATATACGTAGGCCTACGGAGAAAGAATGATCATTGCATATCTTATGGGATTAATAGATGGCCATGACAATACCGTCATTTACCTGCGGAATTGATAATAATTTTTTATTTAAAAAAAAAGAACATCTAGGGTACGGTACGCACTGGCACAATTGGTTGAGACTCTGCGCTACAAACTATGAGGTTGCGGTTTCGATCCCCGATGACATAATTGGGAATTTTAATTCACCCCAACCCTTCAGGTGTTACTATGACCCTGGAGTTGACTCAGCCTTTAACAGAAATTAGTACCGAGAGCAATCCTGCGGATAAAGGCGACCGGTGTGTAAGGATGGCATGTCGAATATCTAAAAATCTGGGAGCCTCATCCTTGTGGATCCCTAAGGGCATGCACGGCCTGTATAAGTATTTTGCGTTTTACTAGAGAACATGTTCATTCTTTTTAACGATATAGGCTCAAGGTACCTTGTTTGCAATACTTAGCCTGCCTATTTTACATTTTTTTGTGTTCTGACAAAGAAACTATTAAGGTGGGAATTCAGTTGAGATTGTTAAAGTGGCAGCTCAACAGGAATTCCGGTCATTCACTTGTCTGTAGGATAGACTAAACAAAATCAATCGAGTGCTGAGAAACGAGTACTAGAAAATGGTGGGTTTCTTGTGAGCATGCTTTGATATTTACCTCTCAACGTAAAAGCAGATAAGCCTCTTCCATGGAAGGAAGATATGTCCCAAACTTCAAACATCCGGTTAAACATATATGAACACACTGCCTCATAAAAATGCCTCCAACCCTCTCCCCCTTCAAACCAGAGTTGATCCAACAGCAACATGAAACACTGTAACGAGGGAACAGAATCCAAACAATCACACAATGGAGAATTCGGCGTCGCTTGTTTGGATTCTGCGTCACCAGAAACGAAAAAATTAGGGTCTCAGTAAAAACATATAATAAAAAATAAGTTAAAAGTTGGCTTAGTCGTATTTCTTACTTACTCATTGGCAGTAGACAATTCCTAAACAAGCTAAAGGAAAATTATATATTTTATGGAATCCGGAGATTCATTGCCGCGCTTACATGAGCCCGCCATTTGACCCTGTTCTGTGCTAACTCCAACGATCCTTCGCAAATTACCGCTAGGTCTAGGTCTCCAAGATGTCTTTTCCTAGTGATCTAAAAATCCATGACAAGCTCGGGAAAATACCACATTACATTACAGCCATATGCTGATGTAAAAAAACAGATGCTGGCTTTCTTTACCCTAGCTCGCGACTTCGCTCCCAGCCCAGGTCGAATATATGCATTTATACGGAATTTCGAATTCAAAACAATTAAAGACGTATGAAAGTACTTGTAAGGGACAAAATTCCGACACAGCGGCTTCGATTCTAGGCCTAAATAGCAGTACAAACCATCGTTTTATATACTGTAAATAGATCATTAAATAGGACTTCATAAAACAAGGTATGGAGTGGGCGAAATGAACAAGCAGTGTAGACCTAATATATTGTGCACGTTCATTGTCTATTGTTTTATTGCCTCTCATAAAACAACGTTTGTGATAAGGTCAAAGAAGTACATACATTTAGATAAATTATGGAATTCGGTACATTACAGTTAAAATATGAAGCTATTTTATAAAATGCCAAATCAATCAGTCAGTCAGAGCTAAGTACTTCGAACTGTGGCCTGTTTAAGCGAAACAGATGATGTGCTGATTTGTTACATAACTCAAAATTAGTGACGGTTACTGAAAGTCTACAAAGTGGCATATGGAACAATTGCTGTTATGTAGTGGAATGTGCATAGGCCTAATGGTCTCTTCCTATTTGCATGCATATTGTTTTTCATTTGTAATAAAGTTTCAAAGATGCACAAAGGAAGTCTTGATGACCAGTGGTTTGCAATGTTCTGTAACAGCCGAGTTCGTTATTATGCTACGGTACTCTTCTGAAAACCTTCTGGTGGCCCTGGGATCGACTAAGCCTCTAACAGAAATGAGTACCAGGAGCAATCCTGGGGGTAAAGGCGGCCGGTGCGTAATGCTGACAACCTTACCACCTTCATGTGGCGATTGTCTAAAAAATCTGGGAGCCTCAACCTCCTGGAACCCTCTGGGCCTCCATTGCCTGTAATAGAGAACACTTTACTTTTATTTTACTCTTCTGATAAATAAGAAATCTTTTCAAAAGTTATGTAATTTACTATTAACCCATAGACTATTATTGTGCTATATTTCAATATGCTTTCGAAATAAGCAAAGTGATTACGTTGGTATAATTTGTAGGGACAGTTGCTGTAATTCTAAGAAGCAGATAACGTGTTTTAGGTATTTAAGACCATATGTGATAGAGTGATCTACCCATGTAACTCGAGAGTCAATATTTATACCTTCTTTTTTATTATTATTAGGTAGCATAGTCAGATATAGCCACTGGATGTCTTATTGAAAATAGACTCTGATAACTTGGAAATAAATTTAAGACAAATTATCCTTAGTGATAGGTTACCAAGATCTTCCGTACTGAATATAACACAAATATCCTAAAGCAGTGTTTCTCAACCTATGGTCCGCGGACCACTGGTGATCCACGAAGATGGTGCAGATGGTCCGCAGACGTAATTTAAAAATATCGTAAAGCAAGTGGAAAGTAAAGAAGTAAAATTCTTTTCACATATTTCGTTATGATGACCTATAATTAATACCCCAAATATTAAGAATATAGGCCTTCTTTTAAAAATGGTATGTAAAATTAGGGGTCCGTAAATTTTTTTTAGATATTTTAGAGGTCCTCGGGTTCAAAAAGGTTGAGAAACGCTGGCCTAAAGCATTCAGTTGACTGCATAACATGAAATTAATCGCAGAATTGAAATATGTTCTGTATCTAGTTACTCACGTAACGGAAACAGATCTTGATTGACAGTTACTATTACAGCAATAGAGGAAATTAGTTGTGTGTACCGTACTAGCAGCACTTCCTTGTCAATTCAAGGCAAGTGTCAGAACGAATCAGATGAAAAGACACTTCAGGTACTCTCCCCTGCCCAGAAACCCCAAAAGTGTGGCTTCTAGGCGGAGCCAGAACAAACAGGATATGTGGGCCTACTGTTTGCTGATATTACAGAATCACACATTCGAACACCACTTTAAAGTAAAATAATTTACAGACAACCGAAGAAGTAATTTCGATCTTTGCATTAAATGCTTTGAGGATGCATTGCGATTTCTTTAGGCATCATTTTAATTAATAAAATAGGAGTCCTCAGTAATATTCTGGCTTCTTGACATTCTCCGGAACAGAAATACTTAATATCTCTCCCTCTCTTTTTTTCTTAGTTCAAACCCTACCGTTGTAGAGTCGACCGGGCCTCACAGGATCACATACTTACTTTTTTGACCATACAAGGAAATGGAAGCCCTCCCCCGGATGGGGGATCAACCCAAAGTCAGGGCCACGAACATAGGCACACGACAGTCCGAGACAACCACGGACACAGGACGTGGCATCTAAGAGCATTTCATACTTTCTGTAATTCATTGGGGCTGTGATAGGGATATATTCAGAGGTAATTAACGTATGAAGAAGATCAGTATATAAGGAAAATGTAAATAAGACTTTCTGTAGGGATTTGTTATTATTCTTTGAAATTTTATTTTAATTTATCCAAAGTATCTTTTAAATATTAAGTAACTGACAGAATGCGAATGTAAACATTTAGATTGGCATATACACATGTAACATGTACAAGAACAAGAACAAGAGCAGCATATAAGGAAAATGTAAATAAGACTTTCTTTAGGGATTTATTATTATTCTATGTAATTTTACTTTAATTTATCCTAAGTATCTTCGTTTGAAATAATGTATATATTATGATTTTTCAACTTGAAATTATGGCATGTAATGCATGTAATATTACTCCGTAATGGGCACGCTGTAATAATAAATAAAAAAAAAAACAGGACGTGGCATGCCAGTAGCTCACACACTCACGTTGAAGAAGGCGCGGATGGGATGAAAGGTGATAATGACGGCCAGATGATGTCCGGGGACCACAAGAGCCTAATATTCATCTCACAGTTGAGAAAAAGATCTCACCTTGGAAACTTATCCCGACCACGAATCGAACCCGAGCCCGCTGCGTGAGGAGAGCGAACTCATATATCTATATATAGGCCTATATTAATTTCTGACTCGCTATTTGTAAAATCGGACAAGCATGACTAAGTATATTTCCCCCCTTTTTTTCCATTCACGAACAAGCTATAGATATTATTGTGGCAAAGCCTTGTGACACGTCGGCTAATCGGTGGAACAATTGGTTAGGCACTGGCTTTCATTTCCTAAGCATGCGTGTTCGATCCCAGGCCAGCTCAATTGCATTGGTGTGTGCGTAAATGTGTCAGTCCCTTGTTTGTAAATTTACAGACATGTAAAAGAACTCCTGCGAGAGAAAATCCGATACACCGGCGACGGTTACAGGTCTATCATCTCCCACTTTACTCTGAATTTTCCGTAATGTAGGCCTACTGCTCAACGTGTGCAACGAAATTACTGATCACATTTTTTGTATAGACCTTAGATATTAAAAAAAATAGTATCATGTAGCCTACGTCTATTTTTTCGAACTTTTAATTTTCTTATGTGAAATAAGTTTTAAAACAAGATGTAGGCTATAAACATTCTAAAAAATGTCAGTAATTGTTTAAAGCAAGCATCAAAAAATGGTATATAAAAAATCAGATCCATATTTTAAAAGGCCTATTTGTTGGAGGAAATAAATTTCATTTTATATTAATAACAGTTAATTTAATTAATAGGCCTATCTCAGAAACAAATTGAGATATTAAACTGAAATTTGAAATTAATTTCAATTTTGGTTTTAGTTAAATGTGTCAGATTTGAAGTTTGTAATACAAAGTTTAGAAAATCACTGTCGACATTTCGGTCCTCTTAATATTCTCAATCATACAAATTTAAAAAAAGAGTGTCATTATCGGTCATTCTAGTTCATGAAGAGACTGCATTAAAATAATGTCCACAAATTTATTTTATGGATCTAATAGTTGAGTGTACTGAATGTTACTAGGGAAGGAGAAAGGGCTATATGCCCGTCAAAAAGCAAAGCCTGGGCTCCTGAGCGAATAGCTTTCCTCCCTCAACCCTAGCTTTCGCCCCCTAAAGCCCCTCGTCCACGCTGGAGCTAGATCCAGAATTATTAACTCAACTAATTTAATTTAGCTCCGTAATGTTGGTACGGCCCCTCTACCTGCACATACACACACACACACACAGTAGCCTATCCCAATTTAGTAAAAGCGGATATTAAGAATTTGCTGCTGATAAATTAATATCCTCGAAAAGCTATTAGGAGTGCACGCGTAAAACATGTGCCTATCTAATTCAAATTTTGTTAAGTGATAGATGACGCTTGAGCAATATTACAAAAACGGGCGGGGTACAGTTTGCTCTCTCCTTGTGTCAGCATGCAGGTCATTCCACATCATTGACAACTGCTTTCACATTTAATTTCTTAGGACTCCGACTGGGGAGGCCGTTGAACCCAAAACTTTTTATTTCACTCTATTTTTTTTTCAAATTTTTTATTTTTATTTTTTGCGGAACCACCACCTTTTGAGCTATTTTCTTTACAATACTGTGTAAAATGGTTGTCATAATTTTACGTTAACGTTATTAATTCGACTGTAATAATAAAATTATTAGCGTGTATGACAGGACCAAAATGAGAGAAGCAAAACCCAAACAAAAGGTACAAAAAATTTAGCAACAGGTTCCAAAAAGTTACAAAATCAGTTTAATAGGAACAAAAAAAAACACTTTCTTCGCTTAAGTTCATTTTATGTATGGGTTCGATGAACTCCTCCCCATTCCGAGTCCGTGAGATAGAAAAAAAATCGTATTCCTAGGATTAATGTACCGATTCATCAACGAGTGGCAACATTTAACATAGCCTACCGTCAAAACTACTAAAAGTTTGCTTTAATTGTTGTTGACTGCCCTTCTGAGGCTGTAAAGTCTTAACGGACACAAAGATTGTACTTGAAAGCAATAGCAAGGAT
The DNA here is from genome assembly GCA_964059195.1 of Ectobius pallidus. NCBI lineage: Eukaryota > Metazoa > Arthropoda > Insecta > Blattodea > Ectobiidae > Ectobius > Ectobius pallidus. The sequence goes on along the minus strand of CAXKWD010000011.1, from coordinate 427,527 downwards.
AAATGTAAGTTAGCATTATTACCCACACTATAAAAATCCTATACCTCTACGAAACACGGACAATTTTAGATTCCACTGTTGTTTTTAAGATATTGCGACATCTTGATATTCACCGTGCGTAACTGTTCATGACATAGTTTTAATTGCACGAATAGCTAACTTGTGACAAACAAAATAGAAAATGTTAATTACGGCATTTGAAGTTCCTCGCGGATTTAGTACGTGTTTGTCACTTTTTAAAATAAAGGATTTGATAGGATTGTTAGTAACAGGATTTGTTTCTTGCCCTGTTTTCAGACTAAGACTTATATCAATATGATAGTAACTAATACTGCCGTCACGAAAGCCCTCAGTAACGGCCGTGGGAATCTGCGTGCTGACCACATGCCCCACAATCCTACCATCTGCCTGTGATAGATAAAGCAGCGATCGCATGGTAGGTCTAGTTCCACATGGGATGTAGTGCCATGGGATTTAGTTTAGTTTTAGTTAAATTAATACTGGCAACTTTGAGCTGCAACGGCTGTGGCCTGTAACTTATAGGCTACTTCTGATATTCAAGTAGGACCTACATTAACAGAATATTAAACCTTAAGAGAAGGGGTGAAGATAAGATATTTTGGAGAGTTCATAAGGAGGCTTTTTTTTTCAGTTTAGTAGATTTAATCTTATTTATATCTCCTTGTTCGACCAGCTTACTGAAATTTCTTACCAGGAAATGCTCTGACCGAAATTGTTGTAGACTTTCAGACTAGTTTGTCAAGCGTTTATGGTAATAATGGTAATATTTTAATTATCGTGATACTTAAAAGAAAATAAATTTACCGTGCGGAACGAATACGTAGATACAATGAAAATTCTGTAAATGGCATGAGAAAAGTTCTGTCGATCGTAATATAGACCTATGTCTAGAAGCCCAGTATTTTTACTTTTAATTTTGTAATATTGAATAAAGCTTCAAGAAACTGCAAACTGAAGTTGAAAATATACCCTATTCCAGTACTATTTTTAGGCACAATGTATTTCTCCACAATGATGACTCTTCGGGGAAAAGAAAAAGATTAAAAAAATACTGAAACTCTTCAGCATAATTTGAACTAACCAGCAAAAGTTTAAAAATGATACCGAAATGTTCAATGTAACTAGTAATAGACCTATGCGGCAAGCAATATTGACATACTAAATCAGTGGTTCTCAAAGTGAGGTCCACGGACCCCGGGGGTTCCTGAAGCTCTTTCTGGGGGTCCGCGGATGAACTTTCTGAATAGGGAAGTCTTATCTTCCTACTGAAGGATTTTTCACTTTGCAATATTTTCATATTAATTATTTTCTCTATTAATTGAGGGAATTTACATGTTCAGGGCAGTATTAGACCTACATTATTTAAATTTTGTTTAGTTTAAATATACAGGTCATGTGATTGAATGTTGTTAATATAGTAGAAATATCAGTACTCAGATTCACTTGATATTAACTCCAAAATTCAACCTACCCATTATTTCCTGATTGCTTTGAAGGGATCTGCAAACATACCGACCTTTGGAAAGGAGGTTCGCAGTGCTCATAAGTAGGGCCCGGATTTCGATGACTTTGCATTTTTTCTGATGATGCTCTATGGAAAATAAATGTGGTTCATCCCATTTTGAGTGAAATGAAACCACTTTCGTGGGTAATTTTTTCTCCACTGTTTAGAAGTATTTCACTGATTAGAGGGTTTTTAACGGGTTATGAGTAATTTTAAACTCATTTTAAGAACAAATCAAGTTTTTTTTTTAATTTTTAGCGAGTTTGGTTACATTATTCTCATAACACTGGTAGAATCAAGTGTCAGCACGTCGAAATGTGTTGCAATGTGGCCTTCCCTATTAAAGTTTTGTTAAAAACATTTGGAGTCGTCCAACTAAACATTTCGTGTCTATTGTAAGACAGTAATGTCCTCTAAAGGAATGTGGGGGTGAAAGTACCTTCTATTTTAGAGACTGTTGTGCCTACTGGTTACAATTCATTTACAGGCTGTTGTCAGCTTGGTTGAGATAGGCTACTGAAGTTATATTTTTATTTCGACAGGCCGAAAGCTAAAAGATTACATTTACTGCTTTAAGTAGGCCTATGCCCCTGTATGTTCAGTCGATGTTGAAAGAAGCTTCTTAATATAGAAGTCGCTATTAGTTGACAATCGACAGTCCTTCAAATTTGAAAACTTGCAAAAGGTTTGTAACTTATTGTAATGCAGTATTGAGTGATAAAGTGTAAGTCTAAGTGTATTATGTGCAGGCAGATCGACAAATCAAAATATTTTTGAGACATTCTTGTTTCTTTTCGGGTCATTTCTTATTAATTTTAAAGTCTTAACGTCATTTTAATATTTTTGGAGATTTCTCATTTCGTCTAGGATTGGATTTAGCTTTTGTTTGCGAAATTTTAATCCTTATTAAAGCGCGTTTGATTAGAGATTTTGATATTTCCACTTTTGGAAGCAGGATGTACTGCTCCGATTATTTCTCATTACCGTACCAATTTGAGTTCGTGCTGATTTTGTATTGTTGCTTCAGGGAGCTACAAATCTCTGAGAGGATGCACTTTCTTTCTCAATCAGTTTCCATCGATCCATCCATCTTCTCATTGTCAATACGAGGAGTGGAGGATGTGACATCCGGCAGAAAGACTATTTCCGATTCCTCTACTCTACTGTGTAAACAAATTGGTCTTTCCGCTGTCTCTTCAACTCGTCGTTCTCATTCCGTCGACCAAAAACCAAATATAAAGTTGCCACAAATCATCTCTTAAGACAGAAATTGCCACAGTCTGCCCATAAAATATAGCATTATACTGCCTCAACTAGAGACTCATGAAAGTTTTTTCTAATTGTTTCGGTCCCATTAGCTCTTACAAAGGACCAGTAGTGACATCGGCTACGTTAACTCAAGAAAGTCGGAAGTCAAGTGCAATAACAGGATGCTCAATTAAGAAATGATGTGTCATATGTAAATTCCATTAAGATTACAATTTCGTAAGCAAACCCGTAAACTGTGATGTCATGTTTGAATTCTCAACGGAATCTTCCTGTAATTGGCAAACAAAATTCCTTCCACTTTCTCCAGACAATTTTCAAGGAACCTCGTGTAGTCCAGAAACCCACTGATTTCACCTAGATTATAGTCTCTTGGTCTACATTTTGTATAGGCTATTGGTATACAGTTTATAATCCGTAGATTTCACTTTTATGTCAGTTTAAACCAAATGTGATGATCTGTCTATTTATTGGTTTGTATTAGTCATGAACTTTCGTCTACTCTATAGTCAAAATAGATAATGCAGATGATGAAGTCACTGGTACTGGTAATACAGTAAAACTCCTTTATAACTATATTTGTGGGCTCTAGGAGATTGTATTGTTCTATGAGGGTTACTTTCATATTAAGGAGTTGTGATGTAGGCCTACCACATATTAGGAAGACTGCATGTGATCTACAAGATAATTCAAGGAGCAGACACCATTTAAAAACGCTAGTTTTGTTTTCAGACTTACTTAATTCCATTGAGCAGAGGCCTAACTATTTTACACTAGCATAGTCTACTGAAATATTGGAGATATTTGTTTAACATAGCGGGTTATGTCAAGCTTTTAGCCTTTCAACCTCATAAAGAGTGTAAAGAGGAAAGAAAGCGCAAGCTAGTAAAATACCTACTAAAAAACTAAAACCATTTGCTCGGTATTGTTTTTAATTGCACGTCTAGTTGACTCTATTCTCCGCCCTCTACTGATCACTTCTCTTGTGCAAAAAGAGTCTTTCGAAAATAGCTTCATCGTTGTAGTGAGTGAAATTCAACGTTTTCAGGACAGGAAATTTGTCAGGACTGAAGGCAAAACATTGCTGAAGGCGAGTTTATCGTTATATCAATCTTCTTTATACAGAAGTTAGACTGTCATAATACATTATTAAACATAATATATTATTATTATTATTATTATTATTATTATTATTATTATTATTAACGACATCTAATAAATAGGCCTATTATTGAAACCAACACGTAACAAAACTAGGCCTGTGCTAATCCTGCATCCTCTTTTCAAAATCTGGATTTCCTGAAGTCAACCAAAGAGGCTACTCTTTAGACGAAAATTTTCGTAATTCGTTATTTTTGCATGTTCGTTCCACTCTGACTATTTGTCTTGTCCACCACACTTTTGTCTTGTATCAGAACTCCTTGCTTTGTCCAATAATGTCCTTCCAGTGATTTTTCTTAATCACAAGCATCGTCTTAATTCTAAATGTAACTTTTACACGCTCTCCTTATATATATATATTTAGAACAGCTATGTGATTAAGTTCTTTCTAAACGGAAAACAAGTATTTAGTCATTTTAAAGTGCAAAAAAGATATTTCGACTGTGGCTGTGGAAATTGCATTGAGACACGTAAAAATTTAATTAACAGAGGAACGATTTCAAACTATCGTGATTGAATTGGTACAAGAGAAGATCGTACTATGTATATTAACAGTAGCCTGATTTTTGCTTTATAGGGATTCCACAAAGAAACATGGCTTTTAGTAATAGCAATAAATAATTTTGGGTGGGCTTGAGTCCCACGGGCCCATATACGTTGGCGCCACTGCATAAGTGAAATGTGTCGCAGAGGAAGGTATGGCAGTTGAAGAGTTTGTGGAACAAATCTCATATACTGTAGGCCTATAGCCAAATGTAGGATGGGGTTGGCCGCGTTCAAATGAAAGATATTGTGGCTGAAGAATTGTTTGGTACAGGCCCAGATGCAGCATAATGGCAGGATGTGATAGGATGGACACTCGTTTAACCGGTTGTCTGCCTGTTGGACTGCCGAGTGAGGAAAAATCCTTGACCCTCTCCACCTCATAATTCTCAGAGAGCCCGACAGGCGGTGCTAGTGTGAAGTTGCTCCTCCCCCTTGCACGGAATTCTAAGGTCTCATTGGTTCCCACACCTCTAACAATCCTTACACTTCGTGTGCCTAAGTGCCAGTATGAATACCATCACATGGGAAGAATTCTATTTCGTCTTTTAGGAATAATTTTAGATTTCTGTTTAATTCGTTTCCGGTAACATTGGATCTCACCAGGCTATTGTCGGAAAATTCGTGTCAAGAATCTACTTTACTGGTGTTCGGAATTTCAATATAATTTTAAAGGAAATATGTAACTTACTTTATGTATTCTTTTTAATTTGTTGCATTTTGAATCGTGTTAGCAATGCCAAACTTTCCTAGCTTTAACTTTGTTTTATTTATTTATATGTATGTGTGTATATTTATTTATTTATTTATTTATTTATTACCTTCTATTTATTATTTTATTAAATAAATTTTATATAAGTGTTAGATATATAAGAACACTTGCAGTGATCTTTCTGGTAGTGAGGTAGGACTTCTAAATTCGTATAGTCCAGTTACTCATTGCATACCCAGGCGGCTTCCTTTCGTTAGGAGGAAAAGTTTGCCGACAGCTCAACCCATGTTCTTTGTTTTACCGCTCCAATCAGCTAGTTACCCCAGCCAATCAAAATCTAAGAATGTCCTGTGGCGATTTTGACTGCTACTAGTCTACTCCGCGTGGAGTGAAATGCATGGTTGCAAGATCAAGTTACAGTAAACAATAACACGTGTGAATCGAATAAAGCGAAGGAAGAACTGAGGTCAGTGATAACAATGAGAAAATATTGCAACGTTGCTTTTGTTTTGGAAAGCGGAAGCCCAAGACCGATTTAGTCAGATCAGTTAACATAAAGAAACACCGAAACCTTTGAAGCCGACTGGCCATCCAATGAGTAACTGCACTTATAATAATCTTAGATTGTAATTTCTCCTGCGCTAAAATAGTAACACACACACTCTCTCTCATTCACCATTTTTTTTTCTCTTCTTCCCACGTTATGACTAATCTTTTCTTTCATCGAGGTTTCAATTATATCAGTGTTCTATTAATAGTAGGAAGTCTTTATTCCTGCTTTATGAAATGTATTTTGGAATTAGAAACATGATCTGGTTTTTGGGTAAACTCCAAGAAGTGTGCGCGCGGTGTTCAAAGGCAAACCGAATGACTAATGGCCGGAAATGCAAGACGTATAACTTATGATTTAGAAGACCTCGGTCGTTGAAGTGAAACACAAGACTTCTAGCCTAAACAACTGAAAAATTAGACAGACTGGCTCTGAAGCAAAGACTTCTAATCCCAGGGTTGTCAGTTCATCAAAATACAAGAAAATTTGTGAGAAAGAAGTTCCTAATTCTGCCTGCTATTTTGTTACACAGTTTTTAAACGATGGTTCTTTTAGGCCTATGCTACATGTGCATGTAACCGTCGCTTTTGTACCGGAAGTGTGAAAATATACAGGCACAGGACTGTCGCAATCAAGTAAATATAAATTAAATCAACCTGGGTCGGAATCTAATCCGCGAACTTGGGAACTGTCTGGGTGTAATGTATGTTTGAAGTACCGTTAGTGGATAAATTCGTACCCAACAATTTGAGACCGTGGTCTTAAATGTAAAATTATTTGAAATTTTGTTGAAACGTGATCCTGAAAAATTCGTAGCTTCCGAACAAGTAAGGATTTTGTATTTCCATTGTACTTTGAGGATTCCCAAATAAACTAAGAGGATAATGGTATAATTATATAGGCCTACACAAAAATTATTGCCAGAATCCGTGGTGTTTTAATAGCCCTAAAATTATATCAGGAAAAGAGAACGATTCTTGTTTAATTTTCATGATTAAATATTAACGGAAAACATAAATTTATGTTGAATAATGTCGGGTGTTGCAGATTTCACCTCTTTCCCTGGCTGCTCAGTCAATACCTATCAATAACTCACTGATAGCAGGAGACGAACGAACTACTGCCGGAATCTGTTGTCCTCTGTGACGTTTTAGCAGGCTGGAATGAGTGGAATCAAGCTGAAAGACATCCATTCAGTATTGTGAACATTTTATGGCTATCTTGAGAGAGTCTGGCGTCTTTAAGCTCTCTAATGAGGAAAGACTGGACTAATACGACTCTTGTATTGCTTTAATCATTGACACGAGGAAGACAGGCAGTTAACACATCTTACATATTTGTGACGATATGGGCAAATAAATAGATTCCGAGCCTTGGGTTTAATTGTGTGCTAAGAAGTTTGTCCCGGAATTTCTGGCAATTTTCCTTGAAACATCATCTGTTTATGGCCTACATTGCATTATCATATTTGTATGTCACAGGAGTTTTATAAAGTTTATGTGACAAAATCTTCTACAGTTATAATGGCATGTCGGCCATGGTGGTGTAGAGGTAGCGTGACCGCCTCTGGATCCGAGGGTCGCGGGTTCAAACTCGACCGAGGTCGATGGACTTCTCAGGACGTAAACATCTTGGGCATGGAGCCCTCTGGGAGAGATTTAAGCTGGGGGGCCCAAAGTTGTACATTTACGGCACGCTAAAGAACTCCAAGTCTAAATTAGAGCCTCTGGACTAAATTCCTCGGCCCTTTCACGTTCGAGTAGGCCTAATACCGTAGTTCCCTGCAAGGATTGTGAGGCAATGGGCTTACTAACTGTCCCAATGCTCTCCCCAACCGGGAGGGTTATGAGGATGTACGAATTCGAAATTAACATGGCATCTTTGATCACAGCTTGCTGTGACATAGTTCTGTGATAAAAGATATGGCTACCATCATAATTTTTTACATGTGTGACTGGGAATAAAGAAAATGGTGGCGGATAATAAATAAGCATACACTCAATCTTGATTGTTCTCCAACTCTCTCAATCTTGATTGTGTCACGCACAATGTTGTACAGTTCAAAACTCAAAGATTATAAAACAGGAATTAAAGAGTGGAATTAAACAAACAAACAAACAAACATAAAAGCTGAAACTATTTTGCAATATGTGGAATATAGGCATAGAAAATATATAAATCCTACAATTAATTTGTTTTGAGAGTTAAAGTAACACAATTTTTCGCAGTGATCCGAAAACATATTTTTAGTCGGAATAGTTTATTATTGTAAGTTATTGTTAATTGATTTGTTTACAACCACGAGATAACTGTCACTTCTTGTAGGCCTATACAGGAGAATGAAGAATTAGAATGATAAAGATAAGCTGGTAGGTTACTAGGGCCTAGATGTTTATGAAATGTCATATTTTCTTTCTTTTATTTAAGTTATAGTATTGATTTAAACAAGAATAGAACTTTTCTGTTTATGTTTAGATTTATTTTATCCATCGTATATCTGCATATAGGTCATTTTTGTAGGTTTGATCCTATTGTTAATGTTTTCGCTACATTTCGGTTACATTTATGGATATGATCTTGTATTTAGAAGAGCTGAATGGTTGATATTTGTTTTATTTTTGCCTGCAGCCAATTCTGAAAATTATTAATTCCTAGGAGATACCGGTAGCCTACTGATCTATCTGTCAATGAAATGCGGCCTAGTTAGTTAGCAGCTAAAACTTCGCAGTCTGATTTTTAGAAAGACATCTGTGAGATGATGTTATCTGCTAATATTCCTCTCAATAAAGTAAAGAATGCTAATTTAAAAAATCTACCTGAAACAAACAAATTAAAATTACTTAGGGAGCAATAAAGATTTGGGTGTCCATTGATGAAACGTCGGATGCTTGTAAGAGATAGGTTGTGAATGTTTTATTAGCACGCTCTTTGATGACCGTATACTGGATTCACAAGTTCTTGTTGCAGTAAATCATTCAACAATGCGATACTACAGTATTTCAGAATGCCATGAAACTGTTAAAATAGCATGGTATGATATTCAAGTTTTTTATATTTTGTGTGATTTATTAAGTATGTCTTTGTTTGATAATAAGTCTTTTCGGGTCATATTTGGCTATTTTTAAGGTCTTATTGTCTTGCATATTTCTAGTCTTTTTAGGCAATAAACACCCCGGCCCTACTAATGTTTAATATCTAGCCTGTAAAGTTATCTGTTTTCTATCTACATTCGTATTAATTTTTCCCTCAATTTTGTATGCTAACTTACTCAGACCTATTTATTATCTTAGGTGTTAAAATAATTTTTCCATGTGTTTAATTTTCTGTTGTCTTCTGTCTCTTTTAATTAACATTTGCCTTGCCTTATGTAAGTCTCTGAAACTTTCAATGTGTTTTTCCAATGTATGTATCTGTTTCTGGAGCATGAGCGATTGCTCGTTTGGGTAAACGTTTTTGTGTAAGTTTGTGAATTGTGTGTATTTAAATTGAATTAAATTAAATTATATGAACACAAAACACGAACATAATAAACTAATAAGTAGCCTACAAAAATATATAAATGAAAGGAGGAATGAAAAGAAAGAAATACGGAAATGGAAAGAGGTTGGATGAACTTTTGGGAATTTAATGTGCTCTCTTATTCCACCACTGTGGTTCTCCCCTTCATGCTTCGGGTCCAGGATCGATTCCCGGTCGAGACGAGTCACTTAGGTGGGAGAATATCCGGGGTTCTCATCTGTGGGACGAAATCCAGGACTCCTGGAGGCCTTTGTGGACCCCGGATATCATCATGCTGTCATTATCACCTTCATCCATCCTCGCCTTTTTCAGAATGAGTATGTGTGTGTGCGACTGGTGTGTATCATTCTACGTGTTCGTATTTCTTGGAGGTGGACCCGGCATTGGGCTGACCACCCATCAGGAGAGGCACTTCCAAATGCAATCCCTTTCCCGACATGTCGCAGTCCTCTAAGGCATATAACTCTACAACGGGCGAAGTTAAACTAAGAGAAATAAGAATGTGCTCTTTTAAAGTGTAAAAGAAATACGCCTATGTGAACGTCGTCTTCTGGTGGTACAAAGCTAAGCACATAAGAAAGCACCTAAGTATTTGATTGACTTCCATCTGATGATTGTAATAATGTAAAAGTTGTGTTCGCACACATGTTTAAGGTTTGGGAAGCAGTTTGTAGAGTACGGCCGGGGCTGGAGCTTGGAGATTACCAGGAAGTCTGCCGTCAAATCCCAGCACACGCAATATTCACATGCGTGACGAGAAAGCAGCTATACTCCACTCACTACTGCTACCTTCTCTACCCTGTTATTATATCGAAATTATTTCTGCGATGTACATACTGACCTGCGGGGAGCTCGTGAGACCGGCAGTAGTGATGATAACCATGATACTTATTACAATAATAATAATAACAACAACAATAACAGTAATAATAACTTACCCCATTGCTTTCTGACGAACGAATCATTAGTCTACTGCCTGAAGATGCTCCTACATCGTCAAATATTTTTATGAATAGAATACTTCACAGTAAGAACCGTAGATTGTTTATAGTCTTGAGGAGATAAGTCTCATTTATCGCGAATCGAACTCAGTACGTCGTTCTCAGTACAGTATTAAATTTATTATTATTCATATTATTTTTATTTAATTTAACGTCATGAGCATCGTTGGTGATGACATAAAACAAACACAAAAATAAAAGTAAAAAAGTAGTAATTATTATTCCTATACAATGTACAATTTTCCCACATTACTATTTCTTTTTTTTTTTTCATTAAGACGCCACCCGAATGAGCACATGCTAGTGGTCGTGAAGTTCAGAACTGGATAAATAAATAATATAAAAATACAAATTATTTTAATTAAAACTACAATCGATTAAAATTTTATTTTGAATATGGCATTCGGCTTCCCTCACTTAAATACAAGACATGTAAATACAAAACATGTAAATACAATTAAAAGATAAACGAATATTTACAACTATTATTAGTGCATTTACAACTTTAACAGATCAACTACTGCAGACTATTTTACGGAACATACAACTATAAGTAAAATATTCTTGTGCCGTGGTTCATGGGTAGGGTAAGGTGGTACATTTTCGAACATGGTACAATTCTGAACGGACTAAGATTTTTATCCATTTTTGGGTTTCAAATGTTAGCCAACCTCTTTTTAAAAATATAGCGTCCATACTGATTGTTTTGTTGATCTGTATCCGCGAGAATGTTTTAAGTTGACTCATTCGGCCATAAAATATTATTTTCCAATCGAAGGTAAGAACTCCATGCTGGAAAAATGGCACGTTATAAAATTGCTTATAATCCCACGTTGTGTTACTGGAATACATTGTTGAGGACCAATTTTTAACTCATACCAACAAATAGCGTAGTCTTTAATACGTAAGTCATTGGCACAACAATGGTCATTCGTGAGCGGAATTTGCAACTATGTATAATTTACAAAAACTAGCTCGAGGTACAAATACGAACGGATTTTAGGTACAATTTCGAACAGTACTTTAACCCGCGATCGCTTGCATGGAAAAGCTGTTTTGCCATCACAGCATTCTGCATGTTTATTATTATTAACTGTGCCAGTCAAATATTTAAAGGATAGCATTCACATAGCTTTCAACAGTGGTATTATTTCAACGAAGATTTATGAACTGCACTTCCTCTGGATTGCTATTACATCTCAGCAATTATGCAATACAGAATAGCAAACAGAAATCGTTCTGGAGTTGTTAAGTACTTTTTATTATTGCTCTTGATGTTATGACAGACCCGCCTGCATGGTCTAGTGGTTGCTGACTACGGACCCGCAAGTCTGGGTTCGATCCCCGTTACCTCCTCGAATTTTTCTGAGGTAGGGCGATTTGGAACGGGGTGCATTCAGCCTCCTGACACCAACCGAAGAGCTAATTCATAAAGAAGTAGCGGCTCCGGTTCAGTAAGCCATCAATAACTGACGTAGGAGTCAGCATGCAGACCACATGCCCCAAACCTGTCATCTGCCTATTCAAAACGTGACAGTTCATTATTACGCTCATATTATTGATAAATAATATTAATAAGATATAATATTTGGAAGAAAGCAATTCGTTCGTTGAAAATGCCACTGTTCGAAATAGTACCCACTGGTGTTTAGAATTGTACCTACTGTGGTACATTTTCGAACGATATTCTGGAAATGAAAGATTGATTGCCATCACCAATTTTACAGCTGTTTGACTTCCATATTTTTTTGAAGGGTCAACTACATTGCCAACTTTGTGATTACAATACAGTTGAACTTGTCTTAAGTTTACTGTGTTCATAAAATAAGAATATTTAAGTGTTCGAAAATGTACCACCTTACCCTATAGATAGTTTGTAATTGTGGTGAAATAAGCTTAATAGGATGGGAACTTGAAAAAGAAGAAACGTGTGAAATAAATATTTGTATAGTAGATTTAATTCATTTGTTAACCAGATAAATTACCCAGGATTATTTTTAAAAATAGGCCTACAGACGAATACAATAAATAGCCTACAATAGTTGACTGCAAAAATCGTGTTACATCTATTACAGGCAGTTTAAGAACATCAATAACACTATAAAGAGGATGCTTTGAGAGCCAGTTTATAAAGCACTTTTAGATATATTTGGAGGAATATAATGGGACTTACAGGGTGATCTGCTGTACATGGTAACAACTGCAGTATGTAAGCATTATTACGTTTTATTAACCTTATACGCTTATAAGATGGTTATTCACAGTCTTCTGAAACTACAGGAATCAGGATTTTTCGTGATGTGATTAAGATGAATAAAGATATACATGTTACTCTTAAGATGCTTTATTTAATAGGCCTAAATAAAGGCTAGCAATGTGCATTGTAACCAGAGTCTCTTATTTGCAAGTATTACTTTTTTTTTTTTTTGGAAACCGATAACTTCACTATTGCCTGTGCCATTACCCATTACATAATGTTCTTGGAAAAAATCGTTAACATTTTAAAATAATTTAGGGAATAAATTTTTTAATGACGCGATAGGTAAATAACTCTACAGCATCTAATGGATAGGCCTACAGTCTTCACTGTGGAGTTTAGGAAATGTTAAGCCTATGCAAGCGTTTTTCCGATGCTCCCTATTAAGGTTTTTATTTGATTCTCTATTTAGTATTTTATACAACTTAGAAACTTCCTAACTTCGGCAGAAACAAAAATTTTATTTATACAAATAATCTACAGTAAATCGTTATTGCCGGACTCAACTATTCGTAGGATTGTTTGCGATCAAAGTAGACTATGAGTAAAATAAAGAAATTCAAGTGCTTCCACTTCACAAGCTCTTAATATCCTGGAGTTTGAGGCTGCCGGATTTTTAGACTGTTACGGCACATTTGGTTGTCAGTCTTCTTCATTCTCATGTAAAGCTCAAGAATTATCCCATTTGGAAGATTCCAATTATCTAATTGGAGATCTAAACAGTGACTTCCCAGTCTATACTAAGGTCTACCCCTCGTTTCTGCTATTGTAATACATGAAATACAAGCCAGCTTGTGTTTGTGATCGAAAGGTCTCTAAGCAAATTGTTTCTTGCACTTGACGGATGTTTGGAACAGAGTATAGCATTTATTCCATTGCATGAATTTGTATAATTATAAGACACAATTTGGAAAACAGATAGGTCACGAGAGAAAAAAAGGGCAGTAATAGCCGGAGTAGACAATTGGTGGAACCGAACACTCTGCAGCCTGTTATTATGCCGACATGCTTACTAAGTGCAACATCGCAACACAGAGCATGTGAGTGCCATGCCTGGAAATGCTCCAACGCCTATTAACTTAAAAACAAAGAAAGGAAGAAAAAAATTTCAGTAATACTCTTAAATCGTTTTAATGATTTCTGTGAAATTTAAAACCGCAACAAATTATTTAATTAACTGTTTTAAAATGCATTACACGGACTCTGCACAATTTTCCATATACATTATCCTATACCAAACACTGCAACTCGTGAAAAGTTTGTAAGGGTCCTTTAATACACCAACAAAGTTCCTTTTGCAACTTAGCATTGAATCTTTAAATTTGTATTTTCCTTTTATTTACTAAACGCTTTATTGAAAGTATGCGTAAAGAAACAAATCAGATTGTTTATTTCTTATTTATTTTTTCTTCATTAATTTCGACGATAGCAGATTTCTTTATACCTGCTGTACCTAAAGCATAATATATATATTTGTGTTGACCTACTGAAACTATATCTGGAACATAAGTCACATAATCTGACTAATGACGTATAAGTTAGTGTAGGCTATTTTATTTTCCTATTTTATCCACATCACCCCTCTTTTGTAAGAAACACCAATTTTACAGTAACTACGAAAGATGGGACAAGTATGATTTATTCATGTATACACTATCAATATATTTTTTTAAATAAATAAATGAAGCAAAATATGAAAGTAAGAAAAAAGGCAAACACTATTGATTCATGTTAGATACTAAACCAAAATGACAGTGTTCATTCTTTCAGTAAAGAAACGTATTTTATTAAACCCAATGAAGGGATTGTTAATATAGTCAGAACTATTGATTGGGAAGTAAGAGTAGTTAAATAAAAGAGATAAGAAACAGAGGAATATTAATCCCTTGTTTCATTTTACAGAGATTATTAGCTTAAAGTTTCTAGAGGGGTGTTACGCATTAATAAATCGCTAAGACTGCTTAAAAATTAGTTTTTCTAGGATATAGTTCTTTCCTTCATTTCCAGTTAATGCTTTCGTGGTGGAAACTGGAATTTCTTTCGCCCAGTGCCGATACGTTACCCATTTGTGTCTTGGCCTTTCTTTGCAGCACAGTGAGGGTCATTTATCTCAAAGCCTCAAAATTTGATAATATATTATTGCAGATATGCAATATAGGCCTGATCATATTTGCTGGTTGAATTTTACTATTTCAATCTTACCTGTGTAGTTATTTCCTTTTTATTTCTTAATGTTGACTGAACGATTTAATTCCCATCAGTTATATTACGATGTGACTACTTGCGCCTGCGCATAAGTAAGTTGATGCATCGATCGCCATCGAGATTAAAATAGTAAGACTACTACTTTCTAAGGTTGTTACCCCTTGAATCTTCAGAATACCTGCTGTTAGTGATGAATGATTTCCACTTTTATTAGTCACTAAATTGCTATCATAGAAAAAATGGTATTATATACGTGTATGTATCGACTTCGTCTGTTTTCTAACTTTCCCTTGGTTCTGTTTGAAACACACTTTTGATCTTTACATGGTAAAACGGATTTTAAAACTGAATACACGTTAATTGAATCGAAAACTCTGCTTTTAACATTAGAGTAATCAGAAGTATACAGAACAAGTATAGGCTATGCTTATGTTATGTAAACATTATCAATTCGTGTAGGGCAGCCAAGATATTGTTACCCAGGGAAGGAATTCCAAGCACTGAATTTATGATTTGTTGTTTGTGTTTTGCTGTCGAATGCGGGACAATGACGACGAATGAAAAACTTTCACGACTGCAGTGAGAACAATTTCATTCTCACGAATAGAAGACTTAACTTAACTGGCCATGTTTTTATTATTATTTCAGGTTAATTAAAGGTCCCAACAACCCATGTAATTACAAATTAGTAAGTTACAAAATGTACATTGCATATAGAGACCTCTGATAGGAATCTAGGACAGGGACCAATAAGTATTAAAGTATTAAATAAATAAATTGAAAAAAATGAAGGAACAGCGTAACAAATTCATGACAATGTAAGCGTGTGCAGTCACATTTTTATAACGGAAACTTAAGCATATAATCGGCACTACAGTACCGGCCCTAAATAATACAAATATATCTCACTCTTAAGTAGATACGAGTAATGTGCTAGAGTGAGACAAACTAGTTTGCTTTAGGGCCGTTTACGTATCTGTACCTGTCCCACTGTCTAAAACATTTCCGCGCCTACTATACTGTATGATAATGCAACATATATAGGTTATATTAAAAAACGTAAATGCACAGTGAACAATAAAGTGCACAATAATAAATTATTTTAAACATCGAAAATACAAAAAATCAATAATAATAATAATAATAATAATAATAACACTTTCAAGCGTTTTAAAAACAGAAGTATTTTCTTTCCATCTATTTGTTCCACCGTCCTATAGTACGCTCATTAGCCTACTTGTGACGTAGCGGTATCATAATGATATCCATTACGATGCAGATTTTCATTATAACAATCAATTATTATCGAACACGGAACTATCTACAAACTTTGAGAGTAGCAAATGAAATTGCGTAACAAACAAACTGTATTTAAAATAAAATAAATTCTGATCGTATTAATTTTAATATTATACTAAATGGAATTAATTTATTATTGTAAAAATCCGTTGGTTTCAAGAAAACGATCAAGAAGCAGCTTCGACTTGACTGGACGCCATCAGCTGCCATCTGTCGCAGAAGACAAGAACTACGAGAACAGTTCATTGCTAAGGGTAGCCGTCTCCATTTGTTTGAGTGCATCCTCTAGTATATATAGGCCTATAGGTGCTTGTGAATTCGATCAAAATAAAAAAACTCGATCGACTAGTGCTTAAATTCTAGTCTTTTGATTTCACAACTTGGGCGAAACTTGAACTTAAATAAAATGTCTTAAATGACGTATCTTAATTAAAATTCAAACATGAACCGTATTCGTGTAAGCCTACATTTGTTAGTGGGAAGGGAGGAAAGTGATTTGTAAGAATGTGGTAATCCACGTCATAACTCAGCCCGCTGCTTCAAACACGACGACTATATCATAATGTAAATTAATTGCTACTATGCATTTTGTATGAATTGGCCCCCAGCCAGCAAATTAAATGTACTCAAAATGTCATGTTTGAACCCAATGAATCTTGGCAGCCTCGAACTGTGCTACAATAGGCTTTACGTATCGGTGGCCTTCTCGCTTTCTCATAATTTATCCACATTTACGGTTTTCGCCGTATATGAGTGGATCGATGCATTTCTTTATTTTCTTTTGTCTGCCACGGTAAATAATTCCAGGAACAAATTGTTATTTATATTATATTCTCCGTATAACTGCTAATGCAGTGTTAATGTGGCATATTGTTCTGCGGATTATAAATGGACAATAGACTGAGGCAAACACCCGTAAAGAGTGTTCCAAGAAAACCCATTATAGACTTCGCAGTTTCATTGCTCGTAAAATGACAATAGAATAAAACTTGTTATACAATTATAAAACTTAACAATTTCATTTCTTACGGGGTCCTGTACTCCATTAAATGTAAAAGATGTGATTTTTTTATCTGCTTAATTAAATGGATTTTCCTCTTTATTTTAGTTAACAGAATATCAAAATATCTCCAATATTTTCTTAGTTTCTATTTAAAAAAGCGAATGTTTCAATTCAACTGGCTCTTTAAATTTTTTGCTCCTCGATAAGTTAAACGCTTATTTCCCACAACTTACATTTTCACTTTCTCTGCCTGGATCGTAGGTACTAGGTAGACTATATATAGTGTTCCAAGTCAAATTTTAAACATAAATACACGTTTTGAGGTCGCCTGAATAAAAAGAATCCAAAAATATGTCTATGTGTGTATCTGTGTGTGAGCTGCAGAACGAAAAATCGTATAAAAACAAATTTTTGTATTTTGGGTTACATATCTCCTGCGGATCTGACAACTACTTTCTCTTACTTTCCACTACCACTTCGTATGAATAAATTTTCGAACTACCGTATTTTTCTTCAAAAGCGAGGTACAGTATACTGGATTTCAACAAGGGAACTAAGTACCCACCTTACACAGTCGTTTATAATCGTATAAGAAATGTTTAAAATAGGCCTAAATATAATCTAATAATATAATATAGGCTACTCACATTAATGAACACACGGTAAATTCAATTTTTTTTCATATTTTACACGAACTATTTCGCGATTGATCTTCTCACATTTCATATTTGAAATTTCCATAAATTAACATTTACTTCATTCCACTTCTTGAGTTTAATTGATGATTGTTGAGGTATATTAACATTAATTTCAGCCTATAGTTGACCATATTCGTTAGCATTTATCATTCGTTTCATTGTTATGGATTGTTCAATGAATGACTAGCCTGTGGGCTTTGGATCGAGTTATCGAAACGAAACATTTCGTTCAACTTTAAAATACAACATTTTATTAAATGTTTTAGGCAAAATATTTATTAAAGTTCTACGGTATGAAAATTAGTTAAACCGAAATGGAGAAATCTTTCGATTATTACCAGTCGGTATTGACCCAGTATTCGCTTTGAAAAGTGTTAAATGGCAAAAGAAATAATGCGCTATATGTTATTGCCCTTTTATAAATAGGCCTAACTACCACTATTGGTTTCCTTCTATGGAACTTCTAGATTGAAAATTTTGTATAGTATAGGCGTATAACTACATCTCATCCACGCGTAACAATACAATAACCTTTGTGGAGAATAAATTAAAAGCTCATTTATGTGGAGCAAGCTTATTGATATTATTTCCATCTAGATTACCATAATGACTTAACAACCAGCCAGCAGGCTTAATACTAGTTGATAAGATGAATTGGACATAAACCAGAATGCTGTGTACTCGGGACCAGTTAACTGTTAACCGATCATGAGATTACATTTGAACTACTTCCGCTTGAATTCACAACTGGCTATTTTTAGGGGCAGAAAGTTTAAGTTGGTAGTATCTATGTTTTGTTTGCATATGAAAGACTTTATCTTTAGCTGGATGTTAGGGTAGTCGCGGAGGTCGTTGAACAAAGACAATGGTAGAAAAGTTATTATGAAGAGTTTAGGAACGGCAGTGATAGATGGCGGTGTACAAATGGAAAGTGTTCGGCATAAATAATATCAAGTGCAAACAGTGAAATACGTGAATGATCTTAATCACGATGTTACTGGTAAGGATGTCCTAACAAATTTGCTCATCTTGTAAAACCAAAGCAACAAAATAATTACAAATCTGAAATCTTGGTAATTGGCACATAGTCTTAGTCCTGGTCAGGTGTGTGTCTCAAATCCGTTCCTCCTAGTCGAGAAGGTTTAATAATAATAATAATGATGATGATAATTTAATATATGTTTCAAAGAGCAGACATAGCAATAATAGGCTTACACTAACTACAGTTTCATACGTAGATAGTAGATACGTCATTTATCCTACTGATTCATGGAGCAGGAAAATTTCAGATTTGATATTCTCCTGACAGACAAAACAAGGCCTGGTTAAAAGGTTAGAGAAATGCTAATCTAGCATGAGGTCAGCCATCTTCTGTTAGCTCACATCTGCCTGTGATTTGTTTGATGTCCATTACTCATAACTTTTTCTAATTAAGGTTTATGTCCTCTTCATTTTTATTTAATCCCAAGGGAGACATAAAACTACATAACTGAAGCTCAGTCAATTTCTTAACCCCATCACTAGGCACGGTTGCACAATGATATTAGTTCAACTCCATAATAGTGCCGTAAAATATTCAAAATTATGAGGCAGAGTAGGCTTCTTGATTGCCAGACTTTCCTAATCAACCACTTAGTACTTAAACAACCAGTCATGGATGTTATAATCCCTCTAGATATTTATTGAAGTTGATTCTTTTTCATCCAAGTAGAACAGAATTAGGCAGTAGCAGAAATTTTATCCTTCGTTTTTCCGCAAGACCTACCTTCCAATTTTCAAGTGTTACGAATCATAGGCAGTCCTATAATTACGAAAATAATTCAGTATAAAGTCATAGTCCCAGGTACGGGGAACCAACTCACATAGGTTATGTGTTGTTTTCTCGTTAAGCAGACATGGTGCTGGTTCGCAACGTTTCTACCAGAGGTATCTTATTGGTAATTACGGAGCGAAAGAGTATGACCAACTATGCTTCTTGTCATTGTACGTTCCTTAGGTTCGTGACAGGAGGGTTTTAGATTAGTGACAGTGGAAGGTTAGGTTAGAACAGTGATATTAGAAGCATATTGAGTCGCGCGCACGTTTCCTTATGTTGGTCATCTGTCGAGGTATTTCCAACTTCAGTATCGTCATGGCAGTTCCTCATATAAAAGGGAGTTTATCATTTAAGGTAAGTGGTTGTATAGTAAAACAGCAATCGCGAATGAAACATCTCTCCCAAGAATTAAGTTAGTGTGTTTTTAACTGTTTTATTGATAAATTTTCCTTCTAAAATCTTGCCCTCTTAAGTGTAATTATACCTACTTATAAAACATATATCGTTGAATTTTTAATTAAAAATTTAAAAAAATGCGCTTAAATGTTGTATTACGTCATGTTATATCAAGAGGACATTTTAAAAAAAAAACATGTGACGAAATATGTTCAAAAAGATTTTTATTTTGAAAGAAAGATTGCTTTCATTGCGAAGATTATTAGCTATTTAGCTCATGAATCAGTGAACAATTTAAAATAAAAGTCGTGGAATTTCTACCAATCACATGTGTCTGCCGTCATAATTTTGTAATTTTATTTTCATTACATTAATTTGCACTTGCACTTATTTCATATCTGTAGCTTGTTTGGTCATTGAACACAGCGAGTATACTATAAACTGCATATGAACAAAAGGCGATGTGAAAATAATGTACAGCTTTATGTGTGGTGAAGCATTATAGATCTCATATGATAATAAATACACGGTTAATAACACTAGATATTATTGGTGGGACCAGAGATTTTAATCTAAAAAAATAAAACAGCGGTTCTGAACGAAAAGTTTTGGTAATCACCGCATCGCGATATGTCAATTATCTTGCCATCGGCTGTCTCGCTGACTATGACACAAGTATCTATGCATTTTGTTAATTTTTGTGGTTTTAATTCATTGCATGCTTAGTTCTGTAAGTGTTCTCTAATCTAAATAATCGCAATAAGTCTGTGGTTTGAGTTCTAAAAGGGCCAATAGCTCGAGGTCCAGATTCTCTCAAGATAAATTTCCCGATAAAATCTGTACCCCTCGTTACATTAGGCCTACTACTGATAATATTTATTGATGTACTTTACTTGCACCTGTGTCAGTATTATAACTTATAAAATATTCCGGTAAAACGTGCTCAGTGGTAAAACTGAAAAGAAAAGCTATTAATATTATTTTAACCGGGTGCAAGACTGATATTTTCAATGTGACTGTTTTGCAGTCTTTGTTGAAACCTAAGACCACCTTTCATTATTTTTGTAAAAAGTCTCTCTTCAAAAGCGATAAATTCATTTGTGGAAGAATATTGTCTTTTTTCACAAGAACTTAATGTTTATAGTTTGACTGATTGTTGTTCTTTTCTTTGCAGGTAAGTTCCCTAAGTATTTCACCCAGAGGTGCATGGATATACCTAGGTAATATATTGACTGAAATAGGCGACTTTCTACTGGTGAGTTGCAGACAAAATATATTAGATTAATGTACTAGAAATCGAAATAGTGAAGTATTATTATTATTATTATTATTATTATTATTATTATTATTATTATTATCTTCTTCTTCTTCTTCTACTTAATGGATTTGCCTTAGGCCTGTTTCCACATCAAGAGATCGAGTCTCTCCATCTAGTAACTGGGCGTCCCACTCTTCTTTTGCCTTTGGGTTGATAATGGAGTAAAATCCGTGGAAATCTATTTGGTGGCATTCTTTCTATATGTTCTAGCCAGTTATTTCTTATATGATTTATTCTGTTTTTTACATTTTATATTTTTAACTCTGTTCTGATTGTTTCATTATATATTTTGTCTAAAAGTGTGTAGCCCGCTACTGAACGTAAGAATTTCATTTCATTTCATAATTATTATTATTATTATTATTATTATTATTACCCTATGTTACTGGAAAGCTGTAAGCCATAGCCTTGCTCTTTGACTGCGAATGAACTATTTGTTTCCATTGCCCATGTCTGCACAAAACGATTTCCATTCAAGAAATTCAATTGTCTGCATATCAGCATCGATATTGTCAAAGCGCTGGAGATGCGGTTGGCCACAGTGATATTCTCTCTGCTGGTATTTCACTTGTAGCTTTCATTTTAACCGTTGTTTTACACTGCCATAGACCTACATACGCAGACATTTTATTATTCTGCGTTTAATTTTAGTCACAGCATATAGGCCTATGTTCATGTATCTCTTTATTACTCCGAACCCACGAAATATGTCATGTTGAATTGTGACCTAGGCCGAATATTTTTCACAGAATTCTTCGTTCAAATACCTTAAATAATTGCTCATAGAGCGTACTTCTTTGTTCTTGCCAACGCTTCATAACCGTAGTTACACCAAAACTGACTTTGGGATTTAGTTTTTCAGGAAAGAAATGTGCTTATTAGTAATTTCATTAGTCCGTAATTCTACAGTTATCTTAACATTTTACATTCCTGTTAACTTGTGTACAGCAACCAAAATGTAATAGAACTTATGAACTTTCTGATTACATAAAGCCTACATTGTTTTAATAAATTCAGTAATTTAGAATGCTTCTCTAAAGTAACTATACAGTTCAGGCCTAGTTTGATTGTTCGATTATTGCCTTATTATATGATTTCTGAACCTTATAATCTTTAAGAAAGGAGGGAGTAACACATTATGCCATGAAGCTCACACTGTTTTTCCTGAATAGGCCTATGCTTACATAGTTGTATTATAAGCGACATCTTATGAGAGGTTAATAATTTGTCAAGTGATTTCCATTAATAATTATCTTAAGGTTTTGAGTTAGGCTGTTCCTGAAACTTTTATTCATTATTTAATGCATACTTAACTCTTGAACTACAAAAGATGAATGTCCATTTCTAACGTAATGTTATGTTCTGATTCAAGTTCTACAATGTAAGTAAATGTCTACAGGTTGCGGATAGTGTAGATTAAATTGTAGATATTATTTAATCTTATGGGAAGAAGAATAGGGTAGAGAAGTATATTTCTCAGTTCAGTCGGTCTAAGGGTCACGAGTTCGCCGGATTTAGGATTCTACTCTTAAGTGGAAACTGTTAAATTACGTTCTGATGTGTGAATTTCCAAATGAGAAAGTATGTGTAACATCCATACACCTTTAGTGTCATTATCCCATTCACATCGCATATCTTTATTATAAATATTTAATTCTGAATGCATCTTACGATTTTTTTCGGTTTAGTCCTTAATGGAGTATAAGGGCTGTGAGTGAATAAGTGTTGCGACTTTGGACTATGTCTGCCATCAGACACCAGATGTCCATGCATAGATGAAGGTAGAATGTGGTCAGCGTCAGTAGACTTAACATATTTAGCCCCTGGTACTGGAATAGCAAACTTCTGAGCAGTAGTTGCCGTTCTGTTATCTGTGCATTATTTCTACAATTTAGAGGTGTAGACAGTGCAGGTCAAAAGGTCAGCTTCTAGCAAGCGTTTCCGAGGATGAAATAACGTGTATATATATATATATTCAAATGAATTTCAGATTTCCAAGAACGAATATTTGAAGTCATGATAATCGTTACGTGTCCTAGTTGCTTCTTCTAATCCTCATTTCCATAATGGATGTAAACTCACCTGAGAGTAGCATATTAATTAGTAAAGGTATGTTACACAATTTCTGACTTTTTCAACCTCAACCATATTTGAGGCAGCCAGGCATACTTTTATAACTACAGTATTTTCGTATTTTCGAGGGGGAAAAGTGCATTGTATGCCATAATAGTGGGCTACTTCATAATGTTATATTTTGTCTCTCTCAGCGTCTCCTCTTTCCTGTTTTCTTTCTTTTCAAGCTGTGACGTAGGGAATGCATTCGCTCTCCTTACGCAATGGGCCCAGGTTCGATTCCCGGTAGGGACAAGTTTGTGAGATGAACGTTGGGAAACTATAAGCCCTTGTGGTCCGTACATATCAATGGGTCCGTCATTATCACTTCCATTGCATCCACGCATTGTTTGGAATGAGGTGTGGACTAATGTGTCGTCCCATGTGTTCGTGTTGTTTCAGAAATGGTCCTGTCGTTGGGCTGATACTCATCCGGGGAGGCCCCCATTTCATGTATGTTCAAAAAAGTATGCCTGTGGTCTTGTAAGACACGGACTCCATAACGGGGGATTTAATTCTGAAAGTATTTTTCTGCATTAGGCCTATGCCTAACCATTCCATTCTGTTTTATCATTGCTGGTAATTTGTAAAGCGATAGAGATGCAGGTAGAATTAGTTGTTTTTTTTTTTAATTGAGTGTTCTGTTTCTTTTTCATTGTCATCTTTACACCAAATGTTTCAAATACTGGTATTGCTACAATTCTATTCAGATTAAGGAGTGTGGCTCGTATTGACAATTATACTGGGCCAGTTGGTGGAGAAGTAATTATCTACTTACAAGTAACACACCATTAATAGCGACATTAGTTTACAGAGGGAAATTGTATAGCACAATTAATGTTTGGCATAGGTAATCCCACGAGAGTTGGATTTATTAAGACTATTCCGTGAATAAAAATGTTACGGATTATAGAAATAATAATTACTTTCGTGCTTTGTTGTATAAAAACAAAACTAACAGCTGCGAGATCATGGCATACTATGAATCAATCATCCATGAATCTATTCGATTTACCATGTTGTAACCAGGGCTACCAATGGTGCATATAAGACATAGTTAACTTCATTCAGGTAAGCTAACATCAGGATAGAATAAAAGCACACGAACTGGCTTGCACCGAATCGAAATTGTGTTTTTAATGAATGAACATTTCTATTATTTAACGAATTTCGATATAATTTCTACATGTGTTACAGACCGGAATACTAATTTATCCCATGGGCAGCAACGTGTTCAAATCATGTGCGTACGCTTCCAATCATGTAGCGCCCTCTAAATGTCTGAATTTCGTATGAGAATTCACAATTTTTGTCTCTTCAAAATTCTTTATACTTCATCGCTATAATGTATATCTAGTCGCTTCCTAAACTTATCTTCACATCAGATCGTAAAAACACGATCTAGGCCTACTTGCTATCCCCTTACACCGGTCATCTTCCTATTCGTGCCCATTCACTGTATGAGTTGTTCGTCTGTGGAATTCCATCCCTCGCAAAGTCAGAGGCTATCAAACGTTAAGAGAATTTCAAAGAGAAGTCAATAAACTAATTTGATGTAGAATAATGTAATGACTAATGAGTACATCACCTATGTTCATACAAGCGTCATGTGAATTATAATATAATGTTTTCTTTTTCCCATCTAAATATTCTCTCCTTCTAAATATGCTCTCTTTAGTAATTTGGATCCCTTATCTTAAATCTGTTATTATTTTCAGTTTTCCTTTTTAGTATTTTAGACACCCAAACTATAATTCTTAATGTTTCTGTTCAATAATTTAGAGATGATATCCGTTACTTTGTGGTAATTTAGTAATGAATCTTAAATTGAAATTAACAGCGTAATATATACTTTGGAATATATAAAAAATTACATAGATCTAATATAAATTTGAATTTTTGAATTTACGTATTGTGTAATTTTAATTATTTTGATTGATAACTGGAAGGGAAGGTGAAACGGCCTTATCACTGCCAGAATAAATTAACAGATATAATATATGTTTCAATATTTTTAAATGTTATATTTGTAACCGTTATTCGTTCTGATGCTTTTGTTCCGAGTATTTGCTGATTCATTCCTTGCACATTTCTTTGGCTAATTTAAATAAAAATTGAGTTATTTAAGTCAGAAAACTGTCATTGGCTTCAGCCACACATTTTCTGCGTAATGATTCCCTCGAACAGTAGAGTAAAGAGCAGGCCAATTAATTGTGCCTATTCAGTGCTTGAAGATCTGGAATTACTAGTAAATGCTCAGCTTAATAGGTAGCAATGGGTAAATTTCAGTAACAGTAGCCATTTGTTTATAAATCAACAATATGTAGGCCTAATATGATGGTGTTCATCGATTTCCACATCACAAAAATTCAGAATTCACCATAACAACTGGTACTAAGCTACTGGAATTCTTAACAATGGTATCATCAACAATTACTTGTCAGGCTGAAGAACTTAATTACCAAGTCGCAGGCAGCGCCACACGGTGTGACGACAGCGTGGCACATGTGTAACTTACATTACTCCTACACCCTAGCGTGCAATATCCGACTAATTAATTACGACGAGAAATAAACCAATATGTTATCGCATGCTGCTAATTAAAAACTTATAATTTCCGTAACGGCCTCCTCTGGAACGTTTCAACAAGTTATTCGTTTTCGCCTCTAAACACGCACAAAATGGCAATATTCTAAGTTTTATATTCGTCCCCTTAATGCTTAAACTAGGTATCTGCAGGTTTCATAGTTTTCTACAGTTAAAAGTCATTTACTTATAGAATCAAACGATTAATGACATTGATCTCAGACACTTTCAATTTCAGTAGGCCTATGAAGACTGAAATAGATATCAAATAATTATAGAACACGAAAGTACAACGTTTAAAGAAAGTCCACATTCAATCTAAATAGGCGGTTTTTGTGAAAAATATTAAAGGGACAAATTATGCACTCTACAAAATAAGCAGAAGTGCAGATACGACCACTTCTATAGGCTACTGTCCTCACTGAGATGCTACACAAATACATGTTATATTAAATATTATTATTGTAATGAACAGTATTGTACAAGAAGCTTATAGTCCTTTCACATTCGCCAGAGGTTTCAAGGCCAAACGTAGCACGCCTATGATACCCCCACTTACCGTGCTCATATGACATCGTACCCCTCCAATGCCAGTCACATGACAAGCCAGTAGGGAGTTCCCCCTTGGTGTCGTATGAGTGTGTGCGACAGCGCAGCTCCTCTGCGCAAAGGGGAATACTGTTGACTGCTATCAGTGGGGACATATTAGACGTGAGAAGTTGTGGCCTTGAAACCTCTGGCGAACGTGAAAGCACTTATAGAAGTCCTTGCAGTAGAATATCAGGTTTCATAGTATTCATAGTATTCATAGTTCGATATTGCCATCAATCCAAGCTGAAAATTTTGAATTAGGCTAACAATTTAAAATAATAATAATAATAAATCATCGGCTTTTGCCTTATACGAATAAAGACACAGAGGAGGACGTGACAGGGTCAAGAAGAAAGACCTCGCATCTCCGAAATGAGCCGCTTTTAGGGTATAGCCTAGGCCTAGTTGTGAAATATTCAGAAAAACAGCTCTATGATTCTGAGAACAACGATCGATTTTGTCACTATAACCGAAGATAGTGTGAACTCGGAAATTGCAAATTATCGAAGGAAGTAATTATTACCCTTTCTTTATAATTAATATTAAGGATATTATTACTGCGTTTTCATGGAGAATTCAAATTGATCCGAATACGCTTAGGCCTACCGTATTGAAATATTCATGAAAAAGGGGATTCAGATCGATTTGAGTCCCAGGATCGTATCGGAATGAGATCGTATTCAGGTCGATTTCAATTCTCCATGGGAACGTATTTAAACTACCGAAACTGTGTAAAATAACTTGACTGGTCCTCGAGCCTTAATACGTTATTGCAGAAAGAGTAATTTCATGTCTGTACATTCCAGTACTTTGTAGGCTTTAGGATAGCCTCTTTAAAGACGCTGCTTTTCAAATAAACAGGACATGTTAAGCTGCAAGTCGGTGGCTTGGAGAAATGTAAATAACTTCTCCAGCTCGTACTTACACCAGTTACAGTAACTTCTTTGTTCCTTGTACACTTTCCGCACTAGAAATGAAAATACCGCCACTTCACTCTCATGAGTTACGGCTGTTCTACGACCTCTCCACAACGACTGTATCTGAATGTTAAAATAAATAAATGACACTTGACGGCTCCAACACATTTTTTTGGTCATATATATCTTAATTTTCTTCAGGTCGTAAAGTTATTAAGTGTTTTGCATGGCTCTGTCTTTTGCACTCTCGTTTTAATGTTTGTAAATTTGCAGATGTGTTGGTGAAAATGAAAAAGACGATAAATCTCGTCTTCTCCTTTTAAAGAGAGATAAATACATCGTTAGGCAATTGTAAAATTAAGCCTTTCGTGTCCCAGGAAGTACTATAGCAGAATAAATTAGTGTGTTTATTCTTTCTTTCTTTAACTTAGTGCTAAACTTTAATATAGAATGGGTTGTATGTGAGTTATAAAGTAAGTTAGTAGAAGCTGTCTTACTTGCTCACAAACAAACTGGAAGTGCAAATATTTGGATAATCTCATTTTTTTGTGAGTTCTATTAGAACAAAATGTTACAAAACAGCTTTCTGTGTTTTTGTTTATCTTGGCGAAACGGTAATTTATGCCGCGCACAGATTTTCTTTCCACTGAATAATAAAAGTCCCTTGCACCAAACATAATATGTCAAACTATAAACAAAATAATATTTCATATTAAAAAAAAACCCTTGCACCAAAAATCGTATTTCACAATTATGGGAGTGGGAGTGGAAAACTCGTGCGCGGCATAAAATACCTTTTTCCCTTTATCTTTATAGATGCTTAAAATGTTACTATTAAGCTAATTATATTCATAAAATTTCGCGAAATTGGTTGGATTTCATGAAATTTGTAAGTAAACGTGAAATAAGCTCCCTTAAGGACGCAAATATGATTTTAATTTGTAATTGTCAGTGTTTGAAATTTATTTTTGATTCACTTAGTAGGCTAGCACATCATTCTCTTATGCTGTCTCCGTGACGGCTTATGTGATGTTCAACAGAATCCTTATTTCATGGAATTTGGTTGAAACTTCTCTTTGCAAATGGCTATTTTTTTATTTACAGATTTCCCTCATTAGAGGCTACCAAGGGACACAAGAATTAAACTTGTGATAAAATGAAAGTTGAAGTATCTCAGATACATTAATATTAATAATAATAATAATAATAATAATAATAATAATAATAATAATAATAATAAACTATAAGGCATACCGTAAAGAATTATGTTTTATCTTTCAACACAATCTAAAATATGTTTTTTATTGTTAAATGATGTTTTATAATCATTTCGGTTGTATTTTTCACGCTATATTTCAGTTTAATATAATTAATTCATTAAACTTTTCATTGTCAAAAGCAAATTTCTATTGTCAAGTAACGCATTTCTCCAAATATCCACCTTTCGAAGGACTTGAACACCGAAATCGCCTGTTTTGTTTTATTAGAAAATATGCCCACAACTCGTCTCTTTAGGCAAAAGCTACTATCGGTATTTTATATTTCAGAAAACCGGCAAAGGGTTTTGGGGATTTTTATTGTAGCCTAAGTATTTTATTTTAACTGAGTCAGAATCTGTTCTTGTCTGCAATAAAATCCATTATTAGTTTGGTAGAACTAATATTATATGGGTTTCTACGCGAGGTGTTCAATTTTGGTTGCGCGGGCCCTAGCTTGGACACCAAAATCCCATTGGCTACCGACGAATTTCTATCTCATTGTCCTTTACGCAAAAGCTTGGAAACTGCTTTATTCATGCACCAAAGCTTTCGGACTTTTGTTGGCCGTGAGGTATGGCCTTTTCCCTCGAACAAAGTAACTACCGGTAAAGTGACAGAAATAATGATATTAGTGTTAGTGACATGTAGTGAATGCTAAGTTTGTGGCAGTTAGAGGCTCGATTGGCGCTAGGATAATTGTGCCAAACGGATGGATTAGACCAATTGAAATGTCCCAAAGGCCTCGTTAGAGAACATACCCGCATCTTCTGGTTGCAGCGTAGTGTCTCAACCGACAGCATTACGGCATACTCAACCTTAGTAAGACAGATTGTTTATTATTTGAGTACATTATCTGAAATGTATTTGCAAATTTCTGGTAGATCTATCGCCATAGTTTACTGGAAGGGACATGATTATTTGTATTCTACTTTTGGAATTTTCCCCTTTTGAATGCCTCTCATTGCATTAATAAGATGCTTTAAGCTAGCATGAAATAGAAAATAAAATATGTCTGGATTTTTAGTTTGCTGCCAACTTAATAAATTCCACTGTAGAATATTTTTTTGTTTATTCCTTTAAGGTGAAACTTTACACTGCATATGCAATATTTAACTATTTCTTTACTTCTGATTTATTTCTGGATATTCTGAGAAATGTATTTGCAGCTGATCAGAAGGCTAACACAACATAATAAACAGGCACATGGACTTCTTTTTAGACTTACCTGTCCAGTTTTCACTTGTCGTTTATTTCATTGCCAAAAGCTTCTTCAAAGATTATATTAAGTGAGCATGGATGCCTAGTAAAAACTGCTAAAGCTTATATATCTATGCTAAGATCTTGTACTTGGAAGGTTTTTCTCTTAAGAAATTATTTTGTTCCACATAATTCTTGTTTATTTCTTTACAAGAAGCTTCTTGAAATATTATGGGACAAAAATCTGCTGACTATTGAATCTGATTTTATTTGCCTTTGAATGCATGTTGGGAACGTGTATTTTCAAATGAGCTGTAACACAGTGTGTTTAAACATTCATAGCCAAACTGTCTGGAATGAATTTTCAATTAGTGGCTTCTCCCCTTTTTCATGGCCGTCTTTAGATTAGGAAGAGTTTAATAGAGTATGAGAAACGAAATAAAATCTGTTAATATTTTCTTGTGTTTATGTTTCAAAAGAAATTAAATTGTTGCTCATAATTCTTGGTTACTTCTTTACAAAGAAGCTTGTACACTTTTAATGGGACAAAAAGCCTGCAAAAGTATGGAAAGCACTTCGCTGTGTGACTATAAGATTCGTTCAACTTATTTTGGAGAGCAAACATAATTTTAATTAAGCTAAACCGCTTGTTTGTTCCAGCTGATTTGTAAACTACGTTTTTTTAAAGATGTGCGCCTTGTATTTATACGGATCGTAAATTCTGTAAAGTTTGTTAAACCGAATTGGTACCTTTGTAGCGCATCATGCAATGTTTGGGCACTCTGTGTATGTGTTAGCTGCAGCAAAAACTTGTATAATCTGGATTCATTTGTAGCGGCTTCAGACACAGCAACCATAAATAAAATTATAGGCCTATGCTTGTTATGGCCGCACGAAATATTTTATTGATGCTCGTGGTCTTAGTTACATTGTTTTTGTAATGCTGTTTGAAGTTTAAAAAAAGTTTTGGTTAGTTTAGTGCGCTGGTAGAAACTCATCCTCATTGACAGGAGTGTTTGAATGTTTGTTTTACGTACCATATCTAATTGCTAATTACTTCAATTTCCTAACTGAAACTTTGTCATTAACTACCGGTATAGACCGAACTGTCTTATATCCCTTGTGATTTAAATAGGTGTCGGAATTAAATGCTTCTTCGCCCCTTAGCGAATGTGTTAATTATTGCTTTAGCCAGTCCTTTAACGGTCTTGATCAGGGGTTTCTAACTGCCTGTCTGGGATAGCATGCGGCTCGCGAAACCAGTCCGAGAAGATAAATTAATTCAGTATTCTGTACTTTTTATGAAAATAATAATAATTGAGGTTTCGTTAAATAAAATGGAAGGATGTAATTTTCTTTCGTAATTCCATTTTATTGACTATTTTTAATAGTCAGGTGAAGTCAGAATTGTGATGTAAGATATTGGTACAACATAATATATCCTAAACAAGATAAGGTTACTTCAAAGCTTATGTAAAATGATTTTTAGAAAAGTAAATATGAATTATATTTTATTTTCTGCTCATTATTTACATTTTGTCTAATTCTTCGCCCAAAAATTGTCAACTCTTGGACATAACATTGCGCGTTGGAACTCTTGAAGTTGGATTCTGGTCTAGATTATATATTTATATATAATTATTAATATATATTTCATATTTGCTATTATTGAACTGTGGTAATCTTAAATCTTGCACAAAACTGAAAATAGAGCAATTCGTAATTTGATTAGTCTTCCTTACTTCAACAAAGGAAGTAAAGTATGTATACATTACTACCAAAATAATGATTGTAAATAATATGTTAATGAGGAGTTTTCATTCATTTCTGTAGACTCAATCTGTAAATGTATACACGGGATTTTTATTTCAACATTGTGGAAGTGATAAATTATAGGAACAGAACTCCATTTATGACAATTTTCTCTGAATGTTTTCTAAGTACTCAATGTGGGAAGAATACGGTGCAATTTAAATAACAGTTATAGGCTATTCGAAATCAGTTAAGTTAGTTTAATTAAAAATATAGCCGATATTTAATTTCAATAAAAATCGGAAGACTTAGCCTATTTCTACAGTGCCCTTGAACACTATCAATTTCAATTAATCACAAAGGGTGTGGATTTCCCTCATGTTGTGGTTTCTACAACTGTATTCTACTGTATTATGTCGCTGCATTTTAATTCTACGGACTTAGGCCTTTTTCACAACACTTAACCAAATGTCTCTTTAAAATACTTATATAAGAGCAATAGTTCGAATAAGCCACAGTCATTACAAAATTCATCCATTGTAAACAAATGCTGATAGGATTGCGCTCACAATCAGAAAATATGCTACCCAAGCTACGTTTCTGTGAAGGAGTGCGGTACATTGTAAGTATAATTAAGTTAAGGGGAAAACAGTTTCAGCACAATATAATATTAAAAGAGATATGATTACTTATTTTAACGATACGCGCGGAATTAAAAAATAAGCCTTTTTTATAAGAGAATATAAGCTTTTTCAGATATCATAGTTTTCTCAAATTATGACGGAATTAAACAGTTCGAACGAAATCGTCTGACGGTCGCTAAACTGGCTAGAAACAAACTTATTTAGCTTCCAATTCCAAACACCACTTGTAAATCATTATAATCAAAATATTGTATGGGTCTATCTGTTTGTTGAATATATAGACTACGGATGATATAGACTAAATATTGCATAATTATGTATGTAGGCAATATATCGATACAGTTCTATATCCGTAATGTCTTGGTATGTAAAAGTCACGTCTAAAAACATAGGGCAAATCTCTAGCTAGACGAAATGAATGGATATCTGTGATTGAAAACTATAGTGAGGCAACTGAATTGGTTTTCATAGTTTTAATAGTTACAGCTTAGAAATATGAACACATTGAAAATAAATCAGTCAGTGATTACAAAAAGAGTTATGAAACGTTGTTATGCAGTAATTTTCGTATTGCAAATTTGTGACAAACTCAAAATAATTTATTAACGTTTTCCATTTCATTGTTTTGTCACAGTGACAAAGATAGTACTATATTATTTTAGTTATAAAGAAATTAATGATTATTGAAAGTTCAACTTTCTATATAAGTTGCAACATGATAATATTATTCTAGTGACTTACCGATATTTCCGATTAATTAAATATGACCGATTTTGGATTGTGGGTTGCTGATTTCTTAAATCAAAAATAGAGTGATTGTGAAGTTCCTAGTTTAACACAAGCAGACTTATTTTGACAGTGAAAGTTTCTTAAAAGTCATAGGCATATTTTCCGGTAAAATATTCAACGAAATCCATATAAAATAATCCACACAAAATCTCGCCTCTGGTTAGTTAAATGCACTTTAACACGCAGTACTGGGTTTGTTCAGTTTGTCTGGTATGGATTCATGTATAAGCTTTAAAATAGACTAAAAGTTAGAGAAAAAAGTGTCCCTTCCCCCTAAAAAGTTGAAGACATACGAGGTGGCATGAAGTTACTGCAGTCTCCCTGGATTTTAAAATATCGCTTATGGATTTATAAGACGTGAGTAGGAGAGCGATATCATGCGGTGTGCTTAGAAGAGTAATACGGGTGTTATCAACGTATACGCCTCAGTGCACCCACCACCCAGTCCCAAAAATTCAGACGCCCGCCCAGTAGGCCAGGCGGGCCAGACGATAAGCTCAACGCGAAAGGAAGGAAAAAAAAAGAGGAGCGTGAACAAGATATTGATAACTTATTTTCAATTAACACTATTTTAGCACATTCTCTACAAACCGTTGTTTTTCCGAGCCCGGCCACCAGTTTAAGGCATTGAAATTAAATAATGTATCTTAATTGTTATTCACTGCGGTGAAGCATTTAAAATTCCGTTATGATTCTTTTATTCTGTCCGTCTGTCTGGAACCCTATAGCCCCCTATGTTGGGGCGAAGGGGCCTCCGGTAAAGGTTTCTGTTACCGATATGAATTTTGTTACGCTTATTTTCCGGCAGAGGGACAGGTGGTAAGCCCATCGACTCTCAACTCCCCTCAGGAAACTAAGGTATTGCATGGACGAGAAAGGGCCGAGAAATTTGTCCAGAGGCTCTAATTTAGGCTTAGATATTTTATTATTAAACAACGAAAATTGTCTGTTGTAATATTTTTTATGTTTTTATATTTCATACTTTATCATGTGGCGTGATGTGCTATCATTTATTTATTTATTTAATCAAGAATGAACATTACAAGTATACACCCAATTACAATGTTCATGACTATACTAGCAATACATCATGTACTTACAATAACACAAATATGAAGTAGATATAATAAAAAGTAGGAAAGTTAGGATAATGACCAATGTAAGGTAAGAAGTAAAGAGAATAGGAGAGAGTAAAGAGAATAAGAGAGATAAGGAGAAAGCAAGCATGAAGGATGTAGAGAAAAAATAAAAATGAAATAAGAGTAAAACAAGTAAAATAAAACAGTGAAAATATGTTAGTTGACAATGGTGTTACTATTCACACACAGATTCCTATGAATTCCCATTTTGGACAAGTTTTAACAGTTGGCTTGCAGCAGAATTAAATTGCTTAAGATTCATTCCAAATATATCTATATTGAGTGGGTGGATTTGATTGTACCTAATCAAAGTTCTGTTTATTGGTGAATTTTTGTGCAAGTCTGTGTTTACTCTAGGAATAAAAAATAGTTTTCTTAATCTACTATTTTTACTGAGTACATATATGTAAATTTTTTCTATAAAGTTTGTATCATCAATATGGGAATTAATTATTTTATACAAAAAACTTAATGACTGACATGCTCTTCTATGTGACAAAGCTTGGAATTCAAAATTTTCCAGTAGTTTATCATAATTCATATACAATGGATAATAGCCACAAACTTTAAACATTAAAAACTTGAGGAAATTGTTTTGTACTTTTTCGAATAATTTTTTTATAGTAAATGGATCCCAAATGATAATAATAATAATAATAATAATAATAATAATAATAATAATAATAATAATAATAATAATAATAATAAAATTTTATTGTCATTAAGCAAATTGCAATAGACAAAGTCAAAATCTTAAAATAGATCCATATTCCAAATTTTGTCTAAGGAAAAAATAATATAAACGAGTTAATGTTTCCTGGCTTAGCATGTATGAATTTCTCATTATGAAACCAAGGATTCCCAATGCTTTCCTTACTGTTAATTCTATATGTTCATTAAATCTTAGATCGGAAGTAAAAACAATACCTAGATCTTTTTACTTTTTATTTGAAGTAATAGAATGTTGTCAATGCTATAATCAAATCTAATGGTTTCTTTGCATCTTGCAAATGTCATTTTTTCGCATTTTTTAAATATTAAGTGGTAGTTTGTTATCTGTACTCCACTTGGATACTGAATTAATATCAGTTTGAAGATTATAACAATCTTCTGCTGAATTTATAGATTTATATAATTTAACATAATCAGCAAACTTTATCACATTTGAATACAGAATTATATCCGGCAAATCGTTTACAAATAATAAAAATAATAGAGGACCCAGGTTTGATGCTATAAAATTATTGTACAGGTAGGGAAAAAAAGCGGACCGACTAAAATATCTAAGTCGCCGTTATGAGCCACTGCCATCAGAATAGCAGGGAATGTATTGAAATTTGTTTTAGTGTCGACTGTTGACTTAGCCCATTTCGAAACCCATTAGATAATAAGCCATTAATTTGTCGGTGTGTTTTCAGACACCAAAATGCACAGATAACAGATGTATATGAACTGAAATCAGCTACAAGAGTCGGTCCGCTCCCCCCCCCCCCCACACCTGTACTCCCTGTGTACGCTATATCCATTTTTTCGCTACATTGTGTTATATTACCTTATTATTTTTAATGTACAGATGTTTATATTCCTGGTAAATAATATAGTTGCGCCACTGTTTTCATATTTTGATTATTATTTCACTTCGGGAAAAGTTTAGTACAAAAATGAGAACTGCTAGCATAATTGCACCGCGCTGCTAGTGATGTGACAATAATAATGGGGCTTCGGCGCGAGGGTTAAGATGAAAGTCCTTCGGGATTCTACGATCTCATGTTGCTATTTTTCCTTTATACCTTTCATATGTTTTGGTGGACAAACGGTGGCACAAACTAATTTCTTGGTTATATGTCGACCGCATTCGGGACTCAACACATTCGGATGCACAAGATAATCCTCTTCTTGTATCTTTTATATCCTTTGTGTTGTGTGATCCCCCTATCCAACCAGAGCACTCCTCTTGTTCAGTGCGTGCGGATCCTCAACATCTCGAGCAGTCTTCCTTCTCTTCTTTCGCGCATGGTCAGCCTCCCTTTTCGATGCGATTATCCACCATACTACAGCCCTCCTAAGCTGGGCTCGGCTTATGAACACTTCAGTTGTTGACTCTCAGTTCACTTAACAATTGTGCATTACAAATAAAAGCATGTCGTTACACGTTCCAATGTAACTTCTGTTCATTAATTATTCCTCCTAATAAGCATATAAGAGAAATTCCCGCAGATATTCCGGTATGAAACGTCGTCCCACAAAAGTGGGATCTTGCTTATCCCCTAGGACAGGGCAAGAAATTTAAAGTCCGAAGAAAGTAGCCAAACAAAAATTCTAGAGTGATAGCGAAAAAGCAAATAAGTCGAAATACCAAAGTTGTAGGAGAGACAAAATAAAATATAACAAAATTATTTCCGCAGTATTGTAACAATATTTAGTTCAGTCCACCAGATATTTTTACACAGTTTTCTTCTATGTAAAAATATTTGGGTGGGCTGTTCTAAATAGTGTAACAATGCTTTGGAAATAAATTGTTTTTTGCCGTTCCTGAAACCCTGGTTTTTTTACTTATTCGCTTTTTCCCTATCACTCTAGAATTGTAGTCGTCCTTATATTTACATATGATATAGCGTTACATTTTCTACAGAATTATCACGTAGGCCTACTGCCCCCTTCTTTTTGTTGCACGTGGCGCGTCCATTAAGTAAGATTCCCTAGGGCCGTTTACACAAACAAAACAAAATTCCATGGAAATATTTATTGCAATAGATATAGCAAGTATCCAGCTATTTTTCAACATATTCGCCACAGGAATTGAGACATTTGTCATACCGTGGGGCCAACTTGAACATTTTTGTCGTAGAAGTCTGCCGCCTGGGATTTGAACCACTGTATGACAACCATCTCCACTTCTCTCTCATTCTCTGTCATTTATTGAGGTGTAGGAAAAGAACGAAATCACTGGGAGTGAGGTCCGGACTGTACGGTGAATGTTGAAACATCTCCTAGCCGAACTTTTGCTGGATACTTGTAGGGAGGTGTTGAAGTCTCCACCCTACAGCTCCGACCGCGCACCCAGAGGTTTTAATCTTTTCCTACCCCTCAAGAAATGACAGTGAATGACGGAGAATGGTAGAGATTGACAGAGAAACGGAGAAAGTTATCACACAATCGTTCAAATCTCAGGCGGCAGACTTCTACGTCACAAGTGTTCAAAAGTTGGTCCCACGGTATGACAAATGTCTCAATTCCTGTGGTGAATATGTTGAAAAATAGTTGAACACTTACTAATATTTCCATGGAATTTTGTTTCGTGTAACGACCGTAGGGAAACTTACTTTTATGGACGCTCCTTGTATATAAAATAATACGAGGGATAAGGCATGAATTATTCTCCATCCCTCATAAATAGCAAGAGGTCCATTTTAAATACCATTCCCTAGTGTCCAAAATTAAACAGGCTATAAGTACACAGTCTACAACTTCATGTTGCTTTCGCACTGTTTTACTGCACTATACTACCACATATCAACTTTCCATCAATTTTGACAACATGGACCCATTCATGTAAAGCCTGAGCAAGGCTCGTGGAAGCAGTCTTGATTCTAGTGTTGTCCCCATATTAACAAACTGAATATAACCTATAATTGCCATATCAAACAAGAGCCAAGCAAAACTATATTGTTCGCTACTAGAGAAGAGCAGCAGTTGGCTCTAAAGCATTGGCTAAAAGCATTCAGCCTCGTGGCAAATTAATTTTTTTTTTATAACTTCAGGATTTTACCGAATGCTCGCATGTGAAGAAGAATATTCTGAACGTAGGTTATACAGTCCATATTTTGTTAATTTGTTTTATTCATAAAATGGTGACCAGGAATAAAGATTACTTTTTCCGACGTTTAAATTACTTTTTCGAGATTGTCTTTAGGCTGTTATTTCCTGAACTATGTGAACATTATCTGAATTTAAATAGACCTTTTCCGAAATTAAATTACTATAATTGTAAATCGCAATTTTGCTTGGAAATATCTAAATAGTAGGATAATTCTCTAAATTCGTATTTAGGGCTAAGATAGTCCGAAATATCAGGGTCTGCCGTGGAAGGTTTTATAACAAAAATACTTAATTTAGTTACGCTTATTTTGGTGTGGAGAGCAGAGTGAAGAGTGGTAGGCGAATTCATTCGATAGCCCTATAGGAGGTAACTAAGGTATTACTAGGATGTAAAAGGGCTAGGAGATTTTTCCAGAGCCCCTAAATATAGCTTAGATTTTTTTAACTTGTCTTAAATCTATAGTCCTTCTCTGAGAACTTCGCATCAAGGGTTTCTTACTCCCTAAAAATCCGTCAACCTCTGCCGGAACGCTATCATAGTACAAAGATCAGATACTTTTTAGTCAAGAGTTCAAACAAAGTCATCTGTCTATAATCTGTCTCTCTTAAAGAGAAGGCGGTGACAATTTTTTAGATGTGGTTCTTCACCAAAGAATCCAGTTCCTTTCACAGCTGCCGTGTCCGTCACTCTACCAATCAGTGGGCCACATAGATTATAATGGAGGTGGCATTAGGTAAGGCACAGCATCCATTAGCACTAGATAAAGAGGAGACTGTTGTGTTTATGTTCTGTTTGTCGTGGAGTGTAAACTAGACCTAAGTGTAGTCTGAATGCGAAGGGATAAACACCCGTAACTTAATTTGTATTTACATCTCCACACTTAACACAAGACACTGTCACAAACCAAAGATGTCTGCGTTTCTGGGAACCAACTACTGAAATTTAATTTAAACCAAGCTGTCTTCACACCGGAGTTCAGTTTCCGTTTATTGTTGCGTGTATCCTTACAGCTGCTGAAATTTGTTTTGAGAATACGCCACATAAATAGGCACTTCCTAGTACGGAACTTAACATATTTAAAATGCATATAAGTACACATTAATTATGTTCACTTTTGCAGATATTAAGCATATTCAAATTAGTTACTTGTTCATTTTTTTTTTTTTTCAAAATTCAGGGATTATTCATGCTTTTATGTGACCGTTTTAATGCAACTATGAATATTTTAACTGCACTACTTTTTTGCACATAGAAATTCAAAGATTTGTTGAATTGTAGGCCTACCTAAATATAGAAGCTTGAAATTCTAGGCGTTTGGCCTCTGGTCATTCTGTACGGTAGTAAGTGAGTAGTCTAACCAACTTGTATATTCTCATAATTATTACTATTTATATTATATAACTATTATTATTATTATTATTATTATTGATATTTATACCTCTATAATCGATGTACAGGTAGGGGGGGGGAAGCGGACCGACTCTCGTAGCTGATTTCAGAGCCTTGTGATACGTAAATAAATGTAAGAGATGTAACGGAAACGTTTGTTATCACAAGCAATGCAAATTACGTTAAATTATTTCTCAATTCAAGCAATTTATCGACACTAGAACAAATTTCAATACATTCCCTGCTATCCTGTGAATGCCGCTAGGCATGCGCAGTGGCTCATATCGGCAACTTGTATATTTTAGTCGGTCCGCTTTCTTTCCCCCTACCTGTACATATTGTAACTTATTCACTTTTGTTGTATTTCTCTGTGTAATCATCCTAACCCGTCTCGTCTCTGGTTCAAACAAGTTTCTTTAAACCAGGAACCCGCCTAGTCCCCGGCATTCTCATGCATCGACTATTGGCAGATTAGTACAGTGCTTTTACTGTACGACTTGGCCGGCAATCGCGTGGGCCGACTATCTGTGACTCATGCATCAAGCGCCCAAGTGATGCCTCGTTGTCTCGTCGCTGAAGTCTAGCATGTGATCTGATTGCGTTCACACGTGAATAATTATTACAGCAGTGTTTGTGTTTTTTTATGGTTAAAGTAGTTTTTAATTTTGCTTGAAGTGTTTTTAAGTGTTTTAAAAATGCCACGACATAATTATACATTAGAACAAAGAATGTTTATGTACGATTCGTATGGACGGCATTTCCAACATCTCCTGTGATAAGGTAAATTTATATTTTAATTTTATATTTCATATTTTCATATTTTATTGTGATTACCATTACGGAAATATATACGATTCGCCGGGAGTACCGTGATATGACACGCTCCTGGCCCCGCATGCGGTTTATCTGTGACGGTGGAGCGGCCCGTGCGATTGCCGGCCAAGTCGTACAGTAAAAGCACTGTAGATTTTGAAATGACTATTCACAATGCTGTTAACAAAGCATGGCTTTATGCAAAACTACGTGGCTGTAGGTTTCATTTGGCAAAGGCTTAATTGACGAAAGTTCTGAATCATGCCATGTCAAAAGACTATAAAGCGAATAATAACATCTGGGCCTGGCTG
Source organism: Ectobius pallidus (assembly GCA_964059195.1). Classification (NCBI taxonomy): domain Eukaryota; kingdom Metazoa; phylum Arthropoda; class Insecta; order Blattodea; family Ectobiidae; genus Ectobius; species Ectobius pallidus. The sequence continues at coordinate 386,939 of CAXKWD010000011.1, read as the reverse complement.
AGGTGTTGTTTTGTTTAAAACAAAATATCCACCAGGAAATTGCTAGAATTTCGTAACGTGAACTAAGGCAAGTGATTTATGACTCATCAGACTTCTACAGAAGTAAACAATTTTACGAAATAATTGTCTTGTGATCTTTCGTTTGCTTATCACTACTTATTTAATTCTCATAAAATGTTGCTGGTACAATATTGTATATTATGTATTAATACGGAAACTGAATAACACGTGCTCCTATTCACGAACATTGCTCATATGAGAGGCATGTTTTGTAACACGTAATTAGTTATCAGCTCACCTATATGATAAGAAAGAGTGTGTTTGTTTCTTTGTTTGTGTGTGTGCAATGCCCAGCCAAATATACAGCACGCAGAGTCTTAACTTTTTTTACAAAGGTGGACGGAAAGGGGATCATGTAATTTATGTAAGCCTAAATGGGAAAACATTGCTCGATTTGAACGAAATTCACCATGCGGGGTTTCTGGGCCAGGGAATTTTGATCTGAGGCATTTCCCGCACGACGGACTCTAATCGTGAAATGCATCTCGAAGACGCATATTTACCTATTTAATTATTAATTGTTTTAATGATTTATGAATGATTTGCGTGTGAAGGTAAGGTTAATGAATGTAAGCTTTGTATTAATAATTATTTTAATTATTTATTTACTACGGTTAAAAAAATAATTAAAAATAAAATTATGTGACTCATCCAATTTATGTAAACGATGTCAATGTTGATGAATATAACGTTTTAATTATTTTGTTATTAAAAGAATTGTGTAAAAACATCTAGCGGTTGAAATGTTAAACGCGGGCGAAGTCACGAGTACTTACTACAGTCTGATTTAAACAACCTGCGACTTGTGACAGGGTATGGAAGGGTATGTTTTCATGGTTTTTCTGAAGATAAGCGAGATGTTTGCATTTTGGAGTGATGCTAAACAGCTGACTGAAGCTCTAATACAAGTAATACTGCGTAATACAGCGCAGTTTTCCCACTTTTCCACTTCAAGTGGACTGTTAAAAGTCGCAGGTTGTTTAAATCAGACTGTAGCTAGGAGTTTACAATTATTTCCTTACATTTATTTAATGTCTTCTATAATTCTGTAAAATTATATTTGTATTATTCTTTGTAAATGAATAATCTTTTCTTCTTTTCTTCTTCTACTTCTTCTTCTACTACTACTACTACTACTACTACTACTACTACTACTACTACTACTACTACTACTACTACTACTACTACTACTACTACTACTACTACTACTGTAAATGAATAAATGAATAATATTTTCTTCTTCTTATACTACTACTATTATTACTACTACTGTAAATGAATAAATGAATAATCTTTTCTTCTTCTTCTTCTTCTACTACTACTATTACTACTACTGTAAATGAATAATCTTTTCTTCTTTTTCTTCTACTACTACTATTATTACTACTACTGTAAATGAATATATGAATAATATTTTCTTCTTATTCTTCTTCTACTACTACTACTACTACTACTACTACTAATATTAATACTACTACTGCTGCTACTACTTCTTCTACTTCTACTCGTACTACTACTACTATAGTAGCCTACTTCTTCATAATTCATTTAGAAAGATGTTATGATTGTCAGGTTTTCCCATTGGATACTGTTTGTAACATGGCAATCAACGATGGTTCTGATGGTTCAACCCTTATAGACCAGAATGTTACACATCTTGTAGTGTTAGTGTATTAAAAACACAAGTGGGTATGCGACACGTGAACAACACACGTGACTGCCGTGAAAGAAATGATTTTGGAATTTGGGTTCTTGTTCTACAAGGTGTAACCGCTCGGAAGTGTCTATTGATGATGTCAGCAGACTCTGATGACTTTTATTGATCACTCAAATGACGAACTGAAATCCTCCGGCTTGTTCTCAGAGAGGAAGGTGTGGATCCTAACAGAAAGAATGGCAATAAAAAACCTGTAGCTTCTCCTTCTAGACTGCCGTCTCCCGTGCTTGGTTCATATCGCGCATACCATCTTCAATAAAGTCTTTGTTCTTAGGTGTAAAAGAAAAGACACGGTCCGCGCTGGCAGTGGCTTTTCTTCATTCTGTTTACAGGTAACTCTCAATTATTCCAAAACGCGCAGTAAACACCAGAGTGTGGTGACATCGGTATAATTTAAGTTAATTTAATTACTGCATCACTGTGTTTGCATGCAGCTGTCAGTTATTCCAGTATACACAATAAATAAAGCGTTTAAATTCGTGAATTAAATTGATTAATTGGGTAGAGCACTATAACCTTAGGATTACAATTTTCCTTCCTGGAACTGGAAACATCGTTAAATATAGATATATAAGCTTTCATGAACCACAGATATTGTCTCTGTTGGACATCACTTGATAAATACGTTAAATATAGCCTACTTACTTTTGTTCAAGGAATTGATTAAAGCGTGAAATTAGTCGTATTTAGAACTTTGTCTTATTTTTACCCATTACAATCCATTTTTATTACGCTTAAAACACGCCAGCCATAGTATGGTTCTGAGCGAAGAAGAAAGACCAACTACGAAGCAGGATGACCTACTGTCCATCTTGCATTAAGGTAAGTAGTGGCAGGTAGATTCTATTTTAGTGGAAGTTAAGTTAGGTTAGGTTAGGTTAGGTTAGGTTAGGTTAGGTTAGGTTAGGTTAGGTTAGGTTAGGTTGGTTATGTAAGGTTAATTTTGTTAGGTTATGAACAGTTTTATTAGTTTTGCAGGGCATACAAAATTCTCGCGTTTCTAAAATGTGCCATATTAGCCTATATCCCGTGAGGTTTACCGTGTTGGTTAACCTATGTACCCGGATAAGATGGCCGTCAATTATATGTTATTATCATGAATTACGTATTTTAAGGTAAGAGAATTACAGGATATATTCTTATATATTACCAAATTTCGCACCTAATTATAATCCTTGCACCTAGGGACACATTTTTAACGTTGTTTCGTTTAGTAAAACTTAAAACTTTAATGCTAAGGAGATAGGACTGGAACCGATTAATTTTACCTACCCAATCGATCGAACGCATATGGAGACTTGTGGAATAAAACGGAATTCTTAGTATAACATTAATAGTAATGCCCAGTAATACAAAAGGTGATTTATTATAATACATAACATGAAGAATAAAACGTCTGTAATATAATGTGTGCCGTAACTCTTTCTTTATCCACACAACTCTTAAATAAAACTAAAAGAATTAATTTAGTTGTACACCACAAAATCTTATAAGTAAAAATGATATGCATAGTCTCCAGTAATTCTGTATTATGGAAGAAAATTGCGGGCCGGGGCCTTCGGAACTTACGTCACCAATAAAGAAACGTGCGAGGAAACCTTGAGATTTGCTCAACACAAGTTCTACAAAACAAGATATCTACGAGTACATCTACATAATATAATATTCCTGGGAGATCTATTGAGATTACTCACGAGATGAAGTGTCGTCATAGACCCACGATATCACTAGCACCCTGCATTTTATCCTCGGGTTGCGCGAGTTAGAGTGACGATTATGTCGTTGGCACATGAGGCACTAATGCACTAAAGCCTACAAACATCTCAACTGCTTTCTGTTGATGTCACGTTGACGTCAATCGGTAGATTTGGCGCGTATTTCCGTTAAAGTGGCGCATTTCTATCAGTTGTGCATTGGTGGTTGCACATCGAGGATCGAATCAGTGATAGAGTTGAAGTTATTTCCTGATTGCAGTAAGTGCTACATATTTGAGATTTTATGATTTGTAGTCACTATTATAGTAGGTACTTCAAACAAAAACTTCTCAAGTTCTTCAGTAGTATTTAGTACTTTGTTCTCCTTAGAATGCCGAGTCTGTTTCTTTTGTGTTTTTGGTACAGGTTAGATTAACTGTATTTTTGTCCTTAAGTGGATACACGAACTTTCATCTGGTAAAGCAACCGGAAACTTTCCAATATAAATTAGCGAAGTGATTTAGATAGGTCTTGGTTTTTAACAAGAGCAACCCATTTTATGCCTTATTTTATTTAGGCTAGTTCAGATTTATATTTACTTGTATTTCAACCATAAGATCAATGCAAGACTTATGCAAGACAATACATAACTTATATTGGACACGTAATTTAACTTAAATACTAGAAACGACATTTACAATGATACGGAGTCTACAGAAACTTAAATATAGTTATATTTACAAAGTGCCTATGTTTCACTACTACAAACAGAGTTAACAAATTACTTGAATTTAGCAGTATACAGTATATTATACAACTATCATTTTTAAGAGCAGTTGTAGTGTAAAGAATAGCTTACAGTACTTCTGGCAGTAATAATACAATAAGATATAAATTTTTACTGAGTGTAGTGTTCGTATTTAAAAGAATAATAATTTACATTGCAGTCTTGTGCTCTATTTACTGTTAGTTAAGGAACTCATCAATAGAATAATAAGCTCTTTCTATAAGAAAATTTAAAAGTTTTTTTCTCTAAATGTATTTAATTCATTTATTGATTTTAGCAGGTATTGGAAGTAGGCTATATTGTATAGTTTTCTCCCAGACTCTTTCCAAAGACAGTTAATCTGTAATCATTTTTGTTTCTTGTATACTATTCCTTTCTATTCCTTAAACGTTTAATTTCGGAAGACCTGATGTTGAATACCAGGCGTGCTTGAGGTTATGTTATGAGTCCAGTACAGGTTGAGTACAATGTAGCCTACATTATAGTTTCTACTGGATCTGATTCAAACTGTTAAATTAACTTCTGGTAGTTTCATAACTTTACTTCAGGCAACGATTTTTAAAAGTATAATACAGCTTTGTTAACTAGTTTGTTCGTTTTATATTTGCTTAGAAAGTTCAGTGTTTGCCATTATACAAGAACATTTGTTACGTTTATTATAAAAACTTTTATTAAATTAACCTTTAAATACATAAAATGGAATGTACAATTAATATTGCAATATTTTAAACGTGCTACATTTTTATAACTTTATACTTCATTAACACTATACGTTTGAATATTTTATATTTACAGTTTTTCTGTAGGCTTACGTTGAAAATTAATATGTAAATAAATATAACTTATTCTTGCTAATACAAAATGCAATGGAAATAATAAATGTAATAAAGACTTACACACAGCTTATACTTTAGTTGAAGGTTGGTCAGTCTTGTGGTTTAATTATATAATTTGAATAATAATGTCCACTTCTGATTAAATGAGATTTTGAGATTAATTTTTAAGAAGTACGCATTATCTCCTATATGTTATGCTTCTTAATATAGAATTTCTTAGCATTATGCTACTACAATCAGAGTACCAACCACGTCAAGCCCAAAGTGGCATTAGGTTATTTCTGTTATGCTTTTGGATTGCTATAGTTAATAATATTTATTGCCTGAATTAATTAATTCGCTTTGTTTTTATATAGTATTAAATTATCTTATGATAGTTAATTATATTGCAATAGACATACAAAATACTGATATAATAATCATGATGCCATATTATAAGCTTAAAAGGAAAGATTTGATTGGTTATGAAAACGGAAATGCAAGCTTCTCTGTGATTGGTTGAAGTAAGATGCGCTGTGATTGGTTGAAATTTGCTATATAAGGCCGATATGACCCGGATGGTTTGGGTGGTATGTTACAATTCACTGACCGGTCAACACCTCAACACCAATCCCAAAGTATAATATACACCACCTCAAACCTCAAACACTAGATACCACAGTAATACCAATAGTAAAATATTTTCTTCAGATCATAGTAATACCAATAGAACAAAAAAAATATACTCACCAATAATAAGTTAGCTTCTTCTTCCTCTTCTTCTGATATGCTTCACAAAGTACCAAAAACATTCTCACTAATTCTGACCAATAGTAAAATATCCTTTTCCTCCTCTTCCTCTCAGATGTATCCCATAGTACCAAAAACATTCTCACCAATACTAAAATAGCTTCTTATTCCTTTTCTTCTCAGATGTTACTTCCTCTTCTTCACAGTTGTATCTCAAAATACCAAAAACGTTCTCACCAGTACTAAAATAGCTTCTTCTTCCTCCTCTTCTCAGAAGTTTCGCAAAGTTCCAAAAATATTCTCCCCAATATTAAAATGTCTTCTTTCTTTTCTTATCAGATGTTTATTGTCCAGCGGCGAGAAGATACAGATTGTATATGCCGTACACAAAACATTAAAAGCAAATCCTGCAGTAACTGTGCGAGATGTAGGAGTGGAAGTGGCATCATTTATGGTAGTAGATTAAGTAGGCTTTTGAAAGTTCGTAAAGAATACAGATCTACAGGAGATGTTATGTTATAGGTTAACATTAAACCAAAATCAAAGAGTATAGTGAATGACACACAAGAAAGGTGCATACATTTTATTTCAATAATGAAATACCAACTGTAAAAAAATCTGGTTAGTGTTAATGATGACTCTGATCTCTATAACTATAAGAAATAAACGTATTGGGGGTGAATCTAGAAATACTAACCACTAAATCTCAAGACGTAAACTAAAAAAGACACAAATTGAGTTTACTTGTTATGTAGGCCTAATCAACTAATCAGCCTCAAATACTAACTCTTGTGAGCTGTGCTTTGTACTTTCACATTCAGTTTGTTAATTTTTGTTCTGTATACATCTTGGATCAAGTATAGAACATTCCCCTGTTCACACAATAGTTTTAGTTATCAAAAATTCTCAAACCCTCCTGGGCCGGCCATAGACATTGCGGCCTGCCGGAGAGGTTTACCTTCACAGTTTACCTGCAGAGGTAAACCGGAGCGTGAAAGTCAACTATTTTCTGTGAAACTATAGCCTACGTATACTGTTTTTTAAGACCTGCACAGTGGTACACACCGGAGCATGTGTTGCTCATCGGAGTGCTCACCGGCAAAGGTTTCATTCACTTCTTCTCACAGTAGGGTTTTGACTTTTTGTTTTCTATTACAAGTACCTCATTAGATGGGGGATAGGTGGACTATTGAAAAAAAATTAAACAAATCATTAATGTCCACAAAGCACACTGCGTGATAGTTGAAAGTAGCAATAAGGTGATATTGTCGTATATAAGTGGACCCGCTGTTTCAATTCGCCGGATGAGAACTTAAATTATTTTCAGGCCAGATTTTTCGTAAAATTTTCAAATGTTAAAAATGAATAGGCCCATTCAATTATTTTTACACCACATACAATTACATTTAAATTCATCTATAAAATATGGTTAACGAACTGCTCATAATTTTAATGACGAAGTAAACAGTTTTCAAATAAAGTAAAAAATAATTTATACTATGCAACACACTTGCTAATGTCTTATGTTTAAACTCAAGTAACTGCGATTTTACTAATCTCCTTCGTTAAAGTAGGCATATTGACATTTTTGTCTTCTCTGCTTGTACAGGTTTCTTTGTTTTTATAGTTATAGTAGTACCAGATAATAAACTGACCAGCACGATCGCCATTCTTTTATTCCACGGATGCCACGAGATTTGACTTGTGCGAGCTCGTAGGCTGTACAGTTGTTGGAACAGGTATACTCGTACATGCAGGCAAACCGCAGCGTGTATGGTCAGCCTTAGGTCAGTAATGAGCTTAGCCTTTGCGAATGAGTCAAATTTAGTGAAATATGTACAGGTATTTGTAGAAAACATTGAATGTAGAATAAGTAAATATCTAGATCTAGTCGACGGTTCTAGCCAACACTTGTATTAATTCTTTTGTAGCCTACAAAATTGACTCAATTTACGGTTTAATGCGTATGCGATATTTTGTTTATAATATTCCTAATTTTTCATGTTTTGTCTGCTAGTGCAAATAAGTTCACAGTTTGGTAAAGCTTTTCTGGATGAATATCGTACATTAAAATCAGGGATGGGTTTCGAGTCCTACGAGACTTTCGAGAAACCGGTTTGCTACTGTGTGAGAATTTCAGTAGTAATAACAAAAGGGATGAATATTTAATAACTTCAAAGGGAAAGAGGTCAGTAGTGAAACCTGTATGGAACCCATTCGATTCTCTGTAGTATAGCTTAAAAGTGGCGTATGGCAAGTCTCGATTATCATCACTGAATAAAATTATTTTTTTTCTAATAGGCCTATAGGTCCAATTTTGATGTTATTGTGTGCAATGTTTTCTTTAGTAACTTGAGACTTACAGGATAAGTGAACGGTTCTAGCTTTGGATCTGAACATATTTAAAAGGTCAATGTTTGATGAAGACAGCAACAGAAGTAATTACATGAGTAATAAAGAATATGTCTTTTTATATAATATTTATCTCCAAACGAGAAAAGAGAATCACTGTGGGAAGCTGAGAGCTATGATAGCAGCAATGTGAGTTGCATGCGTATAAACAAGAACACAAGCATTTCAAGTCTTTTGTTACACAAGAATGTTAAAATTAAATTAAAGTTACAAGGGAGCAAATGCTTGAAAGACTACAACAACTACGACGCCTCCAAACTTTCGAGAAAGTGCAACATTATGAAGACATGAAAGTCTATTAAAATTAGGAAGAAGCAGAAAAGAATTGCCGTTAAAATTAGAAATGTTATCTGCGTAAATAAATAAATAACGCTTCACTCTCTGTATATTATTAGGTTATAAATTTACGATTTGTAAACTTATACAAAATTGCGAAATAAAAGTGCAGTGATATCTTATCTGAATTGTCATGCATAAGCCTACATAAAATGAAAGCTACGCGAAATTAAAGATACACTACAATAATAATAATAATAATAATAATAATAATAATAATAATAATATAACCGCTTAATACAGTTGTGAGGGAAGTTGCACAACACAATGAAATGATCTGATATTAAACGACAGGTCTTCACATTCTCATTTATTCTTTGTGTTAAGTACTAATCAGATGTCTCATTATTTTATACGACCACTAGTCATCAGCGTACAAGCTGAAGTTCCTCTTTCGATTCCCACCTAGAACAAGTTTTCATCTAAGATTGCAGAGCATAGTGTTTTTATAGCTTCATTTTTGCAAGAAACTTTTTTTTTGTAGACCAACATTACTGTTTTTCCACAAATGATGGTTTAGGTATATTCTAATAAATAACTTAATGTTCATTCAATAAAACACATTTAATTATTTAGTGTTTCCGAATTTTTCAATTTGTGTTCAAAGGGCATCATATGACAGATAATCTGAGAATAATTTCTAAATTTAATTATTAAAATATTGCGAATTCTCCTAAAAATATAAGCTTACATGTTAAGAATCAGAATAAATAGCTCTATACAAATGTTTTTTTCAAAACTGTATTTTTATTAAAATACAGAAGTATTTTGCTGTTTCCCTAAAAGTCACTTCAGACGACTGTTGCCATTTAAAAAGGATTCAATTATGGTGTACACAATACATAACTTATATGAGATGTTTGTTGCTTGGTTAACGCAGAAATACCTAATATAGAGACATGTACAGCTATCTTAGAATTGAGACGAAGATGTTGGAGGGGTTCAAACTACAATGCAATAACGTGCACACCACTTACTGGAATTCCGTCTAATGTGGTGAAAACAGATAAGGAATTAGTAAATTCCGTCTCATTATGGAAATGCTTTAATTTTCCATGTAATCGCAGTCAGCATTACGATAACATAAATATTCGAACAGTCGAACGTTGCACAGAACGTCCCACAGAAATACCATTTTTATCAAAACAAAGAAGTCAATAATTTTCAAAAATGTTGTTCATTGAAGTATGTGAATAGAAATCATACGAAACATTATTTAATATCAGTAAAAATGACAAAACAGCGTCCCGAATCAATGCGTAAGTTTACTGTACAATCCCTCTAAATGTTCGGTTGAATTCTGGGACACCTTTATACTTCTTGCATAAAGCCTTATTAACAATAGGCATAGGTCTGTGTTACATGTCCAAGAATGTAGTAAGAATAGACCAAAAATAGGTATGAGTGATAAAATTTTACACATAATAGTTACGATACAAGTGGTAAGAGAGAGTACCGTACGTGTAGCAGCCTATGTTTCTGAAACGAGTCCGTAAGGAGTAGTGCAGTACCATGTGTAGGCCTATTACACACTTATTCTTAGCCAGCCGTTAATATTTTTGAAATAATTATATTAATAAATATTAGATTTATTCTATTGAATTAGGCCTATCATATTAGATCTAAAGCTGTCTAGTGATGAGCAAATGCAAGACCAAGACCAAGACTAAGGCGGTCTTGGTCTTGGTCTTGGTCTTGGTCTCGCACACTCAGTCTTGGTCTTGGTCTCGCATCGGTAACCCTGGTCTTGGTCTTGGTCTTGGTCTTGGTCTTGCATACTCAGTCTTGGTCTTGGTCTCGGTCTTGCGTACTCGGTCTTGGTCTTGTTGCAAGAGTCTTGCATTTTTCTTTTACGCATCTTACTGTGATTGATGGCGTTTACGTGATTTACAGTTACACCGATTACATGTGTGTTATTGCTTGCGAAAGTAACGAAAGCTAATTGCTTTTAGTTGCTTGAACCGTGAAAACAGTAACAAAACAACTGAAAGCTATTTCATCTTTAGCCATTAGTTATTAAGTGACAGAATGGTACTTTATGAAATTTGTGTGGGGGACGGGAAAATGTCTGTCCGTCTGTCTGTCTGTCCATGTGTCTGTACTCGCGATAACTCAAATGCGCTTTATTGGATTTTCATGAAACTTGGTATACGCACTTACAACATCCATAGGAAGAAGTCTATTTATTTTCGCTGTTGCGTTTCTACTGGCTGCAACCCCTGCAAGTGATTAGCAAAATACCTTCCTTTCAACTTGCAAGCAGTCGCACAGACGAGTTACACGTTTTCATTCCTTAGAAAGTAGAAACAGCTATCGTTTCGTTGTGTTGTTGATTGTTGTAACGTAGTGTTTCAACATGAAACAAATACGAGTAACCGTAACAAAACAAGGTCTGTGTGGCGTTACTTTACATGTAAGAGATCAATTTTATAAAATGACTGTAAATAGATATACCATTAAAGTGGTTTGTGTCCCGTTCTTATTTTAAAATTTGAAGAGTTCAGGCTACAGTATAGTAGGATTAAGCCACCCACACAGCAAGACCCATTTAATGTCCCGGTGAAGTACATATTTAGAAATCAGTTTCCCGGGGGTCCTAAACTGATGAACCAGAAATTACTGACATCTTCTCTTCCTAAGTAATACAAAAAATATTATTTTAACTAATACTTTAAAAAATCTCATATTTGGGTGTGGGGGGGGGGGTGCGGTCCGGACCCACGCCCTTGCCTCCTGATGTTGTCTATTTTAAATTCATAAAAAATTGTTGGTCTATACCTATCAAATTTTGCTGTTTTATTGCCATTGATATGCATATTTTAGAATTTAAAAAATGTTTAATTGGGAATAGGTGGAGCAGTTGATTTTATACAAGCATTAAAACTATCCGTCGACCGGTGTCTGAAATTTCTTATATATAAATATTAACAATAACAAGTTATGTCCAAAAAATTAAGTACAATGTCATTTGAAACGTAATATATATTTTTTGGGTAAAACTTAAAAAGGTATTAACAGTACCGAATGCATTTAAAACGTGTTGGATTTTTACTTTGCATTTTATTTTCTTATAGTGACTTGTTCTTTTTCTGTTACATGTAAACATTAATTTAGGTATTGGTTAAGAATTTCAATGTATTTCACTTTTTTATTAAGTAATTTCATTTAAAGTACTAATCAAGAAGATTCATTATTATGCTTGTATCAATGTGAGAAAACATTGTAACAGTTTTTCCAAGTTAAGGTAATTAGAAAGACCGCAAAGGACTATGGGCTGTGTGGGTTATGTTGGCACTGAAGTCATAAAACTACCCTGCCACTATTCAGCAGGTAGCCAAAAGTTAGTTACTCACTCCACTATCCCACTGGGTGGAGTAGGGTGTATAGAAAAAATGGGGGAAAACCAGAATTTCGAGGTTTAAGTAATCGCCAGATGTGTTTAAGCAGTCATATTGTCCTTTAGGAAAGAGACGTGGCGGCTTCTACTGTAAATGGTGTTTATGTTAAGTCCTGATTATACAAATTCGTGGAGTGAGTAACCTTTCACAATAGTATGTTTCTATCTCTTTCTGTTCAATTACTGACTTCTGCCAAACATCTTCTGTCTCAATTTTCTGATCCGTGCCAACTTACAACAAACACTTTAGTGTCGGCATTACACCATGTCATAAATTTCTCAAGGGTCGGCGTAGCATATCTTTCAAATGAAGGTATGTGATTTACAATTGTCCTTGGAGACAATTTTCCTCTATGCTATTTCTTACTATGAGGGAGGAATGTATTGTTCCTACCCCAAGAAGTAGTTTAAAACAAGTTCTCTGCAGAGCCGTGGAGAGAAAGCAAAGGACCTCAGGAAAAAATTTCCCGGGCCCCGTCAAATATTAATTTCACCACTGAAACCCAAAGTATGCAGCAAAAAGGTTGTATAAAAATATTACATAATTATTATATAATGTATGTAATGGTATGTAAGTATCCTATTACTTGAAGACATATGATATTTTTGTTAATCACTACAAAGTTAGTCATATTTTACAAAAAATAAAACCATGTAAGTTTAAAAGCTTTTCAGTTGTGCACACAGAGGTAATAATACGTTTTTTGGCAAAATGCTATCAATAATCATAAAAACTAATCACTGTACAACTAGTGTCTTACTTTTCAACTATAAATAACAACATTTAAATTATGTATCGGTACCCAACTATGTTTAATCACTATGAAAAATTTGCTTGTTTTGAACAACATAAACTGAAGATAAGATAAACATATACGATTGACAATAAAACTTGACACAATGACATAAGAACTCTTATTAAGTACCAGAATGGTACTTTCTGAGATCATGTGGGGGACGGGAAAATGGCTGTCCGTGTGCCTGTATGCGCGATAACTCAAATACGCTTTATCGGATTTTCATGAAATTTGATATACATATTTATAACGTCCATAGAAAGAAGCCTATAAATTTTGTACCAAATCGCTTGACCGGTACCGGAGTAACGACTAATTAACGGTCACATGCTTATTAAATGGCAAATCATCACTATACTACAAAGCCGCTTAGCTAATCACTGAGGGCCTTCACCACAATGCAGTCAGATGTTTGTAAATTTATTATATCACATCTTGCTTTAGATGTGAGGCATTCGTTCTGTTGTTACCCCACTTATTCCTTCACATGTGTTTAACGAACTTTCTCAAGAGTTCGGTCTAAAACTATATAGTTTCTGAAAAAAAAAGACCAATTAACTACATCTGGCACTTTTTTGTATCAGTTTACCTGATTTTTTATTATATTATGGCACAGTCTATCTTATGCCGATATCAGACAAAGGTTGAGCTAATAAAGTATTCAAAAGGAAAAATGTTATTGTTACTGAGACATGTAATAGGCTATACTACAAAGTAATTATTAAAAGAATGTCTTAAGAATCCACCGTCTTAAACAATAGCTTTCCTAGCTTTTTACTTTGCAAAAGTATCAATAATACTATTATAATTCAGTTGTCTAGCAAAGATATCTCCAAAAACGTCAATGCTATAAGAGGTAATGAATTTCCTAGGAATCCCGGGGATAATTTTGCAGAGATATGTACCAATTTTATATGTATTCTATGTATCAAAATTAATAATTTGAAAATGATTATTTTAAATGCCGAATGTTAGTGAGGTCTACTGTTGAGTCCAAAAGGATTTCTGCTTCTACTTTAAAGAACATAATTTTTCTCAAAGAATAATCCGTTTCAGATTACCTGATTAATTCCGTGTCATCGTTATGCGACAGGACAATGCAGATAAAAAATAAACACATAAAACATAGCTTAAGCTGTTTGTTGACTTATAAAACATTTAATTTGAGAGTAAATTGGAAAGTAAAAAATAAAACCTGGTCGGCCGGGCCGGGGCCCCAAGTCTTTAGTCTCGGCTGCTCCCCCTCTCGTCCTTACCTGCCTAGCCGAAACAGTTCCAAGAAAAATGCAAGTGAAACCGGTCTTTTGCAACCGTTTCATAAAACTGTTATGTGCGCGTAACAGTTTCGGCTACAACCTTTATCTAGAAACAGCTTATTTTCCCACCTCTACCGATAACGGTAGAGGTTGCTGGCTTGCTGCGTACACAATCGAGCATTTAAAACATTTTCAATATAGCAAGACTGCAAGAGTCTTGCAGTTCGGTCTTGGTCTTGCCCGAGTCTTGCAGACTTGGTCTCGGTCTTGGTCTTGGTCTTGCACACTCGGTCTTGGTCTTGGTCTTGCTAACGCAGATGCGGTCTTGGTCTTGGTCTTGGTCTTGCATTTTCTGCAAGACCAAGACCAAGACTGCAAGACCAAGACTGGTCTCGCTCATCACTAAAGCTGTCCTGCCATCTAGTGCCACATATACAAATGCACATGCACACACACGGATTTGTTTGTGCACTGCTGCCAACATAAGGAATGAAGTAGATAACGCGTTATAGCCACGAAGTATGACGATTCTGGCGACTACCATGCAAAATTTAACATTTAAATATGTTTTAATGAATTTTACATTATCTTTCAATTCTTATCAAACTATTTATTGAAATAATCATATGCAAATTATCTTAACTAAAACAGTATTTTCCATGTGTTTAAAAACAACGTGGGTAACAATGGATTTGTAGCACTAGTGGGTTAATGCGTACCTTTTGCTTCATGGTTCCTGTGTTAGAAATTCTATTTTAATTCAAGCTGTTTTTAAAAAATATTTATTTTATCAGTTGAAAAACTGGGTCTAATAAAATGCTGTGAGAAAATTGCATAATTATGCATTCCAGTTACAAAGATGGTACCATAAAGAAAGCAGTCACAGAAAGAAACAGAAAAGGAGAATACGTAGTTTCAGGTTCAAGTGGAATTTTATCGGACAAGATTATAGGAAATGCCACAAAAATTAACATATACAACACCATTGTAGAGCGTATTATATAACTTTCCGAGCTGAGACGAGGCAATTCACTCCAAATTAATAGCAATGATATGGACTTCTTTACATTGGCCATCCACAATATTAAGGAAAGGTAAAATTAAGAATTCGTTCATTGGAGAAAAAAATGAAGCTAAAGACTCCTTTCAAACAAAACAACTAAGATGTCTTGTCCAATTAACCGAACTGGAAGGCGACAGGTTGCCCAAATGAGTTTCAGCGTGGTACATAAACGGTCGGGGGGGGGGGGGGAGTAAGGCAGAAACGAAATCATGGAACAGTGCAAGGATCTGGACGTCATAAGAGCACTATATAAACTGCTACATTCTTGATGAAGAAATGTGGCTACTGACTTCCACAGTAGCCTACTTTGATTTCTTCGAGTTTGACAATGGATTATCTTGCAGAAACCATGCTTACTAAAACTATCCTGCGAAATTAAATGTTATGTAAAATCTGCAGTAATTTTAGATTCAGTAGAGGTGTAGTGGTAAACGTTGCTGGTCTCTTACCCAAGGAATCTAATTTTAACTTTTAATACGGGTCTGCCTTGCCGGTATCTTGTATTACGTCCCCAATATTACCCAATAAGTCAGGAATGAAGGCTTTTCCCAAACGAAGCAGTGAATGAATCGGCTTTGCCTCTGCCAGATCTAGGTCTCTCGTCTCGTCTACCCTATAGTTTTCGATTCCTCTAAAATTACATTTATTATTTGTTTAATGTTTATTCAGAACACCGCTAAGCAATACAACTGCAATCCGTCTAATCAATAAAAATAGTAATTATGTACTGTAGATACTAGGGCTTTGGTTATGGGGGAGATTAATTAACTGGACAAATAATACTTGCTCAAATAATCATTATCAGTTATCCAATTAACTGGATAACAGTTAACCAGATAGCTGGATAATGACGTCCTTTTAAGCAATAATCCAATTATTGTTAGGTATAGTTTAGTACAACCTCAATCATGGGTTCCAGTGCGAGAAGGTATTTCAAAACATTTCGTCGTGTTTTAGAGTGGATGGGTAATCATGTCACTGCTTCTGGCTAGAGTTTCTGTGGTAATGTCCACATGACATAGATCCAGAGAATAAGGATTAACTGTACTTCCTTAGTTAATCGACATAAAAGTCCGCATTACTGCAAGTAATATCCAATTAACTACATTATGTGTAAAATTTAACTGTTTTATCTTCTCTGCAATTAGTTGTTTTTAAATTAAAAACCATGCAACAAGTATTCCACAACCATATATAGGCTACTTTTCTTTAATAGAAAATTTTCAACACTGACTTTAAAAGGTTATTCTTTTATTCTTATAACGTGTGGCCTACAATACATGCACATGGAGGCTAGATAGCCTACATGCCTTGTACAGATAATCGTTGACTTTGGGGGCAAGGTACTTTCGGCCCCCTATCATTTAAGTTTTTTTCATGTAAGGCCTATGTGTAACTACTAAAACTCCAACTCTACTAAAACTCCCAAAAAATATATTTCCAGGTTTGCGTGATATAAAACTATATATTGTCAATAATTGCAATCAACTGACGGTAAATAATTAATTATATTGTTTCAACAATTATCACATTATTATTATATATTGTCGTCGGAAATGCTTTCCCATATCTAAAGTCTATTTGCCCGTATTTGCCGTTGCTTTATTTCAGTTTTGAAACTGTGTAACCTATGACATAGACCTGCTATATTAATTTTATTATTTCGTATAATTTTTAGACCATACTAGGTATGGAGTAAGTGAGAATAATATTATACCTTACGTCTAATAAGTCTGTTTACGTGCAGTATTGAACAGTAACATAGGAGGTCAGTTTTGTTGAAGCTTATTACATGGTGTGGATCACTTGATTTGCCAGACTATCACTTGAGCAGATCCTTCCCACCGAACTCTGGGATCTCATTGTACTGACACGCCCTAACTAGGGGCTGGTTCTGTAAGAAAAGGACTTGAGAGTCCCTTCACATTATTTTTTTGCCTTGGTAATTATTGTTGTCCAGCTCAGCTGCTCCCTCACATAGGCCGGCAGCAAACCCGCTTCCCTTCCTAATAACATGTATCTATCTCCACCCCCATCCTATTTGTAGGTAATAGCAGAGAAATTTCAGTTTTCGTAGAATACCCGGAGGAAAAATCTTGTGGTTTTCATGTACCTCCTCCAGGATGAAAGGTTCACTGGCTTTTAATTTAAGAACAACCCTTATTGTTATAGTTTTTTCTGCTATACATTCCATTGCTTTGGTCTGAACAAAACACAGTTATAATTATGTGTTTTTATAATTTATTACCAATAATGGCAATATTATTAATAGGAATAGCATTATTATTAATAATAACAATAACAACAATAGTCACAGGTTCACTGGCTCTTAATTTAAGAACAGCACTTATTGTTATAATATTTTCTGCTATACAATCCATTGCGTTGGTCTGAACAAAACACAATTATAATTATGTGTATATACAATTTATTACCAATAATGACACTACTATTAATAGGAATAGCAGTGTTATTAATAATAACAATAACAACAATAGTCACGAACATAATATTTTATGTGATTTTATCTCACCATTGGCCATTTTTGTTGTTAATATTAATATTGTACATATCGTTACTGTTAAACAGTTATATTATTAATAACAAATTTTTGTTCGACCATATTATAATACGCTTATTACGTGTGACGTAACGGTATCACGATGGTATCGATTAATTCTTATCGAACACGGAACGATCATAAGACCGTGAGAGTATCAGCTGGAAACTGCTTAATAAATTGCCTGTATTTAAAATAAATAAATTCTGTTCGTGTTAATTTTAATATCAGCTAAAATGAATTCATTTCGTGTTGTCAAAATCCGTTGGTTTTAAGAAAACTAGCAAAAGGAAGCTTCGATTTGACCGACGCTGCCATATCTTTTAGAAGACAAGAACTACGTCACTCATCTTGATGCGTATGTCATGGTGGGCTCGTTGCCGTTTGCTTGGGAGAAACCAAAATATCAAAATTTAAACATTCAGACTAATTATGGTCGAACAAAAACAGTCGTATGCAACTTGCCTATAATGGTAATATTGATACTCGTATTTTAATTATGAAAAGAGCAAAGCGAGCTTCATAAACATACGCGTATCTTAATAAATGTCATTATGGGTTTGTTGCATAATGCACTGTTTTGTTGGAAAATCATTGTAATTGTAGGAAGTTAGTCACAGTACCTGTAGTTGTTCGTTTGAGAATCATACTGTGCTTCTGCATTTGTCAGTAAGCCCTAACGAAAATTACATTTGCAATTATTTATTTATTTAGTATGCAAAATAAAATTATTTATTTGTATTCCATACATCCTTTCCTTTAATTGCAGGTGAACAGGCCTCACAATTAAAGCTGTAATGGACTGAAACAAATATTTTCTACAGGTGATCCTATCAATGTTTGAAAAGCAAATGATAACAATTAAAATAATTACGTTGACTGTTATTCTCCGAAATGTTTGGTTGAGAACATTTCTATGTGTAGGCTATCATATAGAGTGTGATCCATATATAATTGAACTCTTTTAAGGACATAATTTCCCTCTGGAAAGTAATAGATTGAAATTGGGTTTTATGATCTCAGTGGCTTTGGTAGAATCGAAATTATATTATTGTTGTACCCTTACCATCCGTCAGTGTTGCCTTACGACAATTGATTAGTTTCTAGTCTCTAGTTTTGCAGTCACAAACGAAAAATGCAGTTCTCAATTCGGCAGCGTTTTTTTCTTGTGAGAACATATTTGCAGACAAATTCATTGATTCAAACACAACGGGCATTTCGAAGACAATTCAGTGTGCGCAATGTTCAAACAAGGGCAACAATTTTATCCATGGCAAGAAGCCTGGAGACAGCGAGGCTGGGAAAAGAAGAACTGCAATGAGTCAAAATCGTGTTAATGATGTTCGAGAACGTTTAGTGAACTCACCAAAGAAATCATTGCACCGGTTGAGCCAGAAGACAGGCTACACATATGGCACATATCAGAGAGCTGCAATGAAAGCAGGCTTACGAGCATACACGGTCTGGTGTGTGGTATCAGCTATCAGAATTGTTGGTCCCATTTTCTACGACACTGCGGTTTATGGGAGCATCTGCAATACATACGTGGAGCGACTTGACATTGAATTAACAGAAGGTTATTTACAGCAAGATGGCGCAACATCTCATACGTCTGGTCCTTCCGTGAGACTTAATAGCCAGCTTCTTCGGTGATCGTCTTATCACAAAAAACTGTTTGGCCTCCAAGATCACCCGATCTCCCATCTCCGGAGATTTCTTCTTGTGGGGCCACCTTAAGGACAGAGTGTAGGCCTACAAGAAAAGACCGCGGTCAATTGCTGAACTCCATGAAGCAATAAGGAATGACATCAGAAGCATTAACAAGGATACGCTTCGGAAAACGTCACAGAATATGTACAGTTGTGTATGGATGCAGGTGGAAGACATTTGGACATTTACTCGAGGAATCTGGGGAATCTCCCGAAGGTGCTCTGTAATCCAGCACAGTTGCACTTGTCTGTTATTATTTGTTTAGAAGTTATAAGTATTTAAAATGTTCAGTTTTTTATTGATCACACTTTCATTAATTTTTTGACTTATCTAATTAGCTTAGTAATAGTTTTATAATGAACTTTATATTCGATTTTATTAATCACGATCAGAGCTGGGATTCAGAAAAGAATTGGGCAATTGTTGTGGGAAACTATTTTTGTGAGACATGGCGTAGGCTATGTAGAATATGATAAAATGTGATGAGGTTTCTAACAGACGTGTGAAGCTTGTGAATGTCTTTTTTCTCTCACAGATGCCAAGCTCGTCGCATCGTTTACGTCCTCTTTTGTGGCGAAACAGAAAAGCAGTTTATACACAGAAAGAAGGCTTGCCGCCAGAATCCCAATGGAATGAAAACAAACTGAACAAAAGAGACGACATAAAATGGAAGCGTGGATCTTCCAGCATCCCTGAAATGTTTAAGATTGACAAAGAAATAGGACGTGAAGGATTGGCGTTTTATATCTCATTTTATTGACGGTGTGTAATTAAAACTAAATAATAATGAGGTGCGAAACGAATTCTTCATATAAGGGTTAGCCCTAGTGTAAATACAATACCAGGTTATGACGTCTACAATATGTGATTTTATATTAATTCTACTTAATTTATTTTCCTGTTTTTGCAGTTGTACATGGCTGAATACGTTTACTATAAGGATTTTATGACCCTGTTCAGCCATGAAGATTTAGACCCTTCATACTAACATTTTTTTCGAAGATTCGGGAGCGATTTGATACTCACGTGGGTCACTGAGTAATTAAATACCGTACGATTTTACTAGGCCACAGAGCATGTAATTTTTTCTCAGATCATTAGAAAATTGCCGAAATATAGGATAGAATATTGTATATTTTGTGTTTGTGACTGGACGGAAATAATCCGGTCCGTGAGGAGCAAAATGTTAGGGAATGGTTCGAGAGGAACAAACCTTGGGTACGATGTGTCCCGTTGCGATAGGAGCACAAGGATGGTTAGGAATAATAGAATAATCTAGTAGCTAGGAGGACCAGTCTGTTTAATGGTACAGACAACCAGGATAGAGCGAGTGGAACTTATAGATCTCAGGTGCTGGTGTCAGGGATCTCTGGATGTAAATCTTGGAGCGAAACCTTTATCATGTAATATACTATGAAACATTTATTCTCAACACAAATAGGTAATAAACACTTGTAAAACGAATAATAACACTTGAATAACAAAATGGAGTGAATATAAGATAGTTGTATTAATTCTAATATGATTTCACTCTGAAATCTTTACTCTGCTGAACTTTATAAACGAGCTATTGCGAACGCTTGGTTGCGCAACGTTGCCGCACTGAAACACGAACTTTTAGACTGATCTAAGAAGCCGATAACACTGAATCTACTGTAATTAGTGTAGATTAATTAATAACACAAGATAATACTTGTAAATGGAAGTATTATGTATTTATCCGCTAATTAATAGAAAACCTCTGTTCTATTGTCTGAATTAGGCGGGATAATAGACTGAGCTCCAGCACGTCTATCACGCGTGGAGGCTCGACGCTAACTAACTCTTGGCATGACGCTATGATGTAACGCTGATGCGAGGCATGCACCTGTCGCTAGACGGGGATTCACAGAAATAAGCGGGTTTACACTCATATCAATGCGCTGAGAGGGAGAAATGCACTGAGCGGAACATTTGAATATGCACTGTTACTAGACATGTAAAATAATGCTAGTAGAACCCTTAGCTTTCTCCAACATAGACTCCCCCCGTTAAAATATTAATTTTAAGAAAAATAACTAAGGAGAAAGCTATTAATAAAAAGGATACACTTGTATATACACGTAAGCACTGACTTTACACTATTTAGACTAGCAACACACGCAAGGTTGTGAAGGTCTAGTTGAATACTGGCTGGAATCCAAACTGTTGTTGTAGCATCCATAAGTGAAGACTTCGACTTGTGCACAACAGCTGATTCAGGAACATGTAGTGTAGATCAGGTGGCTTGTTGAAACACAATCTGTAGAAACTTGTTGAAGAAATGCGTGATGATTTCTTTATATCATTCAGGGCACAGCTGATGATCTTATATTACTAACATGGTATCTTGCCATAATGTAGAAAGACTATAGGATAAACATTAAGTAAGATTTTAACACAAACAGTGCTGATAAGTTGCTTTCTTACATATCTCACAGTGTAACGGTTTGGCTACATGTAGATTTCTTGCTAACATGGTAGCTCTAAACTGGACATATGCAGATGATGCAAGTAAATAGCTTTTCACTATTTGGAAGATGAGATACACTGCTTTGTATTGTTTCTAGATGAGAACAGACACTGCCGAGTGTTGTTTCGCTCTGAAGACAGACACTGAGTGTTGTTTTTCGATGAATGCAGACACTGCGGAGTGTTGTTTCGCTCTGAAGACAGACACTGCTGAGTGTTGATTTGCGAATGTAAAGATCGGTAAAAAGGATCTGATTTACCTCTTGTATTTACACTATCATTTGTTTTAAATCTCCCTTGACTGCTGAAAGATTTATTGTGTATAGATGGGTGCAAATATTCGTTCCTGTGTTTGAAGGAAGCGAAGCTATTGCGAACTGGTTTGACCGCTGCACTGGGTCGGTTTGTCTCGAAGCGTTTGCTCTGCATGTGATGAGAGGCCTTGCTTGAATTGTTTTGAATTCTAGCTTGGTTAGAATTGCTCTGTAGTGAAGTGCTCTGTTGACTTCGACTGATGTTAAAACATGTAAGGGCGTATGCTGTTGAATTTTCTTGCTTCTTTGTAAAATGCAGTAACTTGCTATGTTTTAAGTCACATTTACAGTAAGAAGGCAATTCACACTCTTGTACCTTGTGTTCTGTGGAGAAGCAATTAAAGCACAATTGGTTCGATCGTGCACAACTCCATCGTTGTTGCACTGTGAATTTGCGGAATTTCTTGCACTTGTGTAACGAGTGGTTTCGTTTACACAGAGAACAAGTTTGCTGATGTTTAGGTTTGCTCGTGACAAAGAAAGAATGCATCACTGTTTCTTCGTCTGTCGTTAAGTTTTCATCATCTTGAAGCGAAACCGTATTCATGTCACGATGCAGAAGTTGACTGTGGACTGATTGTTGACAACCACAGAAAGATTCTAAATTGCACTGTTGTACCGTATGATTTGTTGAGAAACAATTGACACACATGTGCTGTGACTTGACGAAATTCCATCGCTCAGTGACTGGAATTTGCCGGAATTCATCACAATGATACAGCTTGTGATTGCGTTGACAATAGGCACACGATAATCTGCTTGTACCTTCGTACGACTGTCGCGGTTCTCGGACAGTGTATTTTGGAGATCGCAGCTCAACCTTTCTTGCAGGTGATGGGCTGGACACGTTGTTGGAATTGGATAACACTTCTAATGAATGAGCCTTGGCTTCTAGGAAGTTCATCAACTCTTGAAGTGATGTGAACTTTTTTGAGTCAATTTTACTTTCCCATTCTTTACGTGTAGTCTCACCAAGATGATCCAATATTAATTGAATGAACATGACTTCGTGTAATGGGATTTCAAGATTGAGAGCTTCGATGGCGTTAAGATTGCTTTGAAACTGATTTAGTAAGTTTCGCAAGTCTGTAACATTTTCATCTTTCATTATTGGTAATGAAAGTAGATTTTTTACATGAGCTGTGGCAATAACTCTAGTATTATCATATCTTGCACACAATAAATTCCATGCTATTGGAAAATTCTCATTCGTGACTGGAAGATTCTGAAGGAGCGCGTGGGCTTGTCCCTTAACAGAACTCAGCAAATAATGGTATTTCTGGATGTTATCCAAGGAATCATTGTTCACCACTAAACTACTGAAAGTGTCGTGATAGTGTTTGAAGTTAGTCACATCTCCAGTGAATACAGGAATTTGAATTCTTGGCAATTTTATATTTCTATTGTTGCATTGTGAATTAGAAGACTGACATGTGTGATGAGAGTTACCACTGTGATTAGATCGTTGGCTGTGATGAGATCCTACACTGCACACTGGATGTTCGTGTAGAAACAGAAGACCACTTAACTTTGCTTTAAGCACCTCGTAATTGTTTCTCACTTCTTCGTCATATTGCATATGCAGTTCTATTTCTTCTTCAGCTTCAATGAGAGCTTCTATCTGAATTTGTATGGACTTGTATTCCTCCCAAATTTCAATAAGGCTGTCAAATTTTACTTTTAGTTGAAATACATCCACTTCTTCAGGAATATTGTTACAGAATTTCTGAATAAATGTGAATTTTCTTTTAAGAAAACCCCTTTTTTTCGTTAAGTCTCTCAGTTCACTTTCCATGATGAGATGAGAAATTGAAGTTTAAATATGAAATGTTACCACCACTGCACGATGATGCATGTATTAACTGTTCACTGCTTTCTTGAAGTTCGCTAGTGACCGGAATTCCACGATGAGTCGAATCACTGCTGCTATGATGCTGTCCTCGATGCGAAGTTCAGGGTTGCTGGAACTCACGAACTGACCGACGCGGAAGCACAGATGAATGAGACGAACTCGAGAAACGGTATTTGCGAATGCAAGTATGTAGATATGATTGTACCCGTAAGGAGCCAATGTTTGTAGTACTGGAATCTTGTGCTTGCTAATTGGAGTTTCTGGATCACTGCCAATCAGAAGATACCAAGGCCAAGAATCAATGTTGCTGGAATCTCCGATCCGACGCGGAAGATACGAACACTGAATAGCTCGCGCTTGGGAGTATTCGAGAAGCGAACCCGTACATGTGTGAGATAGTTCTAGGTTTATCCAAATTACATCCGGCACCGGTAGGATCAAAATGTTTGCAAAAACGGCATATATCCGGACCGAGAGGAGCAAATGAAAAGCGATTTTCACTTGTCGCGAAAAAATACAATCTGATCTCACACGATATAGGTTAATAATCACTTGGAAATGAATAGAACATTTGAATAACAAAATGGAGTGAATATAAGATAGTTGTATTAATTCTAATATGATTTCACTCTGAAATCTTTACTCTGCTGAACTTTATAAACGAGCTATTGCGAACGCTTGGTTGCGCAACGTTGCCGCACTGAAACACGAACTTTTAGACTGATCTAAGAAGCCGATAACACTGAATCTACTGTAATTAGTGTAGATTAATTAATAACACAAGATAATACTTGTAAATGGAAGTATTA
Organism: Ectobius pallidus; assembly: GCA_964059195.1. Lineage (NCBI taxonomy): Eukaryota > Metazoa > Arthropoda > Insecta > Blattodea > Ectobiidae > Ectobius > Ectobius pallidus. The sequence continues at coordinate 362,120 of CAXKWD010000011.1, read as the reverse complement.
TGTATTTATCCGCTAATTAATAGAAAACCTCTGTTCTATTGTCTGAATTAGGCGGGATAATAGACTGAGCTCCAGCACGTCTATCACGCGTGGAGGCTCGACGCTAACTAACTCTTGGCATGACGCTATGATGTAACGCTGATGCGAGGCATGCACCTGTCGCTAGACGGGGATTCACAGAAATAAGCGGGTTTACACTCATATCAATGCGCTGAGAGGGAGAAATGCACTGAGCGGAACATTTGAATATGCACTGTTACTAGACATGTAAAATAATGCTAGTAGAACCCTTAGCTTTCTCCAACATTTTGAGAATACTATAGGAGAAAAATTCCTCCGATTACTGGGACTTGAACCCAGGACCTTTGGCTATTCGCGCCAGTGCTCTGCCAACTGAGCTAAGCCGGAGTTCAACCCACAGCACCCACAGAGCATTGGCGCTAATAGCCAAAGGTCCTGGGTTCAAGTCCCAGTGTCGGAGGAATTTTTCTCCTATAATATCTTCATGTAATGTCCAACAGAGACAATAATCTTTGGTTCATGAATGCTTATAGCCTATATCTATTATATATTTTGCCTGGTAGATTTATGGGGAATTAGGACTTCTATTCATTCTTGGTCACACCTAGGTGAGGGTGTTCCGGGGGTTTTTCCTTGCCTGTGAGACTGATGTTTAGTACTTTAAGCTCTTGTGGTCCCGGGATACCATCTGGCCGTCAGTATTTTCTTCGTCTCATCCGCGCCTTGTTTGTATGAGTGTGTGAGCAACTGATGTGTCTAAGGTTTTCGAGTTGTGTCGGAGGTGGCCACGGCATTGGACAGATCACCCATCCAGGAAGGTCCTCATTGTTCTTGTCTGGTAAAGATGTATGTGTGTGATCCAAAAGTAATCCCTCTCCCGACAGGTAGTGGCGTGAGCTGCGTAATCCTCCCCACAACGGGTGAGATAAAACTGAGAGAATGAAAAACAGAAGAATTAGATGATAAAGATAGTAACTTGAATTAATAATTTTTGCAACGAGCCTGTAATGGCATTTACTAAGATATAAGTATGTTTGTAAAACGAACAAAGCGGGTTTCATAATTTTCATATGAATTTCTTAATCATTTCATTATAGGCAAGTTGCATAGGCCTACGATTGTTTTAGTTCGACCATAATTAAATGTTTTAGTTTTGAGATTTTAGATTCCTTAAAAAAAGAAATCGGCTGACCGCGGCAATCACACACACTCACAGGCCATGGAGGCCCAGAGAGTTCCAGGAGGTTGAGGCTCCCAGATTTTGGACATTCGGCACATGAAGGTGGTAAGGTTGTCAGCCTTTACCCCCAGGATTGCCTTGAGTCGACCCCAGGGCTACAGTGCCACCAGAAGGATTAGGCCAATTGAAAAATCTCAACGACCTTATCGGGAATCGAACCCGCGACCTTCCGGTTTGGAGCGCTGCGGCGTACACTACATATATAAATATATATATATATGTATATATATATATAGAGAGAGAGAGAGAGAGAGAGAGAGAGAGAGAGCAATAATCAAGTTACAATACACAATTTACTGAAAAGGAACAACTTCCATGCACTACTCCAGTTGACTATTTACTTTAACGATGCAAAATTAAATACAAATCCATAAAGAAAAAGATTATAAACACGCCTGGTTAGATTCCTTAAAGGGCCGGATAATTTCCTGTCCCGTGAGGTTCTTCCTCTTGTTTAATTCGTAAGGGGGTTCGCAGACTGTTTTTGTTAAACTCGGCGGTGCTGAAGATGGTGTGTTTTGTACCAGATAATTTAGACTAATTGTTATAGGTGAAAATATTTAGTTATCTAATTAACATTGAAATGTCATGTTGTGAATGCTTGATATAGGCTAGTGCGGTAACTGGTAAGCAAATCTGGTAGTTGTAGGCGTGGTCGGATGTGGAGTAAATCATGCTAATGACCCTATTGTCACTGCCATCAACCTCAATTGTCATCGCAGATATAAAAACTAACTCACCGGCACAGATCATGTAAACAGGTTTATTCTTTCTCTCGCTCTTGGAATGTAAATTAAATTCTAATTCATTTCGTCAACCTAGTCATTTACTTAATGATTTATTCATTACGTGAATTGTAAATGCGAGTGAGAACCTGTGAAAATACAGTTTTCTATTCAAGTAGAGTTAATAGCTAGTATACACGGTAAAATACAAAATAAATAGACTACATTAATAAATAAAATAAAATCAGGTAAACTGATATAACAAAGTGCCAGTATGTTTTTGTTGAATCAATTATAATTGCAATTATGATATGCAGAAAATAAGTTTTTATAATCAGATTAAAATCGACCAGCGTCAACAGAACTACAGATTTGTGATACCTTGACAATCGCGCACTCGCATAAAAATTGAAATTAAAAAAATAAATAGAATATCCATGTCAAATCGGCCGGCTCCGGGATTTGATCCGGGACCTCCAGAATACGAGTCCAAGGCGTTACCATTTAGCCAACTCAGTCAGTTTGACGGTGTCGTTTGATAAGCATAAGGAGTAGTGTTAACTGTCAAATTATACCGCTAGACAAAAATAAAAAAAACATGTGACATTTAATTAGTTGTTACTCTGGTACCGTTCAACCGATTAGGTCCAAAATTAATAGGCTCTTTGCCATGGACGTTATAAATGCGTATACCACGTTTCATGAAAATCCGATAAAGCATATTTGAGTTATGGGGCCTTTTGTTATATAATACCATAACATGCACTAAATTGGGTATTATTCCGGTACCGGCCAACCGATTTGGTCCAATATTAACAGACGTCTTTCCATGGATATTATAAATGTGTATACCAAGTTTCATGAAAATCCGATAAAGCGTATTTGAGTTAGGCCTATGGCGCTTTTAAATAAAAACACTAAATTGGGTTTGTCGCCGGTACCGGTGAACCGATTTGGTTCAATAACAATAGGGTTCTTCCCATGGACATTATAAATGCGTATACCAAGTTTCATGAAAATCCGATAAAGCGTATTTGAGTTATGGCGCGTACAGACAGACGGACAGACATTTTTCGTCCCCCACACACAATCTCATAAAGTACCATACTGGCACTTAATAAACAATTATTGCCCTATCTCAGTTGTCCATGTAATGGGAATTGAGATGTAGGCTGTACACTACCGTGCTAGAAAAATGTTTTTAGACTGTAGAAGGTAAAAGATAAGTTTTAACGGTAAATGATATGAATTAAAAGGAGAAATTTTTACACTGAGTGGTATAAAATTAGATCACTCCATGGTTAACAACTTTGATTGCTTCACATGGAAAATATTCTTTTAGTTTAAAATATTTCCTTATGATTATTAAATAGACGCAGTTTTATAAAAATTGCAAATTTTAAAATTCATTACGCCTTTCGAAATGTGACATTTCTGACGGTGATTGCAAAAATAGTCATATTTGGTGGGTGAAAAGCGTCTTAAGTTGGCAGTCGTGTACCAGAAAATCAATAACTGCTATCTGCGCGCTCCAATATGACTGGCTCCACGGTGCGAAATTCATTACAACATTTATTAAACATTTATTATTATTATTATTATTAATATTATTATTATTATTAATATTATTATTATTATTATTATTATTATTTCATAAATTATAACGGATGCCTAAAATAATGTATGGTACGCATACGCTGACGGGCTCGTTAAATGAAAGGATCTAATTTGAGAAAGAACAAAATTTTCGTGTTATAATTGGGATGTACTTCGTGTTACAATGGAGATATTTTTATACGTGTAGGTTCAGTTTGTTAATCTGAATGTTATCTTTAATTAAAAAAACTAAAACATTTAAAATTTAGGGAGTAATTCATAATTTGATCAGTAGTTCGATACAAATTAAATAATGAATATTAAAAAAATGCATTTCCTAAGCTTTAAAATGCAGGAGAATATATATATTTTTTCTATATTGAAGAGGAAAAAGCATATAGAATTTCATCATAAAAGGATGTAGAGCTTTGGGAACGCTGAAAATAACATTTTAAAATAGGCTACATGCAGATTTTTCCTCCTAGAAAGACCCCTTTCATTTTTCCCACAGGTTGGGAACCAGTAGCACAAGAGATTGTGTTGTTCACTCCAGAAATTAGCGTGAAAAACATGAGAAACATATTTAAATATCTCAGTTCAGGGGAAAAAAAAAAAAAAAAAACTGCCCTTTATCTCCGGTGTACAGATGTTTGTCTGCAAGCCAAATTTAGGAAACTTCCCTTGTGAGAAGAAGAAGAAGAAGAAGAAGAAGAAACTCATTACGTGCTTTAAGTGCCTGTCGCGTAGTCAGTACACACACAGTTACCTCTGTCTTGTTTCTTAAGGCCGAGTGACTCCCGGGGGAATACCGATCCCATCTTCCGCGTCAGATACGAAAATCTCGAAATAGGGATGCTTCCTCTTACCATACTAATTCGCCCTTCTCTTAAATTGGCATTTCTTGTTTCAGTAGAGGCAACTGCAATTCAATCCGACGTGTTTACAATTAAAAGATTTGGAGCATTAAGGGAATAAAGGCAAAGAAACCGATGAAGTTATTCTGTGTTTATCACGTCTGACATAAGTAAATAGTACAATACATGTGTATTCATGTTAAATACTTGTTAACACTTCTGTGTTGCCATAAGTTTGAAGTTACGTTGTTCCGTGAGAGTAGAAAGCACTAACTGCCTATCTGTTGACAAACATAAATGTTCTAGACATTGTACGTTGTACGGTTCTGTGGCCGAATTCCAAATGCTCTCTCATAAGCCAAGTGCGAGTGCGAATCTGGTAGGTATGCTAAGCGTCTCACTAATACTAGCTATTCTAAAATGCCGTCGATAATGTTTTGTTAACAAAGATAAGTTAATTATTGTGTCGCACAAATGGTGGTGGATAGTGGTATGGAAACTTGAGGGATAACAAGAAATTCTGAGAAAGGACGATGCCCATTATGTTTAAATAGAGAAGATGTAGAATATATAATTTTAAGATCTCCAGAAACTCAAATGATAAGACATAATTTTTAGTAAATGCATTTTTAGAGTTAATAAGAAGCCTACGACTGACGAAAAGAAAATTAAAAGAAGTAGGAAATTTTTTAATTGGAAACAAAATTAAAGGAATTAATATGTCATAGTAAAACAGATTAGTTAGACTCATTAGACTAAGCTAAGGCTTTATGTTGCAAATTAACTGTGAGCGAAGTAAGTGAAATATGAATGCCATAAACAATGTGAACACTTTTAAATATGTAGTCCTATATATGAAGTAAACCCGTGATGAAAAACTCTTTGTGATGATATGTGTGGCTATTTGTGTAAACAATACCCTTATTTATTCCGTGATAAAGGTATGTGTTATATTAATATTTTCCAGACCCCCCCTAAACCCCCTAAACAAAATATCACTGTGGCATAAAAGAGTAAGATAATAATATCTATTAGTTTTTTTTTAAATTAAGTTGGCGGATCAATTTACAGAACAAAATATATCCAACGGCCTTCCGAATGTATGCGCGCGCACCAGAATTGAGTTAGCTAGCATTAACATGCATTTAAATTTGATCCCAATCCTATCCGTTCCTTCATTTCCAGAGGATCGGATCGAAAATTCATTTCGAACCGAGGACGTGTTTACCTGGCGATCTCGGGAAATCTCGGGAAATAGGTGCAAGTAGATCTGAATCCTGCATGTAAACGTAGCAGTTATTTCATGCGGCTACAGTAGGCCTATAGATAACTTGAAGAGAAGGGAGGCCTTTCGGGAACATTCTCTCCTTCTTAACATATTTTGTTTTAAGTTAAAAGACGAATGGGCCGTCACTGTAAGAACATTAAGGGAGATCTCAGATAAATGGCTGAGCGCGACATGCATCATATTCCTGGGAACTGCATTGTCCTGCTTTAAGAAGTGAAGGTCACTGTATTTGCTATATGCCTGACATATATTAGCACTAAACAGCTTGTCGCATCGGTAGACACGGCTCCAATTAATGCCCCATGTTAAAGAGGTTACTTGTTCCGCCAATTTATAGCCCACCAGTGTACAGGATGTCACAAAATAAGACGTACGATGTAGAAAGGAAACTGTTGTGTATATGTGAATATATATATATATATATATATATATATATATATATATATGTGTGTGTATGTGAATATATATGTGTGTATGTGAATATATCTAGCCTATATAAACACGAGCATAAAATACGACCTAAGATAAAATAAGTTTACAAATTCCGCTATGTGAAATTTTTATTCACAATAATTCTAGAGTGATAGGGTAAAAGCGAATAAGTAAAAGAAACTAAAGTTTCAGGAGATACAAAAAAAAAAAAATATATTACTACATTGTTACAATACTTTGTTCAGCCCACCCAGATATTTTTACACAGTATAAGATAGTATGTAAAAATATCTGGATGGGCTGAACTCTATATTTTAACAATGTTGTGGAAATAAATTGTTTTTTGTCTCTCCTGGAACTTTGGTTTTTTTTACTTACTCGCTTTTTTCCTATCACTATAGAATTATGCTATAATATGCTTATAAAATTATAATAAGTCAGAAATTTATATATATATACAGTTCCGCAACTGAACCAATCGCTACGCTTTGGAGGTCAAGAAGGGGGGAGTAGGGAATGATTTAACACCTTCTGAAAACTGCTCGACAGGCCTCTGTTAGAGCATTGTGCATAGAGCATAGAGCTTGTGCAAGGATGGAAGAAGCAAGGGGACTATATTGAAAATGAGGCAATTGAAAATGTTGTATTGTTGCAATAAATTTAAAAGAGAGTGCCGATACTTCTTGCCTTACCCTCGTAGGAACTGTAAAAAGAACAAATGCCTAGCTTCCGTAGTTTTTTTGAGAATAGGTACATTTCATTTAACATTCTACAGAGAGGCTATTTCATTTCCCTTAATAACTCACATATATACCTACATAAACAAGATAAGTAGAAATAAATCAAAACAAAATACTTACTAAGAGGACTATCATTTTATGAGTCTCTTTAAAGATCTGATTGGTTAATACTTTTGGAAATAACGGGACGAATTTTTGCTGTTACGATTGAAGAGATTGCCCACCCCTAATGTAGGACTAGTACCTGTAAAACGAAATGTTATGATGATGTTCGGTTAGGTCCAATGACCCGGGCTTGAATGGGAGCCAATGTTTGAGAAATGAGATGCGGCGACTCGACATACTACTTAACCCGCACTAATACAGCATCGGTTATTCTTAAGGGCTTTTTCAGTATATCCACACCACTCCACTTCACTGACAACCACTAGCAAACCGAGTAACTCCACCTGCTTGCCCTTATCTACATAGTACATTATGCAACGAGCCTCTAATGGCATTTACTAAATCACGAGAATATTTGAGAAAGGAGCAAAGCGGGGTTTAACAATTTTCAAACGAGTGTCTTAATGACATTTTAGTCAAGCTGTATGCAGGTGTTTTTATCGACCATAATGAATTAAATTGAATATTTAAGTTTTGAGTTTTTTTATTAAACGAGACGCTGACCTTGGCGATCAGCTGTTAGTAAGCTTTCGTCACCTCGTCTTTTGCAATAGATTGCGGCTGGTGGCGTGTTGCGAAATCGAAGCTTCTCTATTCGTTTTAACCTCAACTCAAGGGACTTTAATACACGAAATGCAATCAATTTAGTATAATGTTAAAATTAACGTTAATAGAATTTATTTTGTTTTAAATACAGGTTGTTTATCATGCAGTTTGATTTGTTGCTCTCAACACTAGAGATATTAATTGGTATCAATAGTTACCACACCATCCCACGGCTTCGTTCTGGGTCTGGACCTGTGTTAGAGCAGAACACTCATCACTAGGGTTCGATGTTTATGACCTAAAAAAGTGGAAAATATGACTGCAAATATGCCCTTAAAAATGACTAAATATGAACCCAAAGTCCTAGATATGACCTAATAAAATAATGTATTTTCAAAAAATAAATGTTCCATTTAAAAAAGTTTAAGGACACGAAATTCTTACATCACATGAATTCAATCGGATAATCACTTCTTAACAATTTTGGTCATTTACAATTTTACTTATGATTAACTTCTATTTTTAAAGAATTTTCTCCTGTTTACTCGCTTCACCAGCTCCAAATACTCGTCATATTTTGTAGACCTTGCGTGTTCCTATAAAATATGAACAATTGCATTAATTTTAAAATCTAAGTTGCTATTAAGGCCCGGGAGAGGTAAAACTACGACAAAGAAAGAAAGAAAAGAAAGTTACTATTAATTTGGCATAAGCATTAAATTAGTGAAATAAATTTCAAATTTAAGTCGACCATGCAGTACATACACTGTATAATTGTGCCCCTTTACCGAATTTATAACAAATATGACGTAAAATTACAAATATGGCCAAAATATGACCAAGACCGCAAAAAGCCTAAAATAAAAACGGTCCTATTAGGAAAACAAGCTTGCAATTCTTGTTTAATTTGTGTTTGCGGCAAGAACGGAGGTCAGGGTAAAAGTACATGTCATCAACATCCGAACTCTACTCATCACCATCACCACCGTTAACGGTACAGCGAAGCAATCGTACAAATTAGGCTCGGACGAATTATCGTATGATACTAATGTTATGAATTGTCACATATTCAGTTCTAAGTTGTTTTTATTTTTCTGCTTCTTCTTTATCATCATACTTTTATTATTATTACTAGACTTCGGATTTTAGGTAAAAACCTATTTTAATCCTTAAGTGATATATGGACGAAAACTTGTATAGGCCTATGCATGTTTCATAAGTGACTACGCCTAAAACTGATACTTTTATAGGACTTAAAACAGCCTATTTTTACATTAGAGCCTAATATTGCCTCTTTTGCTTGTTTTTCCTCTAAAGTTCAAAATAAGTTATTTTTTGTTAGAAATTTTAGCATTTATTTTCAGTTCGTACTAAATTTTTAGCTCGGAATGTGCGGTATATGACACATTTGTGACGTGGTTAAATAGTAAGGAATATTTCGCCTTCAGTAGAAAAAATTCCTTGGAATTTCCAAGAAAATGTAGTGTTTTTCTCCCGACTCCCACATCCAGTAAAAAAAAGTAGTTCTATGAATCACTGAGGGATACAAGGGGTTGAATAAGCTAGCATGATATGAGTAGCTTCTGGGCGCAGGGATTATATTTTCACTGTTATGGTATTAATACAGGCCCTAGTAATAGGTCTATATAATTCTGTGTACCATAGGCCTATACCTGTGTTTTATCATGATTATTGATTAATGGTGACTTCATTAAATATAATATTCTGCATTTCAATTGAGATATTTCAGAAAATTGGCAACTTAACGATTTTATAAGAGACTATTTTACGATTTTTAGAACCTATTTTACAATTTTTAGAGCCCATTTTAGGTGCCTAAAACAGCATTTTTACCGACCTAAAAGTCCGAAGTCTAATTATTACTGTTATTGTCATGGACACTATCAATACTGCTGAAGCTCAATATATTAAAACTAAGCCCAATTTTACATTGTATTTTGCACGTTTAATTCTATATAGCCTTATAGAGAGTTACGTTTAGGCTTGTTGTTTAATTGATTGTCGAGTATCAGCAATGCAACAAACACGTCACGCGGAGGAATACCCGGATTACAGAAACCGCTTGTAATAATGGGTAAGTTAACTCTTGGCTCAACCCGTAGTCGTCACCTATCAGTTGGGACTGCTTTTTGTTTCGTGTTTCTCAAAACATTAACCTATCCTTGGAACATGTTGACAGATTGTCTTCATCTTGTAAGTAGCGTCGGCAGATGAGGAACAGAGTTGATTCATCTTTCAAAAACAACTTCCAAGACAACGCATCAGTGTGTCAACTAACGTAATAGCATTTCTACCTTGTAGTCCACTAATATAAGCAACGGAATAAACGAGATCAGGTCATTCGGCGTGCCTAATGTCCACGGAATATATTCCACGTGTCTTTGCTTTACGTCACTATTTTAGAACAAAAAAAAAATGTATATTTTCAATACAGTTTAGTGAACTTCCCTGCAAGCCGTTAACTGCCTAGCCTCTATAAAAGGTTTTTTTAAATCCACGAATGCATAACTAATAAAATAACGTCATTCCTGGAACTATTAAGAGGTTTGTATTTTTTTATATTTGTTTATTAATAATTTAAGTACTTACAATAAAAGTCTGAAGATCAATAAGACATTCTGCTTACGAAATTCGGAGAAACTATAAATATTTTCGAATAAATTTTTCCCGGGTAGACAGCCAGGTTTGAAGATCAAGTGTCTCCGACGTTTCAGAGGCCCACGCTGCCTCCATCCTCAGGGATACTGAAGTGTCGAGTCTGACCAGACCAAATATGCTAACTGAGATCAGAGCATTGCGGGCATCGCCCGCAATGCGATGATCTCGACTCCGATTCCATACCTGCATACGAAATGCATTGCTGGAAATGAAAACGGGTTCCTATCCTATAACTTAAATTTGCTTACGCTAACGGTGTTTTGCATAGGACTTGAACCTATGCAGGGCAACTGTAATGACTTAGGGGTTCGGGTCGTGGCCCTTTTTTGTTTAAGTTCCGGTATTCACCTTACAACCAGGGAAAACCACGGAAACCCCTGGTCGGAACTAGCAAAGGGGATTTGGTCATGGTCCTCCATTCTGTAATGCCTGGTAGGGGTTGAACCAACCAGTTGGGATACGTGTCAGCTGAAGGCTTATACGTATTGGGAAAGGGTGTCGAGTCTGTCATGCCGAGGTGGTATATATACAGATCGCGAGTTGCGAGGAGTCGACCAATCAGGCGCCAATTCATTTTTCCATCGTCTTTTTTTCGGCCAATCGGCTTCTACTGTCTTTTAGTTGTTTGAGACAGTGATTCCAGGCAGGGTTGATGCTGAGGCCTCCGTCTCTATTGAAATTGTTAGCCTCAATCTTAATTTCGACCGCTTCCTTGATTAATCTGTCCCAGAACCTTGAAGTCTTCGCAAGGATTGTAGTGTTTGCGAAATCAATCCTGTGCCCGGATCCCAAGTCTTCGCAAGGATTGTAGTGTTTGCGAAATCAATCCTGTGCCCGGATCCCAAGTTGATGGTATGTTCTGCCACCGCAGATTTATCGGGATAGAAGAGTCTGATGCAGCGGGCATGCTCAGAACAGCGCTGGTCAATAGTCCGTCAAGTCTGCCCGATGTAAGCCCTGCCGCATTCACAGGGGATGCAGTACACACCTGGTGTTCTGAGGCCTAAGTCGTCTTTCACCTGTCTCAAGAGGCTTCTGGTCTTCATAGGTGGTTTGAAGACTGTTCTGATCTTCCATTTCCTCAAGATTCGGGCTAATCTCTGTGATAAGTTACCGAAATACGGCAGTACTGCAGTGCTTGTAGTGTCGTCAGGGTCTCGTGTTGGAGGTGTTGCCTGACGAACGGTCCTTTTCAGGGCCAATCGAATTTCCCTTTCATGGAATCCATTTTGTAAGAATGTCCTCAGGTGGTTCAATTCATCAGGCAGGTTCATCTTCAAACCTGTCTGTCTACCCGGGAAAAATTTATTCATACTCTTCGCCAGGAAAATCTCAAATCTTATAAATATTTTCATTCAGTGCTTTTGAAAATACCAAATTTAAGGACTTGAGAGGTGTAAGGGACTGGAGTTCTTTAAAATGCATTTTGATCTATTTTCAGTTGTTGTGAAATACTTACGGTAGTTTTTTTTTTTTTTTATCAACAGTGGCATTACCAGCTATTAAGTGGTTATTTCTTTGTATTTTCCTTTAAAGCCTTTTCTTATAAAAATTGTATTATTATTAAAAAGGAAATATAGGCCTATGTCTTTATTATAATTATATAGTTTCAAAATCAAGTATCACAAACTAGCCACTAAGCACTTGTTGGTAGATCTATTTTCACATAATAATGATTATTATTTCAGAATTTAAACATGGTAGTACCACTGAAATATGTAATTTATTAGTCTGTTTGTGACTTTTTTATTGAAAAATTGTACTGTATTAACAAAGATTATTATTTATACACAGTGAACCACATTTTATTAACGATGACTTAACGATGTGGAATATTTAATTTTCATTTAATTGCGGATGGCAAGTGGCATAAGCCAGTATTCTAGACTTTATTTGTATACTTTAGTATGAGCTATTGCTAAACCTATTTTTTATTGTAACCATTTATGCTACTTTTGTGGAACACGGGTCCTAATCGTGTCCTAATTTTGACCATATCTAAGTTACATGTATTTGTTTCTTTTCAGGTAAGTTGAGAACTGACAATGATGAAGCTAAAAGGTGGCTCATTAGTCCTACGCACCGTAAGTAATTATCATTTCCTAGGTTGTGGGACTAGAAACATGCTGTTAAGGGTATATACTAGTGATACATTAGTTAAAATGATGAAATCCCTTCGAGAAAATGGTGTTAATGGAATTTGACTATTTTTTATATTGAGGAAGTTTAGTGGTCTGAGTCCGCGATATTTAAAACACGATGTACATATAGTTGCAAATACTCTGATACCTAAACGAAGGATTATTACCAAAAGTTTTAAAAACAAATTTACATAATTCAGATTACTTCTTGCATAACAATGTTTGCCCCACTCTGGATTTTTTGTGCACACTAGACGATCTCGAAAGATATGTATAGAATGCTTTATAGAAAGAAATAAGGAAATTTGATTTTATTTAGTCTTTTTTAGGTTTTTTATTTACCATTGAAAAATTAACTGAACCATATTATTAAAAATATCACAGTTTATGTAGACCACATCCAGAGATCATCTGTGAAGTTCCTCAAGTGTTAAATCGAACATATAAAAACATTCACAGTTTTACTAACCAAATTATAACATTCATACCAGAATGTACACATTTACTAGTAATCCCTGCGTAAATGACTGAACGAATTCAACTGTATGTTAGCAAGTTGCACATACTTTAACGGCCAGACATCCCTGTTTAAACTTGACGTAAATAATCAAGATGGCCGATAACTGTAACAGCCGGTAGCTTGGCAATGCTTCTAGAGAATTGTTGAGGTTATGCATCCAATTTAAGGCAATTTGTTGAGAAACATCGGTAATGTTTCTACGGTATATTTAACAACTTAGGTCCCTGTTAGTGGGTCATCGTTTTTAAAGTTTACCATGACTACAGCTTTCTGAAATAAATTAAATGAAATATTGAAACTTGACATACTGCTGATTTTTCACAGCTCGACTACACTGACGAAGTGCAGTCACATATCTTCGTTCCTGTGACGTGTTTTGATGACTTAGCTGGTGTAGCTTTTTAGTAACGGATTAGCACAAGGCTTATGTTGATCAATAAAACGCCGTTCGTCGCATATGTGAGCAAGTTTTATAAGGCTGATAAGGTGACTTTTTTTTAAATGGAAGGAACCTTTTAATAAACGTCAGATAGTTGTTTATAAAAAATGAAAAAATAAAAACCTCAAAATCTATTTCAGTAGATAGCTTCCAGTTTTCATGTGGAGAGTGGTGCAATACAGTGGCAATAGGTCTAGTGTGTAATATTTCAGCTTTAGGCCGAAAATAGTGTTTTGGTACTTTCACCAGGCTTCAGTTAAGACTATTCAAGATTTGTTTTTAACACGTGTTAAAGCTTAGGACCGTTTAAATACCATATCAGGTAGGTTTAAAAATTATCTTCTAAGCCTTAATTGATGGAAATAAGCCTTATGAAAGATCCCAGTAAACATTGCATAGAAAACAGCTTATTTCCTTTGGTAGTGACGTTGCTCGGTGATATGAGTTTAATGGTAGGGATTGGAAGAGTGTCGGCGCAGAGGCTCAAATCCCAACGTTTAAAAATAGTCATCACTTCATCATCACTTGTGTAGTGTGGAGCTTGTCATGTAAAAATGTTAACGAACAGATGAAAGTAGCTCGTGTTGTACTGAACACGGCGCGGCGTCTTCCTTTGCCAAGTGTTTTATAACTCAAGCCGCTCTTTCTTTCATATCAATTCATTCTTCCGACATTTCTCAGTCTTATGTGTGAACATGGTTTCTCTAGACTGCCACTGAGATTGTCCGGAAGTACGAAATGAATGAACTTCATAACTGAGAAGATTTTAAAGATTTGATGAGTAATCACTCGGTCTGGGGTATAAATTACAAAAACTAAAATGCCATTTAAACATGACACTTATGGCTTGAAAATCTTTAAAAATGCCTTAAAATTAAAAGTTATATTCTAAATTTGCTTCGTTGGAATAGAGAATTTGAACTTTCTGTTATTATTCAGAGTGAATGTGTAGCTCATGAATCCGGCGTGGTCTTGTGGTTAGCGTCGCTGACTATAGATCCGTCGGCCCGGGTTCGAACCCCGGTACCTCTTCGGATTTTTCTGAGGTAGGGAGTTCTGGTAGGGGTATACTCAGCCTCGTGATTCAAATTGAGGAGCTACTTCATAGAGAAGTAGCGGTTCCGGTCATGAAAACCTCTATTAACGGCCGTGGGTGTCGGCATGCTGACCACATGCCCCCCCCCCCCAATCCTGCCATCTGCCTATGGTAGATGACGCAGCGATCGGATGGTAGGCCAAGTCCCTCCAGGGATGTAGCGCCACGGAGTTTAGTTTTTTTATGTAGCTCATGAATCGGTGATCAATCCAGTATAAGGATACATTCCTTTTCGACCAAAAGTAAGTGTTTTTCATGATTCTATCGTTTTATTTTTATTTACAAGGACTGAACACTGAAACATCTTCAAAGCTTTACCTTCTTTGATTAAACAAAATCATTGAACAACGTTTGCGTGGATGTAAGTTGCATATGAGCAAAAGTAGTAGGCCCTATGAAAATAATGTAAAATTGTTTGTGTAGTGAAGCATTTTAAAACACGTGTAATATTAAAGAACAATATCAATAACTCTAGGTACTAGTTGTGGCATCACGGTCATCGGAGAGTTTAATCTACATAAAACAGCTGATATTTACGGAAAGTGTTGGTAATGACCTCACACACCGCCTCCAACGTGATATATCGATATAACGATTGGATCGCCATCGTCTATCTCGCTTACAATGACAATAGCATTGTGCTTTATTCAAGTTGTTGTTTTGAATTATTCTTTACGTGCTTAATTTTATAATTATTCACTAAATAGTCACAATTCATGTAATTCAAGGTCCGGGTTCTCCCAATATAAAGTCAGACACAAGTTCGTAGCTCGTGAAGTTATGTGATAAATCCAGACCTAACGGTATATCAGCTATGCTATTTTAAATTAGTAATTACATTATTGAATTCATGTACCGTACCAATATTAAAGTCTGTATGGGGCCTACTACAGTATTCTTTATTTTGTATCGTATATTTTTCTGTATGTTGTTCATAGTTTCTTACCCTGAAAAGTATTCTTAGTTAGCGGTAGTCCTTTTTGTCTTCGGTATCCAATTTTACTTTGAATTGCAGTAGACCAGCGTTTCTCAACCTATGGTCCGCGGACCAATAAGCCTTCTTTTAAAAATGGGATGTAAAATTAGGGGTCCGTAAATTTTTTTTAGACATTTTAGATGTCCTCTGGTTAAAAAACGTTGAGAAACGCTGCAGTAGACAATAAACACTTTATGCAAGTATTAGTCGAACAAAACTATATTGAATTGGTGGCTGGACCGATCATTTATTAAGGGCTGGAAGTCAAAATGAAAATTTTGAAAGCCAGGAAAAATACTATTAAAATGTGTACATCAGTGACCTTTAATGGCGGAAATGAATAACGAAAATATCAAGGAAAACAAAAAAAGCACAAGAAATTAAATTATTATTGGAGTTCTCTGCATAAATTTGAACTAAATTGGACAAAAATGACAAAATGAATAAAGAATGGTCTTAAGAGACCAATATGCAAAAAAGTTCCGTAATGTGTCTAGAAAGACTACAATTAACATAAAACATACAAATTTGAAAGCAGCTATGTTTCTGTATTACTAGAAAAAGATGCAATTTCGTTAAAATCTTTGCGCTAGCATTCACTGGAACTTGCGGCAAGTTCACAAGGGATATTATTTTTATTTTAATATTCTGATGGAATTAAGGCTTTAGGCCTTCTCTTCTATTCTACCAGACAGTGAACACAATTCAAATCTTACGAATTAAACTAAGAGAATATACATTTTTACAGCTAAGGATGAAATAACTTAAATGATAAAATCAAATGAACGTAAAATGCTGGGGACTAAATTAACAAAACAGATTACAATATAGACCTTCGTATAGAAGACATTCGATGAAAGAAGTAAACGTTACGAACTCGGATACTGGATAGAAATCCTTATATAGGGCGTTAAATGTACGTTAGGCCTATAATAATAAATTGCATTAGGCCTATAGTAACAATGTAATAGTAATTTAATACTCCTACACCTTTTAGACCATTCTCATATTTTACAAATCATTGGTCATTATCAGATGTTAGATGAATGATAAAGATCGCACGCATATCATATTTTAATGCTCTGTAATCGTACGCAAAAGTATGATAGTCAAGATTTAGGTCTATGAGTTAATTTTCAGAAGAGAGACCGTCCTCCAAATCGTCTTCACAACGATCTTCTCCATTACAATAATTTGACCATCTGTAAAGTGTGTCCGAAAACTTTGTCAACAAAGCTTTTGCGTTTATATTTAAAAGATTTACTTGCGTGCAAGAACGTCTTTTGAGTATGTCGAATGGTTGGTTCATATTAGCGTTGTTTTTCCGCTATAATTTAGCTATATATAGGCCTGACATATTAATTTAAGAATAAGAATAATTATTTATTTATTCAAAGAAATTTTTGAACTTACAATGTAAAGTTAATTAATGTGGTCAAGGATATAATATTTTCTTTCTTTCTTTACCTTAGTTCTACCTCTCCCTCTTTTGGGGCATGGATATGATAGTTAAAATCCCATTTGCCCTTATATTAGGTTTTTAAACAAATTAAACCGACTTTTTTAAACTAAATAATGGATTTCATTGATCGTGATGTCAAGTAATGACGAAAAAAAACAGAAGAGACGAGTTTCCAAAAAAGAGGAACCCCAGCATAGGTTTAAACAATTACTGGGTTGTTTGGAAGGCAGACTTAAAATTAAACAGCGTAGAATCCTAACAATATGATAATTTCTCCGGAAATACGATTTTTAATTTAGGTTTCGTGATCTATTTGCAGTGACTTCCTAACAACACTGATTATTATTTCCCTGTGCAATTATCCTCATATTGACGTAAGCAATTAATTTATTGTTGGAATTCTGTGAATATCTCGCTTATTGCACTGAAATCCAGAAAACTTTCCCTCTTCACATGAAGTGTGAATTCCATCCAGCTTCTACATGTTTTGTAGAAAGCGATGTGATTTTGAAAACAAATTCCAGTTTGAATGGGGTTTTTAAACTCCAAGCAAATATTTAGGTAGGGATCTGTAGGATGAAATTCTCGTTCTGTTCGCGAAGCGTATAACTTTCAGGAATACTTGCTTCAAACGGGAAAATTGGAACGAATGTGAAGTTGCTAAGCTGCATTTTGCAGTAGAGCGGCTCTTTGTACTTGAAACACTACTATTTTGCGTGTACTTCTTGAAATTGTAGCATACAGTCATGCTTTGTAGGTTAATCAAAGGGACATCGTACAATTATTTTCTTAGTTTTTTTTAATACAATTATTGTATTTTGTTATTTGTTTGAGTAGGAATATAACTTACGAATAACAACAGTTCCTCTCAAGAAATGGCCGACGGATCTAGATGACAATTATTCCCATAACAGCCTCACCATGCTCATAGTTTATTTCTGCAATCTACTTTTTTTTCATTTTTTCTGCTTTAACTATTTTTAACCTGTCTGTCGTCAGCTGTCCAAATGCGTTGTCTCTTATCATATTTAATTTGTTTCTCTGTTTTTCTCTTATTGCACATTCCATTATACAAGATTTAAAATCCTTCACACATTGGCCTATAAATAATTATTAGGGATGGGTCGATACCAGATTTTCTCGATACTCGATACTCGATACCGAAACATGATTTTTTCCTCGATACTCGATACTTCGATACTCGATATCGTCAATATTTCTAGTTTCTATAAATAGCTACATTAAAAATTAAAAGTTGAGAGAACTGTGTAATACCAACTAAATTAAGTGTGCATATTTAATGAGACAAAATTTAATATCAGTAGTAGCCTATACTTATTTTTAAAGTCTACATTAAAACTAAAATTGGTTTTTGAAACAGTCCACTTACAAGTTTTTGATCAAAAATTACAATGCGGTTTGGACAGTCAGCTTGCTTGTTGGTTGTTATTGAAACGTTTGACAGGAAACGAAACAATTAAGAATCTCTTCTGTTTGGATTTTAAAAGTCGGAAAGTCTTTACGACTAGAACAAAAGTCACAGAGTGGTTTTCTCCATTTCAAGGGAAAATATAAGTATTTACTATAGGCTAAGTAGACTACTAAAAGCAGAAAGAGATATCGCATTTCCTTAAATTGCAGAATTACAAAAGTATCGAAAAAGTATCGAGCGAGATTTCTGAAGTATCGCTCGATGCCGATACCATGCAAGTATCGAGAGTATCGAGGTATCGAAAGTATCGAGGACTCGTCCCTAATAATTATACTTTATTTTCGTATCTTACTTTGCTAAAAACAACTTAAATATACCCAGTCGCTGTATTTAAGAATGAATTGCTCTTGATTAAAGAACTACAGGTATGAAAATATTTGAACATTCAGTCCTTATGAATTTACATAAAAACAAATGCACGTACATACGATAAAATGAAAGGAATGAAAATAAAACGATACAAATTTGACGATAGACCCTTGTGATTCCACATGTTCTGATACTGGATTGGTCACTCTCGTCGTGATAGGCGGCATCTTCTCACTTGAGGGTCAACAAACATCTAAAAAAAAAGTTTGTTGTAGTTTTATCAAGTTGTGAGGCCTTTAACACGTTTTCGTCGGCATGATGACAATATAATTGTGTTAAAGCTAATGAACATCTTTGATCGATTCTTTTTTCACAGTGTCCAGAACTTTTCCATCTATATATTCTGCTTTGCATAAATTCTTCCTCCAAAGCTTGTTAGATCGTTTTTGTATGATTGTTCTATTCAAAAGAATGTTGTATATATCCCAACATTTTAAATAACATACTTTGGATAGCATCTGGATTTCAGCTTTCGCCAGCATTCCGGGAAGTGAATAATGCTATTTTACTCTGTTGTAGGCTAGTTGTGTATTCATTCTCCGTTCATTAATTTATTTCTGTGTTCCTTCCTACGCTTCAGCAAGTTTCTATCTGAAATCCAATATAAATTTTCGCGTTCCAGCCCTGAATCCGTCACTGGGCCAGAATTACATCTCCGAGTGTTACAGTTCTCAAAATTAAGAATGTAAATACGCTTTGAAACGGACGACTGACCACTTGGACAGTAGGAATGATTCTAAATTTTGTTTATTTTTTTTTTTTTTGCATGTGTTGGCGTTTAAAGTGCTAAGTCTTCACTAATTACCGAATTGCTGCTTTTAAAAGTAACCTCGTTAGTGTGCACACCACACGCCAAGTGACATATCAATTCGTTATTTTCCCATTTGCATAAACTATTAAGGTGGAGGGGGAGGGGCGTAATTAAGAGTTGTGTTATAGGTAATCCTGCATCCCACCCACTCCTCTGTCTCATAAGTATAACTCTTTATAATGAAGGCATTACAATTTCAAACTGTTGTCATCATACACGTTTTCTTAAAAACCCCTCGTTAGTAATGTTAATTTTCAAGTCGGGAAGTTGCAATTCCGAAACTTTAACACCTTGCTTGCAATTAAGGACCTGTGTTAATATTGCGTGATTTGGTCTCATCACAAAACCTGGGCAGTCAGTTTTGAATGTATTCAGCATGCAGGCAACTGAGGAGCATTGGAGCATGAGCCAAGTTCGCCAAAAGAAGGCTACTTTGTAAACGATATCTTTCGCATGAGAACGGAGCCAGAGGTGTACAAATCTCGATTTTAGCTTGCCCAAACCCGCTTGAACGCCAGGCAAGCAAGTTGCCAGCGTCATAGCTAGGAAGCAGGCAGGTTTCTTTAAGCCCGATGGGTCAGGTCAAACCCAGCCTAGGCAAGTCAGAATAAGCTTGCGACATTCCTATCAGCTAAACAACTGTAGTTGCTGAGTGTAGGTAATACTTTCTTGCTTTTCTACATGCTGGTAGAAGAAATTCACCATGCAGATAAATAAAAGGTGGATAAAGTATTAAAAATCGTTTTAGCGTCTTAACACAATTATTATTTTTATTATTAGGTAGATTTCGAAGAAAAATCTACCTAATGACTTTCAAAAAGTCCGTTCATATCGTTACGTTTCATGCCTCCCTAAGTACGAAACCACCGCCTGTTAAAAAAATTGTGATATTTATATTTATATACAGTATATGTATATGTATATATATATATATTTATATATATATCTTTACACGCTAGCGGCCGTAATTTTCAAGATATTTGAATCAAATTTTATTATGTTATTTCTAGGCCCAATAGTTCAGACAAGTTCGTTAATGAGCAAAATTGGCCTAAGGGGGTGGTCGGGGAGGGGGTTGAAATTTTAAAACATTTATATCTCGGCCCCTATGAAGTATAGAGGGAAACTTTGATGGAATAAATTAGAGTACTCCTTATGGAGTTCACAGTGACACCAACGATTCGGGGGTTTTGGGAGTACGAGTGGGGGTGGGGGTATGAGGATGGAAATTCGAAATTTTCGAAACTACGTCTTGTGGGGTATCGTTGAAACGCTCTTGATGAGTACTCTACAAATCAATAACTAGTTTCTTGATAGTTCTCATATAAGGCGAGATTTGAATGTTTTAAAAAGTTCTCTTTCCTCTTTGTTGCAGTTATTATTGCGGGTTTGTCATGCTAAGGCTAAAGAAGAAGAGTGCTACGCAGCGACAGTAAATTAAAACACAAGCACTTCGAAATCTACCTCAGCTTGTAGGCTTGCCTAAAGGGATTTTTGTTATTGTTATTAATGATTTTATGATGTTTTCTCGAAAATGTTTGAAATTTTTTCTCATGCCGGACTAGTACTTTTGTTCATTGATAATTAATTAAAACTGTCCACATTTTAGTTTCTCCTCGGCTTCCTTCAGGGTAAAATTCTCTAAATACATCTGAAGTTCCTCAACTACGTAACTGCACGACTTACCAGTGCACTGCTATACCCAGTTTCATATTCTTTCCGCCAGGCCTTGCAGTTTCCTTAGGTCCTGAGCAACCCACCAAGTTATGAAGAGCTTATGACTCATAGCGACAGTATTTCTTATCATCGTTGTAATCTGGCTTGCTTTCAAGTCAAGCAAGTTAAAAGCTGTGACTGGTTGCAGAATTTCAAAGGGGCAGGCAAGCTAAAATCAGAATATGTACACCTCTAAACGGAGCATATATTTTTTTACGGAATTAGGAGAAGGTTGGTGATGGCGTATGTGGATTGGGTTCCTAAAACACTTTTCGGACGTCTTTCTATAATTATTTCAGTTTTATTATTATTATTATTATTATTATTATTATTATTAAACTGAGAATACTCGTGCTGTAGGGCATAGTTATATAAAACTTAATGTGTTGTGTTAGGCTGGATTTTGGTACAAACAACATTATTGTTGTTTTGTTATTATTATTATTATTATTATTATTATTATATATTTTTCGCGCATGAGCCCATGTAGGACTAAGCAAAGTACTTAGAGGCGTTTCTGTGTTTTCCTTTGACTCCATATTGCTTTCATCCTTTGGCTGTGAACTTCCTTCCTCTCGTTTGTCCATGTTGTTCCAGTTTGTTTCTTCGGTCTGTCCTCTTGGTCAACTTCCCACTTATGCACCTTAATTCTAAAGCTATCTCTTTTCAAAATATCTTCTGGAGTAATTTCTGCCAGTTTTAAGTCTTTTTTTACTTCAATCCATTTCATAGTATCTACTTTTGCTTTATTTCTGCTTTCATAGGATTTCAATATTTGTTTTGTGAACCTATTTGAATTCATTCGTTTGTTATGTTGTTATTATTATTATTATTATTATTATTATTATTATTATTATTATTATTATTATTAAACTAAAAGTACTCGTGGTGTAGGGCTTATTAATTCGAATCTCTAGGCATACAGGTCAATTTAGGCAGTTATAATTGAACATTTATCTTAGAACAAAATCCATTCTAATTTTTGTTCACGTGTGTTTATTTACTAGGCTACAGCCAAAAGTTTTATTTTATTTAGTATTTGTAAGTTTTGAGCCAAATTGCCACACTTTCAGGACATGTGACACAGTCTAAAAATAAATGATCGGGTTGTTACACCCTATCATCCCCGTTCGAGGTACAGGGGGGCCTCCGAATAGAGGTTACGGTACCGAAGATGGATTTAGTTACACTTATTTTCCTAGAGAGAAAGAGGGACAGGTGGTAAGCCCATCGCATGAGCAATCCTCTAGAGTCTACAGGACACTAAAATATTACTTAGATGTGAAAGGGCAGAGGAATTTGGTCCAGAGACTCTAATTTAGGCTTCGAGTATTTTAACGTGTCGTAGTAATAGGCTTATTGTGAATAAACGTGTTTAAATTGCATCTGTTCGCAAAGATAACGAAAGTCGCAATTTTCTAACATATTTACAAATTTATATTTGATTAGCCATTTACAGATATAAATTACCTTTAAAATTAACGTGTTCGAAGGTGGACAAAATAGCTGCGAGCATATAATTTCTATACCATTTGTATTTGCCCAGAAAGTTATTTGAAACCATAACAATCGTAGAAACATAACTTCTTGGTCATAATTATATAAAGCGTTACTGGAAGATTGTCGATTTTATAAAGGCACTAAAGGAATTGTGCTTAACAGTTTAAAGTTTGCCTGCTTGATCTGACTAATCATGATGGATATAAGTAAATAATTTCACTTTGGAATGTATACTTTTGGATGGGGCGTACAGAATTGAGCACTAACAAATTATTGAACTTCAATATTTTTCTCTGCAAGCAGTGAGTCATTCATCATGTAATTTGATATCCTATATGTACCCTATTTTTATAAATGTTAAAATTATGTTCATTGTAGGTATTATCATAACATAGAAGTGTCAGTTTTATATAGGCCTATTGATTGTCGTTTATCCGACAACTTCCACTGATATCAATATTTATATCAATATTTATTGCTGATTATTAGTTCTGTTTATACCTGAATGTCATGTGAACTAAACCCTTTCAATTTTTAATGATTTTTATAGATAAATGTTGACAAGTAATTTTTAAAAACACTAAACACTATAAATGTTAAAATTAATCGTAGTTCAACTTGTCCACAAGTAAGAAAGACAGTTTAATGCAAAAAGAAATAAAAAATCCATCGCACTATCTCAGATCTTGAGGTATTATGAAAAGAAAAAAATTAAAATCTTAATTACTTATAACTTACAATAAATGAGCGATAAGCAAATCTAATGTGTGGAAGGGAACTAGATTCATAGTCTACTTAGATATTTTATTAGTCCACCAGAAAATATTCATGTTACGGAACAGTTACAATAGTAATATTACGATCTTAGAGAAAGGTTACATCAATTATAATTAGTTATAAAGGCGTGCAGAGTTTATAAATTGTACAGGGCTTACAAACACTACGCAATATTAATAGCACCATTTTAGCATCAAAACTAATATCACTACTAAAATCTGGAACATAAATATATTAGTAATAAAATAATTGCAGTAATAAAACAATAATTGCAGTAATAAAACAATAATTGCAATAATAAAACAATATATTGATTATAATTTA
This sequence comes from Ectobius pallidus, assembly GCA_964059195.1. Classification (NCBI taxonomy): domain Eukaryota; kingdom Metazoa; phylum Arthropoda; class Insecta; order Blattodea; family Ectobiidae; genus Ectobius; species Ectobius pallidus. The sequence goes on along the minus strand of CAXKWD010000011.1, from coordinate 338,211 downwards.
GACAGAAAGATTAAGTTTAATAAAAATAATTATATTTACCAAGAATAATTCAGCACCTGACCTAACATGTACGTGGTAATTGATAAATTTCATATTTGCTGCAGAGGGAGGATTATTTTGAACAGTATTTACCTCCTTATACCCTCTGATATTAAAATAAACATACAACACACTGTGACATTGATATTTATGTATAGAACACTAAAAAGATCATTAGAAATATATGTACAAATTAAAAATGAATCACAAATTACACAGGTCTATGTTGTAAAAATACTAAAATGTGTATAAAATGGATTTCCCTATTCTCGGGAGTCTTTGCACCATAGGCTATATATGACGGTGATGTCAAAATCTTCAGGGCTGTAGACTGTTCTTCTCTTGATTATTTTGTGAATTTCTTGCAGAATTGGATGTCCAGTGTGTTGTAGTGTTGTTTAAATACTGAATATTCATTTCGGCGCAATAGTTACGCCATCCTCAGTTCCTGTTAAAAATCAGAGTAAAAACTAACGTAAGAGGTAAACTAGTCTTTATAAGTGTTTTTTAAATTACGTATGGACTATTACTAACCTTGTGTTGTGGAGCTGGAACTTGGGTGAATGACTATGAAGTAACTGATTGTGATGCAAGGTGCTGATATTTATGGAGGGTGAGTGTGTTCATAAGTGATTTGTACGTGGAAGTCTATAGTTCTTTAATGATCCTTCGTAAGCTAGACCCTTACTGGTCTTCCTCGATCACATATTGATCTTCACTGTCAAAGTAATGTACATATAGTAAAAATTATCCACATGAATAGAAAAGTCTAACTTTTAGGCATACTGCGTGTTTTCTGCATCTGTCAAAAACTGTGCGTGGGAGTGGTAGATTCCAAAGGGAGTAAATATGTTGTGTGGATTTTATAATTTCCTTAAATTAAAACATACGAACTATTCGAATTTCGTTACAACTTGTATTTTTTATATCAGTTCTTTGTCTCTGTATCAGAAGCTGACAGGACTACTGTTGATTTAGTAGTAAAATGTTATTCTTGTGAAAAAATGTGATTCTGAAGTTTGATAACTAGGCAACTGAGAAATAAGTCGAGTCTATTTTGATCCGGAATCGAACATACGACAGCTGGTACAGGATTTTACACAATGTAACCTACCACGACATGGAGCCAATGACCTATAAGCTCTGCCATGATCATAACCACGTATTATTTATTAATTGAAGATGGGAAGTGTCTGCCTACTGACCATATTAAAGTCTTGTTTTGTCAAGACGCGTCAGTATTTATGGCTTTAGATTCTCCCAAAGGTGGTCATTTCTTAAGAGCTTCTGTGGCCTTTTTGTGTGACCAACAGCATCTCTTACATAATCCCCCCTGAAATATTGTTCTCGCTATCGCACTGGTAAATGGAGACCGATCCATAGGCCTTGATCAAAATAATTTATATCCTAAAAGCATTCGACTAGCTGAAGTAATAACCTGTGACATAATCCACTGATTTATATCACCAAGATATAAAAACATAATTTTATTTTAAAAGCTGGTCCCGATCTAGGTGTGCACTTTGCTTTATATTGGAATTATCAATAAAACATGTTTTATTATTGTTGCTGTCTCACGAGTATTAGAGTGTTTACAAACATGTCTAGCATTCTGTACATAATAGTATGCACATACAACACATGTCTACCAATATGTACACAATAGTATGCACATACAACACATGTCTACCAATATGTACACAATAGTATGCACATACAACACATGTCTACCAATATGTACACAATAGTATGCACATACAACACATGTCTACCAATATGTACACAATAGTATGCACATACAACACATGTCTACCAATATGTACACAATAGTATGCACATACATACATGTCTACCAATCTGTACACAGTAGTGTGCACAATTCACATACAAACATGTCTACTAATCTGTACACAATAGTGGGCACAATTCGCGTATCTTCCATTCTGTACGCAACAGTGTACCCATACGAAACACCAAACTATCCATAAACTTCTAATACATGATTAACATATGGTTGTAACATTAGATTTTCGGGTACATAAAACGCTAAAAATTTGGAGAAAAAAATTCATATGAAATAATGTTGCCTTTACAGTATTTCAGTAGTTTACTTGTAGTCTCCCTGTTAATGAGGTAAAAATTTACGATTTTAGCTATTCCATGATGCGAGGGACGATTTGGTTGTTATTATTTAGGTCTATTTAATCTAGGCTACATGAGAACTGTCTTGCTTTTTAAATAGAAAGTATATATACACATATATATATACACACATACAATATATGTCGGTTGCGGTGATCTAGAGGTAGCGTGCCCGCCTCTAGATCCGAAGGCCGCGGGATCAAACCCGGCCACAGTCGATGGGATTTTTCAGGACGTAAACATCCTGGGCACGGAGTCCTCCGGGAGGGACTTTAAGCTGGGGGGCCCGTGTCGTAGATTAACGGCACGTAAAAGAACTCCAAGCCTAAATTAGAGCCTCTGGTCAAAATTTCTCGGCCCTTTTACGTCCAAGTAATAGCTTAGTTTCCTCAGGGGGGTTGAGAGGCGATGGGCTTACCACCTGTCCCTCTGCCCTCTCTAGGAAAGTAAGCGTAACAAAATTCACATAGCTCATGGAGGCCCTTCGCCCCAACATGGGGGCATAGGATTCAATATATATATATAAACTAGGTGGCCTAAATGGTTTTAGAAGGAAAAGTTCTGCGAAATTTATAACTTCTACAAGTGTACCTTAAACTTTCTTAGGCCTATATTCGACATAACTTACTCAACATAATGGTTACATGTTTTTTAATTAGATTTCATTAAATTTGTTCGTATACTTAGTAGGAGTTTGCTTTGCTACATTCATGTGAAATTGTCTGTATTTCGAGGGGTGAGCTCCTTTCCGGCTAGAGTTATCTGGTGGATGCTGAAACATATGTTTCTAATTATGTGCTTTCCCAGTGCTTGTTTCTGTTATTAATGTGGCAGATCCAGAGCCGTGAGGGCATACACTGCATTCAATTACCACACAACACTTTCATCTTAAAAGAACCCGACACCAGGTTTGTTAAACTTTTTTTTTAAACCTCACCATATATTCTTTGGGAACTTGCAAACGTGAAGTTATGTCGATTGTTTTCGGTATAGTCAGTTTATGCAAGCGAATTTTTATGACAGTAGAGTCACGGTTTTAAACTAAAGCCAAATCCCAGTAGAGCGATATGCTTTTGACTGTATTTAAGTGGTTAGGAAGAGCAGATTCAGTTATGTAGATTAACATGTTCAGGGTGATTGTTAACTATACAAAATGCATGTGAAATAAGTGCACACCTTTCGTGTGATACCAGGGAATGTTCATAAGAGTGTTTTGGAATATTACTGACTCACAGGTCGAAGATGCATTTTTTTCGGGACCACGCGATGAAAATGCTGGATTCGTTGGAACCTTACATTTAGGTTGTACAGTGGTATTAATGAGACGTGGCAGTCCAAGCATGGATGCTCAGTAGATGCAGACGAGTCCAATAAACATTCGTACTGCATGGAGGGGTGTATGGGTTAGTTGTGTCGTTGCTTTCAGAGCGGTAAGATCGTATAATGCAGTGAAGAAACAAGAGACCTTGTTACAATCGCTTCTCCTCTCCTGGAAGTGCAGTTCAACATTCTTACCCCTCCCATGATTCCTCCTACATGCGTCACCTCTCTCACGCGCATCTGACTGCCACCTCTCATTAATACCACTGTACTCAGTAAAGTATTAACAGCAGCATGGTAGGGTATAGGTAAATACATTTATTTCCGTCGGAAAATTTTTGCCAAATTTCGTAAAATTTTTATAATTATTTCAGTATATTTTTAGCTGTTTCTATTTAATTTCTTCAAAAGTGTCGCCATTTTTATTAAGGCAATAGAAAACCTTCAGCAAACATTATTTTTAATTGCTGCGGCTTGGCTTCGTTTGAGAAATGCAAATGAACGCTTGTTTTCATTATATATCGATAGGTCATGAAATCGATTGAAACGTCAATAATTAATGTGTCCAGAAATGTAACGTATAGAAAAAATGTTCACATTCAAAACGACCACAAAAAATATCTCAATTAAACGTGGAAGAAATTGACCATATCAAAAAGTCCATGGAATTTGGAATTTGGAATTTGGAAGTATGATCCCAACAATGGCATGCAAATTATGACGAGGCTATATTTCCTCAGGTTCATAAATGCAAGACTACTCTTGACTAAAACGACATTCTGATAGCCCCATGGATGTTACAGGTTTTATGTTAAGTTAAATCTTTCCTAGCTACAAAACAATCCAATCGGGACACGTAGAGAAAAATCTTCATATTATAACATAAAACATGGTTCTATTAACTTGGTATCTCTGTTTTAATTAACAATGTTTAGGGTGATGCATATACTTTGCCAGCAGCAGTGAAAAAGTTTATCAAAACTATCATAGTCATCTGAACCCAGTTCAACCAATTCCATGTATCTTACACATCTTTTGGTTGTTTTCCGTACGAAATATCTACATTTTCATTAGATAAAAGCGACATGTTCCACGAATAAGCTTCTATTAAGGGTCAAAGAACCCTAAGATGGTAAAAACTCAATTTTTGTCCTAGCGGGAAAAAAAATTATCTGAATCTTCCGAACTAGAATATATAATTCAGAACTGACTCTGACTTTGATAAATGTTACGAAAATAGACTGTGATATTGTTAGATTTTAGAATTTGATTTCTACCAAAATTCTTTATATCTGTACCTCAGAGCCAAACGAGCGTAACTGCCAAAAACTAAATTTTACAGGAGGAGCGAAAAACAAAATTATGAACAATAAAGGGGAATGGAGTTACTACTATTTGGCTCTCAATATCTTGGTTTCTAATGAAATTATGGATTTAATATTAATTGGTTCTATAGAGGTCAAGAAGTTAGTTAAGAATATGAAAAAAAAAAAAATATATATTAAATTTGGAGTTACGTTCCTTTGGCTCTGAGGTACAGATATTAGGAATTGATTATTGATAAAAAAAAAGATGGAAATTGTATTTACCGGTAGTAGGCTACATTTTAACCTAGAATTTTCTTTTGTTCTGATCATGCTAACAATAAAAGTGTAAAAATTGGGCTTGTGCCTTTAGGAGAATTATATATATATATATATATATATATATATATATATATATATATTAAATTGTAGACATGGACATTGTAACTAGAACTTTCACGGAAAGGAAGAAAATTTACACTGCAGTTTTCTTTCTATGGGCATTACGTTTGTTGAAGGTGTTAGAATATTTTGTTGTTTACGAATTGACAGATATTCTTGTTTAAGTACAGTGAGTTCCACGCAAAAGTTGGCCAATGACGCGGGTTCCTGCGGCTCGGTGGGCACAGCTCCAACTCCCGAGCGATCGGGTGAAATATCTACGCTAATAAAGCGGCGATCGGTGTAATGATTCAGGTTCTCACATTTACAGTTAAAATTGCAATGAAAATAAACACGCACCTCATCACAAGAGATGTTGGAAATGTTCTCCTCTTGCATGCACATAATACTGACACCTTTTTAGGAAATTTTCTTTCACGCGCATAAGTTCAGCTTCCGAGACAGAGTTCATTTCTCTTGTGATAGGCCTATGTGGTATTGTCTTTAAGTTCTTCTAACAGTATGTGAATATCATTTATGGGGAAACTTGAAAAATAAAGTGTATAGGTCAGTTTCCCATACATTAGAAGAATTTAAAGACAATATCACAAGAAAATTTCCTAAAATGGTGCCAGTATTGTGTGGATGCAATGGGAGAACATTTCCAACATCTCTTGTGATGAGGTACGTGTTTATTTTCATTGTAATTTTAACTGTAAATGTGAGAACCTGAATCATTACACCAATCGCGGCTTTATTAACGTAGATATTTCACCCGATCGCTCGGGAGTTGGAGCTGTGCCCGCCGCGCCGCAGGAACCCGCGTCATTGGCCAACTCTTGCGTGGGACTCACTGTACATTGTTTACGAATATCTTTACAAGATTGTGGGAGTTGTAATGAACATTAGTGTTTTAATGAATCACTGTCTAAGTAGCTTTCTGTTTTATTTGATAATGTTATTGATGGTTTTAGAATAAACATTTTAATATTTGCCGTTGTATTCTGACAAGATATTAGCTGATTATAAAATTTATTACACATAACTCTATTAAATTGTAACAATAAACATAATTGAAAAATGACAGTGATAATTCGTTAATTGAATAACGTTAATGGTGATCCAAAGATGTTTCTTTATAAACCAGATTTTAATGTTCTTTTCGTTTACATGGGATGTATATTTAAATGCTGACAAGTCCGTTCGCTGTCGGCTAACGGGCGTTGTCAAACGACTTAATGAAGTCAATGAGCAAAATAGTTGAACTGAGAAGAACGACAGCGCGCTAGCATATGTAGTCATGAAATTCTGTTCGGTTATAATTAAGTCATCGCGAAATGACCATTAGACCACCCATCCACGTGTGGGTGGAAGGGAGCGGATGGTGATTTTACTGAATTCTTTTGTAAGAGCGTAAAGTATGAAATTAAAATACGTACACAAAGAACTGCGTAAAATGTTCCGCTTTGGAATCATAGCGAATTCATAGCGTGTTAGAAACGTCACGCCAGTGCAATCTAATACTCTATTTCTCATTCATTCCCACGCTTCACTTCCTTTCCCAGTTAATAGCATTTATTGTTTTTTCTTGTTTCTTTCCTTATCCATTCTTCCCTTTGTGTAATTTTACGTTCTTGTACGGATTTTAGACAAAGCGTATGTTAGTCATGAGCATTACTTGTGTGTTCAAGTTACAAAGGAATGACACACATTGTTATCCTCTTACGGTACTGAAAAAAAAGAAGAAAGAAAGAAAGAAAGAAAGAAAGAAAGAAAGAAAGAAAGAAAGAAGACATTCTGAAAGAAAGGTTGCTGTAAACGTTATCCATCTCTAGGGTCCTTCTATAGCTTAAAAACAGTGGAAACTGTTTGCCATAGGTAATATAATGAATTATTGAGAGGTTCGGATTTTATCCATACATTCAAGAGCTCGTCAATTTGTTAAAGGGACCCCGAGTTTTATTTATTGTGGCTATTTAGCGATTACTCACAGAATTAAGCATATATTAAATACTTTAAACTAGGGCTGAAAATCGATTAAAATTTCGAATCGAGTTAACGCTTGACTTTAATCGATTAATCTACTGATTAATCGACAAACAGGTCGGTATTTTAAACGAAACCAAAGTGTACATTTAATATTTTTTTTACACGTTTAATAACTACTACACTACAGATAATCAGAAGAAATCCTGAATTAATGAATACCATTATTAGTTAAGTAGTGAAAAAATATATACAAAACTTACGTTTCCGGACTTTTTCAGCCAAGACTTGAGACACACAAGTTTGTTGACTATACTACCCTTCAGATTTCTGAAAAACGGGAATTTTTGGACACAATAGGCTGAATGACACATAATGTGCCAAGGCCGGAGAAGCGAGAGAAAGGAGTTTGGTCATTTGAACCATTTCTCGAAAAACGTTTTTCAGAATTCGACTAAACCGTTTAATCGGAAAATGTAATTGATCGACGATTAAGTGTATAATCGATTCATTGAGCTGATTAATCGATTAATCGGTACAGCCCTACTTTAAACCACGAATATTATTAAAACACATCGTTATATGTGTCATTGCAAGCGAGATAGCCTATGGCGAAGAAGGCCTATATTATAATTAACACCTGGTAGTTCATGCTCTATCAGAAGACGAAATAAAGTAAAGTGATCCCTACACAGGCCATGAAGGCCTAGAGGGTTCCAAGAGGTTGAGGCTCCCAGATTTTAGACATCGGCACGTGAAGGTGGTAGAGTAGGATTACCTCCACAACGTCTCTGGGTTTTTACGTATATACCTTAGGAGCGAGTCTCACCGCTCGTAGAGTTCCTGGCTAGGGGAGGTAGCTGCACCCTGATTGGATCAGCTCTCCTATCCCACTCCACGTGTTGTCTGTCTCTCTCGCAGCGGCATTATCCCTCCACTCAACTATTATAGTATTTTCTACGACTGGCGACACGCTGCATGATGTTCACTCTCTGCCCAGCGGTAGATTACTGATCTTACGCGCACCGAATTCGCGCATCTTGGTAACGAGACGTAACGAGAAGCTCGCTGGCTGGGTTTGTCTTCAAGGCCAGAGACTTTGTGGGAATAATCCAACTCTAAGGTTGTCAACTTCGGCACCGGCCGCCTTTACCCCCAGGACTGCTCCTGGAACTCATTTCTGTTAGAGGCTGAGTCCACCCCAGGGCCATAGTGCCATCAGAACGATTAGGTGAATTGAAAAAATCCAACGACCTCATCGGGAATCGAACCTGGTTGGGCAGCCCCTCAACCACTACGCTACGGTGTAACCCAGAAGACAAAATACGCATGTGCATATGCTCTAAAATTTGTAAAATATGCTCCAGACCCAATGCTCTATCATGCTCTATCATCTAAGTAATTGTAATACTTGACGTTATCTTATTAGCAGAATCACATAAATTACATAAAATAGTGGGAATTGTATAAATTACGTTAACAAAACTTTAAAGAACGACGGCAGTAAACAAATGTTAGTAAGTTGTAAACTGAAAGTGAAACATAGCTTTATTAGCCTATTATACAACATTAGTTCCGAAAACATTAGGCTATGTACTGACAATTATTGTACAGTTGGTTCTCAATTCATTCACTTCGGTAAATGATTAAATTAACAGAGATATGCACAATATTTATAACACTCAGTGGCATAATTTTCTCTTTTCAGTTAATATCCTCTACCCTTAAAAATGCTTCTTTTACTGTCTAAAAATCTGTTTCATTACGTATCTTATTCTATTCTTAAATGTATATACATGTACATTTCTGAACCAGAACTAAAGTTACAAAATGCTGTACTTATCAGAAGAATATTGGATTGATTCTGACTCAGTTGGAGCTCAGGAACCCTATTAGAACCATGACGAAGAGTTTTAAAACCCCACGATTATAGTCGTTCATAAATATCGAACGACTGACGTAAGAAAATAATAAGCTGGCCCTATAGATGCTGCATACATCTATTAACCTTGGAGGAAAAGCAATGCAAGTGTGTTTATGGAGATACAAACGAGTAATTAGTTAGCTAATTAATAGGTGTTGTAGTCATTGTTATCATGAACAGTTACTTGAGTCATTATAAACTTTAATGTGCAAAACTTGAACACTTCTCTTTGTCTCCTGATTGTATTTGTCATGTAGAAGAAATGAAACGAAGACAAAGTAATAATTATCTAAGAGATTTGGAATGGCGTACGCAGTAAAATAAATAATTACGTCTCTATTACCGCATTTTATTACATGAACAATTTGCAGAAACTTAGCTTGGAAACAGCAGCAATAAATGAAAAGGCAGGAAACGTGTTGCGTGAAAGAACATTGGTTTCATTAAAAGGAACAGATTGATGATAAGAACAATTAATTGAAATAACTCAGGAGGTTAGGATCGTTAGTAAAAAAAAGAAAGAAAAAAAGAGCAACGTGACTCTGTATCAATACGGGGATCTGAATGTAACAGATGTTGAACTGCATGAAAATGTCAAAATCATTTATATCACCTGAGCACGGACGTTATGTTCCTTTATTGGCATTTGGTTTCAGCAAGTTTTTGTGGTAGTAGAAGGAGTGGTAGCATCCGGCAACGCCGCACGTCTCTCTCAATGCTTTTCACACTAGCAGCGGAGAAAATTATTACACCGTGAATTGGGGGTGAGAAAGGGGGGGCTTTTGTAAAAGGATCCTCGCACCGGGGGGTTCCCTCAGGACACCAACATAAAAGACGGTTCCCCAGAGAGACGAGAACTTACACGCTTCTTCCTCTGATTGGAGTAATTCACTATTTATTACAACTTGCAGTCCCGTATAAAGGCTTCATATATTATTTCAAGAACCCCTCCCCTCCTTCAACTCTTTGATTATAATAGAGATCATGGTGTTAGTAGTGAGGCCTATACTATAATACAGATACGCTTTCACACATAACAATCATATCCATCACCTTCATCAGCTTCGTCGTCCTCAACATAATATCATCGTAGTCTACATAATCATCATCGTTATTGCCATCAACATCACCGTTAATATATTCGACATTAGCATCTTTATCGACACAATCTTCACCATCAGTATAACCATAAATTAATAAAAGCATGAGAATATTATAGGAGAAAAATTCCTCTGAACACTGGGATTCGAACCCAGGACCTTCGGTTTTCCGTACTGCTGCTCTACCAATTGAGCTAGCCAGAGTTCGCTTAACAGCGCCAGATGGAACCCCCTATGACTGATTACCCTAAATCAGTCTTTAGGAGAGAAGTTGCCTGTCACCTTGCAGAAAAATTATATATTTATTATCTATAGCCCCATACCACTCAGCATAAAAAGCTGCCCTTGTCAGGTAAGGTTTTTACAGATCAGTTCACATATTATTTTAGGGAAGTTTATTATTTTCAAAACTTCATGTAAGCTTACAGTCATTGTCTCCCGTCATCGTAGTCATCACGATTATAATAATAATAATAATAATAATAATAATAATAATAATAATATAATTATCTTCATCATAATCATGCCGTCATTTCTAACCGAGAAGTTGATTTGGGCCCAAGCGGTGACGTTTCGTATTCCTCGTGTTGTAGCTGGCTACCGTGGTAGACTGGGGTCTCTGAGGCATTCCATGAAAGCATCAACCAAATGCATGAAGATCAAATATATACTGTATATATACTAATGTATGTATATATATATATATATATATATATATATATATATATATTAGACTGGCATTAGAAGCATAGCATAAACATCCCACTGTTTACATTTCCATGATGGAATGTCACTACCGTGAAGTGCAAGACAATGAACCAAATGCATTTAAATTTCTTCACAACAAAGACAAAGAACTTTTGGCCTCAGCAATGATGACGTGGATGAAGATATTCCTCGAAATAACATTAGGAAGATTAAGATACTAAAACGAACCAAACTAATGGAGCATATTTTGATTTGTAAGTTTGTAATATGAAAATTCTTATCTGTGGAGTATTGAATAGTAGGCCTATATGATAATTGAGTTACCTCTTTGTAATACAAGAATAAAGTGGACAGTGTGTGTCCTTGGCAGTAAATGAGTGTCTGTGACATGACTGTACCGGGTGATAAGCTCCTTGATTTGAAATGTAGAGGATTGCAAATTGTAGAGTTAATTTTACAATCAACTATAAATGTCGGGTAAAATTTCACATCAGTAAGTTATAGCAGTTTGTTTTTCTATTAGATGTGTCATACTCTTGCACATTTTGTGATGTATGTCTATGGCAATAATATATTTTGTCTCGATTATTTATATAATTAATATGTTCTCTTTTGCCGGGTTCTCTAACCAGTAAACAAAATTCAGTATCTTTTACATATAAACAAAATCTATATGTATGTAGGCTATTGATATTTAAATGATGTATTGTGCAATTGTCCAGTCATGAAAACCACCATTAACGACCGTGGGTGTCGGCATGCTGACCACATGCCCCCCAATCCTGCCATCTGCCTGTGGTAGATGACGCAGCGGTCGGGTGGTAGGCCAAATCCCTCAAGGGATGTAGCGCCACAGAGTTTTTTACTATGCAATTGTGTGTCCAAACAAATGGAATGCCCTTTCTGTAATAAAATTCATCGTCGCTATTTTTAACATTATCGTCCTCGCAACCTTCATGTTTGCTGTAATCATGTTTGGTGACTTATTGTGATTATAGCTCACTTACTTTACTGTAGCTGAAATTTCGTTATGGTTGTTGTAATTGCTGTAAATAGATTTGTTTCCAACGTGGCTTTAGACCTCGGTCGGGTTCTCGACGCTCCCTCAATGGGATTCAAGGAAGCTGTTAAGTGTCAATATAAATTGAATACATTCATATTTGATATTATGTACTAAAAGGCAACACAGGGTGCAGGGTATATGGTAGTATAATGATAGTGAGAGAAAATGAGTTGTTTGCAATTGGCTCAGATACTCTGGGGTCCAATCACGGTCTACAACTTAGCCTCCTTGCTTCCAGGGCAAATCAAATCAATTTCTTTGTCAATACTCCCATTACTGTGACACCATATTTCTAAATAAGGTCAGCACACTTATGTAGGCCATAAATACAATAAACATCTGTTGTCCGTCATCACGCCAGCCATATCTGATTGCAACTCCCCTCTTTCCTGGTTGGTGTCAAATTTACTTATCTATCTTATGAACGCTATTATAAAAAGGATATCATATAATTTACTTCCAGATCACTTTTCCCCTTCAGTTAAAATGTACCCTAAAGTGTAGAATTTATTGTATTCCTACGCAAAATCATAAAGCAACACAGCGAATGAAGTAATACATCTTTATAAACACACTAATCACACGTAGAATTATAGAACTAATTAAGGCCAAAAGAATCTTAACTGTTGTATCACTATATGTATAGGCCTATAGGGTAATATTATTACTAGTATTGCATAATTCTGTTAAGATACAAGGGAATAATGAGCTACATGATCATAATATCAGGAATAGATGTGACTTATACAGACGAATATATAACCGGAAATATATAGAATAGGACCCTATAGTTATAGGCACTAAAGCTTTATAATAAATTACCGCTAAAGCTTAAAATCCTCACTGGTAATAAGCTAAAAACTGAATTAAAAGAATATCTAATAGAAAGACCAATGTATAACCTGGAAGAAAATCTAGATAATGAAATTCTCTGGTAATGTTCGAGAAGACAAATTTGTTATTAAATTTGATATCATACAATTCATTTGCAACTCTATAGGCCTTGAATGTGCAAAATGTAAATTGACTGGGAACTAAATTATATAATGTGTATGGTATTGAAATAATTTTTATTAATGGGCTCACTCACAGTGAGCTTTTTATAAGACTGTAACATATTTTATATTATTTTATATTATAAATTAGTTATTTTAATTTAGAAATTATCTAAAAGTAATGGTATAAGATATTTGTAAGTGTAAAACTGATTCTATTAATATTGTAGAAATGACTATGCCAAAAGCATTTATGATATACTGGTAATTAAATATTATTATTATTATTATTATTATTATTATTATTATTATTATTATTATTATTATTATTATTATTATTAATATTATTATTAATAGAGTCTACACATGTTTCTCAGATGACTACAAAAGTATATTGTTTGAAATTCCTATTGACTCGACTAGAAATTGGCCGCTAGAATACCAACCAACTTAACTATTCTATTCTATTCTATTCTATACTAACTAGAGTATAGTTCTATACTAACTTTTATTCTATACTAGAATACAAGGTTTACTATTATAATTATTATTGTCGTTATCGTTATTGTTGTCATTCTTCTTCTTCTTATTGTTATTATTAGTAGCAGTAGCAATTCTGTGAGCAGGAGACTTCACTTAAAAAAACAAGAGATTTGCTGTTCATCAGTTAAAGCGGCCACCATCTTGAAAGGGACAACTCGTTTAATCAACAAACAATTTTACAGACAGGCAGAAGAAAAGTGCGGTAAGCTATTAGAATTACGTGAAACTTGTGCTGGAACATAGTTTTAGAAAATCGTACACTCGAGAGTGGAAGTAGGCTTCAAATTGGGCCATAGTCTCTGAAAGAAGCTGAACATAAAGTAACATTAAACAGAACCATTAAATCGGCAACAATCTTGAAACGGAATCAAAAAATAAAAATCCTCACACGTACATCGAATGACTTCAAGGAACTTTCATGCAAAATTTGGAGAAAATCGAAGTAGGCTTTTGGTCGTAACTGCGTAACACATAGATTTACGAATAGAAAGACAAAATGCCGAACGGTTGAGTTAAAATAGGACCTCGCTTAGATCAATAATAATTAGGGATGGATCCTCGATACTTTCTATACCTCGATACTCTCGATACTTGCATGGTATCGGCATCGAGCGATACTTCAGAAAACTCGCTCGGTACTGTTTCGATACTCGGGTAATCCTGCAATTTAAGGAAATGCGGTATCTCTTTCTGCTTTTAGTAGTCCACTAAATATAGTAATTTTTGAACTAAAACTTGTAAGTGGACTGTTTCAAAAACTAATTTTAGTTTTAAATAATGTAGAGTTTAAAAATAATTATAAGCTACTGATGATATTAAATTATGTTTAGTTAAATATGCACACTTAATTAATTTAGTTGGAATTATACAGTTATCTCAAATTTTAATTTTTAATGTACCTATTTATTCAAACTGGAAATGTTGACAGTATCGAGTATCGAGGAAAAAGTCATGTATCGTATCGAGTATCGAGTATCGAGAAAATCTGGTATCGACCCATCCCTAATAATAATAATAATAATAAAGTATGCATCAACATTTTCTGTTTTATCCATGAAATAATTATTGGAGTCACACACTAACGAAGCTTAATTCCAAAACTGATATAATTTTTTTTTTTTTGTATGTCGCGCTTGAGTTGAGTACGCTGTCCATGAGGACCTTAGGCCTACTTCCTCCGTATCGAAGGTAGAAGCTCACATGTTCCGTTTAGATGGCGGAAGTTTTAGGTTAACTTATGCGAATAGTCTACGTTGTATAACATTTTTTACCATGAAGTAAAGTAAAATATTGAGCAAGAGCTAAATGCATAAGTTTTCTCCTGCACAGTCAATTTTCGTAGAATGATCATGCTTCTTGCAGGAGCACTTTGATATAACTTATCTGATGTACTATTTTCCGCAGAAATTGTCGTTTCCTGGAATTCACACTTGAAAGAATAATTTGCGCTTAAATTTCGATGCTTTGATTTGCTTCCAGTTCTACAAGCACAAGCGCTTCTTCAGTTACCAGCAGCAACATTTTTAAATTCTCCTTTCTGCGAGTTTTATTTCTTTGTAGGGACATTTATGCGAGGACTGCAGACTGTCGGGAAAGGGAGTTTCTATGGATCACAGACATAACGTTTTTGACCATACAAGGACATGGAGGGCCTCCCCGAACTAATGATCAGGCCAATGCTAGGGGAACAACACAAACACATAATATGATAGATATTTGCATATGCATTCATGAACCACAGATTATTGTCTCTGTTGGACATTACCTGACAATATTATAGGAGAAAAATTCCTCTTGACACTGGGACTTGAACCCAGGACCTTTGGCAATCAGTCATAGGAGAGAGGTTCTTTCTGGTGCTGTGAATTGAATTCTGGCTTAGCTCAGTTGGTAGAGCATTGGCACGGATAGCCAGAGGTCCTGGGTTCAAGTCCCAGTGTCAGAGGAATTTTTCTCCTATAATATTGACATAATATGAGACACACCAGTCACACATTCCCTCATTCCGAACAAAGCACGGATGGGATGAAGATGACAATGATAGAGTTGATATCTCAGAACCACAAACCATGAACCCGGTTCGCTGCGGTAAAAGAAGGAACGCATCCCCTACGGTACGCCATAGCGGTGGACAATATTTTTATCATCGTTGGAAGAATATTGAGAAATGAGGGGAAGAAGAAGAAGAATTGGAGGAGGAACAGAAAACTGTTTTTACCCCTCAAAGTATGCTACTTGTACTATCAACAAAACTATGCTCTGTTTGAAATTTTCCAATCAGGGCTAAGGGCAAAAGCCTACTTAGTACGAGATACAGTGCTATGTGTAGCATGTTAAAATAAAAATAACACACTTCATACATAATATCTTACTAATAGCTTCAGGCGAATTCAATAAGTCTATAAAAAAACTGGATGCTTGTTAGCTTTTACGAGGGCTGTCCAGAAAATACGCCATTTTAGCGTCAGAGTGTTCCTACACTCAGTACGCATCCAGCTGTGTTAGCGTTAGCCTTTCGTATTTTCTCTGCAGTGGAGTATTAAAATGAGCACTGCAATTGAAAATCCCGCCAGTTGTGAAGAGCGGTCTGTGATAAGTTTTTTTTTTCTTGCGAAAAATAACAAACCAATTGAAATTCATCGCCAGATTTGTTATGTGTACGGCAAAGGAATAATGGGTGAAAGCCGAGTAAGGCAGTGGTGCATTGATTTTAGAAATGGCCGAACCAATGTTCACGATGACGACCGCAGTTGTAGGCCTACTGTTGTGACTGATGAACTGGTGGCAAAAATCAACGACAAAATCCGTGAAAATCGTCGTTTCACGATTACGGAACTCTCTGAACATTTCCCCAAATTTCACAGGCGGCGGATTTCTACAAAGAGGGTATCGAAAAGTTTGGGCCACGGTATGATAAATGCCTTCATTTGAATGGCGATTATATAGAAAAATATCCTAAGAGTCTACCTTCAAAATGCGTGTAATATATATATATATTTTTTTTTTTTACTTTGTTAATTTTTTTTATTTCAAAACGTCTGTTACTTTCTGGACAGCCCTCTAGCTAACTCTAACAATGCGGAATAAGAAGTTTAACAGTGTGTCTTAATAATGATACCCTAAACAAATTATCATATTTTTGGGCCTTATAGCCTGGAATACACCAAACTGTAGCTGTTTATAAATCAGAAATGCTTAAATTATTTTAAAAAGTCTGCTTGATTTGTTCTTCGGTTTCGTGACGTCTGAGGTATTCCTCTTGGTTTTCCTTCCTACATCGCACATTAACATGATTTCCGCTGACATGTGGTAGTGTTTATTTGCAAAAGCCATCCGAAGCTTATTTATGAAGAGATTGGATTTGGAGCTCACCAATGCGGGGCAATGACCGTGTCTCATGATGTGTATGCTAATGATGAGAGGTTTGGTGTAGAGCAGTAATTAGGAAGTATTTACAGCTTCTGAAGCTTGCATGTGTGTACAAGTCCGCACAGGTCTTTCTATAATTGACCCTCCTGTTCGAGTATATCAAGAATATTTACTTAAGAGTGACAGTTCCATATGTAATACCATATGTCCGTGAGTTATTTTGAAGAAAAAAAGCATTACATTGCAATACAAGAGTGGAATTGCACCTTTGGAGAATCAAGGAAGAGATTGAAAGACGAGCCGAAGGCATGTGCACTGAATATTACTATTTTTTTCTATGGTAGAGATATATGAAATTAGTCGAAAAAGTAAAGTAATCCCTATACAGGCCATGAAGGCCCAGAGGGTTCCAGGAGGTTGGAGGCTCCCAGATTTTGGTCATTCGGCACTTGAAGGTGGTAAAGTTGTCAGGCAGGATTGCTCCTGGTACTTATTTCCGTAAGAGGCTGAGTCAACCCCAGGGCCACAGTGCCACCAGAAGGATTAGGCCAACTGAAAAACTCCAAAGACCTCATCGGGAATCAAGCCCGCGACCTTTCGGTTTGTAGCGCAGCGCCTCGACCACTACGCTACGGCGTACACCAAATTAGTCGATATGCAACCATGAAACCACCGAATATTGTTTCTGGGGGTTTTTTTTTTTCATCAGAATATTTTAGGAGAAAAATTTCTCTCATTTGACTCGAAACCATGAACTTCGGCTTTACCTCACATTACTGAATGTACCGGGTTACAAGATCACTATAAGTTTGATAAAAAATGTCCACCTTATACCCTCAATTTTATAAAGAAACCCAGAGTTTCTTAAAATTAAATTTATCAATACAAGATCACTAGTTTAGGGTGTCTCACAAAATCACTGAATTTTATTAGATACCGCACAATGCTGTATATGACGTAAGTGTCTTTTAGTGAGGTCGACAAATAAGAGTAGGCCTAATCATTTATAGGAGAGAGATTCCATTGTACGTTGTGAATCGAACTCTGGCTAGCGCAGTTGCAAGAGCTTCGGCCGTACAGCCGATGGTCGAGGGTTCGAGTCTCAGTGTTTAGAGGAATTTCCTCCCAAAATATTCTCAACGAAAATAGTACGTGTGTGACAATAATTAACCGCTAACAGATGTTGAATATGGCTTCAAGTTGCAAGGGTACCAGCCTTAAATAGTAGTGACTAATTTAATAAGCATGGCTCATTTGTCTTACTCAGCTGCTGTAAAAATAAATCGTAGTAAATATTAAGAAATAACAAGGAAGTAAAGGCCCAGGTAAGAATAAAATGGTAAAATTTAAATATCAAATACGATCGTATTGCTAAATATCAAAAGTTATAGGTTTTAGTATGATGTACGTGGGCTGCAAAGAGAGCAAAAGTGCAGGCAAGTTAGGTTCCCGACAGTGCGTGCAGGAAATTCGAGTTTCTAGCGTTATACCACGAACGGGAAATGGGTGGAAAAACAACAATACCCGTATCTTTGAAAATTGAAAGAAAATTATATAAAACAGTCATTCAATTTGTAATGTAGGCCTAACTTCTATAGCTCAAGTTACGAATTAAAAATAATATTATATTAAAATTGATAACTGAAGCTGTCTAAAAATAGTTTACTTGCTACAAAAATATCTTTATTACGAGGGAGAATCAAATGAAAACTGCAATTAATTTTTTCCCACTATTTTACTGCAGGATGAATGTTTCCTTGTACATTATTTTTTCCACATTATCCCCTCCCAGTTCAATGCACTTACGCCATCTGATAGGAAGTGCTTCGATACCGCGCAAGAAACATGATTTTGGTTGACGCTGTAGCCACTCGTGCACCTCCAATTGGACGTCTTAATCAGACTTGAACTTCTGCCCTCCAAGGTGCTCCTTTAATGTACAAAAGATGTGGAAGTCTGATGGTGCCAAAGCGAAGGGGATTGCTGAGTGAGGTGTTTTGCTTCAAGATGATAATGCCCGTCATCATGCTGCTCGTGCAATCATGAATACAATCGATGACATTCGCTTAAAGTGCCTCCCACATCCGTCATACTCGTCAGATTTGTCGCCATCAGATTTCCACATCTTGAGCACCTAGGAGGGCAGAAGTTCAAGTCTGATGAAGACGTCCAATAGGCGGTGCACGAGTGGCTACATCGTCAACCAGAAGAATTTTTCTCACGCGGTATCAAAGCACTTCCTGTCCGATGGCGTAAGTGCATTGAACTGGGAGGGGACTATGTGGAAATTATAATGTACAAGCAAGAATTCTTTCTGTAGTAAAATAGTGGAAAAAAATTAATTGCTGTTTTCATTTGATTCTCCCTAGTATATTTAGCAGGAAAAGCCATGGGATCATAGGAATCCTGATAAGGTTATGCTTACCTAAGCTTATAATAGCGTGAAAAATAAGGGTTTCATGCCTTGACAAAAATGTTCCTAAAATATACTCTTAACATTTTTTGATTTTGTAAGCTATTTAAGTACCAGGAATCCTTGTCATAGTAACCTGTAATTTTTATTCGCTTGAGATATTTTCCTATAAATAATTAATATTAGAAAGCAATATCGTGATATTGATAGTCTGATCTATTCAGTACATCCTTAGCCAACATTCTAAACCGAATAGATGTACAGTCGTCCGTGGGTGAAGAGTAAAAAATGTCGGACCTTAGAAATTTAAAATACTGTTACATAAACACTTCGTAATGAGCGTTCGGATCTACAAGAAGGAATCTGAGTAATTACAAAGTGTAAAAAGTAACAATAAAATTTACTCAACACTTAACTGCAAATGAATAAATTACTTATTATCCGATATGCAGTAGATGAGCAGTTTAGAGGTATGAAAGTTTTTCCAAGTAAATTGAAAAGAAACACAAGATGAATGACTTCCGATATTATTTGTTAACTGTACTTCGTAAACTATTTAGCAGAATGCAAGACATAATAATCAATCAAGATATATTTATTGCTAATGCTTTAGTACCTATCCTTTATGACTTAGAAGTAAGGAAAAAAGTCTTATTAGTTACTACTAATTGGATAAACTGCGTAACTAATTGAAAAAAACATAATTTCACTTAAACATTATTTAACAGTTTTGTAAGAGGTATGTACATTTTTATCATCTGTCAGTCTTTTGATTGGTTACTGAACTAATTTATGGTTATAAGCCCGTTAAGATTTCATAGATGATCTGCTTATTGTATGTAGTCCTATTTATTGATCACGTCAAGAGCATGGTTGTATGGTTACCCATGGGATATATTATGGGGAAATATTTTCTTCACTCGCTTATACAGTCGCTTATTATGCATTAATTTGGTTTACTTTTGGGGTCACGACGGGTTGCATACTGGTTGCGTCACTAGGGGTTGCACGTTTGCTCACTCATCTGACAAAGAGGAGTGTTCAGAAATCACGACTATAGCATCAATTGTTGTTTCACTTGTGAACCACTTTCTCTTCTCCATAATGCATTCCGCGAGCTTACTTCCGTCTAAATTATTAGCAAGTTAATGGATTTAATAATAACAATAATAATATAACTGTAAGGGTCTGTGGTTATCATCATCAGATAGTGTCTACGTTAGAGTAAGTTATTTTAACTGTAATTGTACGAAATTTATGTTTAATGTTCATTGCCGTGACTTTTAAACACTATATAGCAAAGTCATAAATTTACAGACCATTAAAGATATAGAATTCTTATACACTACGTAAAGTATTTACCGCTGATAGCATTGTCCTCTTAAATGTATTGAATTACATATTCTTAAGGTGCCCTGAAAGGCTATTAAAAAGTGTGTGTATCCAATGCCAACCCAATTGCCCTGAGGCATTTGGGGACCTTCCTGAGGCAGATAGATTGTACTGGTGGGGCCTATTTTTGAGTTACGTAACATTTGGCCACGTTATATGGTGATGTGTAACTGGCCGAAGTGTAAGGCAGTGTGCTATCGCTTCGTGTTTCCTTCTATAGCGATCTAGTTGCAGTGATTAGAGAAGGCTTTCTAAGTGATAACTATTTAAGGAATTAAAATATTTACATTATGAGATTCTGTCATTTATTTATTTTATTTTGTTAGTTAAATATTCTTAAAAACGTACAACTTACGACTTCCAACTTCCATTGATAAATTTCACTTGTGGCATTACAGTGCCTATAACAAATACTTATTTTCTTTTTCTCTCACCCTGTCAATCTACGTGAGTATTTGTTTGAAGTCATTAAGTTTAGGATCTGACTTAATGTAGCCTAGTATTTCTACCCACACTTAGGCATATTTCATACCACCAAGAACTGAGATATTATAAGGGCATCGATCAGAGAAATATTTTCTCATATGCTGTATATTCCGCTTGAGGTTCTTTAGTGAGCCTGAAATTTCAGACTAAACTTTTTCTTTTTCGAGATTATATCTCTGAGAGCACGTTTGGTAGCGTATGAGTTTTCATATATGTTTCACCTAACTTCTTTACATTAGCTTTTGTTTATTTCCTGCAGAAATTAGCCTACAGTAAATACAGCAAAGGGCAATGATCGCAGGCCTATTCGCAGTACACTGAGTCTAAAAACAAAACAAAGATTTATAATGCTATGTTTTTGTATTTATTAATATAAGCTACTCTGATTCCGCAGTGAAATACAGAACATGTTGAGCAGGTATGCTTGCAATGTTTTCCGGCAGCACGGCATCCTATTTATGGTGGTCAGATTTTTATGGTTCCTACAAAAACGTGTTAACGAGGTATCACTTTAGGCTACTGATGTTTTTGTCCACGTGCATTCATGATTCAACAAAAACCAATAAATTCTCACGAATTTATAAACATAGCTACCGGTCTCAAGAAACGACTTATTTCCAATAGTAGACTGAGCTTAAATATAGGCCTAGGAGCACCGTTACACTCACAATAATTGAAGAAATATTTACACTATAAAACAAACAAAAACAATGAAAAATAAACGATTATGAAAGGAATAAAAAAAGGGTGAAATTGATAGTTTGTTTAATGCTAAGTCTGACCCCCAGTTTGCCTAAGGATACAACAGTAAACAGCGAACTTGACTTGACACAACAACGTGACTTAAAACAGCGCCTATATTCCCGTCAGAAGATTATACTTCTAAATAGTCCGATATTCTTTAAAATGACTACAAAACACAACCTAATTGCATTGAAAAATCTAAGAAGGTATTGAGTAAACCGATATATTGGTAAATAGGAAATGTGTTTTTGTTTGTGTCGATAATGATCCAATTTTGTGACTTTTCTTATAAAATAATTAACAATGCAACTAACAATAAGACAAATTTATAGAAACCTGTACAAATGTATTTAATTCTACGAGTGTATAAAGTACTTCCATTGGGAATGTTTTCCTGTGGTTGTAGAGTGGTACAATTCTCTTTACGATCCTTTGAAAATGTAGCCTACCAGTTGCATTTTATATTACTTTACAGAAACCTGCGAAATATCTACGTGACCGGAAGTGTTGAGTTGGGCTAGTTCAAATTAACGAGATATTAAGAATGCATTTGAGATTGAGACAATCCCATGTCGATTGGACGCCGTGGCGAGACTCAAGTGGGTGGTCCAGGTTCGTGATCTCACCTTTGTTGAAATGCTTTCCTTTCTCGTACGTAACAAAATGCATAAAAGAGAGAAAATATATCCCGTTATGGTCTAGATAACTTTCCAATTTGGCTTGTAATTGGAAACATGTCCGGAAGACTCAGTATAACACGACCAGTGATCATCAGTTCTGTACTTGCAGCGTCAAATTGATTTTAGCACTCATTTTCAAAACACAGATCCATATTTCCGGGGGAAAAAAAAGACATGCGAAACATAAGTGAGCGTATCTTCGTGAAAATTCCCTTAGTAGGAAATTAATCTATTTTCCAGTAGAGAATAAAAGGTGTGCCCTGTGGGCTGAAATTGGTGTATTTTCAAGTATAAATAGCGCATTTTAAGCAAATTTATTATAGAAACACTGAAGATATTTATTTCAAAATCACAGAATTACATATAAAAATGTACCCGAATGTGCAAACGCTCTTGCTGGGGCTTAGTTTCAAACACATTTACATTTCAAACACATTTACAAATACATTTGAAATACATGTTAAGCCAGTTTCAGAAACCTAACACATACATTTTAAACACATGTTAAGTCAGTTTCAGAAACCTAACGCATAAGGTAATCTATAATAATAACAGGATGTGTTTGTCTGTTTGTTTGTGCGCGATGCCCAGCGAAATCTACTGCACACAGAGATCTGAAATTTTAAGCACAGATGGACTGAAGGATGGCCGAATGCACCTCGAAGCCGGATTTTTAATTCTTGCTTTCGTTCTCGAGTTATGAGTGAAAAATGGCGGATAACGTGAATTTTTTTTGCGCTATCGAAACATCAGTTTTCGGTAATACGTTTCAATAAAATTGTCAAGTTATTTGCAGGTGGCTTTGCCTTTTTTTGTCATAACTTGGAATTAAAAGCATCGCGATTTGTTCATTATTTTGCATGGAATTATCGATCGATTCAATTCTGTAGCTCTACCTGGTCAGTTCGTTTGTTTATAATATCAAGGAACGCAGACGTCTGAAGATGAATAATGAATGTAGGCCTAAGTGAGCAAACATTGATCGATCTGGACAGAAGTCACTATGCAGGGGTTTTCCGGGCCAGGGAACTCGAATATGTCTTCTTTTTTTTTCCAAGCGGCGCTTTCTAATCGTGGAATGCACTCCGAAGCAGGATTTTTTTATGATATGATATTTATTCTTGTGTCGTAATATTAACACCCTCGGCGTTACAGAGGTGTTTCGCCATAGGATGTACCTCCTACCATTACACACTAATATTAACATAAAAGCCTTGAGTACCTATAAATTATGGTATTCCTGTATTTGCCTTACTTGTGAACAAAGCAAAAAAGGAATTAATATTTTTTTTATAATTATTAAAGGCTTAGTTTTTTTGAATGATTCACATATTTTTGTTTTTTTTTCTATTCATTTTTAATCTGCGAATTAAATATCATGGACAAAGCCGCGGGCACCTGCTAATGTAAAATATTAAATCGAAGTGACGAGACAAAGCACAATGCGAAAATGAACATGGGTATTGAAGAATAATTTAACATTTAAAGTATCAAATAAGTTGCCTAACATACAATACTCAGGAGAAAAAAGTTGCAAATAAAATTAAATCAAACTAAAATCAAAACTGGAAGATAGAGAAAAGTAAATTTATAGATGAGATAATAAATATTACTATTATTATTATTATTATTATTATTATTATTATTATTATTATTATTATTATTATTATTATTGTTGTTGTTGTTTTGAATACCTATTTCAGAAATTCTGAATGAGACTTACTGTAGACGTATTAAAATATTTATTTATACTTTATTGCTTCTTTTTTAATGCTTTGTTTTAACCTTCTCTTATTTGCATATAATGCCGGTACTAAAAAAGTGTTCAATCTGCCGATTGAAACGGCACCAAATTGACCTTCGAATTCAAAAGTACATTTTTACATGACCAATATTTGAAGGCGACTTCAAAATTCCGTATTAGTGAATAAGATCTCTTACTTTGGACGAATAGGATTACCATCCAGCGAGGGGACAAATTGGGCAACATAAATTTTTCCGAGCTGTAAATTGGTGTATGATTAGCATTGCGTCTATTTACTACGTATTTTATAACACCCATTCTGTGAAAATTACACATCTTTAAAAATATAAACAGGATATTTTCTTTAATCCTTAACAGATTAGTCTTCCCAGCGAATCTATTCTCAGCATAGGCTATATAATGATGTAATGATAATCACATTAAGTGTGCACCAATGCCGACTGTTTCACAATTGCCATGTTAACTTCTGGCATTTACTGGCTCTCTTTTTGCGAGGCACCAAAGGTGGTTTGTTTATTAACGTGCTAAGCAACTCATGTTTATATCAATTTCACATTATTCTAATTTATTACATTTTTTCGAACTCTCTTATTTTGATGATCTTATAAACATTACAAATTGAAGCATCACCTACAAAATCATTATGGACTATCTTAGAAATTTGTCAGGTAGGCTATGCGCAACTACCTGCTCTAGATACACGAACACACGGTTTTTTATACAGAAAACAGTCTGTTTTAGCATGTTGTGGAGATTCCAGACAATGTTATCTTTAAAGTTTCTTTGAATTATGTTTAATAGCCCCTGACTTCATTGTTAAATATTCCATGATTGGATAAAATTAGCCTAGAGCTATAATATAACACGGCTATGATTGATAAGTGATACACCAAGTTTTAGAATTCATAAACGCTTCAGTGAGGTAAAATGAAGATTCGTCATTAAGTTGTACACTTAATTTACCCAGTTTTAGTGGGTTGTTAAGAATGAATATGGAAATGAGAAACTAACCTTATTTCTGAGAAACACTTTCTAATACTAATTATCCAACTTTTTACTTGTTATAAAAGAAATTGTCCACCGCTGTGGCTCAGGGGATGCGTCCAATCCTCTCACGCAGCGGGCCCGGGTTCGATTCCTGGTCGGGACAAGTTACCTAGGTGAGGTTTTTTCCGGGGTTTTCCCTCACCTATGAGACAAATGTCAGGTAACTTTAGGCCCTTGTGGTCCCCGGATATCATCTGGCCGTCATTATCATCTTCATCCTCATCCTCGCCTTGTTCTGAGTGAGTGTGTGTGTGAATGGTGTGTATCGTCCTATGTGTTCGTGTTGTCTCGGAGGTGGCCCCGGCATTGGGCTGATCACTCATCCGGGGAGGCCCTCCATGTCCTTGTCTGGTCAAAAAAGTATGTATGTGATCCAAAGGTAATCCCTCTCCCGACAGGTCGCGGCCCTGTAAGGCCCGGGCGGCTTGGGTCGCTTAAATCCTAAAAGGGAGAGGTAAAACCACGAAAAAGAAAGAAAGAAAGAAAGAAAGAAAGAAAGATAAAAGAAATTAAATTTCGTCGTCATATTTACCAAAAAAATTGGGGCACATGCTTTTAAAAGAATAACCGAAAAGTTGTTAGGTTTTACGTTGTCGTAGCTTTGGGTTTTATTATTTATAGTATAATTTGTTGTAAAAATTAGAAAATTCAATTTTACAAAAGAAACTTAAGGTAAATCATCGAAGGAATAGATCATTAAAAGGCATGTAGATGGAAGTGCTTTATGTGTGTTATTTTACGCCGAAAATCAGAAGCTATTCGAGATAAGCTAAAAAGATAAATATTTCAAATAAATGAAAGATAAATTTAATTCTACAGAACCAAGAAAAATATTTCTACAATAATAAAATTGTCCAGTAATCCCTTGCGATTCATCGACATTCCAATAACACTGACTGACTGCCCTTATATGTGCGAACGTACATACTTGGAAGTCAGTTTGTAAAAAATACGTTATTTATTGGCAATTAAGATGATGTGATTAGGTGACGAGTTGTGGCACATGACAGTTAAAGGGGAGTTCAAATAGGTCATGCGACAAGCCATTAAGTAATGCAATTAACAAAAGCAATTGATGTAATGAACTTGTAAATATGACAAGAATATTGTCTCCTTCACCTAAGGCCACGCTAATGGCATGTATTACTCTTGTAAATGATCATCATCTGTATAACCTTGAGGGTCGCGGGCATAAATTTTAGCATCCGATCAGGTATGAATTTATTGTCTTATGGGAAACTGAGATTCGACATGACAAACAGTTCACCATCAGCCTATGTCCACTTAGAGACCGTGGGATCGAAGCTGCGAAGAGGAAACTTCCATATTTTTACATCTTGGCACACATGCATGAGTCTGTATATAATGTGGAAAATTAATTCTCGCGCATTTAATGCTTAATTAGCCCTTGCTAAAATATTTTTTAAAACATTTTATTAACATTACTTACTTACATTACAATATTATCATTATTACAAATTTAATACAAGTAAAAACAAATAAAACCTAACATGCCCATATATGAGCAACGCTACGTATTCAAATCTGGCTTCATTCGTGGAGATTTCTGTTAGAAATTCCGCTGCATGCTTTGTATCAGACGGGAAATACATCCATGGGCCCCCTTTCACGTAAAGAACATCTGTTTTTTCTTTAAATAATAATTAATATAATTCTTGTTTAAAAACATATTTCACAGAATGAAGGGGATACATTTCTGGAATATTGTTGTACTGTATAAAAACAGAATAATATTTGGGGGCCTGGGTCCCAAAATGCTCCGATTTTTAAGACTATTTAAGGGCCTTTAAATCGAATCATTGACCTGAAATTTTTTACTCTAATGTTCAATTTTGGTAATATTTTCTACTGTCCAACGAATTACCCCAAAATATTATTCCATATTTCATTATTGAATGAAAATATGCAAAGTAAGTTAATGGAAATCTACCCATCATATCCCTCTCATCCCATGTACAGCACTTTAGTTACGTATTGTGCATATAGGCTATAGGCCTATCTGTAGAGCAGTCTAGGAGTATTATTCATTGAGGTAGGCTTCACTATGTAAAAGAGGTGAATGGTACAGTTAATTGTGACACCCCTGATCGGTGGGGTCAAACCGTGAGACCACAGTTGTTCGATCAAGATGCCTTATTCACTTTCTCCTGTTCGTGCTCGGCACCCGGTTTGCTAGCCCTTACGTAACTTACTAAGACGTACCTCCCTGCTCTGCATGGAGTACAGTAATCCAGAAGTAGGGACCGTATTTTTTCTTAACGGCGATAAGTACGAAATTTGTCAAAAAAGTTTTCCTTAGCTATATTTAGCTGTAAGCTATATAGATGCTTAATATCGCCATTATGCAAATCCTCCAAATGTCGCGAAATTTGTTGGATATCACGAAAGGTTTAAATAAGCATGAAGTAGGTCCTCAGTAAGACGAATATTGAGAAATGTGTACGAAAATATTATTTAAAGTTGTAATTGTTAGTGCTTGCAATTTTTTATTTATCTTGGTAGCTTGCTCTCCTTTCAGTCAGTCTATGACTGCCGAGAAGTTATAGATACTTGTGATCGATTACAGTAGTCCGGTGTTCAAAAAATTCCATATTTCATGGAATGTGGTTGACTGTTTGCAAATGACTATTTTCTATTAACAAAAACTTATTTTATTAAAGGCTGTTACGTGGACAAAGAGTTACCAATAATACAGCTTGAAATACAAAGTGAAATTATACCAATAATACAAAGTGAAAATTGAGCTGTAATGATCAAAAATTTATAAAATCTATACATAAGGAATATGATGATGATTAGTGTTCTGCCCCAAGGCAGGTCCATACCCCGGACGAAGCCGTGGGATGATGACCATGACTCGTCCGAGGTGATTCAGGCAAGGGTGATACCGCGGAGATTTTTCATTGCCTCTCGCGGGATGGGAATGAAAGGACACAACACCCAGTCCTAAATCCAGGAAGGACATTTTCCACCGATGGAAAAATCCCCGACCTGGCCGGGAATCGAACCTGGAAGGTAGTCACGCTACCAACTTACCCACGGCGGTGGACATAAGGCATATAGAAATTATTAAATTATATTTTGCCTTTCTCGACTGAAACTAAATTCTATTTCCATCTCAAAGATTTTTGTAACTTATAAGTTAAAAACATTTCGGTTGAATCTCACATCGTCATATTTAGTGTAGGCCTATTTAAAAAGGAGTAAACTTTTTCAACATCAAAAGTAGTACTCTATAAAATAAGTTATTTCGCGAAATATACGCCGAAATAGAGGAAAGTTAAAACAGAAATCAGCAGTTTTATTTTATAAAAAGATCACCATTTAATTCAATCAGTGGAATTTTGTTAAATAGGAGCATCAGTATCCAAATTTCAAAAAAATCAGAATCATGTCTTGTTCTGTGCCCTTTTCACCACGGTCACACCCTTAAACCGTAGGCTACATGCTTTTTTCCCTTCAATACAGCACAGCGAACGCGGGACCTGTTACCTCGGTACAATAGCTGTACAGAAATTATACACATGCCATCTACTTAGAAGCTGAGACGCATTGCGGACGGAAGATGACGCACAACTTAGCGTCAACTGAGTAGTAAGGTCCATAGAAAAAACTGATAGTAAATTGCACTGCAAGGAAGATATTAACTACAATGTGTAAAAGATTATCCAGAGTAATTTATCTGTTTAGATGCTATGCTCGTGAGTTTTATCTAATCAAGTGTATTTCTCCTTATTGTTTATTTTTAGCATGTCCATAGTTATTGAAACTATGGTATTTTGTTATGGGATAACCGAAATTCAGTGCACAAACTGTCAGGAGTGTAAAAATACCTTGCAAAGTAAAGTTGTAGAAATCCTATTTTGTGGTCCCCTCCAATTTTAGGAATAGATATACAAGATCAAGATCGATATTAAAATGTTGTTGCTAGCATATAGAAGAAAAACAGTAGTTTGTTTCCATACAGAATTGTAACTTACAATTGGACCACATTCTGCAGAAAGGAACCAATCCACATGATTTTTAAACTAAGAAAAGATCATTCAAAATTAAACAAAAAAGCTACCTGGATCTTTTCAGTGTAGTTTTGTTTGCTCCTTAGATAACATACAAATGGAAGAGAATTGGTTAGTTTGCACAACGTAGATGTATAGTTCAGTAGCAATAATTTAGCATCTACTCCTGTTTATTTTATTTTATTTTATTTTATTTATTTGAAGGTTGGTTCCTTTGTGCAGAATGTGGTCCAATTATAAGTTATGGAAAGATTTCAAAAATGATTTTGGTAACATGAATTCTTATTTCGGCCCGGGCGGCTTGGGTCGCTTAAATCTTAAAAAGGGAGAGGTAAAACTACGATAAATAAATAAATAAATAAATAAATAAAGAATTATAATTTCATTAGTAAAGGATGTCTTAATATAAATCTTGCCATACTTGAGTGTCATTCGTTTTGAAGTTTATGTACTTTACACAGGTTAGAGAGTTTATGCACCCTTTTAAGACTCTACAGGAGCAGAGTTAGTCAACTGCGAAGTGTAAATTGGTGTACATTCAGGATAGCTCCTAAACCGCGATATCTAATTTCCTTTTCGGTTAATTTTACGACATGCTGAAGATGGAGCGAACTAGGATCAACCAGGATTTAAAAATGAACGGGTCAGGGAAGGAGTCGAAATCGAGATAGAGAGAGTGAAATGGAGAAAGAAAGAAACGGGGACAGGAAAGCAGGAATGAAGGAGAGACGAGTTAGAAGAAGGGAGAAATAGAAGGTTCTGGTGGAAGTGGGGAGATTACAGATAAACAAATTTGCAAGAGGTCGAACAGAGTAATTTTTTGCGTTATCGAATTGTTGCTTGCAAAGTGTATTTTTTGTAATTTATTTATTGATGCTGTATGTATAGCTGATCGCTGTTTCCTGCAAGTTGCTAACACATCTTCTGTCAGGGTGATGACTAACTCCTCTTCAAATTCGTATTCATGACGCGTCTGCCCATTGCTTGCTGTAGAATTCTAGACGAAAATTGATTTTGACCGTACAATCTGTCACCTTAGATGGCACATTTCTATTCTAAAGTTTTCTGTTTTGATCTCAACTCCTGTCGAAAGCATTTGTGAGTACGGGAGGGGGAGGGGAACTCCTATCGAGGCAACATTTCTTCACACTAACTTCGTTTACTTTATTCACTTTGAGTACAGAACAGATTTTAAATAAACCATAAGAAACGAACAAACACACCGTGCAAAGCCGGTAAATGATCACACGGAACTTCAGATTTTGAATTTCTTAAATCTAGGATGTGAAGGCTTCGGATGTAATTCCCTACGGATGTATGTTGCAGATTTCCTAGCAGAAATTTCGACGATTTTGAACTTGCGAACCTTCAGTCTGATGGTTAGAGTGCATATTAAACGATATAAGACTTGACAGTAGGCTAAATGTTATGCATCTCCAGTTAAATTTAAGTTAAAGCGTAACAAATCGTTTGAATATGTATAGAGTACTTTAGGTCTAGTTGCAGTATCATAGTTATCTGGACACTAACTAATTCTGACAGTATTAAGTTATTAATTCCTGTATATGAAAATAATCTTAGCCTGTGCGGAAAATAATTTATACTTTATTGTTAGATGATAGCATACCAGTTTCACTGACTGTACGTGACATTGTTAAACAACTCTCTAACGTAATTTTCAAGGCAAAATCTGGGTTAGGAAATGTATTATGAATTAGTAAATTGTTTTCCCTAGACGTTTTAACACGAGTACTTTGTTAATGAGAGACTATTAAGAACTACCCTATTCGAATAATTTCAGAATTAAAAATTATAATCAAGTCAATACTATTATAACATTTAGGCCTAGATTAGTGTATTTTTTTAAAGTTTAAGACCTCAAAAAGTGCGTGTCATTAATACTGGAGATTGGAAATGAATAGGAAATGAAAAAGAAAACATCAGATTATAAAATAAAGTTCTTGATGTATTATGCGCATGTAAGTGTTCTTAATGTGGTTATTATACAACTTTACACAACTTAATCAGCAAAGTTATTTTAGCCGTCTGATTGCATTTAAGAAGGAATGTCACAATTGTGGGAATAAACATTTTTCCTCCACGTTTCACGACATGGATGATTTTAACTGCGGCTTGGAAATAAAGAGGAAGACATCTGCTTTTCTTAACTGTTTCTCGATTCTATGTACTATTTACTGTCATTAAGTGACCTTTAATTAAATTAAATTAATTCAATTAAATAGAAGCTGAAACAGATCGTCCTCTGTATAATAAATATTACATTACTTTTAAAAAATGAAAGTGGTATTTTTTGTATTCTCGTAGGCCTCCATTACTAGAAATATAACAAAATGTTTTACATTCCTTTATTCACTCAGGAATGTTGAATGTAACATGTATTATTTTTACAAGTTTTATCTTCTTGTAAAGTATAAATTTTCTCATGTGGAAAATTAATTCCATTCATTGTTCGCCGCTGTAATCGTTTGCTATTCCTTTCGTTTCAGTATGACGGGTGTATTCACTATTAATTTAACAAAAGTCATAAATAAACTATTATTATTATTATTATTATTATTATTATTTGAATGACACCTGATTTAGGGTAATAAAAACTGCAAACGAATGACTCCTGTTGTTTTGAATTTCAGACGAATGACTCCTGTTATAATTAGACCTGGGATTTTAAGGCAAATGCCTATTTTGTTCCTTATGAAATAACATGAACATTTTTAAATATGTGGGCGTTTCATGACAAATCACTTACATTTTCAAAGTTTTATAGTGCCCTAAAATGCTTATTTGGACCTTTAGAGCCTATTTTACTATTTTAGTGCCTAAAATGCCTATTTTGTACATTTAAAATAAAATTCAACTTCTGTAATTTTTACAATCATATCATGGACATCCCTCAATGAAAAGGACAACAGCAGAGGTGGTTTTTTCAAAGAAACTTGATTATTCCAAACAATTGTCGCGAAAGGAATGCTGACTGACGGGGGAGGGGGAGGATTACTGTGTCAAGTCACCAGTGAAAGAACATCTGTTTAAGTGAATATAGTTCGGGATCTGCAGTTAATTCTGTTAAGAATAGGTATACCACATTTCTTGCAGTAAAAAAAAAAGGCCATGTTGCAGTTTAAGTGTATATTGTAATATTTTAAAGTATATTTTCTGTCTATCTACACATTTTAAAGCATATTGTAAGTGCCTATTTTCTCTTTTAAAAGCCTATTTACTTGATTTAAAAGCCTATTTCAAGTGCCTGAAACTAATTTTTTAGAGCCTAAAATCCCAGGTCTAGTTATAATACACTTCTGCTTTTGTGTAATAATATGTTGTAGTTAGTGCCCGATTCCATTGAACTTAATTTTAAAATTATAAAGCATATTAATAAATGCCGGTAAATGATAGAGGGAGACTTGCGTTTTGCATTTGCTGCAAAATAATGGTCACAATTACCTCGACATGGTGAACTTTAAGAACAGGCTTTGCAGTCAAATCAAAGGTTAATTCTTCAAGTTGTGTGCAAGATGTGGATGTGATCCAAGTTAGCTGACCAGACAAGGCTGGGCACATCTGTGCGTTGGAAGCGAACGGGGTCACTCAGATTCCAGCTCAAACGATCAGTAAAAGTGAATGCTTACAGCCACTATTTAGGTTTGTTTCCACGAGAAATATAATACTGTTTGCCATCTTTCTCTAAATTCTATATTAATCTAACTTAAGACTTTCTCATTGAGTGACTTCCTGTGAACAGTGCATCCACCCAGTGTTAGTAATGTCATGAAATATTTTTTTCCCCCCAAGAATGCAAGATAGAATATCTTGTAGACTTTTGATTCCAAACTATATTATGGCTCAATTCTGAACAGGGCATGGGGAATTTAGTGAATACCTATACAGATTTAAAATTTCTACCTCTGCAAATGTCAGTGTTAAGAAGTAGTTAGGCATCTCTTATTTTGTTGTGCATTATTTATGCATGAACGTTATCAGTTAATATTTTTTTTTTTCTAATTTGACTTTACTACACCAATATATCGTTTTTTCTTAAATAAGCAAAGTTATAAAGATTTTTCAAGTTTCGTTAATAGTGTATCTGAAATTGTAATACAGTAGAACCCCGATAATTCGAGCTAATTGGGGCTGAGGCTACCTCGAATTACAAAACTCGGAATATACAAATCATAAATAAATATTAAATAATTAAATAATTAAATATTAAATAAATATTTAATGTGCACAGTAATGTTTTAAAAAATACATAAAAACAATATAATAGGCCTACATAGGCCAACTTGTGTTACGCTTGTAGCCTATGTATATTGGCAAACATTTAAAATAATTTCTGTGTATTATGAACGAAACCCTAAGTGGGACAGTTTTACCTGCATTTTTGTACATGGAAAAATTGAAAGAAAGCTCAAAATGTAACACATTCGGAAGTGCGTAAAACTTACTTGCGGACACCGTATAAAAACGGGATTTTACTCTAGTTTTATGGAAAATTTTAATTTTCTTAAGACCAGCTCGAATTACACGGAACCTCGAATTACCGAGGCTCTACTGTATGTATATGTAATGTATTGTATATTCTGTATAGGCCTGAAAATTTATCTGTAACCCTAATATGCCAGTTGGTAAAATAGGGTTCTGTACTTTTGGAAATTCAATAATGATGATGATGAAAGTAATAATATTAATAATACTAATAATGATAGTAATATTAACATTAATGTCATGATAAAAACACTATCCAAGTTCAAGAATCGTTCTTAACTACAGACGACTTTCCCGGGCGTATCTTAGACTAAGAAATCTATGGCTAACCAGTTAGGAATTGTTTCCATTGATATAAACAATTTGTGATTTTCAAATGTGTCCTATATTCTGGTTCAGGAGAGTGAACTGCAATTGAGAGTTACAGACTTGACCTATTCTGTTATGGCGTGGTTCTGTATACTATAATTTATTTTTTCCTGTAATTTTTTCTTATTGTAATAGTCTTCTTCATTACAAAAGAAAAATATAATTTCAAAATGTAATAACAGAACTAGCAGAATTATGATGACGATTAACGCAGCATATCAAATGTAATTCATACTCTTAAAATGGATGAGCAACATAATATTTCACAGTGTAACAAGTTATCATTTAATGTGGCAGTATATTAAATATCTTTACAAAAAGTTATTTCAAAGCTGACGATCTCAGTTTCATTGGTATTGCTTTGTTTAGGACAGTTTCACATGCCCATTAAGATGAAAAGCTTGTTATGAAAATATTCAATATAATTTTAGCCTATAATAATGTATGCTTTAGAAATAATAAAAAATATTGCTATTTAAGGATTCACATAGTTGCCATTATGTAACGGATTTCAGGGACAATTCGCGAGATTTTAGTGGATAAGAACATGTCCTGGCCGAAAGGTCCAAGTCCCCGATTCCGTTTTCATGTTACAAATTTTTTACATTATGGTTAACTTAAATTGCTACAAGATGAAATACTCTTTCTGTACTCTTTACCGTCCCTTACTCATAGATGATGCAGTAGTGACCAATGTATTCAGCAAAGATGCTGTTAATTAGCATAATTTAAACATATTTCTTGTTCTACTTAATATTGTGGATTTAAAGAAGGAGTTCAAACGAATCTCAAAACTAACGAATGTGATAATGAAAAATTCTAATACTTATCAAATATAAAGTAGACCTATTTCAAAATATTGTATAAGTTTCAGTCTACCGCCTTAAGGATAGGT
This sequence comes from Ectobius pallidus, assembly GCA_964059195.1. Lineage (NCBI taxonomy): Eukaryota > Metazoa > Arthropoda > Insecta > Blattodea > Ectobiidae > Ectobius > Ectobius pallidus. The sequence goes on along the minus strand of CAXKWD010000011.1, from coordinate 303,006 downwards.
TCGATCTCCTCACGCAGTGAGCTCTGGTCGGGACAAGTTTCCCAGGTGAGGTTTCATCCGGTTTTTCTTCACCTGTGAGACGAATGTCGGGAAACTTAGGCCCTCGTGGTCCCCAGACATAATCTGGCCGTCATTATAATCTTTATCCCATCCGCACCTTGCTCGGCATAGGTGTGTGTGTGCGACTGGTGTGTCTCGTTCTGTGTGTTAGTGTTGTCTCGGAGTTGGCCCTGGCATTGGGTTGATCACCCATCCGGGAGGCGCTCCATGTCCTTGCGTGGTCAAAAAAGTATGGCTGTGATCCATAGAAACTCCCTCCCTCGACGGTTTGCGGTCCTGTAAGACCCGGGCGGCATGGGCCCCGTAAACGTTCCTGCAACGGGGGAGGTAAAACTCAGGGGGAAAAAAAGAAGCATAGTACATTATGCAACAAACCTATGATGGAATTTATTAAGATACGAATAGGTTTATGAAACGAGCAAAGCGAGTATCTTATTTACAATATAAGAAAGTCGCATACAACTGTTTTTGTTCGACCATAATTAGTCTAAATTTTTTAATTTTGAGGTTTTGGATTCACTCAAACAAACGCCCACGCTGTCCAATGCATCTGCTGGCTGTTAGTTGTTGTAGTTCTGGTCTTCTAGGACAGATGGTAGTTCACGGTTTCGGTCAAATTGAACCTTCCTTTTGCCTGTTTTCTTGAAACCAACGGATTTTGACAACACAAATGAATTCATTTTAGTATGATATTAAAATTAACACGAACAGAATTTATTTTATTTTAAATACCGGTTATTTATTGCGCAGTTCACAGCTGATTCTTAAGGTCTCTAGATCGTTCCATGTTCGATAATAATCGATACCACACCGAAGTCATAAGGGAAATCTGTATCGTTAGCCTATGCACATCGTTATGTTACTGTTATGTCAGATGTAATTAGCGTATTATAGTATGGTCGAACAAAAACGTGTTAGTGTCATCTATCAATTTGGGTGCATGGTGTTAAGGCTTTCACTCCTGAATTATGGCAATCTTACTTAGTCAGCAAATTGCTACTACGAACCAGGGTTGGAAAAAAAACATGTTTTTTTAAAGAACAAAAAACGTTTTTTTGTTTAAAACATGTTTTTTTTTAACGTTTTTTATGTGAACAACAATGTTGGTTGTTTTAAACGTGTTTTTTTTAAGTTTTTTTGTGTTTACAACAATGTTGTTTATTTAAAAAAAGTTTAAATTGTTCATTTTGTTTAAAACAACCATTTTAACGTATAGGGCCTATTATATACATATATATATATATATATATATAAAACGTTTTAAACAAACTTAAAAAAACACAAGCACTTGTTTTAAACATGTTTTAAACACTTGTTTTAAACGTTTTGTTTTAAACATTCCAACCCTGCTACGAACGTTCTTGGGCTGTGGCAATGTGCAGCTTTATGGAAATTGAAGCATGACATTTATTCGTTAATATGTTGTACATCTATTATAATAAAGAAGCTTCAAAACAAAAAGTTCTTTAAAATTCAGACAGAATTGACAATAAACCCATTCTCACTTTTATTGACAGCTAGCAGTTCACTAACCATACAAACATCACAATGCCAGCCTGAGAGAGCACAGAACGTGTGAGGCAATGAATGCCCAATCACTAGAAGAACAAGGTATTAGAAGATTGTGTAGAATAAACGCCGGTGTTAGTAATGCCTATATGTCGCTGAACACACCAGATGTTCCAGCTAAGGGGGTAGCTATTCGTCAAACAAATGTTAAATGATGAATATGTGGAAGTATAATTGTAACTTGAACCGAGTCCCCACATGACTGAAAGCAAGTGATCCTGGGGTCGTAACCTTCTGTACTCATGGCTCGTCCTGATTGGCGCTTGACATGCAAATGAAGCTGATTGTGGATGATACTGAGTGACAGTTGTGACACAAACGCGAAGTGTGTAACACCCATTTCATTTCCGTTTAAACTGCATTCACCAAACAAATATAATTTTGCAAAAGTTTTGTTGATTTTCTGTACATATTTAATAATAAAAAATACTGTCATATTTCCTGACGGGCGAACTAGCTGCTGGTAGTATTATTTAGCCTGATGTCGCTGTATATAACTTATATTTACTCCCTACAAGAAGATCAAACCGTAAACCATATAATTTTACATTTGCTCGCTTAAGCAAAGAAATATTAATTTTAATCCCAGTTAAATTATTCTGCACAAGCCTCGCGACCTCCTCTAGAAGTTGACAAAGAAATGTAATATAAAACAGTTTCTGAAGTTAACTAATTCAATTAATTTTATAAGCTTTAACACTCAAGGGACAGGAAAAAATTACGAATGTAAATACCACATACAGTACTCTAATTTTTTTTTTTAATTTTAATATAATAATATGTAATTGTAATGCATGTAGTATTACAATGTAATGTGATGGGGTGTGCTGAAAATTTTACCGGTCTCCTTAGTGGTGATGAAGGAGGCTTTGGGTTCGAGTCCCGCCTAGAGCGTGGGTATTTGTGTGTTAATAAGGAAAAAAAGGAAAACAAGGGGTAAAAGGAAATTATATAAGTATGTCTGTATGGCAGTACCCAGCATTTTTTAAGGAGTACCCATAACTACACTACTTAAAAGTGTACCACTTTAAATAACCACACACTATGGACTGTAGAGTTACAGACATTGAGGGTGGCGTGCACCATCCAGGAGTAAACCAAACTAAAGTAGTAAATTTAAGACGGAGACCTGAAGTATACAAGAACCAGTGCATCTGTCTCACTCTTTAAGTCATACGAGTAATGTGCTAGAGTGAGACAGACAAACCGGTTTTTGTTGCGTCAGGTTCCCGTCTTAGATTTACTACTTTAGTGCTTCTCTTTTAGTAACTTACTCTTTTAGTTGGTGTTGGAGAGCTCAATTGATAGTTACTTCTTTAGTTGTAACTAAAGTAGTAAACTATTTTTACTAAAGAAGTAGTCGAATTCTGCGCAGAACAGAGCAGAAACGTTAGTGCAGCGCAGCAGAACACGTGCATTTCAATTGCCAGTATTATTCAAGTGCCAGATAATGAAAAGGAAAGGAATTTCCAGTTGATTTTCATAATTGATTCACTGTCAATATTATAATTATTTCTCTCATAATAATAATAAAGTTCTAAAATATATTCAGATATTTATACTTCCTAAAGTTACATATTCTTCCCCAAAAACGATAAATCAATTATTCTACAGTTGTTTATCATAAATCTCACTATAATGAATTATTAATTCTTATTGACTGTTTAACAATATTAATAAGAAGTATTACACAAAATCATGAAAAAGAGGGAGATAAAAAGGATAAAAAAAACTAATAAGGGGCATTATGTTTCTGTCCTTTTTCAAATGCACAGAACATTTACTTAAAAAATATTTCCTTATAAAAATAATAATATTACAACTGAGAAATGTAATATTTTACAAAAAATGGCGGTACAATATTTCGGAAGCTATGAACTCCAATAATAATTATGTAGATGGTTGTGTGTTTAAAAATAATTTCAGTGACTACTTCTCTAGATCCTGTGCAGCTTCAACCTCCAGTGCCCCTCCTTAAAATTTTCTTTCGGCACTCATGTTGGCATTTTTTTTCTATATAGTTTATAATGCTTCTCACTTTCCTGTCCACAGGGTTAATTAAAATAGTTAGCAGCATACTATAGACCTGCAGCATCTGCTATAGTTTATTCCCAAACATGAAAGTCTCGTCTCACTCCACCATTCGAGACTTGGGGAGTCTTTAAGGAATGGTTTTACAATGTGTCCCCTTCTCAATGTACGCTAATCCCAGAGTCAGTCAAATTTTCTTCCGGTGTGGCCTGTTTGGACATTTTTACACCTGGGTCAGAAAAAAGGACATATTATTCATTAACACTGCGGGTGCAACTATTGAACTTTTAGCTCTTATAATTATTATTATAATTCTGGCATTCGCAATGTTGTGCTTTAAGTTAAGCTTAAATAAATAATTAATTTACATAATTACATTAATTCGTTTAACAATGAGAATCACCTATTGTTCAGTAATCTCTATGGTTAAGTAGCAGGGGGAAGTGTTTTCTGGGTAGCTCCAAGAACGGAGGCTTTCATTTATTGGAATATACTATATCTCGCCGATATCTGTATCCATAGGATTAGCTTGAAATACATCTTCGTTTTCTAACCCAAAGTTAGGGAGAACTGCAGCATCTAAAGGCCGATCCAGCTAGGAAGATATTTGAGATCACATGCGCTCCTTGTACCGTGCAATGCAAACGTCCCTTCCACTCACTCTCCCCCTCACCTTTGGTGGACGTCTTCCTAGTTGGATCGCTCTCCGCAATGATATTTCCACATTTGACTGGCTGAAATCACATGGATGTAGTGAGAATCTGACATCGTTTCTTCCAAACGCCAAAATTTCATGTAAGGATTTATGAGCTTAATTATTTACGTTATTAAATGCCCTACTAGGTGTGGTTCGCGTAATATTTATTAAATCACCTGCCACAACTCTCATTTTTGGTATACCACCTTCTTCATCTCAATAACTTATCCTCAGTTTGAACTATGTAATCCATTTAATGTGATATGTAACTCATAACTCACGCAAATGCCACAGAACACACTTACTACACAACTTTACTCCACCCCCTGAGTAGGAGTAAATATTGGCCTTATTTACTCCACAACTTACTACATTAGTAACGTACTCCGTGTTGGTGCTCTCCACCACTTGTGGAGTAAGTTCATTTACTCTGGGAGTAAATAAAATTTTTACTTCTTTAGTACATTCCTCTATGTTGAAAGCCGTCGAGTTTAGTTTACTCCTGGTTGGTGCACGCCGTCCTTACTAAAAGAGTACGGTTACTAAAATAGTAGCTTACTAAAGTAGTTAGAACTAAAGAAGTAAGGTTTACTAAAAGAGTAAATGGCATGAGTTTGGTGCACGCCACCCTGAGTGTTTTGAAGCAACAAGTCAAGAGTTCCAGGAGATTATTACAAATGTATTTAAAACCCTCCATTTTCTTAAACCCAAAAGTAAACAGGGTATTAGCTCCTTTATGGGCCATCGTATAAAACTAACAGTGATAGCCATTAAAACCACATACACAAGCACTGAAACTGAATACTCTCAAACCCAAAACACTGCAGTATTTACAACATCCCAGTAGTAAAAATGAAAATCCCATAGCGTTGTTGCCAGTGAGAAAAGAAAATAATAGCTGAGAGAATCCAGACAAAGTAATAATGTTCAAAGTAGTAAGATCTATGTCTTGTAATAAAAAGCAGATTGTCATATAATATTCACATATTAGTCTTATGTCTGTGTCTAATTGCCTATGGTACAATTCTTAGGCTATTTGATGTGTTATAAGCCTGTTATTTCTTTTGAAATATAAAATCCTGAACTACAATCGTGAAGGATATTAAAACTAATATCTAACTTTTACCACCTCCAAGTCATTTCATTGAGCACTAATGGATACTCAACAAAAAGCTACGGTATGTTAAACTCAGAATAATCTGTAGATCATTTGAAGTTACAAAGGTATAAACCGGCAGTCACCGCAAGTCGTGATGTGTAAGTATTGCTTATTTTTTACATTCCCTTTTAACACTATTATCAAACATTAGTAATCCTGTATTGCAGCGTTTCTCAACCCTTTTGAACCCGAGGACCTCTAAAATGCCTAAAGAATTTACGGACCCCTAATTTTACATCCCATTTTTAAAAGAAGGTCTATATTCTTAATATTGGGGGTATTAATTATAGGTCATTATAACGAAATATGTAAAAAAAAAATACTTCTTTACTTTCCACTTGCTTTATATTTCTTAATTATGTCTGCGGACCATCTGCACCATCTTCGCGGTGGTCCGCGGACCATAGGTTGAGAAACGCTGCTGTATTGTATACAGGCCGGTTATTAGTTCAATTTAAGACAAGTGATGTAATTCGATTGTTATAGCCAGGAACTATACACAACGTGTAAACAAACATCATTATTATAATTTTACCAATTTGTTCTGCAGGACTTAAATTTGGAGAATTTTACATCTTTAATCCTTCTATTCCTTTTTATCGAACTATTTCTCTGTGTCACGAATTTACTTTATAAATTGTGTCCACCCCCTATTCCCTACGCTGGTTTGATCTTACACAGTTAACTTCAACATACTCATAGGAGGGAAGTTCACCCTCATGTGCCACGTCATGCTTCTAGAAGGGAGATCTGCTGAAGGAGAAAAATCGAAAGCCCGATGGAATTTCTGAAGAACAGTGTAACGAGTTCACGCGCAAGCTTAGTTCTGTACGGATAATGTCATAATTCTGGAATAAAACGGACAACTCGGGAGTTGATCTATATTGCAATGATGAAGGGTGGCAGATTGTATAATGCAAACGCCCTGTATTGTTCAGTCAGTAAAGACATTGTGGGCCGTCCAACTTTCACTAACCCTGACATTTCCACATACCTCCTTCTTTCATACTCGCCACTTCATTCCACGCCTTTTCCATCGTCTCATTATTTTCCATCTTGTTCCTATATTTTCGTCTTCGTGGTCATTCCCCCTTTCACAGCTTTGGTATTGTTGATATTCATCTTTCTTCTTCGTCTTCATTGTAACATTTTTTTTATAATTTTAAATTATTCCTTATCGTTTTAATTTATTTTCCAAAGTACTTGTTTTAACATCGTCATCGATCCGAAAAATAGGCCTGTAATTTTATTACATGCCAGAATGGTACTTTCTAGGATTACTCGGTAAACGTGAAAAATGACTGTCCGTCCGACCGTGTGCTTGTACGAGCGATAACTCGTTTTCGCTTTATCATATTTTCTTCAAATTTATTACACACAATTTTAAAGTCCATAGGAAGAACCCTATTTACTTTGGACAAAATCGGTTGACCGATACTGGAGTAACGACCAGTTAACGGTCATATGCTTCTCAATTAGCAAATTTGCATCAATCGCTAGAACTGTGTATGCTGTTTGGAACCGAAGCAAGGTGACTGCGTATTCGCACGCCAAGTGGGATGGTTGGTAAAACTTTTTTTCTACATTTTTAAAGCTTCGTACTTGATTTTGCGTACACGTACTCATGGTATAATAAATAAAGTTGTGAAAAAATTTAATTTCTGCCAGTTTGTTAGTATTTGAGTTATTCAAAAATTAATATCGAAAAATATGCATATTTTGCAATGAAACTTGTCTCACAATTTTGTGATGAAATATCTATTTTTTTTTATTAGTGCCGATGATATATTTAAAAAAATAAGCCTGTAGATTTTTTATTTATTTTCATCTATAAGATTTAAGCATTTAACTAGTGTAACCTTTTTAATACCGCATAATCAAGTGCCTAAGGACACTGAAACTTAGCCAACATGTAAATTAAGGTACATAGTATTTTTTATTGCAAAAACAAATAATGCCAATTACGACCAACAACAGTGAATATTTCACCCCATAACCCCTTCACATGTTTTGGCAAAAGTAAAGGGATATTGCTGACATGAGAAGAAATTTGTTGTAAATTCGTTCTGTCAATATTCTAGTTATTCCACTTATTCCTTCACATATTCAGATCAGTTTTCTCAGAAAATCCTATTAACTCCATCTGACACTTTGTTTTATCAGTTTACATTATTTTTTTATCCTGACCTTGGTACTGCGTTTCAATGATTGCATAATTCTTTTGTCATCAACATTATCACCTTCGACTTTATTAGTAGTATCCCTAGGACAAGTTTTCATGTTACTCTTCTTTCTTTCAAATTACTTTTGCAGAATCACCTCTTTTTGAGTTACTGTCTTTTGAATACTGAATAAAATAATTCTGCAGCAGTTCATGAAGTTTCCAGCACTGTCTAGTGATGAATAATTTTTGTTTATAACCGTTTCACTCAGGCCATGCACAATTAAAAGTTGACATTTTAGTTCAAATCTCTTTTCATAGAGGGCATAACATTGTTGATGTTTATTCTCATTTCAAGCTTTCTGTTTACTTTCTGGTTGTTGTTGTTATTGTTTTTTGTAAGTTTGCATGTGGTTTTTTGTGTAAAGGCTTGAACATGGGTGCACATAAACAGCAAATAGTAGACCCAGAAGGATGAAATTCGATGGGAACAAGTTTTCAAACGAAAAAAAAAAAAAAAAACTGTAAATAACTCCAATGAGAATGTAAATAACAATAATACGTCTGGTAATGGTGTTTTGGGTTATGGTAGTGTTAGACCTAGTGAATAGGTACATTTTCAAAGACTTGTACATACTGAATCTACACTTAAGGTTCTACAAAATAAGAGATAGGCTTCGTATAAAGACAAGTGCTACAGTTTTGACATGGAACGTATACGTGAACAAAGCAGGAGGGAGGTAAGGTGAGTTAGAATACGCTATTTTTCTTTCTGCTTTTATGGCAATTCTGTATTTTAGGATTTTTCTAACTTCAAACAGTGATAACTAAGCCAATTGTTAACGTGTTCACGTAATTATTTTTTTTAAATGTTAACAAATCGTTTTGTCCAGACATTAACTACAGGAAAAGCCACTTCTTACAAAATATAATTTATAAAATAAATTGTGTGATTCTTAAAGAAATGTAAAACTCTTTTTGCAATTATGATGTGTCTCACAAGAGACGCGTAAGTTTTCTTTTAGTCATGCCCTCTGAATTAATTAAAAATTATGATTCTATCATTCTTAGAAAAGGAGAAATCACTGCTTAACAGAAAAGTTGTCTCAACAGAGTTTTCTAATTTTTTCTACCTTTATTGTTGGTATAAACAAATAAATTTATTGTGGTTAGCTTAGCTTTTAGATGTATTGTTTGTAGAAAAAATAATCATTATCGTGGAAACAAGAAATACAGAGGTGTACAATCATACCGGTAATTCTAGTACCGAAATCGTCCAGAAATGATTTGCTTAAGACAAAAATACTACTACTGCACTGTAACTATGTAGAATGCTTTAAGATAATAGAAAATATGCCTGATGATACTACTGCATATTTACCAGTTAATTGTTACCTTTCTGTCATGATTATTGTAATGATCGATATGATTGTGCTGTTCTCTTAACACAAAAACACTTAGGGAGTTTCATTATGAAGTGTTAAGTGTACTAAACGTAGCATAGACTGATTTCTACATTAGAGAAAACCCTTAAAAGCTTACGTGAAAAAATACTGTAATTAAATACTAACATCTGTTCGAGAAACTAGATTCCAAAAGTGCCAATCTTATCACGTTAATATTTTATCTCGGTGCGTTGCCTTCTTGATCTCACGGACGATCACGTCTAGGTGGTGTTTGGTAATGATCGATTACTTTCTCCTGGTGGTTCTCTGTTGATACTCAATGTGCATGTTCTTATTTTCTTTTGTTATCAAAAATTCATCAGGGGCAACCAATAATGAGTGTGGTAAGTTAGGTTGCAGCCACTGGGTGCCGGGAATTCGACTTTCCACCATGATAGCATGACCGGGAAATGGATGGAAAAAACACTAAAGTTACAAAACCGGGTATATAAGTACACTTGATATAAAGAAAAGATCCTATATTACATTATGCCTGTTCCTACAACATTTTCATCTGCAACACAAGACAGGAGTTCCTTTGTGGAGTTAGAAGTTTGAAGCAGTGATCGATAAGGCGGTGGTGGTTCTCGCTCGATTAACTGAAAAAAAAAGGGCATCCATCAAGAGGGTATGAATGGCATCTTGAAGAAGGATTGTCGGACTGTGGAGTTTTACCTGATCTCACTCTTTGTTCACATCTCCAGAGAAGAAGTTATAGCGTTCTCAAGTCACAAATAAAAGCCTTCGACAGAAGATATACTGGAGCGAGGGCGGAGATGTAACTGTGTGAGAGTTGACATAACAAATCGTACCTCTCTTTTGCGAAAGAATATTTTATGTGTCATAGTAATTTATAATCGTCTGTCTTTTGATTGCTTTTGAATAACCGTTACGACTCATGCATCCTCATGTCATTTGTTTTCTCTAATCTTACGTGACGTATGGCGCAGTTTACAATTAATAAGAGATAACATAGGGACTTTTAATTATACATTAGCCCATAGACTTCGCCATAAAGTAAATTAACAAGACGTTTTCATATTAAGTACTATGTCTCATTAAAATGGAATGCTAAGAATTATCACTTAATTTGCGTGGCGTGGTAAACAGGTAATTAGAATTAGAATTAGAATTAGAATTAGAATTAGCCCCTATTATCCCTGAAGGGCAAGGGCCTCCCGCCTGGCCCCATTCTTCTCTTGTTGCTTTCCATTCTCCTCGGTCTTTAAAATAAAATAGACTTAATATCAGTCGGTCTTTAGCCTTTTGTAGTTCGGTTGGTCCCAAAGTGGAGTTTTAGAAAAAACTGTTAATTTCTCTCTTTTGTCGTCCTACATTTCTGTGGCCGATTCTTGGGTCCCAAGCTGTTGTTTTGTGTACCCATCAGCACATCAACAGTATAAAATAGTCGCACATCAACAGTTACATGAACATGACCTACTGATATACTATGACTAACCTGATCAAACGAGTATAAATAAAGTTGAATTAAGTTAATATCTAATTTTTTATCATAACTCACAAATATTAACGGCTGTTTAAAAAATAGTGTATGATACACATGGTAACATGATTTTATTTCGCTCGTTGGATTATATTTACAACAGTTGACTGTATAGGGAGAATTTATGAAGTAGTCAATGTTTATTTATTTATTTATTTATTTAACCTGGCGGAGTTAAGGCCATAAGGCCTTCTCTACCACTCAGCCAGGGGAAAAACATGAAATACATAATGATAATAATAATAATGATTAATAATAAATAAAAAAAGAACTGATATACATTAATACAAGAAACGAACATTAAATACAAAGAAAAAATTAGAACTTAAGTACTTGAATAATATGAATATGTAATACAAATGACTAAAAGTAAAGAAATAAAAAAATGATGAAAGTCTAAACAAATACATTCTTAGTTATTACAAAATATAATGAAAACTTAAAATATATTACTAATTAGCATCAATTCCTACATGTTATTGTATACTAAATTTATTAAATGGCGCTTGAACTGTGAAGTCGTTTGGTACCTCCTGAGATGGCTAGGCAGTGAATTCCAGTGACGAATAGCTGTTGTTGTAAACGAATTCGAATAATGTCGCAATGTTGGTAACCATGGACTGTTAATTTTTTACCACTCAGTGGCATAATTTTCTCCTTTTAATCTACCTTTAAAAATGCTTCTTTTACTTTCAACTGTCTAAAGATACATCATTTTCGCATCTTCTTTTGTTCATATACAGATTATTCTATACTCAGTCGGTGTGTTCAGTAATTGTTTCTGATCAAATACGCTATGAAAATGTTCCAGTTTTCAGACCGTATGAATTTACAGAAAAACAAGTGCACGTAATGCGATAACATGAAAGTAATAAAAATATAACGATAAAAACTTGTGATTGGCATTTTAATACTGACATGGTCACTGATGGCATAATAATGGACTAATTTTACTTCTTATCAATACGTGAGGGACTTTTGAAGACGAACAAATTTTGCTACCAAAAAGGGTCTTTTTTTCAGTTTTTCTTCTGTGTCGATTGTTGTTGTATTCTGGGAAGTTCACATTTGGAGGTAGGTTTCTTTAGCGTCACGTCTATTCATTTTAAAGTTTGCCTTTTACTCATAAGCCTCAGTGTAATAAATAAATAAATAAATAGAATAATAATATATAGTCTGACCATTCTAAGAAAGAAAGCTTAAGTAAACAAAAACCAATACGTCTGTCTAACTCAGGTCATATAAGTAATGTGCTCGAGTGAGGCAGGCGTACTGGTTTTTGTTTACTTCAGGTTCCTTGGAATGTCAGTTTATATAGTACATTTGGATTAGATCTTTCGGGATTAGCTCTAATGCTATTGTTTGATAATTATATGAATAACAATACGGTTACTCTCGAGATACCAAAAATTATACTTGAAACACTTTTAGTTTTACCCTCACCTTAGGTTCTGTATAGTAAAATGTTCCCTTTACAAGTTGCGGATGCCCTTAGGGTTCCAGGAGGTTGAGGCTCTCTGTTTTTTAGACATTCGACATGTAAACGTAGTAAGGATGTCAGCACTGCTTCTGGTACTCATTTCTATCAGAGGCTGTACTGTAGGTCCAATAGATATCATAGCATTCTACCTTGGAAATGGATGACGAGATTTTTCCCAGGCATAGCCTACTTGCTTTGCTACGATCTTTAAGAGGGAAAGTCTCTCGTGTGTGTGTGTCTGAAAACGGCATAACCCTAAAAAAAAAACAATAATGGTACCAAAGCAAATGTTTTATTTAACTTTCAGTTATCCCTCTTGATTCTTTTTTAGAGTTGCGGGTTCTGGCCTGATACAGAACGTTTGTCTGTTATAATACATTGTTCATCTTATCTGAGGGAATTTAAGAATTTTTAATGACCGTATTTTATAAAAACTTGCTAAAACTTAATACCCTGGCATTAAAGTTAGCAGCAGAGTTAGATGCTTCCTCGGCACGATGTAGGTATTCCACCATTTGTAGCGAAGTCCGAAGGGGTCCACAAGAATGCTTGGAAGGGACCTCAGAAAGTTTTAACAGCAGTGTACTAAGGCGTAGACCTGGGGTCGACACCATCTTGGATACATTTTCTTGTGGAAAATATAACTGGAATTATTTTATTTAAATCCATTTAATTCATAGTCGACAATTACATAAAAGAACGCAAATAGTCAGGTCAAACCTAACCGTTCAAAACGTGAACCACGAACGAAAAATTCTTCCGCGGATTTTAAGTTTGGACTATGCATTTCGCCCTCTCTTCGTCATGCCGTTTTATTACATAATCTGTTTCTTATTGTTGGTATGAATTGTATTTTTGTGAGAAATGCTGAGTAGTTAAGAATGAATATAATTTAATGCGTATTGTGGTTGTATGTAAACATACCATGACTTTTGCTATGACAATTTATGATAGTAACAAAGTGGTTGTAACCACATGCTTTCTCTGACCACAAACTATTTCCAGTATTTCACCTTTCATTAGATGTTGAAGAGAATGAATCTGTCTACTTGGACCTGTTTACGTACACCTTCTACCGCCAAAGCGTCATATTCTGTAAATTTATTATATTCCTCCACATCCCTAACACCTAGATGAATTTTATAAGCGTAATTATTAAGACTTGGTCTAAGGAAGAGCCGTGTAAAATTTCGAATAATATTTTTTAAACTGAAATAAGTTGTGATGAATATTGTATTGAGGAATGAGAAATTACCTTAATAGATTCGCAAAATGTTGGTTGCTCCCTGAAAGAAATTTTATCTTAGTAGTTTTATAGGTAGGCCTAACTTAAAAATCAAACCCGGCCGATGGGTTTTTAGGACGTAAAAATTCTGGGCACGGAGTCCTCCGGGAGGGACTTTAAGTGGGGGGGGGGGGGGGCGGGGGCGTGTCGTAAATTTACGGCACGTAAAAGAACTCCAAGCCTAAATTCGAGCCTCTGGACAAAATTTCTCGGCCCTTTCACGTCAAAGGAATACTTCAGTTTCCAGAGAGGGGTTGAGAGGCGATCGGCTTACCACCTGTCCCTCTGCCCTCTCTCGGAAAATAAGCGTAACAAAATTCACATAGATAAACAGAAACCTCCACGTGGAGGCCCTTCGCCCCAACGTAGGGGGTATAGGATTCCAGACGGATTCCAGACATGTATCCTGCTTCCTTAACCGATAACCTTTTACAAATCGTTTCCCGACAACGGTAATTAATTGGCTTATAATCCATGCAGCTTTATGGTACCCTGTGTCAGCGAGTTGGTATTTTAGTGGGAGTCAATTGGGAATATACATAGAAGTCTTAGTCTTATTACTTGGTTATTTCCGTCTAGATGTAAAACGAAGCCTTGTGTTTGTTATGACAAAGAATGCAGTATGTAGCACAAAAGCACTGAAAAGATGAATGTCTCTGGTCAATGCATGGACTGAGAAGGACAAGGCCTGGTTATTCTGTGACGACTGGGTGGTCTAAACACCTTCTTGTCTTCAGTAAGCTTTACACATTCCATCATGTAATACGGGAATTAATTACTAAAAGCGCGTGAAAAAACAAGATGTATCACAAATGTCAGTTTCATGAAAGTATTAAGTGTAATATGCAGAGTTGAAGTAGGGTTAGCACTTTTAGGAGTAAATTTAGTAGGAAGTACAAAAAAAGTGCTTTTCACTCCAGTATTCCGACAAATGCTCTTTAGCTGCTTTATTTAGGCTGTATGAAGACATGGGTGGTGGATAATGATGATGATCCAGTTAATCTGAGTTTAAATTTTAACACCATTTGTCAAAGCAACTTCTGAAGTTATATATATATATATATATATATATATACACACACACACATTTTTGTTACATTCGTGTTACATTCGCGTTGAACAAAATCTGAGAGGATGGATGACCGATGAAAGTCCAGGTACTTGATTGATAAAGGGTGATTGTCCATTCTACTTTTCTACCTTAGAAATGAAATCTAGTGCTTTGGAGTCCTGTTTCTTGTTTATTTATTTATTTGTTTGGTGTTCCATTTTTTAAATTTAAAATCTAGATTACTTTTCTTTTATTATAATAACTTGTGAAGCTGAATACCAGAATACGTTTAGTGTTTGTGAATGAACCCACGAGATGTGTAGGAACATGAAATTCTAATATAATAATAATAATAATAATAATAATAATAATAATAGTAATAATATTTCACCTGGCAGAGTTGAGGCTGTAAGGCCTTATCTCCCACTGAACCAGGAGAAAATTGTCTTATCCGTAACATGTTATGCATATATTATACGTACACATTTATTGGCTAATAGAATTATATCTTAGAAGAAGAATTAATGTAATATGCAGGAAAAAGAAAGAAAAATTCCTTCACACTTCACAGAAATATCCCGAAGTTAGATACACTAATATTGTGGTGTCTAAAGAGTGGTCCCGTCATAACAGTCACTAGAAATGATGCAGTACAGATAATTTGCATAAAATAGACACACATTTTGTAGTAACAAAAAAAATCTATAATATGTCAGGCTACTTACTGTATAATATTATCTTAATTTAATTTTGTTTTAATTTTAATATACACTGTCACCTCTTAACGGTGGAATGACTGTATAGTGAAGTATCCTGGCTCGCCATTTAGTTTCCATAGTTTTCAAACATAGACACATTGAATAATAAATATGTAATTACCTAATTACATAAAAACCTGGACTGTAAAAATGACAAATGGGACCCAATTGTTCATAATTATTCCGCTTTCACACAATCTAAAATAATATAACTGTTAATTTATGTTACTTACATAATTTGTACTCATTATGTTTCTTATATTTCCAGGTAAGTTGACATTCCATGACCCTCAAGAGTCCATTGTTGACCTACGTACTGTAAGTAATCCATCATTAATTGAGAGTATGACGTTAAGAAATTCACTAAAATTCACTACTGCTTCCCTCCTGGATTTATAGTTGCTACGTACTACATGGCGACAGTCAACTTTCGAACGATTTACGTGATTTAGGATAAATATTCGCCCCTATTTTTAAAAAAGCAATAATTGTGTTTTCAGCAACTCTCGTAGACTTACATATTACAATTTTAATCCGTCCATTCCGCTTCTTCTACTCTCCTTCCCTCTTTTCCTTAATCTTCTTTCAGACTTCTCCCCCAGTGTAATAAGTAATTTTATTTCAATAATGTATGTTTTCACATATTCTGCTTTCACTGCTTTCGATTCGTTGTTAATCTCACCGTTTCGTCTATTAGTTTTTGTCTATTAATTTTTCTACTCTTGTTTTTATTATTATTTTCTTGCATTTTCCTTCCTGCATTTTAAAATTTTCTTATTCTTGGTATACATCTCTCCATCTACTAATTGTGTCACCTTTCTTATTCCCCTGACTTGCTTCTTCCTCTGCCGCTTCCCATTCATCGCCTTGTAATAATAATAATAATAATAATAATAATAATAATAATAATTATTATTATTATTATTAATTTGCACTTCTTTACTTTTCTTATTATGTTCTTCTCTGCCCCGTACGGCTCTTCTGTAGGACTTTTAAGCTTACTTGTTTTTAAATTATTTTCTTTTTCTACTGCCATATATAGTTGTAGTTCTAGCAGCAACTATGACGATAATAGTAGATTTAGTGATAGTACTGGTTGTCATAGTTGTTTAGCAAAAATAGATGTAATGTATGTTACAGTAATAATAATAATAATCATAATATTAGTACTGTGGTAATAATAACAGCAGTTGTGTTAGTCGTAGTAATAGTAGCAACAGTAGTAGTAAAAAGCTATTAAGTATTGTGTTGGTAGGTATAAAATAGTAATTTTTGTTAGGCCTGTATAAACCACGAAAATTGTAACGGATAATTTTCTCTTCTTATTATGTAGGCTATCTGGCCTTCTACTATTTTTTCTTCAACTTGATTCTGCTTCTTATTCTGGTTAAATAAAATTATTTATTCATCGACCCATATTATGGCCATTTACAAATTATTTCTTTTTTCAAAATATATCATAGTCTGATTTCTGGCGTTTTAAGTTTGTATACAAGGCTACTGCACTTATTTCCCTAATTACCTCATTTATTTGCTTTCTTTGTAGCGTAGCCAGTATTGACTGCTGTCGTATACCTAATTTTTTATTACAATTTTTCTTATACGTTCGAAAATTTTAGACATTTCTCCATCTTCAAGCAAACTGAACGTCCCCGTATAATTCAGATGGTAACTTCATCCACGCACCAAATGAAGCAGATAATGTAACTATGTTGGCAAGCAGATTATCACAAATACTAATAATTCGATATTTGTATTGTTACTTAACGATGGTGATGTACTGCAACTTAGGCCTGTGGCATAAGCCGGTGTTCGCGAATTTTGTCCATCAGGAGTTCTTTTACATACCTGTCACATTTATGTACACATAAAGGCCATCGACCAAGGCCAGAATCGAACCCGTAAACTTGGGCACAGAAAGCCAATGCTACACTGGTTGCACCACCCAGACCGACTGGTATATTTTTAATAGCGGCATCTACATCAATAATTCTGCTCTACTACATTGTGTGTGTATTCAATTTGATTAAAAAAAAAAAAATTGCTATAGGACAAATAATAAGATAGTTATGCTTGCTTAAAGAGGTATGATTTTCTTTTTCTTTTATTTCTATGTTTACTGCAAAATTTTGTTTTTGTTCCTTTATTTTTTTTCATTATCTTTTTTAACCAAGAAATATGTCATGTGTATTTATCAGATTGCAATATAAATTTATTCACATCCATGTTCGATAAATACATTATCTTGCTGCTTATTTTCTCACTTTTTCAAATTTAATTAATTATGCCCCTTCGTTTAAAAACTTATAATTAGTGCACATTTCCATTTTATTATATAGGCGCATTCTTTTTGTTTTACATCCATTCTTTCCTCTGTCTTGATTTATGTGACCTGCTTGTTCGTTTTGTTTTGCTTTTATTCTCTTCAATTTAGTACGTCAGGAATGCTTTTTAGAACTAGTGTAATGTGAACGAGCATATGTGTGTCTCCTAATGGCCTTCCACTGTTTACTTTTCACCTACATATGTGTTGCCCTCGTCACACATGGAAACCAACCCTTTGAGTGAGTCTGTTGGCGGCAAACTTTTGAAGATCAGCAGGGAAGAAAGCGAGTTCCCCCCTTGCCGTTCTGTGAAGCACTTGTGAATATACCACCAAGATAATATAGACAGATGTGGAAACCGACTCAACTCTTGCTGATGGTTTATAAACCCAAACCCTCAGTGGATGGAATAACCTAACCATGAAAACTTTTCATGCTGCACAATACAGCTAAAAGAATAATAATAATAATAATTATTATAATAATAATTATTGTCATTATTATCATCATTATAATTAATAACAATAACAACAACTTTACGTTCACGAACTTGAATCGCCATAGTGCAAAACCATCTATTACAGTGCCTGTCATAGGAGTTATATTTTACGATGCAAGTGTTAAAAGAGATACTTTATTTTGCGAGTAGGTATGTTTGGGAAACGAGTCTGTAAGGGCGAGTGTAGCAATCCCAGAAGCAAAATAAAATAATTGCCATGTCTTTCCCATACTAATTTTAGAACATTGTTAATATATGCGCAATATTATAATTATATTAGATTTATTCTAATGAATTACTTATGGGTAGCAATATTGGGAGTTGCCCTGCCATCTACCGCCGCATATAGCCTATACATGCACATGTGCCGACAAATGTTACTGATTTTCTGGTGTTCGGCTGCCAGTATAAGAAATGGACTCTACAACCATAACGTATGACGATTTTCCGATCACCGTGAGATCCCAAGAGAGATTACGAGTTTATCGATATATTTCCGAGAACGAAGTTCGAGCAAATTGATCTTATGAAACTCGTAATCTCGAGTAAGTTTTATTAAGACTATTCCATGAATAAAATGTAACGGATTTTGTAAATAATAATAATGTTCTTACTTTGTTGTCAACATTGTCAGCCGTAAGATCACGGCATACCAGATTAATGAACAGTCCACGAATTGGTTCGATGAAACGCTATAAAAGCAAACGAACTGGCTTGCACCGAATCGAAATTGTGTTTTTAATCAGTAGACAATTATGTTATTTTAAATTCCAAACAAGTAATGTCGTATAAAATAATGTGTTTTCATTCTGCTCAAATGCAGAATGTGACTTATTAATTACCGCACGTTGATGCCTTACGTATCCAGTAACGAGCTGACGTTTTGTCAGATAAAACTGCATCCTTGCGATCCGAGGAAGGATATTATAAGATAAAACGATCGGGATTGGTTTATAACCGAGGAATTGCTAAACATTATTGTCAATATCAAGCACGCGGTGTATGAGTGGAATAGTCATTTAAAAAGGCATAGGCCTAATGGATTTTAACATTTTCAGTTGTTATCAAACTGAGTCTATTTAATAACCTTGTACAAATATTCTTAACCAAAAAAGTATTATCCTTATGGCTGAAACCGAAGTTGGTTATGATTTTTTAACACTACTTGCAGTATGTGCAACTTTTACTTTGTATAACTCTCGTAAGAAGTTCTATTTTTATATCAACCTGTCTAAATATTATGGTATTTGTATTTCACTTTCTTTAAGTTTTCTGCAACAATTAATGTTAGAAATAAGCAAGATTGTAATATGGCGGCAGTAGTATTTGTTGGTTGATTATATACCATTATGTATCGTAATTTTAATAATATATTTGAGGTAGTAACACTTAATAATTCAGAAAAATTGTTTCCCGATTTTGAATATTTAATTGTAAACACGTTTTATATTTGCTCGCTTTTCGTGACAATAGCCAATGGGATGAAGTTGAAATACTATGCTATATTATTTCTTAAAATGGTGTGTTACGTAAAAAATATATATATACATATATATATATATATATATATATATTTTTTTTATTTTACTATAGGATAAACGCTCTCTGGTTTGATTGTCTAATAGGCTTAAGAATATTTCCAACTGAAGGGCTAGTGCCTGGTTTTCCGTCTGGTGTTAATGCTTATCGATCCGTTAAAAGTAGATATTAAAAGGAAATTAATAGCATTATATCTTTCATAGGCAAACCTCGAATAGTATTCAAGAATTTAGCCACCGTACTTGTCTTCTTTGTTATTTTTCATTCTTCAGTTTGTACCAGAGCACACGACAAAATGATAGCCTTTAAAAGAGCTTATTTTAACAATTTGAACATAATTCAACAAGAAATTAAAAAATTCCATTGTAATAACATGTGAATATACTTTTTTCCTAATATGCTCTTGGTTGTGTTAACCTTTCCACTGCTACTGAAGTAGGCCTTTACATGTGTCACCGAAATGATTGCATAAAATCAGGTAAATAGAATTAATAGAGTGATGCTTTATGTACGATATGAGGAATTCTATCTACACGTTAGGTTAGCCGTTCTTGAAAACCAGCTATTCTATTAAAATGGTTAATTGTCTTAATTTATTTGAAACTGATAACCCACTGATATTACCTGGCGAATGCTTATATTAATATAAATTCAGCTGGGTTAATGAGTTATTACAGTCATAAGGCATCACATAAAAAATTTAACCAAGAATTATCACCCCTTGGCAGTTTTTCAATAAGCTTGCCAGCTTTCACGTAATTTTTTTTTTAAAGCTCACAACATTAAATTAAATTTCATTTCATTTCATTTCTTTTACATAAAGCATACATATTAGGAGAAAAAGTAAGGAACGAATAATCCTATAATGTGCCTAAAACGGCATGGACGAAAAGTTCGTCGTAATAGTTTCCATGAAACCTTTCTTAATTATTTCGTTGTTTTCTACAAAATTATCAACTTTACATCCATGTGGCATTAGAGCTTTGAGTTGTAGTATTTTATCTGTAACAAGAACTCTGCATAGTTACCGCACTACCAACTGTATATTTAAATTTTAATCATTATCAATTCGAGCATAGGTTTGTGATTAAATATCTTACGTTAGGTTATACATTCAATTTTTATGTAAAAATCAACATCTTTAGTAGAGTTACAATAATTTCCAGAAATATGTCGCATCGAAGAATCCTTTAACATTAATGTATACTGGTTGCTTGGTGCAAGAGCCTTCATTATCTGTATGCTACTGTAGTATTGGAACAAGTTCATTTTCGTATTTTAATTATTTCACGTTCTAGTGTTCCCGCCTTACCCGTAGTTCCCGGTCATAAATACTAGGTCTGGGGATTCCCAGATACACAGATGCCAATGTACCTCTACATGATACAAATTAATCTGTAATCTATGCTGGCAAAAAATATTCTGAAATATTATCTGGAATACATAAAGTTGTTCAACATTATTTTTAGCAATATATTAGAAAACACGTGCATCGAAATACCTTTCATATCTAATTAGAGAATAAATGCAATGCACAGATTGTACGGTACAATTAACTTCCATCGTGTTGATCGAATGAACATGGAAGGAGAAACGAGAGAAACCTTAAAAGTTCCTTTCGTACCCCCCCCCCCCCCACATTTCTTCTTAGCTTATACAATCTTTGATACCGTTTCAGTGGGATTCAATCTAATGATTTTGCATAGTAAAGGGTTCACCTATACCACAAATATAAAATTCGCCAGAAAGTTCAATTTCGTATAAAGTTTACTGTTTTACTACAAATATACAACTTATATAAACATCACCTGCATATAATCATATAGCTTTTGTGTACATTGATGTCTGTATAAATGTTGTTATCCTCATAATATGTATATTCCTGCAGTTGAAATTGTTATAGTATATATTAACGTTTTTTATCGTTAATAGGCCTATTACCTGTCATACTTACGTTCACAAAGTATTTTAATTCGTTACTTAAATTATTTACAGATCGAATTCAATTAGTTGCAGACTTAGAATCCTCCTTATTCCCTCGGTACCTCCTCGGAATTTTCTGAAGTAGGGGAGTTTGGAACGAGATGCACTCACCTTCGTGAGGACAACTGATGACATACTCGATAAATAAGTAGCGTCTCCAGTCACGAAAGCCATCAATAACGGCCGAGGGAGGCGGCATGATAACCATTTGCCCCCAAATCCTGCCATCTGCCCATAGTAGATGATGCAGCGGTCGGATGGTAGGCCCTGTCCCACAAGGGATGTAGCGCTATTTAGTTTCTTTTAGATAAATGTAATTAGATAGTAACAATCAGTTTGATGGTATTAATATTAATATACTTATTATTTGTATTGTTGTTATCTGGAGGCCTCCTTTTACTACAATAATTACTTTGTAATCATCGTCGACACCATAATTGTTAACATGACCAATATCATAGTAGGCCTAATACAGTAGAACTCCAACTATCCGGATCGCTTTGAGGTTGTATTCAAGTTGGTTTTGCAGCATCGAGCATTGGAAATCCCTCTTTCAGGGCCGCTTTTTTTTTTTAGAAAAAAATTAAGCTTTTATCGAAAAAATCTACAGTTTGTTAGCAAAACAATTGACTTCGACCGATATGTTTAAGATGTGACACTTCTTAAGTATAGCCTATTACTGTACAATTTAGTTTTTTTTTTTAAGAAATTACCTTTCTTCAAGATTTATTCAATTGTCCGGATAATTTATACGGATAATTGGAGTTATACTGTAAAACGAGATTTAGGCATGAAGGCATTTTGACAGAAATTCTAATACGTAGTTAAGTTAAACGGGATATATTATACCGGTAGGCCTAGTAGAAAAAATGCATTCTTAATGCATTTATTATTATAACTATTTTATTATTATTATTATTATTATTATTATTATTATTATTATTATTATTATTATTATTATTAATGTCATTTCAGTATTATCATTACCACTAATGAATTTAGTTGGGTAATAACTCTGCTGTCAAATTTTATTAGAGTCAACTTAAGAAATATTGTAGTTACAATCAGAAGATAACGTAAGTTATAAATGAAAATAAAATAAAAAGATATTTTGGGTAAAATTAGCATGGGAAAATAGTACTGTCAAATAGTCCTTATGTATTATAGAGTAAGACGAAATAGCTAAACGTATCAGCAATTATACATGTCAACGATATTTCTCCTAGTGGTGTAAAAACATAAATATAAATCTCATCTAGGCCTATAGCATTCTGAATAGCGAGGTACTAAAACAAATTTTATGTGTCTATTTAAGACCGTAAAATATGGAGAATATGCGTGATGAAAGACTGAATTATGTAAAAAAAAAGTCGCGGTTATTCCTTACACCGTAGCCAGTTGTTTAAGAAAACACGACGAATGAAATACGTATTAAATAATATAAAACAAGGATGTAATAGCTTATCATCATAGTCTGCAATAACTTAGAAAAAGGCGTGTTTAAATGTTGTCATAAGGTTTTATTATTTCAGTAATAAGAAAAGACTCTTACCTTAATCTAGAAACATGTATGTGGGTGTTATTGTACTATACATAGGCACTTATCTGAGATTGTGGAGCATTACAAGTTATAAGAACACTCTCAGTAGAACTGTAGCCTTAATGGCGCTCGTTTAAGTGTAAGAAAGTTTTAAAAGTAGAACACACAAACTAAAATAAACTTACATGTATTATTATTATTATTATTATTATTATTATTATTATTATTATTATTATTATTATTGTTATTATTATTACATTATGTACCAGGAATTAGAATTATGGATTAGAATCGAGAATGTCATTAATTTTTGAACTGAAACTTCTTTAGGCGCGCTAGGAGCATAGGCGTAACCAGGCCGACCATATGGGGGGGTTATAACATCCGCGGGGTCTGGGGGGTATGGAATACCCCCCCCGGAAGAGGGGGGTCCGGGGGTCCTCCCCGGTAAATTTTAAAAATTAAGACGCAAAATAACGAGTTTTAAGCTTCCCACGCTTTATACTTGTATTAAGTAATTTATGGGCAGACTTAAAAAAATTATACAATTTTCCTTTTTTTAATCAATGGGGGGGGGGGTTCAAACCCCCAAAACCCCCCCCCCCTCGGTACGCCTATGGCTAGGAGTAAATCGAGAGCTAACCCAAAGTTGCGTTACGCTCTAGCATTACGAACAAAATCGTCACGAAAGTAGTGGGGGTAAGTAGCAAGCATAGAGTTGTTATCGAAAGAGTGGGGCCACGGGGAAAGGTATCAGGTATTGAGTGGGGGGCTGTTACTGCTTCGAGCTAGTGGCGTGGTGAGCCCTTCACCATTATAGGTGGTTCTACTCGTTGCGTGAGCATCGTTTACACGTCACTAACGTTCTCGGAAACTTAACCAAAGCGTCCCGTTCATGTAAACAAAACACAGTGGCTACGATCAGTGACAGTTTTGGCATTAGTTCATCACAACTGTGTTATTGTTTTATACGTATTCGATTTAAAATGCCGAAAAAGTTCATTTCTTATTTTATTTTTTATTCAGACGATTTCCTTCTTCCGTTCGATATAATTATATGTATTCCTCTATTTCACTCTCAACGTTGCCAAAGAAGTTTCACTTCTGTCGTGTGGCGTTCCACGCACCCGTTTATTATTATTATTATTATTATTATTGTTATTATTATTACATTATGTACCAGGAATTAGAATTATGGATTAGAATCGTGAATGTCATTAATTTTTTACTGAACGTCAGGAAAAAGGTTACACGGTACATTTTGCTGTAGACATTATTACGCAGACATTATTACGCTTAAAATATGCCCTTCATTTTGCATTGCTATCCTATTAATTTAATGGGATCGCCTGTAACTCGGTTCGGGTCTCTTAATTGATACAGCCTATTACTCAGTGTGTTCATTTTCCGGCGTTGCAAGATTTACGTTTTGTGAAAATATCAGAGAAACTTTAAAAACATGCAATAGGCTACACGTCATGTTCACAGCATTACTGGATTTTTAAATTTTCATAAATTTCTGTCACTTCTAGAGTTTATGTAAGAAGAGTTAAGAACCCTTCTATGTATGTTAATTACTATAAACTTAAATTATAATTTATTTTAAAATAGAAGTTATTTCAGCATGATTTTCACTTCCCAATTATTTCCATATACCGAGTGAGGTGACCGAAGCAACATAACGTTGCGGACACATATTCGACAGGTCGCAGGGTCAAATCCCGTGGCCGGTCAGTCGGAGTGTGCGGGTACCCCGGTGTTTCGACACTTAAGAACGTCGATGCCGAATTGGAATTTACTCTCCAGCTTTCCCGAGTGGTCTTGACAGTTTCGTTATGTGTTTGTGTTGTCCCAAGTGGAGGCTCTGCGTGGAGTTGATCTCTCCCTCTGTATTGTCCTGTCTAGCGTTGGTCTAGACTCTAGAGCATAGACACTCCCTACAGACATTGTCCCTCGAAAAGGGAAGTAAAACCTGTTAAGGAAAAATGTGTGTATATACCTATACATAGAGTGGAAGGGTTCAGATTCTAGGGGTAGCAATTCACATCAGAATAAATATAAAATCTATTCTGCGTTTTGTGATTACATTCATAGGTAGTGAAATAATTAGATGTTCAGGTTTCGGACAGTTGCAGATCGCAGTTGTATCCGTGATAATGGCCTCTGTCACTCGTATAAAACAAAGCTTGAGAGATGAGACACTCTAGCTCCGATGTCGTCATAGCCTATGTCGTCACATAATAATCATGTGTTTATTTTAAATGAAAATCACCAGCTTTATTGGAAAAACACAAAGGGAACATTTATACCTTATTCCCATGTATATTGATGTAAAGAAATTAGAATAGTACGGATGACACTTGTCGAATTAACATGGATAAAAAAAAAATTCCCTGAGAAAATGTATTTTTTTGTTTTTGTTTTTACTGAAGGAATACGCTGTCAAAACCTCCGCAGTTATGCCCCTTCCATCGTGTAATGTTACATATATACATGTAAATAATAATAATAATAATAATAATAATAATAATAATAATACTAATAATAATAATAATAATAATAATAATAATAATAATAATAATAATAATAATAATAATAATAATAATAATAATAGCTTCTGTATCGTTGGCTTTTTACAGGGATGTTTAACTTATACGTCTGAAAAACAGTACAGTACAAAATTCTACTAATCAGATAAAACTAATAACTAGCAGCCACTTTAAGCATTCTTGACGGACCCCTCTCATATTATTTTAATGTGTTTTCCTACTTGCCTGCGAGGATTTAGCTTTATTTGTATTAATTGTGCTAATAGAAGCGATATCTTAATTATTATTACTGACATTTGATACAAAGCAACTGTATTCTAAACTTACTAGTCATATTACATTCAATCAAAATATATCTGACATTCTGACTCAGATTACATAAAGGGCAAATTATCTTTCACAACGTTTCCTCTTCTGCATTTTAGTTTCCATATCCCCAACCGGCACCAAGCAGTGCCTACCCTTTCTTTATAGTTGCATACTTCAGAATTTCTTTACCCCATCTGGTTTTGATGTACATGTAAAATATAAAGAGATATATTTTCTTCTAAAACCTGTGCTATGCGTAATATTTGCAAGTCTGCATCATTGCATTGTCTTTATATAGGCCTAGTTATGTTGAAAATATAGGGGCTGAGATTACACCCTTGCCTGACTTCTGAGGCTGGCCGTGTCTAGGAAGTTACCGCATTCAACTTTAAAGCTAACTTACAGTAGTATTATTTCTGTCTGACACTGCTCAGAAAGATGCGTCGTAGACAGACGAGTCCACTATAGAAAAATTGTCATGTTAAGGGGTGATTGTTTATTAGTACACAGGTCTCGGAAGAAGGAACATCTCTTGTTGCGGTGCCTAACAGACAGTGCTTCAGGTGAGTGCAGTTGTGCGCAAGACTTTTCCAACATGCCTCCGATTCATAGTAAACTGGGAGGGAGTAAAGTTATTCATTCGCAGACAAGAGAAGTAGTATATAATGTATATAAATATTTTCGGGATGTGAGGGGTCAGCGTGCATCTGTATATAAAAGGGTTTCAACAGCTACAGGTGTATCCATTAGTACTGTGAAGCGAATCGTGAAAGAGGCCAAAAGTATTGAAGAAGGAGCTTCTAATTCTTTTTCTACCCCTGATAAAGAAAGAATACGTACCTCGAAGAAATCATCTCCTGACAATTTTAACGAAGAAGTAGTCCGACGAACAATTAATAATTTCTATATTGAAGAAAAGCAGAGACCGACTTTAAAAAAAATACACTCAAGACTAAAAGAAAAAATTGACTTTCAGGGTAGCATCTCTACACTCAGGAAAATTATTTTACATATTGGTTTTCGGTGGAGGAAAACAAGAAATAATAGAAAAATTCTTGTGGAACAACAGAGAATAAAGTCCCTCAGATGTGCCTATTTAAGGTCTATTCATCAGTATAGGACTGAAGGGCGTTCAATAGTGTACATGGATGAAACCTACCTTCACACAACACATACTACACCATGTGCCTGGAGTGACGAATCGCTGAGTGGACTCTTCTCGCCAGTTTCGAAAGGACAACGGCTTATTATAATTCACGCTGGAGGAGAGCATGGCTTTGTGCCCAATGCTTATTTGAGATTCATTTCACACAGAAAAACAGGGGACTATCATGGGGACATGGATTTCAATAACTACGAGCAGTGGCTAAAGGAAAGACTAATTCCAAATCTTTCTCCTCACTCAGTCTTGGTCATTGATAATGCCCCTTACCATAACGTGCAGCTGAATAAGCCTCCCACATCGAATTCTCGAAAAGACGTGATGATATCTTGGTTGCAGTCCCACCTTGAAAACGATAATTTTGAGAAACAAAACTTTCATAGTAAGACAAAAGCTGAAATTTATGAACTAATACTGACACTTAAGCCACAACACCGAAGCTACAAAATCGATCATCTTCTCCAGCAACATGGCCACGATGTTTTAAGGCTCCCCCCTTATCACCCTGAGCTCAATCCGATAGAACTCATATGGGCTACTGTAAAAAATTGGGTAGCCGAAAACAATGTGACATTTCAAATGGAAGATGTCATGAAGATTACGGATGAGAAGTTTTCCTCAATATCTGCAGAGGAGTGGAAACGGAGATGCCAGCACGTGAAGAATATTGAACAGGAATATCTGGAAAGGGAGGGACTCCTGGATGCGGCTCAAGAATTGGTCATTCATTTGGGTGGTGATAGTGATGCTTCTAGTGAGAGTGATTCGGATGCTAATAATGTTGGTGGTGATGGTGATGATGATGCTGATAGTAATGGTAAAGGGGAAAGACTCTCAGTCTCTGGTGTCACTCCTGTGGAATAATATCCAGTCCTGTAATTGAGCACAGCGGTAACACCACACTTGGTATGTAGAGTAAATATATTAAAGTTCCATACTGTATGTTAGAGTTAAAACATTTAATGTTAGTGTTATAACATTTAATGAATGAGGTAAAAATATCTGCCAGAGCTGTACTTGGATAGGGATTTGTTTGTAAACACAAACGCTGACTAAAGATATATAAGCTACTACTGTCATGATCGGCGGGATGGGAAGGTCTCTGAATTAACCCACACCGCTGGATTCTCTTCTCCTCACTCGCGTTTCGTCGGGGTCAGACAGGAATAATACTACTGTACTTACTCAATGGCAATAGACAATTCCTCAGCAAGCTAAAGGAATATTATCTATTTTCTGGAACCCGAAGGTTTCATTGCCGCGCTTACCTAAGCCCGCCATTCAACCCTAATCTGGGCTAACTCCATCCAATCATCCCTCGACAATCATACTTGCCTTAAATCTACCCTAATATTGTCCTCCCACCTACTTCTAGGTCTTCCAGGTGGTCTTTTCCCTTCGGGTCTCCCAGTCAATACTTAAACTAACAGTATGAAAAACTGTTTTTATTGTATTTAAAGAGGGAGCTAATTCCTTTTCTAGCCACTTTGTACCAAAGCACATTTCTGTCAATCGAAGGGAAGGGTTTTATACTATATATAATATTAATCACACGAACAAAATATTACATTGATAATTTTCTGCAGTGTTAATAAACGTAGGCTAAATAACTAAATGCAATGCAATTCTTGTGTGTAAGGTATTTGTGCAAAAAATCAAATTGATGAAATGAATGAACTTTTGGGATGACTAGTAATGTAATAATGCAATGTACATTATTTTGATAATTAATTAACCAACAATATATGTGTGTGTGTAATGTACAGGGTGAGGAATATATATTGCATAGAGGCCAAAGTTTCTTATATAAAAATCAGTTGAAAACAATATTAAAGCAAGAAGATTTTATCGTAATCCCTACTTTAGAAAGAAATTTGCATCGCATGTATGGTATATCATCATGACCTTCTATATTTGAACACCTCACGCAAGTATAGCGTACTTAGCACTTAATGTGACTCGATCTGTCTGGTAGTGCTAAGAATACTGGAAGCAACATGGCTTCCATGGAAAGCAACCAAGCTAAGCAAATGCTAGACAGGCGCCTACTCGTACGTAGCGGGAAAATATGTGACGGAACGGGCCCACCTGTCCGCAGAAAGTGCTATCTAAATTAATGCTGTTATGTTGTCTGAGAAAATAAATCCTGGAACTTCAATCGAATCCTATATGTTACTACATATACCTGTGGCTTCTGCAGTATTTGCCAATATACCACACCTGTTCACTTATAGCCTACTTTGTAGATGACTAATTGTTTCGCTTGTAAGAACTGTAATGCAATTCTTCATTAGCGGGAGAAGTACGTGAACTCCTAGGTATCAAATTCTTATAACGTGCAGAGAATAATTTAATTTTTATTATTTTCATTACAAATGGACGTCTGGCCACCATCCGCGGCTGACCACTTGGGTCCAGAATACAAAACATAAATTATAACTAGGGATGGGTCGATACCAGATTTTCCCGATACTCGATATTCGATACCGAGACATGATTTTTTCCCTCGATATTTCGATACTCGATACCATCAACATTTCCAGTTTCAATAAATAGGTACATTAAAAATTAAAAGTTGAGAGAACTGTGTAATACCAACTAAATTAATTAAGTGTGCATATTTAATTAGACAAACTTTAATATCAGTAGCCTATAATTGTTTTTAAACTCTACATTAAAACTAAAATTAGTATTTTAAACAGTACAATTACAAGTTTTTGTTAAAAAAGACTAGCATTCTCACTAAATTGCAGAATTATCAAAGCATCGAAAAAGTACCGAGCGAGTTTTCTGAAGTATCGCTGGATGCCGATACCGTGCAAGTATCGAGAGTATCGAGGTATCTAAAGTATCGAGGTTCCATCCCTAATTATAACTATTATTAAAGAATGCACTCTTACAAAAGGAAGGGATATGTTAACAGAATTATTTTTAAACTTTTAGATGTTACAATATAAATGGTAATGAAGGATCGATAGTGAGTCCTATAATATGTTTAATGACATATATCGTAATATGTCCTCGGTCTTAAACTTGAGCAATTCCAGAACCAGTGGCGCAAACAGGATTTTAATTTTGTAGTGCTAAAATTGTACGATAGATGGCTAGTAATTTTTTTTTAAATTATTACAACTTGGAATTAATTGTTGGTAGTAGCGTATTTACAGTTTTCTTTAGAACTCATTCTCATT
Source organism: Ectobius pallidus (assembly GCA_964059195.1). Taxonomy (NCBI): domain Eukaryota; kingdom Metazoa; phylum Arthropoda; class Insecta; order Blattodea; family Ectobiidae; genus Ectobius; species Ectobius pallidus. The sequence goes on along the minus strand of CAXKWD010000011.1, from coordinate 272,710 downwards.
CCATGAAGTTATTGTGCTATTACCAAATCATAACATTACTATCAGTGGCGTACGGTGTAATTTTAGGCGAGGGAAGCAGAAATATTAATTTTTACAGTCGTATAGTACCGAAGTATTAAGAACCAAGTTACTCAAATTTAGTGACTGATTCTATAAACAAATATAGGCCTAAGCAATTGATGAAAAGAGACAGTGGCACGTTGACCGTGGATAATTAGCTGGAGTCCTCACGATGTTTTAGGTTAGGTTAGAAATGTAGTATAGCAGATTATTTAGTAGGTTTAAAGAAATACCTACCATTTCAGGTGAAACAAAATGTGGTCCAAGTACTCCGAAGGGAACTAAATTTGACAATGACCAGAGTTCATGTCACATTCAGTCAATATCTTGGGAAGGCCTACACGTACTGTTGTAGATAAGGAATCAGAAAGGTAAATCTGAAACGTGCAAATCCTCTTTATTGCATTTCTTAGGTGCGTCCCTCCACTATTTGTGTTAGGAATTAACCCCTACGATGGGGGTATAGACTTGCCGTAAGGCAGAAATACCAGTAAGTCTAGGGTTCGGATGTTTATGACATGTCATATTTTTATCCTGACCTCCGACCTCACCGCGAACACAAATTAAAGACGAATTGCACGCATCTTATCCTAATCGGGCCGTTTTTATTTTGCATATAAAGTCATATTTTGGGTTTTTTGTGGTTTTGGTCATTTTGGCCATATTTGTAATTTAATGTCATATATAATGTCATAATTCGATAAAAGAGCACAATTATACAGTTAATTTGTTAATACAATGGACGAGTTAAATTTGAAATGTATTTACTTAATTTAATGTTTATGCCAAATTAATAGGTAACTTAAATTTTAAAATTAATGCAATTGTTCATATTTTACAGTGACACGCAAGGTCTACAAAATATTACAAGTATTAGGAGCTGATGACGCGAGCAAACAGGAGCAAATTCTTTAAATATATAAGTTCATTACAAGGGAAACTGTAAATAACCAAAATTGTTTAAAAAATGATTATCTGATTGAATTCATGTTATATGAGAATTTAGTGTCTTTAAACGTTTTAAATTGGAACATTTATTTTTTGAAAATACGTTATTTTATCTGGTCGTATAGGATTTTTAGGTCATATTTCGTAATTTTTAAGGGCATATTTTCCACTTTTTTAGGTCATAAACATCCGAACCCTACCAATAACTCTTTGGTATAATGTGTAATATGATATCAATAGTTTTAATATAAGAAACCTATTTACGCCTTGAATGCAATGGTTCACAGATAATACATGAATAGCCTATGTGTAGAATGAAGCAAACAATTGATTAAATTTATCAACCATTCAATTTAATTCTCGTTGTTATAGGGTAGTTATAATATCATAAATATCTCAGATTTTCTGATGAAGGCATCATTGCGTTTTAATAAAGGCTAAATCATTTGACTGTAAAGAAGCCCCAGTGTTAATAGTAACATTTGCTGGGAAACATCTCGTTCTTCTTTACAAAGGATTTATGTGATACGTGCAGTAATTAATTTGATATGAATAATTTAATATATGCAAACCGGGTTAGCTCTTGAATATATGTAGATTACCAAAATGAGTTCATGAAAAAAAAAGAACAAAAATATATGCTCCAAGATTCTCATTAATGTCTTTGTATTGTCGTTGTTAATTAGATCGTAATGACACATGCAAAGTATGTCTGATGTATAGAGGCATCTCCGGAGGCGCATGTGATAAATATTTCAGACTTGGACAGGACAATTGCCGAGCATTCAAATCCTGCACACATTCGTTTAGAATGCTCCATGCATTTCAATCTAAAAAGGAGATGCATGTATTCAGAGGTAATCTTGATACCGAAATGCTACAGAGAAGCCAATCCTCATCTCGGAGACACCGGACTACTTTTTGATCTTCTCTTCATGCTTTTATTCCCATTCCTTCGGCTGCCTGCATATTTGGTGCTCAAAAATTCCAAAATAACACCGAATCCAGTTATGGAACAGTCGGATGAGAAGCCCGTTTATTTCGTCTCGGTTGTTTGATTTAAATTTTCAACAACATTTTCGTAAGATGTGATAACTTCGTGGTAATTTAATTAAGGATATCAAGTATTTCTTGTTCCGATAATTGTTTCCAGCCATCATGTTGAGGTTCATTATCTGAGTATAAGAAATACTAGTTTGAGAACAAAGTGGCATTATAAATTGGTTTAGAGGAAACAAGATCTTAATTTGTATTTAATGGATTATTACACGAATAATAAAATTGCAGAAAGACATAACGAATTAAAATATGTAGTAAAACATGTTAGTAAGTGCACTTGCCATTTACTCCAGTCTAGATTAACCATTAACATAACCTTGCGACTTAGCTAAACATACTTTCTTTGTCTAGATTTAAGGGCCATCTAAGTACCCGTTACCTATCTGGAATAATTATTTCATTCTGCTGGCTACTAATATTATCGAGTTAAGAGAAACTGAAATCTACAAACGAATTATACATAATAGGACTATTTTCTTAATAGTCTGCCTTGAATAATAAATTAGAAGAACATAAAAAGTGACATACGTTTTTTTATTAGTCTTTATTGGATTGCGCTGGTCTGATTCACGTATATTTTCGCAAGAAGCAGATATTGCTTAATTGCATGTTTTCTTTATTGTGGAATAAAATATTAGACGATAATCTCACATAAACGTTTATATTCCGCAACCTACATAACCTGCGCAACTCATCTCCAAATATAGATCCTTACGAGGGCCTGATGTCATCTGGTCGATAAATGGACAACAGTTTTAATCCATCATCATTACAGTAATCGATAATAACTCACCGTGTAATGGTAGTATCCTTCTGGAAGACCTTGGACTCAATGTGAGTACTAGAACTAACTTCTCTTCTGCTTATTCTTCTCCAACGAGACTTTCATTGTCATAATCATCATTTCCATCACTAGTCACATCGTCACTGTTGTCATAATTAGAGCCCAGATTTCTAAGCAAACTGCATACGCGTGTATTTTTTTCCTAAACATTAACAGAAGTGTTAAGTTTCGTAAGACACTCCTTGCAAAGTAATTATAATTTTTTTAATGCAATGCTTATTTTGCTTATTCTGAGAGGAAAACGATTCTTTCTTGGTTATTTTACTATTTTGAATTAAAATAGCATATTTTATGTAAACTTTCAACTCAATAGTGTTTATTTCACTCCTACACCTCACCATAGCCGGTTTGCTTTCTTTTATCGGCTGAAAAATCCTAGTTATAAACCATCTATCAGATTTCCAAAAAGCTAACCGGCGAAGAAACATACTGAATAGGAATTCATCGAAGATGTTTTGCTTTTCACATGCTCCTGCGACGTTGAAAGAACATTTTCACTTTACAGATCGTTCTTCATTGACATGCAGGAGCTTCACACCAGAAAATCTGTGGCTGACCTTCCTTACATATTGTAACAGCCTTTAATAAGATAAGATTTCTACGAAACTAGTAATTTATTTGATGTTCGTGTAAGTTGATTTTGCTTACATTTCTTGTGCTTATTTGCTTCTTCATTTGACTGTTTCATTTTGCGTATAAATCCGGGCTCTAGTCATAATAATCACAGACTCGTTGACATCTTGTTCGTCATAACTAGGGGGCGGATTTCTATGACATGTCATATTTTTCCCCTTTGCATTATTTCAGGTTTCCGACTAATTTAAACCCGATTCCAAGCATCCTGGTGAAAATGGAACGGCTTTTATTGTGCATATAACTGCATATTTAGGAAATTTTCAACTATTGTAGCATATTTAGTATGAATATGCATATTTAGGTCATATTTTTGGCATATTTGTGTGCATATTAAAGAAATTTTGAAGTTTTATGTCATATTTTGTAAATTTTGCATTATAATGATACTTTTTGAGAATTTACAGATATTTTAAATAATTAACACTATATTTTAATAAAAAGTATTGTAATGAAACTTAAAAAATATATACACAATGCGTAAATGGTAAAGTCATATTATAAATTTTATTGGTCATATTTTAATGATTTTAGGTCATAAATGCATGCATATATCCTATTTTTTTATCATAGAAATCCGCCCCTAGTCATAACCAAGAGCACCTAGATCACCGTTACGTTTTCAACATTTATGTCCAATTAGCGTCATTACGGTTGTTGAAATTACAATTGCGTTACTATTATTTATTTACTGTTGTTGCTTTTGAAACTACTGTATCTTCATCCACAATGTAAGCTTATCACTGCGGCATTGACATCATTCGTTATCAACAGTCGAAGTTACGATTGATATGATCGTTGTCGTTGTTCTTACTTTCACGATATTTAAACTAAACTAAACTCCTTGGCGGTACAGTGGTATTAATCAGACGTGGCAGTCCAAGCATGGATGCTCAGTAGATGCAGACGAGTCCAATAAACATTCGTACTGCATGGAGGGGTGTATGGGTTAGTTGTGTCGTTGCTTTCAGTGCGGTAACATCGTATAATGCAGTGAAGAAACAAGAGACCTTGTTACAATCGTTTCTCCTCTCTCGCAAGCGAAATACAACATTCTTACCCTTCTCCATGATTCCCCCTACATACGTCACCCCTCTCACGCGCATCTGACTGCCGCCTCTCTTTAATATCACTGTACATCCCTTCTGGGTCTAGACCTACCATCCGATTGCTGCGTCATTTCCCGAAGGCAGATGGCAGGACTGGGGGAGAGCATGTAGTCAGTATGCAGAATCTCACGGTCGGTGGTGATGACTTTCATGTCAAAGCCGCTACTTCTTTATCAAGTATCAACTAGCTCCTCAGTTGGTGTCACGTAGCTGGATTCACCCCCTTCCACACCTCCGTACTTTAGAAAAACCCGAGATCCTTGCGAATATGTGGTCAGTAACGCTAACCACTAGACCACGCAAGTGTATATCACAATATCACCAATACAAATTCCATTATAGCTATCAGTCAACTCTTGTCACCCTTTAACTAGCACTTGGGCCCGGATTTTTATGTGCTAAAAAAACTTACAAAGATTTATTTTTTATGTGTTAAAAATGTTTAAAATATGTGCTAAAATTTTAAAAATATGTGCTAAAACTAAAAAAAAAAAAAAAAAAAATATTTTTCTGAAAAAGAAACAAAAACACCAGAATGTGTATTGAAACTCACCAATTGCAGCTAAACATCAGATGTAAAATGCTGACTGCAACTCCAGTCAGCATTTAATGTCATCTCCAGATTATGGATCACAAATCCATCACACGTTCCAACGTTCTACATCACACAATGTTAACCTTGCATATTTGAAGAGGTGTACTGTATAACACTAACACACACACGATCAAGTTCACTTATGTTTTGGCCTTCCAAAACTTGAGCGACTTTGCAGAGGGTTTGGTAGCCATACCTTTAAATTTTGTTAAATTTGTTAAATTTAACTTTTTTTGTAAAAAATGTATTTTTATGTAAAATAAAATTTAGAATATGCGGTTTTCGGACCTTGATATGAGGATCAGGGAAAAAAAATTACATAAAAAATCCGGAAAAGTACTAAAATATGTATTTATGGAGAAAATATAGAAAATATTTATTCACATAACTTTTTTTGTAAAATATGTGTATTTTATGTGAAATAAAATTTGGAATTTGCGTTTGCCGGACCTCGATTTAGATATAAAACTTTGTTTTAGGAATGTACGCATCAGGAAAAAAAAAATATTTTTTTACATACAAATCCGGGCCCTACTTATCAATAATACCAACCATCATGCAATTGATGAATTGATGAAATGAGGAATTAGGCATAGCATTATAAAATCAGTTACCTTTAGATTTTTCACAGCTACCTATTGTGATATTTAAACAAAAGTTACACAATGAACTAGTTCAAACGTCTTGTTACAGTAGGCCTATATCAGAAGTCTTTAGTAATGAAAGCTAAATATTGAATTAGTTTCTTGTGTATATTTTCTTCCGCTTTTTAATTGATTTTAACATTTTAATGTAAGTTCTGGAATATTAATAATCAATAACTAACTGTTAAATTTTGAAACATTTCTGTTTTGTGTAGGCCTATTACGTTTCAGAGTTTGTGGAAAGTAATGACGTTTTCTATTGCTGTATAATGCTGAAAGAAAACATTATTATTATTATTATTATTATTATTATTATTATTATTATTATTATTATTATTATTATTATTATTATTATTTTTACATTTTTAACAACACAATGCAATTTTTATTTCTACTGTAGTATTGTATTAAACAGTAATCAATGTCACCACAATCATTGCTTGTGTGCTCGTATCTCTTGGGGTTATTAATGAATAGTGGACTGGGACAATTCTGTTCTGTTTTGTTTTCCTATTGCCCCCAGTGTTGAGGCGTAGGGCCTCCAATTGGAGGTTTCTGCTACTAATGTAAATTTCGTTACGCTTATACTTAATCAGTTAATGCACATAAAAATAAGTTTCCGCTAAATGAAGACAACTTGAATGGGCTTAGTTCACTTTTACACGTAACTTTTTTGTTCCCCTTATTTATTTGTGCACTTCAATTGTTCGTATGTGGAGTTGGCGCATTTGAACAGGAAGTTGTATATCGCGATGAGGATCCAAGCTTAACTTTCTCAGTATAATTCTAGCAACGCTTGAACTCAGCGTTCGAAACGTTCATTTCACATGCTTGGATTTATTTCGCTTAGTTTCCTTTTATACATATCGATGATTTAAAGTAACGATAATAATAATAATAATAATTATTATTATTATTATTATTATTATTATTATTATTCGCATTGACTGATTGAGTAAATTCTATAAATGGCTATGGAAATACGCTCCTTGCCAATTTTTTATTTAAATATATTCTTTTTACACGTTCTTCCTTAACTATCATACCTATCATCGCTATCGATGCATGAACTATTCATTAATCTAGCTAGTATGCCATGATCTCACAGCGGGCTGAAAATTGACAATAGAGTAAGAAAATAATTATTATTTACAAAATACATTACGTTTTATTCATGGAATAGTCTTAATAAATCCTACTCGACATTATAGTTTCATCAGATAAATTTGTTTGAACTTCGTAATTCAAGTATATCGATAAACTAGCAATCTCTCGTAGGATTACATAAGATCAAATGCAAAAACCAGCACAATTTTTAAGGCATATCAATAAATGGATACAGTGAATAGGACAGGTTTAATAGGCTACATGTTCATGTCTTACAAGTCATAATAATATTACAAACTCAAATCACCTATTGTTTTATTTGAACCAGGCTGTTTGCGTGGAGATATCAACCTGAATATCATTCGTGCTCAATAGATTTTATACTGTTTCAATCATATGACGTCATCGAACTTTCTACAGAAGTGTAAAAGTATTTGGAATTCCAGCCGTGGGTGTATAAAGGCTATTGTTTCTCCAGTATTCGCATAAAATTAACATATCATAAACAAGACAATTTATAATGATTATATTAAGTATTTATAAGTCATAATTAATAAAAGAGAACCTATTTTACGGTGACTGTTAGCTCATAAATCAGTGACCAATCTAGTATTAGAATCTGTAGAATCTAAACCAATTGGAAGTGCCGTATCATAATAATTATATCGTTTTATTTTTATCACTTGCATTTTGTCACACCTACGTGTAATTATTTTTCATCTAAATTCGCAAGGACAAAACACTGAAACATAGGCTATTTCTTAAAAAATAATAAAATCATTTACAACAGCGATTGGGGATATGTAAGCTACATATGAACAAACGAAGATATGAAAATTATATAATCATTTATAAGTATGGTAAAGTGTTTTAAATGTCGTGTAATATATAATATAAATATATAATGTCGTATATTAGAACACGATATTATTACAGCAGTAACGTCAATCTGAAAATGTAACATCTGATTGAGCGGGAAGTCGCACCAAGCTCGACTATCGCCAATGGCGGGACAATCGATATATTCTATTATACATATAACTATATAATATTATAATATTATACGTATAATTATATAATATTATAATCTATCGATTGTCCCGCCATAGGCTAAATCGCTTACAATAACACAAATAACGATATATTTTTTTTATCATTTTCGGGTTTTAATAGTGCTCATTACGTGCTTAATTCTGCGAGAACTCGCTATATAGTTACGATAAATGTAACTGGAGATCCGGATTTTATCAAGAATTCATGGATAAAATTCGGATCTCCCTACCTGTGATAAAAATGTTAAATTTCGATATAAAAGTTGGGCTAGGCCTAATTATGGTGTTATTTCGCTTAAAGTATAATTTCCGTGGTATATTGCTATAAAACAAAATAAACATAACTTTTGGCTCATGTGATTGTATTTTAAAATTCTGCAAATTAAATTCTTTGGGGGGGGGGGGGATTTTAGGTAATTCCTTTGTAATCTTCTAATTCCTTCCAGGTGATTATCAGAACTTGCCTTCGACCTGGTTAGTGCAGTGAGTTTGGTGCTAGCTTTCTGTGCTCAAGGTTGCGGGTTCAATCTCAGCCTAGGTTTGATGGCATTAATTGTGTGTGTCTAAATGTGACATGCATATAAAAGAACTCCTGCGGGATAAAGTCCAGGCCCACTGGCGACGGTCACAGGCCTAAGTTGCAATACACCTCTGCCGTTAAATAACCACTTAACCAACATAGAACTTGCCTGTAGCATAGAAAATCCTATGTAACATATCTCCCTGAACTACTCATAGCTTTAAATGCATGGAGGATATAAGCTGCTGGACATCAAAATTAATGGTATTATTACAACCTTTTCTATCTGTGCAGTTATGATTTTGTATTTATTGCTTGCTACATTAGGCTGGTTGCATGGAAGAGAAGGCCTTACAGCCTAAATTCTGCCAGGTTCCTTAAATGATTAAATAAATCAATAATGTATCTGGTACCCTATGATCCCCAGGTGGGGCGAAGGGGCCTCCAAGTGGAGGTTTCATTACCTATACTAATTTTGATATGCTTATTTTCCGAGAGAGGGTAGAGGGACAGGTTGTAAGCCCATCGCCTCGCAACCCCCCTCTGGAAATTAAGTATTTCTTGGACGTGAAAGGGCCGAGAAATTTTGTCCAGAGGCTCTAATTTAGGCTTGGAGTTCTTTTACGTGCCGTAAATCTACGACACGGGACCCCCAGCTTAAAGTCCCTCCCGGAGGACTCCGTGCCCAGGATTTTTACGTCCTGAAAAATCCATCGACCGCGGCCGGGTTTGATCCCGCGCCCTGCGGGCACGTTACCTCTAGACCACCGCGGCCGACAATCAATAATGTACAGCTAACTTATTTGTACATTAAAATAAAATGTAAAATAAATTCACTAAGCGTGAGGTTTAGTAATAAATTCAAATATGCTATGTCAAAAGCATAATTCTTTACACGTTACTTAGATTATTTCAATTTATTTTAAATTAAATAAATTTGTTATTCAATGGCATTTCGGCCAACTAAAGATACTTAGTTTATTGAATGTTCATTGTATAAATGAAAGTACGACTTTCAGTAAAGACATCTAACTTAATTCGCTTTAATGAGTTGACTTTGCAAAACTCTAGGTTTCCTTAGGAAAAATCGTTAAAAAAATAAACATTTGCACTAAAACGAACATTTAGCTTAAACACACAGTTTCGCCTTCCCCCCTTCCCACACGGGTATAAACCTACATTTGGGTCAAAAGCTACCGGTATTTGAATCCAAAGAGCTTTCACTTTATGAATGGCAATATTCACAATTCTGGAGTCAGTGGCTCACGAAAACTGACTAATATTCTAATTAGGCCTATAAACATTTAAAATCTATGTACCGTAATATGCCAAATGTATTGATGTGATAAAAATTCAGATATTTTTGTAACGATATTATTATATTTTTTATGAAAATTATTAATTGCTTTTTGACAGTAATAAACTGAAAGAATAGTAAAATAGTATAGTAAAACAGAAATAATCTCTCGAATCCTATGCCCCCATGTTGGGGCGAAAGGCCTCCAAGTAGAGGTTTCTGTTTACCTATGTGAATTTTGTTACGCTTATTTTCCTAGAGACAGGTGGTAAGCCCATCGCCTCTCAAAATAGAAAGAATAGTAAATAGTAAATCAGGTGCGTTAAATTTTTACATTATTCGAGACCAAAATTAATCTTCGATTGTAGCATGAAATTGAGCTGATTGGTTAGCTAACTGTTTTTTAATTCATACAAATTGTTGCCTATTTAATTCTTAATTTCATCGTAAGAATGAACATGGTTGCTTATGTGTGTGCTGGTAGCAAAGTGTGATGAAGCAAGAGGCTCTGGAATGCTCAGTTCTAGGGTTTCTTCCTGTTCCTCATCACGAACCTCGGCCTGCTCGTATAAAGCTGACATACTCTGTGTTTTCCAAGGTGATAGTCTCACAGTGACAAATAACACGCCTTGCTCTCTTTAGTCATTAACTTCATTCCTCGCCATTTTAATAATTCCAAGCTTTAAGTCTCGATATGTCTGGCATCCAAAACACAATAAGAGATTTTATTTCCAAAAGATGTATCTCCAATTTATAGAGATTTTGTGCTTATTTCACAAAATTTGTTAGAAAATCCTTCCTTTAACTTATATTAAAACATTTATTTTCACAACTATGTTATTCCCGTATGGAACCCACAGGGGAAGAACAGGATAGGTCACATTTTTACTATTTTTACCGGCGAGCAATTACAAAGTTTGAAACCTACTATTTTAAAAACATTCACTATTAAATAATTGTTTTCAAATATATCTACACTTTTGTGGACTTTAACTATTTGAATCTTTTAAACTGCTCCTAATAATGTAATGAAACTAGCAGAAGTAATTGTCAAGAACTTACCGTGTTTTTATCTTGAATAATAATTTTTTCTGCACTTTTAATAATAAAGAAATTATTATTGTTAATTAGTAATGTTATTAACTGATAATAATTATTTATTCAAAATCCCAAAATAGAATCCCAGTCATCTTGTTTGTTATGTTGTCAGTATTTCATTACTAAAATAATAAAAAAATTCCACTTAAAATAAACTATTATTAACAGTACTTAATACTATCACACCAAAGATAAATCAAATAAAACTCACAATAATATTATACAGGTTAGGCAGCAATTAAAGAAAAAGAAATAAATTATCTGGACTGATCAGGATCTTTCGCAGTTTCACATAGACCTGCATTCATTTTTAAAACCATGAATGTATCACGACATATCACACTTTTCCCCAGTTTCGTTTTAATATAAAAAAGTGCCTACCTTCAGCACTTACTGTATAAACTAGATAGGTAAAAATCGTTACTGTTTAGTTTATTCCTCATATTCGGTATTCTATGAAAGCAGGTTTTACCTGAGGACAGTTAAGAGGTTTTTTGTGTCAAATTGGTTGAGAATGCACCAGGCCCAGAGAATGAACGCACCTCATTTTCTGGGCAATCCTGTCTGGAACTCCCTGTTACAACGTCAGGTTTTCCACTGTAAGGGTTACATTCAGCTGTAAGGATCAAGAGCGACCTTTAGACTATAAATGCAATTTTTTTATACATCACAGTTGTGAATTTCTTTCTCCTTTGTAGTAAAGTAAATTGTTCCCTATACAGGCCATGAAGGCCCAGAGGGTTCCAGGAGGTTGAGGCTCCCAGATTTTGGACATTCGGCAAGGTTGTCAGCCTTACGCACCGGCCGCCGTTACCCCCAGGATTGCTCCTGGTACTCATTTCTGTTGGAGGCTGAGTCGACCCCAGGGCCATAGTGCCACCAGAAGGATTAGTTAGGCCAATTGAAATACTCCTACTACTTCATCGGGAATCGAACCCGCGCCCTTCCGGTTTGTAGCGCAGCGCCTCAACCACTACGCTATTGCGTACCCCTCTCTTTTGTAATAGGCCCATACAACTACCTGTTTCTGTCTTACTGTGGCAAGAATTTGTATGTAAAATTATACTGTTCTTGTAAATCTTTTGCAATTTGTAATTTGCATGTTTCTATTTAAGGGTTGTATTCATGAACTCGACTTCGGAAGACTGCTTCCTAGAGTAGACTTTCAAAGCAAAGTTGAACCTTGTGTAAAGTCCTATTCATAGACATCACTTTCGAGACTTTGACTATGACTTCGAAATGACGAGATTTGATGGTATTGTTTTAATGTTGGCAATGTTATCCACTGCCCTCTAAACGAATAATGTTTACAAACTAATCTATCAACTAAACAAAATAACATCGATAGGCGTAGCACAGTGTTAAGTTACAACATCCTGAAGATTTGGAAGTCATAGAGAGACCCTTCTTGACAGACTGCAAATGTTATGTGTTGTTTGAAATGGTGAAGTAACACAAATTTATGTCCCCTGTAAAATTAATGCACTGTATTATAAATTCTTGCCATTTATATTTGCGTACAATCGTTAGGAAATAAGCAGTTATACTATCGGTGGAAAGGTAATCCTCTTTTATTATAATTCTTCAGTGTTTTATGCCGTGGTGTAGTGGTTAAGGCACTGCGCTACATACCAGAAGATCGCGGGTTCGATTTCCGATGAGGTCGTTGGATTTTTCAATTGGCCTAATCCTTCTGGTGGCACTATGGCCCTGGGGTCGACTCAGCCTCTAACAGAAATGAGTATCAGGAGTATTCCTGGGGGTAAAATAACGTCCGGTGCGTAGGGCTGACAACCTTGCCACCTTCATGTGCCGTATGTCACGATCTGGGAGCCTTAACCTCCTGGAAACAATACGGTTCTCCATGGCCCATACAGGTATGGCTTTACCTTACTTCAGTGTTCTTGAAACTTGGTGAGGTCATTCAGTACTATGTTCTTATCAAATCTGTATCTTGATTTGAATTATTTTCCCTATAAAATTGTATAGAGTTTTGCGATTGTCTAATAATATGCCGTGGAACACGTAATTTCCTACGATAATTATCTGAATGCCATCAATATTATCAGCAAATTCAACAACTCCCAGAAAGCCAGGATATTTATTTATGTGAATACGCCAAAGTAAAAGTCGAGATAGCCGGCGACTTCGAAGTAAAGTCACAATCAAAGTTTACTTTAATAAAAATCTCGACTATGAATTGGAAAATGGTGACTTTGTTCTTTGCGAAGTCAACTTTAATCCAAAGTCTTAATTATAAATACCGGCCTAAGAGCGACCATTAAAAAAACTAAATAAAATTAATATAACTTTCTGTAAGTAGGCTATCTAGAATAGAATATTCCACGTTTTAGGCCTTTAGTTTGATAAGGGCCCTTGAGAGATTTTATTGTAGTCTGTACGGAATAAATGAACGCAACATAACTTCTTAGTTTATTCCATATGAATGTTAATGAATTCACTTTAAAAATACCTCATACTTATGAGTGACACAGACTTTAAAAATATCAAGAAAGGATGCTAAGAAAGAATGTGGAGTTCGTGAAAATTACCATTGCAAAATAATCCTTTCGTTTCTTTTGTTGATTGCCGATATTGCACAAATATTAGTATTATTGGAAGCGGTCTTACCTCATCCAGTACTCAAGGTCTTGCGCTGTGCATTCATGGCATCTTGTACAGCAGTGTGCAACTTCAAGGCAAACGGGCCGCTCGACCTAACGTTGCGGTTTCAGTACTAACCTTTCACGGTATAAGTTATATGGGAGTGCACATTGTAAAAGCCTATAATATCCTTTGCTTGCAAAGAACCGAGTTTAAATCGAAAGCATCGAGCAACCATATCATTTCGTATCGTACTATAAGCTAAAGATATGTTCAAGAATTTCATGATTTTGGAAGTATTCAGTATTATATTATTGTCGTTCAGTACGGTGAAAGGCATTATTCAAAATCAGATAAATATTTAGGTTAATTTTTATTGTTCTACTCATAGAATGTTTAGACACCACAAGGATAGCTGCCTTCCATGCCAGAATTTTAAATATTTAGTTGCTTTATAATTACATATTTTCCTAAAATTTGAACAGAACATTATACTAAATGGCTAGGAATTTCTTTTTCTGCTTATTAAATTACTGTAATATATCTTTTGTATTCTTATATTTTGTATCTTATGTTTTTATTATTTTGTATGTATGCATAGTATTTTTGGCATGGATTGTAATTGGGTTTTATACCTGTAATGTTCATTATTATTATTATTATTATTAATGTTATTATTATTATTATTATTATTATTATTATTAAATAAATAAATAAATAAATGAAGAAGGCCTAATAGTCTATATGCCTACATGAGCAATTCAAGCAAACTCCTTAACATTTCTAAGCTTATTTTTCTGTTTAATTTCATCTTTTGTTTTTAAGTTTTTCCAAACATATATAAACTCCAAATAGTTTGATAAAAACGTGTTCACAAAGTTAAATCGGCTTTGTCGAAACGAATGATAGTTATCTTTCTCGGTTACACAAGACTGTGGTGAGATATCGCGAAGTAAGAATTTTTAGGCTGCAGAGGATTTTTTGTTGCAGAATGAAGATATCGCAACTTAACGGATTTTTAAGTTAGATTGTATTATTTTTCAGATATCTCAACGTAACAGACTTTTCTAGGTTACACAGTATACTTGTTTCAGATTTCGCGACGTAATCTTGGATTGCGTTGCCTACGTAGGTCTACTTGGTAAAAGAGCTGGGAATAACATCAATTGTGTGTTATATAAATAATGATAAAATAAAATCGATAAAGATCAAGTCTCTAAAAATTGATAACTCTACTTCATTATGCAGCATATTCCATTATTACATGCTAAACAATTAGCGGAATAGCTTTAATTGTTGCTTCAATTAATACGATGCAAAACAAACACGATACAGTAGAACTGCAATTAGCCTATCCGGATTAATTGGGACCGGACCCGATCCGGAAAATCTAAACTGAACAGTACAGTACTTACATAACGTGTCACATCTTGAACATATCGGTAAAAGGCAGTTATATTGCTGACATTGTCGATTTTGTTGGCTAATAGCTTTGTTTTTTGGCAAATAATCGGCCCTGATAGAGGGTTCCCAATGCTCGCCGCTGTAAAAAAAAAAAAAACCATTTGAATACGGCCTCAAAGCGATCCGGATAATTGGCGATCCGGATAGTTGGAGTTCGGATAATTGGGAGTTCTACTGTATGTTATAATGCGAAACTGGCAAACAAATCCATTCGGTGCGTTTTTCTCCTAATGAAGGTTTCTGGGGTGTTCTCTTGCAATCACGCCTTCCCCCAGGGCAAATCTTAAACCTCCTTCACTCACACCAACATTTATGAGCCGAAACTGAGATTCTTCTCCTAAATGCACTTGCCGCTTTGGTTCATCTCGAGGCGTTGCCGTGAAGCACGAAATTCTCTCACCTCGAGCGAGTGGATTCCTGAATACTTGTCTTACAGACCGAGGCTCATCTGCATAACAAATATGAGCTTTTATGTTTTTGGTTGTTGTGTAGAAAACATTTCCGTGAGAGCATTACGTTTTCTGTTGGGGGGGGGGGGGTGTAATTGAGTGTATAAAAAAAAAAGAAAAAATTACATCCGTATCTCCTATATTAATAGGAAGTAGCCTATAATTGTTTGGAAAGTGCTTTCATTACTTGGAAATAGCTTTGGCCGTTTCATCAATTTAAGACAAAGCTTATCAAATTTAGAATAGTACGAGATGCTATACGAATGAATATAGGCTGGGATGTATAAAACTGAAAACATTATTTTAGGTCAATGTTATCCAAGAAGATGGATTTAGGGTACCACAATCTCCAATATTTCGTACTTAATGGCTATATTTGTGCTATTTAATTTAGAAAAAATGATTCTAGTTGAATTTCTTTCTGTATTTGGTAATTGATCTCAGTTCAGTCTTCTTGAGAATACTGCTTAACATGAAATTAAGTTTGATGAACTTCTTTTGCTATATTGCTTTCATTGTTTTTATGTGAAATTCACTGAAACAGTTTCTGGTTGTCGTAAAACAGAGATGAACAGAAATGTTGTTGGTACGACAAGCACAATGCCGGGGTGCGCGAGCAAAGAGAGTTAAGTCCACTTTATTGTTACTGAGAATTAGAGTAACTTAGCATACTATACCAGCCCAACACAGCTTTTTTGAATGTATTTCAAAGCACAATGTACTTACTTCTTTCATAACCCTGATTTCATTATACGGTGCTCTAGACTTTTTGGGTTACTGTAGGATTCTAAACTTCGTTATTTTTTTTACGGCTATGGAAATAGATCTCTACCGGCAAAGACTTCTTGCAACATTCTGTCTAAATGCCAAGGAAGACATGTGGAATTTATTCCTACTTGATTTTATAATTTAATATGTATTATATATACGTCATTATTTACATCAATGTGAATGAGATTGAGAAAGTCTCAAAACTACTTAATTTGGGCTTTTCTGTTAATTTCATGTCACTTTCTTTTGAACCATGGGATCAACTCCTCCCATATTCTAATTATACTTCTTTGCCATCAGTGGACACTGAATACTGGTTTTCTCACAGGAGCTGGACTTCTCTCCACTGTTCTGGTATATGAAATTACTTAGAAGGTACACTGGCTTGCTATTCATCCACTTCAGGATAGTCAGGCCATTGCTACTAAAATGGAAATCGAGGAAATTGTTTAGGCATAATTATTTTTGGGATTGGTACGTACCGTTCCACAGGATCTGATATTTCTTATTTATATTTCGAATAAAATAATATTAAGGTCCATAATTTCAAAAGATAGGCTGACAAAATTCTTTAGCCTTCTCCCTAAAGCATGCTTTAGTGCAGCGGTTCCCAACCGGTGGGACGCGGAAAGGTTACAGGTGGGTCGCGACTCTATCCTAAAACTATCAGAAACAATCGGACAAACCATCAGAAAAGATCAGAAAAATCGAAACAAATCAATTTGTGTTTTGTTGGTTTATCAATAATTCAATCTGTATCTTCAAAAAAAGCATATATAAGCTTATGCATATTTGCAATATTTGATGGTAATTTTTATATAGTACATAAGGAAGGGATACGATACAAATAAGGCTTTTTACTCCACCATGGACCGATGGACCGTGGAGGTATTCCGATAAGGAAAGGTGGGTCATCAGCTGAAAAAGGTTGGGAACCACTGCTTTAGTGCATACTGTATGTGTATTGCAAATATAGGAAGATAAACACCGTTATGGTGCATTGGGACATAGCCTATACGTCCTAAGAAATGAGTCACTCTAAACTTCAGTAATTCCAATACTGAATATGTTCAAAAAAATTATTCTAAAATGTAAACAACTTACCAAATTACTATATCAGTCCTCCTTGGTGATAAAATCAAGTCAGAGAACTGTCCGAAATAAGAAATAGATATTTATTAGTCATTTTTGCAAAAAGAAACGTATGAAACGTAAGAAAACAAATGTAGTTTAGGCTAACATCACATTTAAAACAGAAATTTTTGGATCATGCTAAAATCTATGAGTTCTATAAAAGGGTCAAACATGTTGGATGTATGTGATATCGTCGTGCCTCTGATCACTTGAATTTCATACACCTTTCTACGAGTTTGAACAGTCCATTGCTGTGGGTTTCTGCCTTCCTCCACAGCGATGTTATGTATCAGCGGTGTTGCCTGAAGTTTTGTTTAAATTCTCTATATTTCCCTTGCTATTATTGCCTTATAGTCATGGTAACAATGTATATAATTAGCAATTAACTGATAATTTTATATAACTATACAGACAAGAAAATATTAGTTACGAAAACTTTGCGAGTTTTAGCATTATGTAATAGCTTTAGAAAACTAGGAAAACACAATAAAAATTATAAAAAGTTCTTTAAAACTTAAAAGTGATATGTACCTTAATATAAATTCATCCCTTTGATGAATCTAAAAAAAAATGCTTTGGATAAAAATTTCTCATGGTAGTATTTCCGTAACAAATAATAGTTACGAGCTAATATTAGTAAATTTTACTGCCTTAAAGATATGTATTTTTAAGAATATGCCAAGAACTTTCCATGACCCTACGAGTGGATTTTAGTATATCCTGTATGGAGGAAGTTAAGCTCAACTATCACCTGATGAAGTGTGCTTTAGTTGTGTACGACATGTTTTAAGTTATCCCTATTTAAAAACTCTTTAACGCGGTTATGTTTACTTGATAGATTTCCAAGAAGAAGATTTAAACTGCACCATCTTTCAAGAAAGGTAAACGAGACTCGAAGCAATGATAGTGGCAAGCAATTACTTGATTAGCACCTGTATGGTTTGTGATATATTTACCATTACCTTTGGAAGAACAAGCCATTTTACAGCAGTTAGAATTTAAAGCTGAACACTAATTATTGTCTCAATTGTAAAAGCAAAGCCAGTGTGGGAGCAGTTAACATTCTTAGCATTGTCTCGCGAGTTTTTGGCAGTTTGACAGACTGATCCCATCACACAATGTGGCCACCCTCAAGAAATAGTCAGCCCAAAGAAAACTGAGCCCTGGGGGAAGACATCCGTGGTTTTAACGGCGTTATTATTCTAGACTCTAGAGGTTGGTTGCAAAATTCTTATCAGTACAGCGCTAAAGTAGAGAAGTTGCCCTAAGTTGCAGAATAAAGTCATGAAAATACTTCTCAATACACAAGTCAAAGTACTAAATAGTAATTTATATTTTGAACTTATGACTAGGGACAGGGTTTCGATTACCTATAAATTACCAAAATATTTTCTTTAACAAGGCATTTATGAACTAAAAATCCTTCAAAAATTCCCTAAAAATAAAATTTATAGGCCTACTATAAATTTACTTAGAGGAAGAAAGGAATGCTTCACATTTTTTAAAGTTATTCTTTAGAGTGATAAATAAAATTAATAATTGTATTATTGAATTAAACGTTGAAGACTGTATACTGTATTCATTTTTCGTATTCGTTTTTTTTTTCTAAATGTTATACGTAAATGATTTACATCGAAAAGTACTCGTTAATTTACTGGTACTCCTCTTTGTCACTGGTTTCCAATTTTACTGAATTACATTAGACAATAAATACTTTAAGAAAGTTTTAGCCTGACGAAAATATATAGAAGGGCTGGCTGGTCCGGTCCATTACATAGGGATGGAAGTTAAAATGAAAATTTAAAAGTGGCGAAAAGAACGATTAAAATGTGTACAAATAGGATTTTAATGGTAAAAGTGATAACAGAAAATATCGAAGGAAACAAGAAAACACACAAAATTATATTATTGGTGCGTTCTGCACAAAATTGAACTGATATGCACTAAAATGACAAAATAAATAGAAGCGTTTTTAATAGACAAAATCGTGAAAGGAAGATGTCAAAAAAATATCTCTCAAGCTATGTTTTTGTGTTACTAGCCCTACATACAATCCTTCTAAATGGACACCATCCTATGTCAGTAATTAATGTCTAGTCCAGTATTATAAGCGTTGGATGAGTGATCATTACTCTTTTTTCAGTACTGTACGTCATAACAAATATCAAGGAGCCGGATTTGTTTGTTAACAGCGATAAGTGAGAAATTTTACAGAAGAGCTTTCGTTAGCTATGTTTAGCTGTACTTAACTTAAAATATCACTAGCGAGCAAATTATATCCACAAAATTTTGGGAATATTTTTTCTTCTGGAAATGTGCAAATAAACGCGAAATACGCCCCCATCAGGACGAATATTGAAAACTATGAAGGAATATATTTAAAATCGTAATTGTTAGGGTTTGAAATTTCATTTTCATTCTCTTAGGAGCTTTCTCTCCTGTTATGCTGTCCCTATGATTGCCGAGAAATTATAGGCCTATTTATTATCGATTACAGCAATGATTAGTATGCGGTATTCAACCATACATTTAATGGAATACCACACGCTTTTATTTGAAAATGGTTATTTCCTACTAACAAAAACTTCCCTCATTATGGACAAAGTTATACAAATAATGTAACTAGACTAAAATTAGAATTAAAACATTACAGATACAGTTATCGAAACATTTAGAAAATCCATACATAAGGATACTTTAATATGAATGTTTTCTCTTTCAGTACTAAAACTAAAATATTTATTTTTGTTGTATTTCTCACCACTAATTTGAGTATTATTGTAAATAAAGGAGTAACATTTTAAAATGTCAAATGAAACTATACTAGGGACAGAAAGAATAAGCGGCTTTCTGGTTGTGAAGAAGGGTTTCACATTCCACTGTTTTCCTAGTTGTTTATGTTCTGTGTACCCGAATCTCACCCCCAAATCTCAAATTCGCTCTGGACGAATGTCAGTTTATTTCTAAGTCAAGCGCTGCTGTGGACAGTGTTGCAATCGAAGATGGAGAAAATGTGTGCCATACCCTGAGAAACTCCAGGAAGACTCCAGAAAGGAGATAGGCAATGACGACAATATTAAAAGAGTTGTGAATAATTTAGGTAGTTGTAGCAATAGTTTTGTCGTGGACAGAGACAAAGACGAAAAGTTATGAAGTGATGTTTGTGGTGATGTACACAAATCGGTTTTAAAGTCTTACATAATGGATCAATTAACTATTCTTTATTTAACAATTTACAGTACACATAAATTTTGCAGTAAATAAGATCTGCACTACACGACTGACAATGTATTATCAAACGTAAGTTACACTGAAAGTATTGTTAACAACAATCAATCCTATTTAGTATTAATTTTTTTTAAATTCAAATATAAAATGATGTCCGGGCTTAAGGTCCCTAAAAGGGAGAGGTAAAACTAAGCTCAAGAAAGGAAGAGAAAGAAATATAGGACGTGACAATTAATTAATAAATTGTAATATTTACTGCTGTTGGTCTTATCCGACAAGTAGCATAGGTTTATGAAAATAACTCAAGTGAAGAAGTTAATTTAACCATTGTCAGAAGTCATTGATTGGTATGCTGTGTTTATGGCAACTTGCTTAAAGCGAGCAACTTATTTTATTCAGTAAAATGTTTTCTTCTCTTTTAAATTAATTATAAAATTATTAATTGAGTTAATATTTTTAAATATTCTGACCAACTGAAAATAACGTTCCCGAGGTAACAACATTAAAAATATATAGCGCTACATCATCTTGTCCTGCTATAAGCTACTGTGTGGGAGCGAATGTTCATTGAGACGCAGCCATAAGTACTTGCATGGGGAATGGGAAGAGGTATTCAGTGGAAGGAGTTGTTCTGAGGTACCCGCCAATTCTTTCTGCCTCAATTTTAGTAATCTATAAAATGATCTATTTCACGAAATATTTACCTAAATAGAAAGAAATGCAACACCGAAAGCAGCAGTTTCATTTCACACAAAAAATAGCTTCTGCAGAAGTCTCATTACTTTCTCGCTGGCTTCATGTTAAAAAAAAGGTATTGAAGTCCTTGGAAGTAAATAAAAAAGCTCAACACTTTCAAAAGTGTACAATTCATTTCTTGTGGCATTTGTTCTGTGGAGTTTTTATGTTGGGGTTGTTTGTTTAGCGTTCCTAGTGACATCGTAACATGGAAACAGTGTGAGTCGAGACTACAAACAAACATGACATCTACTCTTAGAGAAAGCAATGAAATGTTTAAATGATATCACAACAATATGTGTCTCCAAAAGATTTATGAAAATTTAAAGTTACCTTTACATATCGATATTTATAAACAATTATGTGCTCTGGTTTAGTCCGAGTAGTTATTTTCTTGAAAATCTTATTTCTCTTGGTTTAATTTTCCTGTTCGTAGGGACGTTTATGTGGCCCATGCCACCAGGGTCTTACAGGACCGCGACTTGCCGGTAGAGTGACTATTTTGGATCACAGACATACTTTTTTGACTAGACAAGGACATGGAGAACCTCATGATAAAACTTCTTCAGAACAAGGCGCGGATGGGATGAAGATGATGACAGCTAGGTGAAGTCTGGGGACCAGAAGGGTCTAAAGTTACCTACATTCGTCATACGCACGGGTGAGAGAAAAAACATTAGAATAAAACCTATCCGGTAACGTGTCCCGGCCACATCGAACTCTGGTCCGCTGCGTGAGGGAAGCGAACGCATCTCCTGTGCCAAAGCGGTGGATCTCTTGAAAAACTAAAAGAAAATTTATAAGAATTATAAAATCAAATTCGTTATCATTTTCTTCCAATTTACTGTAAATCATTCTGCAAGAGAACGTAGTATCTTCCAAAGGTATTTTCTTTCATTCTGAAGTTTTCTATATATAGGCCTATATAGAAGGACAGAATCTATAGGCTGTTAAAATAATTTCATATTTATTATTTTACCTTTAAGAAAATCTATGGTAATCCACACGTTTGTAATAGCTGAATCTCACAGAATGGTAAATTAGATACGAAATGTGATTAATTAATTTGATGGTTCAGATGTGGCAAAATATTGTTCACTTGGTAGGGTTACTTGCCTGTCTAACCAACGCTTAACTGTGTAATGTAACACATAAACTATTTTACTTTCTCACAAACTTTTATTTACCATCAATGCTTATTACTGCTTTTATTGAAGTATTTACACTATCCTGTAGGCCTATCTGTTGATTTAAAATAGCGATGTTGTCAGTCGATACTTAAAACTTTAAGAACGGAATACGCATAGATAATATAACATTGAAGTTGGTTAGTGTTTTATTTTCATTACATAGTACAGTGTTTTACTTGATACAATAGAGTTCGCTAAATTACGATTTAAGTACAAAATATTAAAAAATGCAATACGTCAGAATTTAAACGTATTAATATGCAAAATTTTAAAATCCTGAAATGTTGTTAATACTATACATTTAGATATTTTAGTTTACATTTTTAGCCCTACATAGAAAATTAATCTGTGAATAATGATGCCTTATTATTATTATTATTATTATTATTATTATTATTCAGTAGAAATTATAAAGTAATACAGTTTATACAAATGTACAGAGAATTAAAATTGTTTATGGTGAAATAGTGAAACAAGCAGAGTTTAAATTTACAGTTTTCCAACCATATGGTCCTGATGTCGACGAGGTTATTACAATTTTTTATAGAATTATATAAAAGAATCGACTGGAGGTTACGGTTAGAGTAAAAAGCTTTCAAATAGCGGTGTAAAATTCGAAATTTTCGCTTTAGAAGTATGCAAGCAATTCAGTTTAATTTGGCTACATTTGTTCATTTTTCATAGCCCAAAATATTTGAAAGTCACAGTTTTCGAATTGGGGTTGAAAAACTTAAATAAGGTTAATGAAGTAACAAAGTGAATTGACAGACGTGTCCTTTTACTGTAAGTAAATGAATTTGTATACATGGAATATGTTCGCGAGTCTGTCCTATGATTAGATGACTAGAGTGTACTGCATGTTTGTTGTGACGGAAAGAACTATGTTGATTGGAGATTTTAGATGCCTGTTGCTAATTCAGGGCTACTTTGCAACTGTCTTCGGGTTTAGGCAACATGCCAATAAAACTCAATTACTATACTGAGTCTAATTACTTCAGACGGCATGCGACAGCCTGGTTTACTTTAGGTGATCTTTATATAAGTTATGTCATTGTTAGGGATGGTAATTTTTCTATTATGAAATAATAGGCCTACTTTTTTGCTTTTCAGTTTTTAAATTTCGCATTTGCTTGGGTTGCTTAAATCCTAAAAGGAAGAGGTAAAACTACGATAAAGAAAGAAAGAAAGAAAGAAAGAAAGAAAGAAAGAAAGAAAGAAAGAAAGAAATTTCGCATTTTATAGCATTTATATATTTACTATAAGGATTTTATTGCGTTGGGCAAAAGACATCGATTTTAGTATACAAGTAGGGTGGCACATTTTTGGTGGAGTAAAATCCTATCCTCATCAACAGGATAAGGATTTTAAGGGAGATTTCCATAGATAAAATGTAAGGGAAGAGGTGCTAAAATATTATGACAAAAGAGGAGGAAATAGGTGTAAAATATCCCAACAAATGCTCTTTGTCTTATTTCTTTAATTGGCATAGACTTACTTGAAACCAGGCATGTAATTTAATATATAAAGTTATATAATATAAACTGGTAATGTTTATCTAATATTATACCTTTTTTTCATGTGTTTTTATTATTAACATTCATTTTCATACCATATGAACAATGATTGAATGTTTGTATTGTCAAACAGAAGACTCTTTTCTGATACCGAGGAGGATGAATTGTTGATAGAGGATCGAGCTCGCTCCCTTTGCAGTCCAATGACTAAAGCACCAAACTACTGGATACCCCGTTTACGCCATTATTTTATAGTTAATAATCCCAGTATAGAATTAATAAATAGTTCGTTTTCTGATAGTTAAAATTTCAATTGAACAAGTAAGCATAGGAAGTGAAGTTATGTTCATTTAGTAAAAGTGACTGGGGAATATCATGCTTATATTATATTAATGTAATGAAATGAGTTACTTGTACATGTACTGTGTAAACTTATCCCAGGTCTCAGAGCTTTATTTTCCGTGTCTGATACTCCTAAAGATTGAGTTCGTCGAATCCACTAGACGACATGACTTGAACTGAGGCCAGTGAATATTTTATAATCAATGCATTAATTAAACAGTCTTTGTGATCTTCAGAACATACTTCTAATATACAAAGTTCTGATTAAGATGTAATATTAACAAGTAAGTCATGGCAATAATATTAATATGGAATTACTTCATAGAAATTACTCTGAGCAAAGTTTCAAAGTAACTGACACATGTTACAATTTTAACATGTTACAAAGTAACTGTTACCTCGATGTCTGTGGCACTGTATATACTGCTTCGGTTTGCTAAAATTTTTGTAGTTTTCCTTTAAAGTCAAATACATAATGTTATAAACAGCATTATGACATTCACATTTTATACAGTATTCAGAAGTCTGTAACTCAAAAGGAGTTGGTTCTGTGAAAATTACTTGAAAAAAAAAAAGGGTAAAATAAAAAAGTTCTGGGTTCAAACACCCCGTTTTCAATCCTATGATTAATGATTGAATGTAGGCCTATAGCTAATAATGAGTCATTCAGGGGAACTGGGGTTGGTCTTGTTAATGATTTGCTGCAATCATTAATTCCACTAAAATTACTCTTATGTGTTATTATTGTTATTACAACAAGTATATTTATAATTTAATTTTCTTATCCGGGCAGTGTGCATGTTAAAGTGGTTTATGTGTGTATTTCTGAAAAAAATAAAATAATGACAGAAGTTTAATCAAATAGAGCGTGTGTATGTGTTTTGTGAGCCTTTTCTTCGGTGTAGCAGGTATGTTTTTATTTGTATTAATCCCTTACATGGATGATTATGAGACACCCTAAGATATGCTGAATCCACTCGCATCCGTTGCGTAAACCGGTTTCGAGATTCCGGCCAGGGATTGTATTAATGTGAACACCTCACGCTGTCCCAAATGCACCTGCTTGGGCTCCGGGTTCGATTCCCGACCGCTAGAAGTCCTGTAGCGAGCAAAACCTGTTCCATATTTCTGGTAGAGCAAGGTGTTGGCCGGAATCATACAGCACACGACTATTACATAATGCGCGGCTAAAGCATCCCTAGTACACTATCAGTTTGAAGTGACGTCAAAGGGTGCATTTTGTAGCAGAGGACTATGTCGTAGGTAGATTTATTTTGGGCATTCGTGGCAGTCGTGGCTTGGTTCTAAAAGGGCCAATGTCAATTTCTTGCGAAAATCAGATTGATGCATTATTGAGCTCGGCTAGTCTTTATCTTTCGTATATTAAAAGTACCAATGTATGTTGCTATTAATAGACATAATACAGAAACCTTAGAGGCCAATGTCGCAAGTTCTCAGCTAAAAATGTTACTTCTATAAAGGCTTCAAAGTCAGTTATGTCAAAAGCAAGTTTTATGACATTGTCCCTTTTAGAACCAAGCCACAGATATAACCCTGATTATTAATTTCCAAAAAACAGTTATGTTACCTTTTAAGATGACTAAGCAAGTTTGAAGTATTGCCAACAGTCCTTAAACATACTTTGAATTCGACATGTGAAACTGTTTGTTGATCGAATGTAAAACTAATATTGGCTGAAACTTAACATCTGAAACATTACATACAGTCATTCCCTTTTCCATGAGATAGTATAACAGTCCGGGATAGGCCTCAAAGACAACTGAAATAAGTCCATTTACAATTACCGGTATGTTATGTTGTTATCATCAGCTGCTGCACTCATCAGCAGGGCCCGGATTCTGAGGTTTTAAACTGTTTAAACTATTTTGTAGCTGCTGTGATATTTTAACACAATTTATCCGTTTCGTTGTCATGGCAGTCACATAATGCAATCTTATAAAAGACGATAAAATTAAGAATGGCTAAAACTGCTTTTTAAACTGAAATGTTTAACATACTAATAATAGGTAATTAATATGTTATTTATATTCTACTAAAATTATTTTTTTAAAAGAATATCTGCCTACATTTTGCATCATGCTCATCGTTGCCAATACATTATTTTGTAAGATAACATATTATATACCAGTGTGTTTTGTAATTTTGACATTTTGTATCCCATTGCCTCAATAAATGAAGTCGTTAGTGAATGGAAATCCACGGTTTCTTTAGAAGCAAATTAAAGACAGTTTTAAGAAGCATACATTTGCAGTTTATTTACAGTGTTTGCTCCAGCAAGACGCCAAAAGTAAAGTATCCTAAAAGTTGATTAATCAATTAATTGAAAAACGTTCTTGTTGAGTTAATGTGGTGGAGCTGGAAATGACAGGGTTATCCCTATAGTTCAGAACCGTGACAACTTAAATGAATTAATATATTTTTTCAATCTAAGTATTGTACTTAATAAAGTGTAACTAAAAAAACAGTCTCAAAATGGTAAAAACCTGGAATAAAACTAGTTTACTATGTTTAAAAAATTAAAACAGGATTTATAAAAACCTAAAAATCTGGGCCGTACTCATGAGAATTTAAAGGTTGGCCATGAGTGTGTGTTGTTATCAAGATTTACAGTATGTATCTAAATTGATAAGAAATTGTATTTATTTTCTGTCAATTTAACTCATGTTAAATATTTTGCATTTTAATATCCCGGATAAGCAATTTAAAAATCTTACAAGAACTCTGATCACGGGGATTCAGTTATTTCCCATCAACTATCCCCCGTCCTTCAAACGTTGAAATGTGAAGCGTTAATAGAACTGGACGCCATCTCGTTCCAAAATATCAGATAACTTAGCTCTATCCCGGTAACTTCTGAAAAGCACACCGGCGACGCAGATTTTAAAAAGAAAAAATTATTTCAGTTAAATCCATTTTTAGTTTTTTTATATCTCTAATCTTTCACGATCAATTTTGTATAAAGTGAAGAAGGCTCAAAAGATGGATCCCCTTGGCGCCACCCCTATCTCACCCGCTGTAGAAACTTTTTATGTGGCGCACCCTACCCGGACCCTTCTGGAGGGGGATTAACCATTGGATCACATACATACTTTCTGACCAAACAAGGCTTCCCCGGATGAGTGATCAGCCCGATGTCGGGGCCACCTCCGAGACAACATAGACAAGATAAACTCATTCAAGGCCAATGTGATGATGGTGATGCTATCCAGATGATATTCGGGGACCACAGGGGCCTAAAGTTTCATGAGATTAGCCTTATAGGTGTGTGAAACCCTGGAAAATAAACCCCACCCAGGAAACTGATCGCGACCGGGGATCGAAAAGCGAGCGTTGTCCACTGCACCACAACTGACAATTATTTCTTTTTCGAGTTGTACTATAGTGGGAATCCTTAAGACAGCCCTGAATGCGCCTCTTGGAGTTTGTAAAGGCTGTATGCTGGGTAAACCTGTTTCAAGATTCAGGCTAGGGATTGTACTAACTTACTCGAATACTTATTCGAACTCTTATCACGTGTCGTCTTTGTTGACTAAGACCCTGCACAATATATTGTAACGTTTAGGCTATATTAGTATGCAGATTGTTTAAAAAGTAAAGTGATCCCTATACAGGCCATGGAGGCCCAGAGGGTTCCAGGAGGTTAAGGCTCCCAAATTTTGGACATTCGGCACGCGAAGGTGGTAAGGTTGTCAGCCTTACGCACCGGCCGCCTTTACCCCCCGGGATTGCTCCTGGTACTCATTTCTGTTAGAGGCTGAGTCGACCCCAGGGCCATAGTGCCACCAGAAGGATTAGGCCAATTGAAAGAATCCAACGACTTATCGGGAATCGAACCCGCGACCTTCCGATTTGAAGCGCAGCGCCTCAACCACTACGCTGTGGCGTACCACATGCAGATTGTTTAGCCTCAATATTTATTCTCATATTAACTTTTGTCATACCGGGAATCAAAATTATACGTGGAAGTGCACCTCGAAAGAGAAATATTATATTATAGTGTTTATTTTGTACTGCTACATTCAAACAAATCTGTTTAATATTTACATATTACTTTGAATAAACATTTTAAAATTTCAAAGTTAGTGCTTTTTATCGTAGGTAATCTCGCGAGAGATTTACGAGCTTATCGATAAATGTAGGCTATATGGTGAAATTCGTTGTCTCGTGAAAAGTTAAGTGCAGTTGCACCCCATGAGCTAGTTTAGTTAAGTTAGTGAGCATGAGCTAGTTTAGTTCGTGTTATATATTTGAAATTTAAGAAAAAATAACTTATGGCTTAGATTTATAAACAATGTCGTACAGGTCCAAGTCTCCAGCTTTCCTTGCAACAGTTACATGGCAACATTAGTTTACTATGTATGAGGAAAGTAAAAGCTATAATTTACAGTAATGTAGTCCCTTGTACTTCACATTCTAATACCCAGCTCCTTTGCGGTTTAAGGTATGTGTAGGCTACACCATGAAATGGTAAAGAATGTCGTTTTTTTAAAATAAGTGTGTCTTATTCAGCAATTTCTCCCCTTTAATTTGAAATATTTACTTTTTAAATATGACGAGTAGTTATTTCGATATTGTACATTTTCTAGTCATAGTACATAATGGTCACGCCTCTTTTCAAGCTGTCAGAGTACCATTTTCTGTGTCAAGTTTGATTAGTTATATCTTTCATGCTCAAGAGAACAGCTGGTGTGACTATCAGGTTGCTAAGGCAAAAGGTATGAAATATAAACGTGCAAGTCCTAGGTCCTAGCATACCTACAGAAATAATTAGGGTGATAAAACCAGTGTATAATAGTCTAACGGAGAAGATGCTGGAGAAAAGTCTTCACGGCAAGACTCAGAATGCCAATGGCTCAATATGGAAACTGTGATCTAAAGAGACTTATGTAGGAAAGAAAACACTGAATTTATGTGTTATGGATACAGCATGTCACTGGAATATTGGACCTCATAGTGAATTAGAATTGCACATGAGAATGGGAATCTACCCAGGAACTAACACAATAGCCGGAGGACAGTTACTTAAAAATTATAGAATTTTACTCAGGGTGTACTCATACCTAAGCAATGTTTGAATAGCAATTTAACTGCCGCAGCATAAAATTTAAAGGGTGAGTCTGTCTCGTTGAATTTAAAATTTTTTACGTCATAATAAATAAAATAAAACCTGTTTAAAGCAGTTGTAGGCAGTATTCATTCTTTGCTAGAACTTAACATAAGTATAAGAAATAAGGCTTTGTGACGACTAAATCGTGTTTCTGGCAGCCAAGGGTTTGTGTGAGAAGTATCTATGAAAAGGTTTTCATTTTGAACATTTGCCTAAAACTTTTCTAAATTTAAACATTATAGCCGTTGATTCTTGTGATTAGCATGGTAGTCAGACTCCGGACTCCGAATTTGGCATTTGTGTGTTCTGCTTTGTTTTTACAGTTTTTGAATGGCTAACCAGCGTTTCTTTTTTTCCCCAAAAGCAAGAAGTGATAGGAAAACACTAAGTAAAATTTTACTTTCTAACAGTATTCTGACAAGAATTGCAAATGATAATGATAAATATTTTTGTTTCAGGCATTTTTAAATCGAATGGATTTCGTTTTACACTCGTAGGAAAAAAAATAGTGGGATATATTTTTTTCTTTGAAAATTAATTTTTATTTCTCATTGGAATTCTAGAGTGTCAGAAATGCATGAATGGACTTCAATGATACGTTTATTGAAAATCACACATTAATACAATAACTATTTAGTAAGCCAAGTAAATACTATATTGGCCATGATGCCGACGATTGCTGAATCTGAAAATACGAAACAACTTGAGCAGTGATGTCTACATTCTGTTTATATTTTGCTGCATAACTTGTTGGCTTTCTGTTTATGTGATGAATCGTGTACTGAATTTACATTGTTTATGTCACAGAAAAATTAGAAGTTGATGGATTTTACACGTGTGATGCTAAGAAAAATATACTCACGTTAAAGTTTTACAATATAGAAGTATCTCTTGGATGTTTTACACCAATAGGCAATAGTTTTCTCCACACGAACCCTAATTCTATTTGATTTTGATGTGAAATAAAGACCGAAATTATCTTTATTATGCAAAATAAACCGAAATTGTTTTTGGGCGAAATAGCACCGAAACAATGATTTTATGCGAAATAATAATGAAATCAGCCCATTTTTCATCTGAAGTCTAGATTTCTATTTCATATAATATAGAATTCATAGCAATTCGACATTAATACACGCTGAAAGTTAACTTTCCTGTCTGCCTATTGGTCGTAACCCTAAATATTTACCCACTCTACCTATCTGTCTATCTGGCTCTCTCTCTCTCACTCTCTCAGAGCAGACGGGAGACTTTAAGTCGATCGCTGAGACGCGATTACAAGCGATTGTCGTTCTTGTGTTCACAGGGACTTGGATCGCAGAAAGCCTCAGTCAGAAATTTAGTTCTATAAATTTTATCTTTCTCTGACTCACTGTCGTTCTATGTACCGATGTTCGATGTACAGTGCCTATCACCCTCTCACCCTCCATTATTACAATAATTTTACCTACATCTTCTTTCACTCTCAGCGTTGAGCAGAGAATTTACAAGTACAGTATAATTATTGCTTAATAGGCCCTACAGTTTAGCGGGGTTTCTAAACTGTTGCCGGCGGCTCATGTACATATTAGTACACTCCCTAGCAACGAGCTTCGAGCAACATTTCCACAGCAGAACTGCTCGTATTGAAAATGAACTGAATGACCATCATGATGACTCTGATTTTCTTATTCAACAAGTTCTTTTCAGTTTTATAACATTACTCACGCATATTTTATTGTGGGCTGCATTCCGTTTTAATGCGAGGCGAGTACAGTTTTATTTGAAACGAGCGTCACAAACTGCTAGACATTTTTATTGTCATAATTAAAAACTTGAAGCTAGTGATAACATTCCTGTAAATTCTCGGCGTTGATATTTCTGGCCAAAACCGTGCAATCCTGAAAAGAAATGGTACAGGCAGGAAACCTGTTTCAAAGGTCATTAGGTGCAGTTTAGTATGAGTCTATTTATAGCGAGTCAGTCATCTGTCCACGAAAGTAGATTGTTTCCTCAAAATCCTGAACATATAAAATCTCACAACATAACTGTATAACCTAGTCGTATAATATATATATATATATATATATATATAATATTATATTAATACATAACTTCAGTGTGACATTGTCAGTGCTTTTGTATTGGTTTATTTTAGGTTCTCACTTAAGTTGTAATCAATTAAAGCATTGTAGTAGTAAATATGTGGTAGGAAGTTACGTATTTGTAAAATACAATAGGCTATATCCATTTTTCGCACTTATTACGCCCCTGGCCTAAATTACACTAAAGTGTCATGATTAAAGCCCGGATTTTCATGCACTATCAAACTTAAAAACATGCATGCATTCATGCACTATCGTATCTCCAAATATGCACATTGAAGGGCGAAACATGCACTATGAAAAATGCGCACTGTACTGCAATATATTTCAATTTCTCTTAAAACAATATACAACGAGTTTTCCCAAATTCTCCTCACTTAAACTCGTGCGTTTATCAGTTTAGGACATTCTTGAACGCAGAAAAGGATCTTTCAACTTCACAAGAAGTAACAGGTGCATACTTAAGGGAAGAAATTTGACTGAGGGTGATATCGAATTCCATGTCTTTTACATTTTTTTCCACATAATACGTCTTTCACTGTTTTCAGAAGTTTAAGATCAGGATTTGAACTAAGTAACTTAACTTCTTAAGTGTTTCCCATACCCATTTCTCCACAACACGATTCTAAAGATAATTCAACGTCTTCAACAATGGCTAGTGACTGACAAATTCAAGCAGTGTACATTCTGTTATAGCAGTTTTCTTTCAATGGCAGGTGGTGGGGGTGAGCGAGTTGTCATTTTCTTTTGTAGCCTTGTGTATTATATTACTATTTATTTAGGGTAAACAGTAGTTTGCACTCTCAAATTCATGCAGGTGGCAGACTCTGTTGCCAAGTCAATCAAATAACAATGGTAATACAATACAACTTTTTTACGTTTCTTTGAAAAGTCGAGATTTTAGGGAGGCACATTCATAATATGCACAGTTATGCATGGTAACTTGATATTATGCACTAAAACCAGATAATGAGGGTTTATATGCATTAAAAACTTATAAATATGCTATATTAAACAAAAAAATCCAAAACATGCATTATGCATGAATTTGGCCATAAAAAGGCCGAAATATGCAAACATGCACGGAAAAAGTATGGTTATTTGGAATCCATAAGTCATGCAATGAGTAACTACAAAGTTTGAGAAGTTTAACCGAAGTATATAAAAACATGCATTTGCATGGAAATCCGGGCTCTAGTCATGATAAACTCTATACCCTAATTTTTAATGCCTATTTGTTTGCATATTCTCAAGATATTAGTGCCTATTTTAAATTGTTGGAACCTCACATCCGTTCCGGTCTGTACTAATTTCAGTAGGCTATTAAGTATAATATCATCTGCTGTATTGACTTTGGTGTAGAAATGTTTCAATGTCCTTAAATATCGATATTTCAACAAATAATTGCTCAATATTGAATACAAAAATCCGTATTCCGACACAGTATTATGACAACGAAATTTCGATGTCTGCATTTCACAAATACGATATTTATACTTTCAAATCAATTATCATTAATTCTAATACACAGAATTTTATTATTACTGTTGTTATAATTATAATCTTAATTATTATTTATGTATTTATTTTTTATACTGACGAAGTTAAGGCCATAAGGGCTTATCGGGGATGGTTTCCATGATTACATAATACGTTTATGCACAAAAAAAGTTCAGAATCGGCGATCTTTAGCTTGTTGATTTCTTTGTATACCATAGAAACCATATGGTAATTAAGTTTTTCTAGAAAGTGTCCGAAACAGAAGGTAAATGAATGAAGGTATCAATTTTCTATCCTATAAATGGCAGTCTGTGAACGAAAAATGGCTGTTGGAAGAAGAGAATCACGACTGGCACTCTTGGCAGTGAGTTGTGCATGGGTCACGTGGTCCAAAACCGGGCTGGGATTGTAAACTTGATGGCGATCAACACTAATAACATTGTTCCTAACCTAATTGCCACCAACCTAGCTGTACATGTCACTACCACCACATATTCAAAATATTATTCGGAGCCGCGAGTATAGTGTCCTGAATTATGTTTGTTCTAGATTGAAAACCTTTCTTGAACGCGTTTATTCCCTTCTGCAGATCCCTAACATTTTTGTCGTTACTATTTACCTCTAATTCATTTACTTCGTCTTTGAGATAGTTTCGTTTCTTTGTACTACTGGTTCTAGAGTTTTCTCGTTTAGCATTGTTGAGATTTTCGACAGTAGTTTCATTCGGATTCTGCAACCACTGCAATCCGGCCAGAGTGAATAGCAAAATGGTTTATTGGCAAACATTAAGTACAACTATGAGCTACTTTTCAACATAAGCACTACGAAGATCCAATATTTGTCGTAGGCCTACCTAAGCGCCAGCTTTCCAATAACCTCTACCAACAAACTTGGAGCTGTCTCTGGATCCAGGTCTGCAGTTCTGAAATTTCGATAAATTCTTACGACAATGCAGAAATCGTGAATCGATGCCTCTCACCTACCACTTGTTGACTTGCTCCTTGTTTTCTTCTTGAGCAACGCCGTCCTGATCACTTCATGAGGTGGTCAAAGACTTCAGCAGAAGACGAATGTGTGAAACGAGTGGACAAGTACTTCGTGAGAGGCTTGGGTTCACGATTTCTGAACGGTCCGAAGAGTATTCCGGTATCCCGAAATTTCGGATCGGCAGGCCTGGCTCAAGAAACAGGTTGTTTGCAGACGATATTGAAATGTTCGTGCGTAGGTTCAACAGTGTTTGAATCTTCATGGTGATTATGTTGAAAAATAGCTTATAGATTTTTTTTTTACTTTTTTCAATAAAACCATTTTGCTATTGTCTGTGGTAGCCTATTGATGCATGTCCCACCGGAGGAGCTCTCTTAATAATAAATAACTGGTAAACGTTCTACATCGCCTACATAAAACAATTATCAGGGCATCTCTACTCCATATCCTACTGTATTAGCTCCATAAGTTCTTGGTTTTTGGCTTTTAAGAAACTGATACTGAAATTTATGATGGAAACTTGAACTGAGGTTTGTGGAAATGGGGTTGGCCAACATTATCACACCTCATCCATTGTATTCCCTGCCACCCTACATTTTGCATACACATATATTTTACTTCCTGTCACCTACATAATAAGCATGTAATGTTAATCGTATATGTTTCTGTTTCAGATTCAGGATAGACAACACAGATCACATAATTGATGTGAATAAAGGGAACATACCATTCGAGTATGACCAAGTTAATATTATCTGCCCAGTCTACATGCCCGGCACGCATGAAGAGGACGCAGAAAAGTACATTATCTACAACGTGAGTACAATAATATACTTAATTAATTCACTCATATTTTACTTATTATATTTTCAGCAAATTGTGTATTTTTTACTAGCCAGTATGAAATTATTCAGGGTCCCTGAGCCGTAGGCTATTCTCCTGGAAAAACTATAAATTTTAAATTTACAATAAGTATAGAATTTGATAGAACCTAACCAATCATAGTAATTAAATTAATTATCATGTAGAGTAGGATTACTTCCACAAAGTCTCTGGCTTTGAAGACTAACCCAGCCAGCGAGCTTCTCGTTACGTCTCGTTACCAGCTTGCGCGGATTCGTTGCGCGTAAGATCAGTGAGCTACTGTTGAGCACAGAGTGAAGATCATGCAGGATGTCGCCAGTCGTAGAAAATATTATAATAGTTGAGTGGAGGGATAATGCCGCAGCGAGAGAGACAGACAACACGTGGAGTGGGATAGGAGAGCTGAGCCAATCAGCCTAGGCAGGAACTCTAGACTCGCTCCTAAGGTATATACGTAAAAACCCAGAGACTTTGTGGAAGTAATCCTACTCTACCATCCGTGCTTTTGTTTATCTACTGTCGCAACCGCCAGTCAAATTGCAGTAAATTCAGTTGGGAATATATTTGTCATATTATTATAATATATTATCAAAATTGTTTATTCTATAAACAAAGAAAGGTATTATCGTAAGTAATACACTCTTATGTTTACTAAATCCATGAATAATTATTTCTTGAATTTTTTTTCATTTTATCGTGCAATTCCGACCTTTGCACACTTAACCGTCAGTATCGCGTTGTTTTACATGTTCCATTAGTATTTATGTGATTTTGACATGACTATCCCCCTTTAAGGCACTGCAGAGCACTGACATGCCGAGGAATGAATGCTTCTTAAAAGTGTCACTTTTCACAGCTGTAAATCGTTCACCTGACCCAGATCGATGGAGTAAGCATCGAAGAACAATAAACTTCTTGTAGAGACGACTTCAAATAAGCAATGGCTTTGTGCTAAACTGTTTAACGTCTTCTCACGATGTATTTTTAATTTCTACTCAAAACATAGCATCTCTATTCTCCAAGGATTCATTGAGAGAAAAATAAACCATCTTATCTTCATTTCGAAAGCACGCCAACCTCTTTAGACGAAGTAGGTTGTGATGAAATATCGACTGCTATACTTTTAATTTGGAATATGCATGCAGAAAACATATTTATTAAACGATAGCGGCGTCAGAATTTCTTGTGCAAGTAAGCTAGAAGAATAGTCTATAAAGGTGGGCCATGAGTGTGTGTGTTTGCAATCAAATTTATATATGCTAAATTGATAATTTGCGTCACACTAACTTACGAGGGCGATTCAAAAAGTAACACCAGACTAATTTTTGCGAAGTATATAGGCCTATTTCAATTACATATACAGCATAAACAAGATGTCATTTTTCAACATAAATCTCCTTCTTCGATATAATGTTTCACAATGCTTCATCAAGTCTTATTCCATCAGTAAAAAACTTCTCTTGTTTGTGTCCGCAACCAAGAATGCACCACTTCCTTAACCTCATCATCACTTTCAAATCGTTCTTCAGCGGGTTCAAATACATTTCAATCCCAAGGACCGAGATGAGGTCTGTATGGGGGATGCTGTAAGATCTGAAATCTCAGTCTCCGAATGACTTCAAAAGTTGGAATGCGCGCTCCCACATCACCGCTGCAACTGGTTTCTGGGATTGTCTGGATTAGATTTCTTTCCCAGGAACTATTCCCTCCTTGAAATTTTTATATGTGAAACTTTCTGGGATTGTTTGGATTCGATTTCTTTCCTAGCAACTATTCCCTCCTTCAAATTTTTATATATGAAATTTTCTGGGATTGCCTGGATTCGATTTATTTCCCAGGAACTATTCCCTCCAAGTTTTTATATGTGAAACTTTCTGGGATTGTCTGGATTCGATTTCTTTCCCAGCTACTATTCCCTCCTTCAAGTCTTTATATGTGAAACGTTACTGGAACTGAACAACGCCAGCACTAGTTTATTCTCCTTCCGAAATATCAGATACTATTTTAGGTAACTTTTGAAAAGTACACAGATCACACCGTTTTAAAAATAATAAATTACTTCAAGAAAGTTAATTTTCTGTTTTGTTTTAATCTTATGATCTAATTATTCAGAATCAGTATTGAGCAAAAATAAATAAATAAATAAATAAAAAATAAGAAAAAATAAGGTGGGCGAATGGGTGGACTAGTATTTTTTGGACCACCCGGGCACCCCTTGACGCCAGCCATGTTATTAATATAGTTAAACTTACGGTGGAAATTGTTCAGCTATGATCAAAAGAACCTTTTATATTCAGAATGATATCGAAATGTTATCCGGAACCAGCAGCTTTTGTGGTGTCGTGCACATTGGCACAGGTGCACATCGGCACAGTCGCATTTTCGTGCACATTGGCATAGTATTTTTATCTTATATTATC
This sequence comes from Ectobius pallidus, assembly GCA_964059195.1. Classification (NCBI taxonomy): domain Eukaryota; kingdom Metazoa; phylum Arthropoda; class Insecta; order Blattodea; family Ectobiidae; genus Ectobius; species Ectobius pallidus. Next base: position 235,330 of record CAXKWD010000011.1, on the reverse strand, counting down.
GTGCTCATCGCCACACAACCCGTTGGGGCTAGGGGTGGACATAGAGACTCAAACCTACAACCTCCTTCGCCACGGCTCCAAGGCAGCACCCCTTAGCTACCGCGGCAAAGGAAACCGGCCGTTGATATCGTAGATAGGTTAAGTCAGGTCTGGTTAGGTTAGATTAGATTAGATTAGATTAGATTAGATTAGATTAGATTAGGTTAGGTTAGGTTAGGTTAGGTTAGGTTAGGTTAGGTTAGGTTAGGTTAGGTTAGGTTAGGTTAGGTTAGGTTAATTCAAAGTCTCATTCAATCGCAGGCAGATACTTTATGATTGATTTCTAAACAATACAATTATGATATTAATGTACACTGTAGGCCTATGTATCTATAATAATAATAATAATAATAACAGGAAGTGTGTGTCTTTCTGTCTATCTAGCAGTTACTGTGAACTCCATTGCATTCAAAACGATAATGTAATTCCAACTTTGTCTGTATGTCCACCCCTACGAAGGGTGTGTGGCGATGAGCACAATGATATTGCAAGATAAAAATACTGTGCCGATGTGCACGAAAATGCGATTGTGCCGATGTGCACGTGTGCCAATGTGCACACAACCGCATTTGTACCTACTTTCCGGGATTGTCTGGATTCGATTCCTTTCCCAGCAACTATTCCCTCCTTCAAATTGTTATATGTGAAACTTTCTGGAACTTTCTGGATTCGATTTTTTTTCCAACTATTCCCTCATTCAAAATTTTATATGTGAAACATTACTGGGTTGATATTTAACCCAAGACCATTAACATTACACCAAATATAGTTACAAGGGCGTCATATGATGCACAAAACCAGTAGATATTGTACACAAAAGAAATTTAAATTGTATATTATTAGATGAACCGAAAATTTGTATCTCGAATCGTAATGTTAGTTGCACATAATCGTGTAATTCTAGCAAGAAGAAACTTATGTTTTTGAAAAAAATTCTATCTCCGTGGTCAGCCATGCTGACTACAGATCTAGTTATAATGCTAGTGTCTTCTCGAGTTTTCCTAATTGAATGCTCTGGAACGGAGCACACTAAGCCTCGTGAGGACAACTGAGAAGTTATTTGATCAAGTGGTGTCTGCAGTCGAAGAAAAGCAAACAACGACCGTGAGTATCGGCATCTTCCTATTTACCAATTACTGAGGAAGATAACGATTTTCTACATTTTCACAACCATGAACAGTATCTGTGTCTATGAATTACGCTAAGGTCGGCAAATCAAGTCTTGAATTTATACGTTTTATAAAATGTTTTATAAAGACAATTGTGAACGCAATATTTAAAAAGAAATAGGCCTACTTGTATACCTCGAAATAGATTGGGGTTATTCTTAGTACATAGCGAGATAGAAGATCACTGAATCACCAAGCAAGAGGGTAAGTCAATAGGTATCTGCACTTTTTGTTTAATCTTTTGTATGTTGCTGTACCGCTTTGTGCTTTAAAATAGCCTAACAAAATACCTAAAATATTTAATTTATTTTTTCACTTTAGTTTTTTCTCTATTTCTTTTGCCAAACCTCCGTCATTAGAAATATATCGTATAATTTGCAGAGGTTATTGAGTCTACGGGATCTATGGTATAGTCCATAAGACCATAACGAACACGAAAGGAGTAAGTGGCACTCTCTAGAAGTCTTGGCTGTTTAATGTTGTTTAATTCCATTTCATTACATCGCCATAAAATACTCTCTTGTCGTTTATAGCCTTGTTTATATGTCTTTAATTGTGACTTTACTCCGCCTGTTCGCGAGGCTGACTATTGCCCGCGGTAATCTTACCTTTCCTTCGTATAAAATATAATTTTCAATTAAGTATACCACATATTCCGCATTATTTCCAGCCTTTAAGTGTTTGAAACAAACCCTATGCCAAACAAAAAACAATGTATCTTGCCCGTAGTGTTTTTACAGTAGCCTATATGTCGTATAAGTAAAGTCTGTACCTAACTTAAAGCCTGGAATTAACTCTTGTGGTCTGTTTAACTGTGTTGCTGGTAAAAACTAATAAGAATGTCTAACCGGTGTTGATTCTCGAGTTCTGCTTAGGGTCTTTTTGACCCCATGAGTGATGTAATGGTAATTAATATTTAATTTAATATTTTGTTTCATCATTTCCCTAATATTTGTTTCATCATTTCCCAAGTGCATAAATTGTCAACATTGCTTTTCCAAAGGGTAATTTTTGTTTATTGTTCTATATATTGTAAGTTTTCAAAAAATTATGCAAAACACTACATAGTATTTAACATATGTTAAACTAACACTTTTTTTACCTGTTTTTCAGCAACGTAGTCTATCATAGCCTATAGGCTACATAATATATTAACTACATCATTTTGAATACAAAGTAAATTAATTTGCTATATTGTAATTGTTCTGTAGCCTTGCAATTTGGCATGCTCTATATTGACTAGTTCTACAATTGCATACTATTTTCAAAATTAATTTAACTATTACAGTTAATGGGTATAATTACAAAATGGCAGCCAGATTTTGTGCACTGAAGTGCCGTTTCCCTGATAACTCAAACATTTAATGATATATTGCAGTGAAATTCTGCATTGAAGTATATTTGATATTATTGAACAACACTATCTAGATTCGTTGATGTAACTTTAATAGTTTTTTTTTTTTAATTCTGATGTAAAAATTTCTAAAAAATTAACAAGTGATTAATATTTTTATATTTATACTGCAGATAATCCAAAGATCCTAGATAATGTTGTTCATATGATATTTACAAATAGATAGAAAACATAATCACTCAGAAATATTGTATTTATGAAAATTATCAGGGAAACTGCACTTCAGTGCAAAAAATTTGGCTGTCATTGTGTAATGATAATTACCCATTAACTGTAATAGTTAAATTAGGCTAATGCTGAAAATATTGTGCAATTGTAGAGCTACTTAAAATAGAGCATGCCAGGTTGCAAGGCTACAGGAAAATTCATTGCTGAGAGAGGAAAAAAAATGTAACTTCACCTATTTTTCAGCATCGAAAGCTGTATATCTCCCATTAATAGAACTGACTTTAAATCTGTCACTTCTTTTATTGCTTTCTTATCAATAAATTGAGAAATTCAATAGTAACTTGTATGAAAATTATCACTCGGAAGATATCAGTATAGTTCTAATTAAAGTAATGTCAGGAAATGCCCCTTATTAATGATCCCTCTGTTGTATACAGAAAAGTTATATAAGCTTATGTGAAAATCTTTTAAAAAAATAAAGTTACACAGTCCCCTTCAAGAAATAAGCACACGTGAAAGGGTTTTGTATACGAAGCCAGGAGTGGAGACTACAAGCCTATTATAGCAAAGACTAAATATTTACACTACAACAGCAGGGAGTAATTTTTAAAGATAATTTTCTGAGAATTATGTCAGAGATATTTCTCAAAGATGCTTTATATTTGGTAACAGTTATGGTCTTTAAACTGGATTCCAGAACATGTGCTGGGAAACACACTTTCTTTGCTAAAAGAGACCATGTGCTTTATCGTTTCAAACTTCTCTGCCTAAAACGTAGATTTTCAGGTTTAGATTACGTTTAATAATTTCTTGAAATACTTTTTTCAAATTAAAAACTTCTAATGTGATTTTCTGTTTGTTACTCTTTTGTAAATTCATAATGCTTGGTAGTTAATTTTTATGTTTCCATAGCAATGGGTATAATGGTATAGAGTAGACCATGTGTGCTCATATCATTCACTGTAGTACTTAAATTATTAACTACATATTACACAAATTAAAAAAAGAAACCTATATTCAATCATTTACATACCTAAAAAAAATTATAGACTAACCCCCGTCCCCTGAAGCAATGTACAAAAATTATCAGGGCTGAAACACGCACACACAAAAAGTAAAATAAATAATGCTTAGATTTCCAAAATATTTTAGGCAGATGCTTACTCTCACACATCTAACTTTGTGGAGAAATTTACATAGAACATGCCAGTGTTTTAAATATACAATATCTGTGAATAGAAGTGATGGCTTTCCAGAATATGCATACTATTCAGGGGGAACATGCATTTTTGTTGAAAGCAGACTCTAACTTAAAATATCAATGGTTGCTATATGCATGTTAAAAAAGTATTTAAAACAGTAAATATTAGAATATTTTAATGAAACAGACACCAAATTATGCAGAAAACTCCGTAGATTCATAAAGTGCACAATAGTAAAATATCAAAATTAATGATTTTTTACTGTAAAGTTTAGTCAAGATATTTATTTAATACCATATGATTTCTGAAAGCTACTTCCGATTTATAAAATAGTTTAACATACCTTCCTAGATCTGCGGGTACGATTATATCTCGTAAAACGCTTAAACTCAATTTATTGATAAAGGCAAGCTTCTCCTGCCATATCTCCAAGATGCAAACGTTCTTTAATATTACTTTTTTTTTCAACCTTAAACCTTGTGTTAGATATTACGAAATAGTAGTGATAAACAGCCTAATACAAGAAGAATGCATTTGCTTGTGAATCCTAGTTCTGCCAGTACAAATAATTTCATTTCATTTCATTTCATTTGTTTATTTAGAGAAGCTACATACAATTTTTACAAATTTTGAACAGTAGGCTTCTTATTTAATAATTGGATGATATACAATAGTAATAGATTACATATACAAACAGGAATTACATAATGATTCTTTATATGACATATGACTTGTGAATATGTCTAGTCAGCTTTGTAAGCCTCATTGATCAATTAGGTATTTTGTGTGGTCAGCATGTTTAGACTAGTCATCACATTCCAAGTGGTGAAATGTCTCTGTTCAGTTGTTGCAGATTTGCAGATTTGATATGAAATTATTCTGGTTTAAAGAAACCAGGTCAAACACTTATATTTAAAATATTTTAGCATTTTGGAATTTCTTGTTAGCCGAAATACAACAACGGAAAACTGGCAAAGTATATGGTTGTTTTACCAAAAATAATGAATGATTCCTTGTCAGTCTTGTGTGTGGAACTCTAAGTCCAGAGTTTTCAAGAAATGATTTACAATCTATATTACCTCGAAAAACATTTACTATGAAGTTTGCATCGGATGAGTTGCGTCTTTCGTATAGTGATTCCAGTTTTAGAAAAGCGAGAATTTGCTTGTACTGCAGGTCTTGATTTTGGAAAAACTTTCTTCGTATTAATGAAACAAATTTGATTTGTATACGTTCTAATTTGTTGCTGTCAGATATGGTTATACTGTTCCAAGATACACTTGCATAGTCTAAGACACTTAGGACAAGAGATTTATAGAGAGTGATTATTGATTCCAGGCTTTTTAGTTTAGTAGAAATAAAACGGATTAATCCCAGAGTTTTTAGTGCTTGGGTGAATATGTGTTCAATGTGGGCATGAAAATATAGTTTTGAATCTAAATAAACACCCAGGTATCTGATTTTGTCCGAACGTGTGATGGTATCTTGGCCAATAAAATAATTAAATATAATAGGATTAGTTTTTCTACTAAAAATTACATTGTAAGTTTTACTGGAATTAATAATCATTCTATTTGAAGAGGCCCATTGACTTATAAGATCAATATTGCTTTGCAATAATTTACAGTCAGAAACACTTGAAATCTTTTTCCAAATGCATAGATCGTCAGCATACGCTAGACTATTACATTTTAATATGTTAAATAAATCATTAATGAATACAACGAACAAAAAAGGGCCGATTACTGACCCCTGGGGAACGCCTTGTGGTATATTGAAGGGCTTAGAAAGGCAGTTTGCTATTCTAACACAGGCAGTCCTGTTTTGCAAGTAGCTCGTAAACCAATTTATATAGTTTCCATGTAATCCTAAATTGGTCAGCTTCTGCAATAGTAAATCATGATTTACAACATCGAAAGCTCGACTTAGGTCAAAAAATATGGCGTCTGATTGGGACTGTGTGCAATTTTCTTTAACTATGTCATTAAGGAGGGTAACAATGTTGGTTGTGGTTGATTTATTTTTAGTGAAACCGTGTTGGAAATCATGTAGTTTACTTTTGCAGAAAAATGAAACATGATTATGGATAACTGACTCGAAAATTTTACTAAAAGTATTCAATAAAGATATTGGTCGAAAGTTCATTACTTCCTTACTTTTCCCTTTCTTGTGAACTGGCCTGATAGCACAGTTTTTCCACAGGGATGGAAAAGTTTCTGTTTTAATTGATAAATTAAAGATATATGTCAGGACTGGTGATAATATGGGAGCACATCCCTTCACAATGAAGCTTGGAATTTGATCTGGCCCACTAGTCTTGGATGCTTTGAGTTTTCTTATCGATGACAGGACATCCAGGTTTGAAATAGACGGGACATATAAACAATCTGAAGTGTAAGTTTGGAGTTGAGGTACAGGCTCTGTTAAAATCGGTTTATTCATAGACTCAAAATGCTCTGCAAAAATATTCACTAGAGTCGTAGGCTGAGTGATGATGGAATTGTTTACTTTTACTTGAAGGGAGGGGTCACTTTTATTTCTTAATTTTGAGACATACCCCCAAAATTTAGTTGGGTTTGTCTTTAACTCATTGTCAATTGACTTGTACCATTGTTGTCTATCAGAGTTAATAGTAATTTTAACTAATCTACGATAGTTCGAAAAAATTTGATAGTAATGATCAGAAGAGTGCTTTTTGTAAAGTCGATAAAAATGTTTCTTTTTCCTTATATATAGTTTAAGCTCCCTCGAAAACCAGGCAGGATATTTTGATTTGAAAACAGCGGTTTCAGGAATTGATTTTTTAATAGCATCCTTGACTAAATATGTTAAATTTTCCACCGCAGTGTCAGGTGATGTCTGATTATAGACTATCGACCAGTCTGATTGATCTAAGGTGTTATATAGTTTAAGATAATCTCCTTGATGGTAGCATAAAGTTTTTACTGAAGTTTGTGTGTCTGTGTTTACTTTCCGTTTTATATTTATGATGATGGGGGGATGAGGGATATCAATATTTACCAGGGCATAATCAGCTATTGATACCGTGGTTTCATCCATGTTGGTAAAAACTAAATCTAATAGGTTGTTACTACACACAGTGTCATTAATTTGGTACAGATTTAAGAAGGAACAAGCGTGGTGTACTGTTTCACCTTTAACTTTATGATAGTGGTATAAGTTAGTTGAGTCACCAGAATTCCATTTGAAACCTGGTATATTCAGATCGCCAAGCAATATGGTCTGGTAATTGTTGCAGTCTAGATTGTTTTCTAGAAAAAGGAAATATTGTTGGAATGCAGCAATACTGGTATTAGGTGAGAAATAGTGACAACCAATAAGAATTGGTTGGTCGTTTTTACATGAGATTTCAATCCAGACACATTCTTCAGTTTGTTCTAAATCTGGTCTTCGTTTATGTCTGACACTGTTGCTAATAGCGATTAGGGAGCCACCCCCGCGAGTTTGGTTGACGAGGGAGTAGTTTCTGTCTGATCTATGCACTTGGTACGTATTAGGAAAGTAATTGTGATTATAGTGATCTTCATTTAACCACGTTTCAGTAAGACAAATAATTCTAGGTTCATTTATATGAATGTTATCAAATATTTCTGTGGCTTTAGTTCGTAGACCACGAACGTTTTGGTAATAAAGTTCTAGGCCGAAATGATTGTCACTGAACATGGAGTGATTATTATAATCACAATTATTATTTGCCATATTTTAGGGTTAAGAAGTGGAGCCCCCTCCAAGGCTGCTTTTAGAAGATGTTCTGGCCAAAATAGTATCAAGAATTTTTTTCGGCGAGCTTCTATTATTACTGGGTTTTTCAGGAGTTACCTCCTTAGTGGAGTTGTCTCCCTCACTGTTGGCTTTAATTTGTTCCGGTAAATCAGAATGTATTTGATCTTCTCGTAAGCGGCCTTGGAATGGCAGCAGCAGTACCCCACTAGGCCATATGCCTGTATTATTTATGAGGGGGAAATCCTCCTCACAAACTGATACATGAAAACTAGCATAAGAGTTAAATCTAGTTTTTAACCTTGTCACTTTTACTGATCTTAACTTGACTTGGCTATTTAGTGATTCTGTTATGTCCTCAGGTTTAACTGAGTTCTCGAATCTTGATACGAAAAGTGCCTTGCGTTTCATTGCTTTGTGCACTACCGGTAGTGAGGAGGAATTTCTCACCCCTATTAGTGGGGCCTTCTTAGCCCTTTGCTTTCTCATGACTACAGTAAAATCATTTTCGTGGCTATTTTCTACATGATTGCTGGTTGAGGCAGCACTAGGAATATCTGCACTGTTACCACTAGTATTACTAACTGCACATACAATAGCACTGGCATTAATGCTGCCAGTAGCATTTCCACCACTATTAGCGATTTTGCCACTGGTCACTGTAACACCACTAGCACCACCACTTCCAGTAGCACTTCCAGGGGCCCTGTATTCTCTGATTGTCGAGCTTGTTGTACTTGTTGAAGTTGTAGTTTTCTCCCTGTTAACGGCTGCTACCACTTCAGAAAATTTGGCTGGCTGGATAATGTTGGCCCTTTTCATGTTATGTTGCTGGACTTGACTAGTGCTGGCTTCCTGAGGAGATCGAGGTGGAGATTTTTTAAGAAGTTCCCTGAGTTCATTCACTTCTCTCTTAAGGCTCTTGTTTTCTTCTTTTAAATCCGATACCTCAGTCAGAATCTTCGTCAGCATTTCAGTCATAGCTGACACTGCTACAGCTGATTCCTTGCTGTTCTGAAGGATTTTTTCTAATTTTTCATCAGTTGCCATATTATGCGATAGATCACTTCCTCCGTTATTTGTTGACCTTTTATGCTCTTCTGGCACCGAGTTGGACCTTGATCTTCCTGGTGTGTCATCGTCCCTCATTGTCTTTCTGCGTTGAGAGCACTTAGCACATACATAAGTGCTCTCTCCTTCCTTGAAGTATAAGGTAGCTTCAACATCTGTCATGTTTAAACATGTCAAATGAAAACGGGCATTACAGCCCCCACAGCAATAAAGGTGCTTTTGCCTTCCCTGGAACCCCTTGTTACATAAGGGGCACAGGTCAGCGCTAGGCGCCATTTATGTTTAACAATAGACTGCTGCACAAATTACTTATAGGTAACTAGGTCAGCACTGTAAGTAGAGAGAGCAAGTACACACATCCACTCACTGTGGAGTCTCAGCTAATAATAATAATAATAATAATAATAATAATATAAAACTATTCTAAATGTTTAAATTTACGGAATATATGTTTTCTAAGTGCAAAGTATGAGGAAGTTAAGTTCAAGTACAGAAGTAATACTTGGAAACGTTAAAAGAGCTGAAGCTATAAAAATAACAACCGAGTTTCGTAAAGGACAAAGCCTTTTAGCTGCCATAACTGGAACACTCACTGCTGAGGTGGCTATTGTTCGCCATCTCGTTCCGGGACAAAAGACCTCATGAAAATAAGTGCTTTTAAGACATAAAACACTCGATGATTCTTGTTTGAGCCGTGTTACTTATTCCTAATTTATGACTCCGAATTGTAGAAGAAGGTTTTAAGAAGTTACGTGCATACGTTTGGCTATGTGGGCCTTAATCTTAAAACACTTTCTGGTGAGTATTCTACTGTAGAATAACTGCCATCTTTCGTATTAAGTTCGTGTAGGCCTTCACTAAAGGTTGTATATTTCAAGCGGCTTTCTTGATCTGGTGTGCTGTTATTTTCTCCGCAATCATTTCTTGGAATAAAAAAGAACACGTAAAAGTTTCATTATTCCAGTGATGAACCTTAAATGCTTTTTTAAAAGTATAGACATAGAACTTGATTATTAAAACAATTTCCCCTGGATGTTTTCATAGAGTAACAAGGAGTATAATATGGCTATATATTTCACAGAAGAAGTCTAGGACTATATGAAGAACTGAATCCTTGAAATGTCAGAACTAATGGGAAATATGCTTTGTGGAGTTAATGTGAATGAAACGTAATATGTTCAAAATAAAGCACATGCGTGAAAATAGTTTAAATTTTAGTTTAAAATGTGCTCATTTTGCCACAGAAATGTTTGAGGAACTTCACCCATATGATTTTTAAATTGTATAGAAAATCGTACGTGTTTGTACGTCGCTCACTATGGATCTGGAGGTTCGGGTTTGTTCCTCGGTATCTCCTTTTTCCTTTTGAAGTAGAAGGGATTGGAACAGGATACACTCAGCAACGTGGAAAGGTCGGTGGGTAAGATTCGCTCATTTTTTAAGGGATTTTGCACCGCGGCTTAGTCTCTGCCAGGTTTTTCAAATATTTTGCAGTCGGTTACTGCAGATCAGACCAATTCAAGTTGTAGGTACAAATTGTTTCTTTGGATGTTACTCTCATAGAATACTCAGAGCGTTATTTCTTTGGTGGTTAGGTCTAAGACACCCCCCCCCCCCCAACAGACCAGCAAAACTTGTGTTCAGGGGCTGCAATAGGCCTAAACACATGTGTTAATAAGAGAGGAAAGATAAATAAATATCTGGAAAAGTTAACACATAAATCACGAGTAGAATTGAGTTAAACGATTTTTTATATTAGTCGTTTAGAACTAGAAAATGGGAGAAGAAAATAAGATGAAGCAAGTGAAATACAAAATTATTAGATTGTATTATTAGTATTAAATATAATGTTTATCTTGAATTGATTAACACTTTATTTTATAAACTCAGGATTTTCTATAATTAAAGTACTAGTAAGTTTCAAACCATAATCTAGATCATGTAATTACCCAATAGTAGTTCTGCAAAATGAAACATGGAATTTTGTCTTGTATTTTTACAATGCTCCAATGAATTAAATGTTATTAGGTTTTTAAGATAGTAATGCAAGCCTCTAGAGCTGTTCGATTTTCGTAGAAAGTCAGATACTCAAAAACTTATCTTTCAGAATGTTTTATTTTTCTCGAATGGCTGAAGCAGGTATTTCGTACTGTACTGTTGAGAAGGTACATCCATTTTGTTTCTTGTTCCGAGAATTCGTCAAGTTGCCGTTGCTTGCTAAGATTGCAATTCCGAGAAAATGTATGGTCATTATCAGAGATGATAAATGCATAAAAGCTGGCTCTCACTGACCTTTTCATTGGCTAATTGTGAGTCAAACACGACTGTCTTGGATTCATGTGCCTATATATCTTCACATTTATAGGCAGTTCAAAGGGCGAGACACAAGATTACCATCTCAAAAGCCACCTCCACGGATATATTTATATATATATATATATATATATATATATATATATATATTGATGAAGGAAACATTTCGAAAACTCAGTTCAGACAACGGTGAACTAGCATTCTCTAGTCTGATTTGACTTGGTTCGAACAGGAAATTGCTATATAGAGCAAGGCATAGGCCTATGGATCTTAGAAGGTGCAAAGCAGCTGTATACAGCGTCTGTCGGTTTTGAAATATCAGTCTTAAATAGTAATGTCCATTGATAAAAATTCCAGCAATGCCACACGTCTAGCTGGTAAAAATTTCATCTTTCGTGCGGGTAAATGTTAAACATTCCACTATTGTTATGCCACTAAATGGTAAGCATTCTATCACTGTTATGCCACTAAAAGGTAAACATTCCACCAGTAAATGCCACTAAATGGTAAGCATTCCACCAATGTCATACGGCTAAATGGGAAACATTTCACCAGTGCCTTAGGGCTATATTGTAAACATTTCACTAGTGCCATGACGCAAGATGAAAAACATTCCACGAATTCCATGCGGCTAAATGGTAAATATTCAACCAGCGCTATGTGCTATTCAGATGAGATTACTGAAAGCCAACTACATGATTGCTATGTGAAAATTGTAACATTTCGTAAGGGTGTCAATGTTTTGAGTAAAATGGTGAGGCCGCGATGTCGGTGTCTGTGTCTTTATCTCACTGTTACTTTGAGACTACGTGTTGCTAGATATCAGTACTGAAATATAAACTGTGGCTTGGTTCTAAAAGGGCCAATGGCATTTTCTTGCAGAAATGAGATGTAAGCATTATTGACCTCGGCTAGTCTTTATCTTTCGTATACTAAAAGTGCCAATGTCTGATGCTATTAATAGACATAATACAGAAAGTTTAGAGGCCAATGCCGGAAGGTCTCAGCAAAAAATGTTAATTCTATAAAGGCTTCAAAGTCAGTAATCTCAAACGCAAGTTTTATGACATTGGACCTTTTAGAACCAAGCCACAGTTTAAATATGTTTTGCATTATTAATGTAGAACATAATTTAAAGTACCGTACATTAAAGATTTATGCAAATATTATATAATTCAAATGTGGGTGTAAAATTGTATTATGTGAATTAACCATCAGCTCCTAAGCCAAGGACTGCTAAGTTATTTGTTTCCACGAAGCTTTCCCAACTAGAAGTGTCTTAACTGAACTCTATCCAGCATATAGCCACACTAGAGCCAGACAGAAGTCGTACTAGTGTCCTTTCTAATCTGATTTTGGGATAAGGGTACAAATTGCCATATTCATTTTAAGCAAAGGTTTATCTGGATGTCCTTTAATTTACAGAACTGACATGACTACTATTTTGTATTTTTACATTTTGATGTAACTCCTAACAACCTCTGCTGTTGTTTAAGAACTTCTTACCTATATTACTAGATCATTAAGATGTGTAAACTCAAATTGCTTGTTTTATGACCCTTCCTTACAAATTGAATATTGGAAGCACCAACTAGTTTTCCTTTAATGAGGATCATATTACGAGGGTCGTATGTTGTTTTCGTGTCGTACCGGAATTTGGTCATTTGTTGTCGACAGCTTGCACTTGTGGTGATTTGCAGGATGATTTGGTCTGTTTTAACATTTCCACTTTGATGTAGGAGGAAATGGCTTGTTTACTTGCCACGCGAGTAATCAGCACGAGGCTGGCAGGTTTCTCTTAGTCATTATAGTATGCTAATTCCTAACTGAAACACACTTCTTTATTTCTCCTGTGCCTCCCAGCGCTGCAAAAGTTAGTAAAATTGGACTCCACTGTTTCGTTCTCAATAGGGAGGTCCTGAACTTAGAGATAAATAGAAGAGATCGCTTCTAATTATGGATCTAGTCGCTTATCGTAATGATGTCTACGGGAGCGTCAATTTATTATTGTTATTATTAGAGTTCGGATGGTATGGCCTTAAAAAGGCAGAAATATGCAAGACAATATGGCTTTTAAATCCAAATCCCAATTAAATGTGACATCACAATCCAAATATTTAAAATACTGGACTTCTTCCATTACCTATTATCCACTATTATTCTTGCTTTTGCTGGATATTTACCCTGGAATGTCATAATTTTGATTTTAGAAACAGAAATTTTGATTTAACAGACAAACAAAGTAGATATAAAACCATGTGTAGAGCCGTTAATACACCACTTAAAACAACCCGAATGGAGACAAAAATGAAATTTTATAAAATAGGCTAATCATGGCGTTACCGGCATTAATGTATGGCAGCAAATCTTGGACGAAAATGGAAAAAATTAACAACCGCATTCAGGAGAAAGAAATGAAAATTTTCAGAATATTATTAAGACGTACAAAACTATATACATTCAGATATCAAGATACAAGAAGCAAATTAAACATATAATGTGCAATAAGTGAAAGAATAAACGAAAACCCAAGTAACTGGAAGGAACGCCTAAATAGAGTGGTCTGTAAAAGAATGGCGAAAATAAATCTGAGATACAAACCAAGAGGACTAATAGATCCTGGACGAGAGAGACACAAGTGAGATAAGGCCGGAACAGGTCATATGGCCTAAACTATGAAAGGAAGAAGATTACCTTTAATAAAGTTAAATATGGCCCACAAAAATCTCCATTATTTGAATATTAAGTCATGTGATTTTAAATTCAGGTTGTTAGCATGCTGGCCACATGCTCCCAATCCTGATACCTGCCTATGGTAGATGACGCGGTCGTTGGACGGTAAGCCTAGTCATTTCAGGGATGCAGCGCCACGGAGTTTAGTTTTTTTTTTATTATTATATTAACTTCATAGCAGAGTTTCGTTTTTACTTTAATGCTGCAGCATTGCAATATATTACCAGGTTCATCCTAAAATTTTCAAAAAGGAATCTTCTCCGGTTGTCAGTCAAAATAGTATCGTATCGTGAGACCCTTCTTTCAGCATCACAAGACATCTTGGGGGCTTATTTGAAGAAAGTCAATTCGCTGCACTCAGATGTGGGTTGTCTTCATCCAGAATAGATTTAGCACGGCTTAAAACGGTAGTGAATATGCACTTGGTTGAAAATCCGCAATATAGGTATATATATATATTTTTTTAATATCAACCATTTAACGGTACTGAATGCAAGATCATGTCCACAAATTTAACCGGAATATGACTCCAAAAATATGAACAATATGACCAAAACTGTGAAGATTACCTAAATATGAAAATATGACATATATTATAGGCCTATCTAAAAGCAGTCAGAAACGTTCCAGTCTTGTTTTAATCAATGCTGTGACCGAAAAAGTCAAGAAATGAATACGACATGTCACAAACATCCGAACCCCGGTTATTACCCTGGTTATAGTACAAAAAATATTCTCACCAATAGTAAAATAACATCGTACAGAGGACACAACGCAGTGTAATGTGCTACGCTTTGCAGCGCAAGGATAATACTAGGTTGTTGCAATTGTTTGAGGGCCTCTTGTACTGCTCTTGTGTGTAGTATTAAGTTGCTAATGGACTTCAATAATTGCTTGAACTTAACAGTTCAATTGATAGCTTAAGTTGGTGAACATTATGGCTGATATGAATTCATATTTAAACACAGACATGAATCATATGTTTCACTTGATGATTGCTTATACGAGTATAACCATAAAATTCAACTCTGAAAGGATTAAAATCCTAAGCTCAATGGGTAATTTCGCCGCGCCGGAAATATTCACCATTACTCTTACTGCACATGTCTTTAATAAGAGATTCAAGCTAAAGCCCCTTACTTTTCTGGCAGCACACAACTGCCGGGAAAACTTGCTGGAACTTAAACGGTTTCGTTCTGCTGGATCATCAGAAATGGACGGATTCACATACTTTGGTTTCTTTATTTGAACAGAAACATTACATATCGTACTGAATGGGGTAATCTGGCTTCTCCAGAGTAGCCTAATTTTTAATTAGGCCTACATTAGTAATAAAAATTTAAAAGGATGGATGGGATTGGGGTATACTATTGTTTTAATTCGAAGTCTGTTAAACAGTGTCAAGCTACGAGTGAATGTTATAAATATAAGCTATAGGCTACTGCTTTTATAAAGGGGTAACCAAAATATTTCACTTCGTAGTCTGAGGGATAAGCAAGATTTTCTCTTATCTGCTGATAGGTTTTAGTCTTATCTCACTGAAGAGATTAATATTTTTGTAAATGTCATTGGTTTGTTTTGCTTTTCAGGTATCAAAAGAAGAGTACGACACTTGTCGGATCACGAACCCTAACCCGCGGATTATAGCTATCTGTGATAAACCCTACAAGCTGATGTACTTCACTATAACTTTTCGATCTTTCACTCCGCAGCCAGGAGGACTGGAGTTCCAGCCTGGACAAGACTATTATTTCATCTGTAAGTACGATCTTATATAGGCGTGTTTATTCTTAGCACAGGCTATATAACTCTGCATTATTACCTCTTACTTATGCGCGTAAATTTACTTTACTGTCAATAATATATTTTATTGGCATTGTTGTAGGGAAGGTTGTAGGTGCAGGAGAGGACACTCCTTGAAAACCGAAGTTCATAGCGTGTTTAAACTTGAACCTAGTAATGTTATGGAGTCAGTCTGAATAATAATTACATTTGTGTAATTTCGAAAGGAATTTTCTTGAATTATTCTGCCTTGATATTCAAATAGTGTAATTTTATATAAAGTTGAACGGATTGCCAAGAAAAAGAGAATACTACTCTTGCGGAGAATGCTCTGTGAGTACTTTTTATTTTATTTTATTATTTTTTCATTATAAATGTGGAGTGTGGAGATCTCATAGTCGGTTTGGATTCCACACTGACTGGTTAGAGGAACTTTATTGTAAAAGGGGAAATAATCTTATATAAGAGTGTAATATGTAGAGTATATAAGCCTATGTATGTAGACGATGATTGATGTGTTTGTTTATAGGCTATAATTACTTTATACCCCGATATACTGGTACCTCATACTAAAATAGGGTTAACACCATTTTTATAATAAACCATAATAATAACAACATAAAATGATACAACACCTGAGGAAGTGACATAAAAAAACACTTAGGAACCAACAGTTCAACTCTATGAAGACAAGTACAAATTGACAGGCGTTGGAATGATAGGCACATGATAAGAGCTAGGGGTACCATCACTAATTATTTTGTTAATTTTTTAAGAGGTTTCGCCTTGGTAAACAGTAAAAATAAAGAAGATTAGAAACATGGGTGTACTGTTAATATCTTAAGAAACCATTTATATGCCTTACACCCTTCTTAGTCGTATGAAAACTTGCAATATTGTTTATCTACAGTATTTGTTCAAGCTCATGTTAAACAAATGATTGTGTTAGATAGTTCAAATGTTATAACTTGTAATCTACATTGTTTGATACAGTATAGGCTATTGACTTGTATTGGCTACCTCTAGTCGTGGAAATTGTAGTATATGTACTATTTTCCGCAGCGACATTGAGTATTGTTTAAGAGATTATAGCAATTGAGTGACTAGGATAAATTTGGAGGAAGAGATGCAATTTCAAACTTGTCTAGTAAATTTCTGGATATCAATAGTGTTTGAGAAACTCTAATTGTGATAACAAGTCTTCAAGTAACTTTCGATAAGTATTTTTCTTATATCTAAGTAACTTATTAGAATAAAATTTTTACTTTTACAGTATTTAGTATTCCTTAAGTTCGTTATACCTGAATATGAGTATTCTTTTCTGTGTAGCTTATTAGCAATAATTTGATAGCCTATATTTAGCCTGTCTACTCTGTCAGGAATTTCAGAATTAATCTTACAGCTTTTTGTAATTGAGACATCCCTTTAATGAAGGAAAATAGTAGTCTTTTAATAAACCACGTCAATTATATCTGACTACAAACAGTAGAATAAAAACATAATATAACACATGGGTCCGGAATTCGTTTATTTCCTTATTAGAGCTCAGTTTCTTCAACTCTTTTTAGGCCATATCGTATGATCCGCAAGCTATTTTCTTCCGAGAGATGGATGAGCACATATGGACCGATTTATTGGCCTCCACGCTCACCAGACCTACCCCCAAAAGGTTTTTATTTGTGTTGTGAGAGCATTTTAAAGCTCTTGTATACGGAACCCAGTGTAATGGTTCCTCTGTTGTGGAAGTCTGCAAGATAAATCGCAATCCTTCAGAGGTATGCCTACACATAACCGCATCCGACGGGCCATAGCATGTAATCATGCTAATAAGAGGACTTTTTGAGGATTTATTATAAGAATTTATGCCTGTTTTCGTGAATAGGTTGTTACCAGTGACGAAATTAAAATTTTGTTCCCAACACTTCTTTTACACATGCGAAAAAATACGAAATTTTGTATTTTTGCGAAATTTTTGTTTTTACCGCAAAGTTTATCTTGTTGTGAACGAAATTGTATTTTTAATTTAAATCTCGAGTTCTAGAAGTCCAGCACTTACATTACACGTTTATAGAAAGTAGCATGAATATGCCTATATTATCTGTCCATTAATACAATAAATACCAAGTACCGGTACATCTTGAGGTAGCAGTAAGTGTAATGTTAGGAAAAATCAATTAAAATTATAATATGTTAAGTGTAGAGAAGTTTAAGGAGAGATTCGTTTTCGCTGCTCAGGACTAAACTCCATTCCTCATGAATTTATGTTATATTTTCTTTCAACAGTAAACAGCTAGGCCTATATTTTGATGCATAGTAGTTTATGTACTCGACACGCAGTAAGGAGATTTATGTACCACTGGTTTAACCATACTACATGTAAGTGTTAATAACTGTTGAGATTTATTGTTAAAATCAATTTTTAAAAAAGTCCTAAAATTCCCTTGATTATGCGTTTTTCGCCGTATGAGCCATAGTCTAACTGGTTTTAATGCGAAATAACATCGAAATTGTAATATTTTATGCAAAATAACACTGATATTAAGCTAACATTTGTAACAAATTTAGTGTTTCTTTATTCGCCGTAAAATTGGATTCGAAATGATAGAATTTAATATAATACCAATAAGTTATTTTATATTATTTCTTTTTTGCACAGACCTGGTGTTCAGTGTTGTAGAATATGATGTAATTGTGTACCTTAGAGGCTGTAATGTCATTTTGTACTAAAACTTAGGCCTATTAGCTTGCGAGTGGCCGCCCCCATGGCTGAGTGGTTAGATCGCTCGCCGTCCACCGCTTGGACCCGGGATCGAATCTCGGTGGATCCATGTGGAATTTGTGGTGGACAAAATGGGGCCTGGGCAGGTTTTCTCTGTTTCCCCTGCCATGTATCATTCCACCATTCATCATAGTATGACCATTTGGTTGCAATAAAGAATTATTAAATAGCTTGCGAGTCATAGACCTACATTGGAACTTGGAAGAAGAGTTGTAGAAAATGTCTAAGAAGGAAATAAAACGTTACCAGACTTATGATCATATAACGTATTATTTTCACTGTTTAGATTGTGGATTGTTTATGTTTTGACATATCTCTGTACCGGTATTCATCTCTTGCTCTCTTTGTAATGTCCATTATGATTTATCTAGTATAGTTGTAAAAAAAAGTATGAGTGGGCTCCATGGATTTTTATTGTACTTTTTTTTTCTATAGCGTGCTTTTATCACACCATGTTATTAGTGGGTTTCTACATCGTGGGATTCCATTAGACCTATAGGTCTCATATAGCTAATAATCCAAAAATGACACATCCTACTAATCGTAGGTTGAACTTCATAATCTTAATATCAAGTATAAAAAATTACAACATTACTAAATATTTACAGTATAATATGAATACTAACCAAAACACAGTTTTATAAAAATTTATTTTTTTCTTACAGTGCATTTTGTTTTGTTATCACTTTCTTCCTACATTTTTCTTACTCTGAAATCTTTTTCCTTATCCTTACATAAGGATTATGGTTCGACTGGAGAAGATGGGGGTCCGTTCAGCTTGATTAATAACAGATGCTACGTGCTTCATTTAACTCTGATATGTTTTATTTGCAACTATGTTGTTGTTGTTGTTGTTGTGTTTTTTTTTTTTTTTTTTTAATTTTTTCATTTCATTGCACTGAATTCCCTTTCAAGGCAGAATTAATGTATAGCAATAGAAGTGGGAACGAGTTAATATGATGAAACTCATAATCTGGGGAAGGATTTATTAAGACTAATCCTTGAATAGAACGTAACGCATTACATAAATAATAATTACTTTTTTAGTTGGGTTGTTTAAAATCAATCTAGTCTCATCTGTGATATCACGGCATACTAAATTACCCTCGAATGAGTTACCAGATACAAACCAATGCTACGAACAGTGGAATGAGAAATAGTTTGAATTAAGATAAGGTAAAATCAGAACAGAATATAAGCACACCAAGTGGCTTGCACAGAATCGAAAATGTCTGTTTAATCAATGCACATTTAAATTGTTTCAATTTTCAAATAGACACAAGTCATATAAAATGTGTTTTTATTCCGTTCAATGGCAGAAATACACTAGAGGCTATTGATCACCACCTATTGATACCTTGATGTGGACTATTCATAAAAGGCTGGCGTTTTATCAGACAAAATAGCATCCTAGCGATCCTTGCAATCATATTATAAGATAAACGACAGTGATTGGTCGATATCCTAGGCATTGAAAAACGTTATTGGTCAATATCGAATATGTGACGTATGAATGGAATAATAATAATAATAATAATAATAATAATAATAATAATAATAATAATGTTTTATTTTTCTTGGCAGAGTTAAGTCCATAGGGCCTTATCTTCTACTCAACCAGTCAACAAAAAATAAGTAGGCCTATGTAGGCACGTCCAATGCCTAAATAGGTAAATAGATAACCTTCAATATGTAGATAATTTATTGTTCAAGTGTGTAGAATGTGGAATAAATATATTGTTTTTATTATAATTATGTGTATTTTAATTGTTTTTATTTAATTCATTGCGTATACTCTACTTGCATTTTATTTATTTAATAGTTCGAAATTTAAAAAAAAAATAAAATAAAATAAAAACATCTAGGTCTGGCTAACACGAGACAGAGAGGTCAGGGGAGTACCGAAGTACCATACAATTTTCCTTATCACTCGGGCTAGGATGTTGATGACCTGCAAATTACCAAAAAGTGTCCCATAAACTAAATATTTATGACCTAAAAATGTTCAAAAATGCTCTAACATTATAAAATGAGTCAAAACAAATGTTATATCCTAAATAGACTTAGGCCTAAAGTTAAAAGAAGTTTTAATGCTTAGTTAACTTACTATACTTTTTAGAGCCGTCATTTTAATTAGTAGTGATAAATTACTGATTTCAAATACCATCCAACATTTAAAACTGTATACAGTTTCTTTATTTTATTTTTGTTTATTTTTTTCTAAATGTTGTACATAAATTATTATACCTTGAAAAGTAATAGTTAATTACAGGTGGTTCTTTTTGTCATTGATTTCCACGTTGACTTTGACTTGCGGTAGACAATAAAAACACAAATTTTAACCTACGAAACTAGATTGAAAGGGTGGCTGGACTGATCTAATGATTAAAATGTGTGCAAAAAAATGGATTTTAATGGCAAACCCGTTGCACTCTCAAAGTACACTTAAAAAAACACAAACTATTATTATTATTATTATTATTAGGGAGTTCTCCACAAAATTGAACTAAAATTCACTTATAATTAAAACAATTCTCTTAAAGGAAAAAAAGGAAAAAAAAGAAGAGAAAAAAAAAAAGCTTGGATAAATATATGAAGCATCCATTTCCAAAACTGTCTCAATCCATTTTTAAAAAAAATTAGTTAATGGCGGTTTCGTCATCTACCTACATATCTCTAATAATGTAGTAATGAATGTTGTGCCTAAACTCCCTCTTTCTTTCCAAAATTAAGCTTCAGAAACGATAGACAGTTTCAAAACTTTCTCATTCCATCCCATGTACTGTTACAAAACTGTCTCATTCCATACATGAATTTCTTTTTCAAAACTTCCTCATTCCATAGCAAGGATTGGTATTATTCATTGCTTGGATATCAAAACTATCTCCATCCGTCTTTTAAATTTCCTTACAAATAACCTTTCACTTTATGTTTGCAGCAGTGTTTCCAGCAGTGTATTAGCACAAATTATAATTATGAACGTTGTCACTCTCATATACCATGGTTAGAAGGTAATAAATAGTACAGACTCTCCGTAAATAAGAAGATAGTGTTTTCAGTCCATTACTCACAAATACAAGATAATTAAGCACTATTCTTTAGAAATGAAAAGTAATATATTGACGGAAGAAATTGAAAGATCATTCGAAATAGAGGGGGGGGGAAGAAAAACACAAGAGGTACGTGAGAGAAACTAAGTTTATGAAACTGTATGCCAACGGGTGTCCAGGACAAAATAAAAATATTACAGTAATGGGAATGTTAATGTCTTGGCTCTACAATAGCAAATCAACTGTGAAGAACTGCATGTTATTTTCCCTATTGTCGGCCATTCTTTTCTTCCAGCCATTAGAGTTTTTGGGAGAGTAGAAAATGTCATTAGGAAGAGGGATACTATTATTAAACCATGTGAATATAGAGATATTATTGCACAAAGTGCAAATCTGAAGGAACCGATTGGAAGAAAATAGTGCAAGCTACTCTCGAACCTCCTGGACGTGGCATTTCCAATTTTCCACAGCTAAGCGAATCATTCTAAGAAAAACTGCATCTGGAAAATATGTGATTGTGAGAGGGAAAGTAAATTACTTAACAGACATAGGAGCATTCAAATCGGTATTAAAGAGAGGAAAAACATTTTACAGATGACTCCAGAATCTCAGAATCAGAAGGCAGAGAAACTATCTGATCTCAACACTTTGGTTTCGAGTGGAGAAAAATGACTAATTTATCATTTTACAAGAGTGTAATTGAAGGTGATTCAAGGTTAAACAGAGAAGTAAATGCAAATGAGGATTTAGGCCTATTTATGGAAAAAGAACACTTAAGAATTTGACCAAACAGAATAATGTATTCATTCCGTATGGCCATTAATTTTAATATTTTAGTTCTATGTCATAGACAAAACAGAAATTGCAGTAATAGATTATTGCATTTACATTAATAAGAAGCCTCTTCTAAAATATTAGAAACGAAAAAGAATTGTGTACTTTTCCAAAACTTTCTCGTTCCAGCCTACAGTTTCAAAACTCTCTCAATCCAAACAAAAATATGAAATAACTCCTGAAATATCAATCCCTGATTTTCAGGAATATCACTCATTAGAAGAGTGTTTCACAACTGTAAAATTACAAAAAAAAATTGAACACTGCAAACAGTTAGGAAAAAAGTTATCAGTTTTTGACGTTTCCTGAAAATTGTTAAAACTGGATTGAGACAGTTTTGGAATTGGACGCTTCATATGTTTAAGAAAGCTGCATTTAACATAAAACATTTAAATACGAAAGCGGCTATGTTTCTGCGTTACTAGAAAAAAAAATATGGGCGAAAGCCAGATACAAGGTGCATTTTAAGCTCCGCCCACTCTTTATTCACAATTTGTTTCTCAGCGAAGCAGGGTGACCAACTATCCTTGTATATTGTCGTCGACACTCCCGACCGTACCAAATATTAAAAATGCGAGAGTTCCCCTTGTAACAAATATTACAACTGCGAGAGTGCCTCTTGTACCAATTATTAAAAATTCGAGAATGCCCCTTGTAACAAATATTAAAAATGCGAGAGTAAGTGCCTTGTTCTCACACGTTTGTCTTGTACCCAACGTTTATCAGCCTGTTCATGCTCGAAGAATTCGCTAGATCGTGGTATAAAAGGAACTGCTTCACTGAGGGTGGGTCGGGCGGGATACGTCTCATGCGAAAGTGCACCTTATATTTGTTTTTTTTCCCCCAAAATATGAAATTTCAGGAGAGTCTTGACCCTCCTTATCACGTAATTGGTATGAAGAATCAGAACATGTATCGGCTACGTTACAGCATGAAGGAACCTGGTTCAGGCTAATCATGTATGTAAATATTGATGAATAGTTTAAATGTCAAGCACTTGTGTACTAATAACAAAAAAG
Organism: Ectobius pallidus; assembly: GCA_964059195.1. Lineage (NCBI taxonomy): Eukaryota > Metazoa > Arthropoda > Insecta > Blattodea > Ectobiidae > Ectobius > Ectobius pallidus. The sequence goes on along the minus strand of CAXKWD010000011.1, from coordinate 212,016 downwards.
GGAGCTCTTATAATAACTAATGGACTGAAAGATGAGCAGATTGTGATGCAGTTGTTCTCGTTGCAGCTACATCATCCAAGGATGACTTGCACCGGCGCATTGGTGGACGCTGCTCCACTCACAACATGAAGGTTGTCTTCAAGGTATGCTGCCGCCCCGAGGATCTCAACAACCAGAGTAAGTTCATCACAGAGTCTTCTTCCTTTTTATTCCTACAATTTTAACATTTTTCGCCTCATATTTCTATTCTTTCTTAGTTTTCTCCTCTCTCCTTTTCTACTTATAAGGCAGAAGTTAAGTGTAGAATCAAATCAGGAAATGCTTGTTTTTATGCAGTTCAGAAACTCTTATCGCCTCGTCTTCTGTCCAGAAATCTAAAAATTAAGATTTATAAGACCATTATCCTGCCTGTTGTATTATATGGATGTGAGACGTGGCCGCTAACTGATCAGGAAGAACATAGTCTGAGAGTGTTTGAAAACAGGGTGCTTAGAAAAATATTTGGGCCCAAGAGGGATGAAAATGGAGACTGGAGAAAATTGCATAACGACGAGCTGTACGCTTCACCGGGTATAGTAAGGGCAATTAAATCTCGAAGGATGAAATGGGCTGGACATGTTGCACGCATGGGGGAGGAAAGACATATCTCAAAAGTATTGACTGGGAGACCCGAAGGGAAAAGACCACGTGGAAGACCTAGACTTAGGCGGGAGGACAATCTTAGAACGGATTTAAGGGAAGTAGGATTTGTGAGGGATGATTGGATGGAGTTAGCACAAAATAGGGTTTAATTTCATAACTTTTTAAGATTACTTACTTCTATGACGCTGTCAATGCCTGTATTGGGCCTTATGATAAAGGTTAATAAATTAAATTAAATTAATTCATGATAATGTTAAAGTAGCAAACAAATCGGGATTATTACATTAATTTCAGTTTCAAGACCACCCATTCATTAGATTAAGAAAACTGTAGAAAGTAGGTGCAGATGCAAAATGTAATTACTTCAATATAATTTTACACAGAGACTTCTACTTTGGTTTCAATTTAACTCCACAACAATTCCATCAGATGAAATTCTGAATCTTTAAAGTTTCAATGTTTAATTTTTCATTAAATATATACATATACAAATACTTTAAATTTTCCCTTCGCAAGCAAGTGGGAAAAATTCAACAATTATTTACTTTTTCATACAAAAGGCCATCTTAAAATGGTTGCATTCAGGTTTTGAGAGCACAATTATGATGCACTTTTAACTATTAAATCTACATTGTTTAAATAATGTTTTATTATGATAAATGAAAATCCAGTTTGTGGTGAGTGTTCTTATAGATCTCATAAGGTCCCCCTTGGAATTGTACCGATAGAGTTCTACCAACTAGCTAGCCAGAGTTCGGAATAATTACTTTCTTACTTTTAGTACTTGTGTTGTCTTTTTTTTTTTTTTTTGTCTTTCTCTCTTTCTACCAATTTTCCTTCAGGTCACCATCTTCTTTAACTTCGACTTCGTCTAACATTCTCTTTTCACTTCTTCATTTGTCCTTTCATTATTTGTCACCTCAATTACTCATTTACTCATCATCAAAAATATTATATAAAATTTTAATTATGTGATTAGAACAAATTGCAAATATGTTTATTATAAAATACATTGCTAGAAACATGTAACGTGTGTATTTGAACATTATATATCCTTTGGTGAATGCCACTTACATAGCTTAATTAAATACATTTCATTTGAAGAAATTAGTATCTGCAAATCTTCCATAAAATTGAGAACTCAGTAAACTGTAAAAATAAATGTTTCAGTTCATAGTTCAGACTTATGTTATGGTAATACTTATTCAGCACGGCTACAGCTTTAAAATCCTGTAATTTGGTCTGTGAGTTGCAATTTAATTCAAATATTTCCGTCTCTTTATAATAGATGCAGAACTTTGGAAAACAGTCAGTGATGAAGGGGGATATTTTATCATTTTTCTATTAAAATGAAAAGGCAAGATGGGTTGGTAGGATGGTTGAAATGTTAAGACAGTGTAGAAAGAGGGCAGGTCTCTTCAGTATTGTGTTTATTTTAAGCCCTTTTGTTTTCTACATTTGAGTAAAGTTGTAAATTAAAATTTTAATTGTACTGTATTAACTTAAGTAATATGTTCACAGCACAGCTTAGCATGTAAAATTGCATGAGTGATTTACATTTTATTCTAATCTACTTTCTTGTCTCATATTTGTAAGTTACTTATAATTATTATTTTATTCCATTATGTATTATTCACAATTTTATGCTCTTTCTCCCTTATTTTCATCTTCGGTTCATCATCTTTGTTTCTCTCTCCCTTTTCTCCACTCTTTTTCTTTGATTTCTTGTTTCTTTTCCTCCTTTCCTCTTTGCTACTTCTTTTTTTCTTTCGTTTCTTTCACCATCTGTTTATTTTTGTTATTGTCTTCTGTTTTTGTAATGAGGTTTCTTTTATAACTTACAATTATGTTTCCCATCTACACTTTTTATCTTAAATATAGGGTTACTGTACCGGTAGTTGACCATGCACCTATAGTTGACCAAATCAGCATATAATAAGGCAGTGTTTTGTTGTGCTAAACCAAAGAGTATAAAATTATATGTCATTTGAAAGAGTAGGGATTGCCTTACCAAACACAATTATCAGGTACTGAATCTACTGAATGGTTGCCATTCTTTAGCATTGTTTTCTGGTGGTGTAACGTGGCTTGCTTCAGATATTAATAGAGAAGGTAAGCTGCGCATTTTTCTATTATTCTTGTACAGCCATACTGATTAATGACATATTCATTTCTTTTGTAATTCATATGATTAAAATGCACATTACTTAATGCTAATGACCTATTGCTAACAACCAGTTTTTGATTGTTAGGGCAAGAAAAGGCTGGACAACTACTGAAACACCAAAATGGCCGGGTATCTAGTAGTTGACCACTAGCGGTCAACAAATGGAATCCCTTACTCTAGTAGTTGACCAGCACCTTACAAGTGATATTTATGGTCCAACATAAGAAAAACTGCAAGGAAATATGGCATACCAAATTTTTCATTTCTAATTAAACTAAAATGTACTGTTCCATTAAAAATATAGGAAAATTTACTTGTTTCTTGGGATATTTCCTTGTGCAAAAGAAGTGCCTGGCAATAAAAAGACACACAATGTTTGAAACTGTTAAAGAAACTGTAAAACAAGATTTTAAAGATAAATGCAAATAGAAAAATTCCTTTTAAAAACAACAAACCAGATAGACGTTGGTTCAAATCGTTCATGACATGGCATCCAATAATGTCAGAAAGGTATTTAGAAGGTATTCATACAGCTCGAGCAGATGTGGAAGAAATAGAAACTGGTTCAATGAATTGCATGCTTATGTAAAAGAAGAGAATGTACTGGATATTTTGAAAGATCCTTCAAGAATGTTTAATGTGAACGAGTTAGGCTTTCAAACTTGCCCCAAAAGTGGAAAAAGGAAAGGGGAGGAAGTTTCCTATTCAGGACATGAAGGCCCTTAAATTTCTAAGGAATTGGTAGATCAAGAAATGGGTAGATAACAGGTGCTATTTGTGATGAATTGCCTATATTGCAAATGTGTTGATTTCATGGGTGGAGAGTTAGCAAATTATGTTTCCGATCCTCCTATTAGCGAATGGTTGTAAGGCACATGTTACATACAATGTGTCTAAACTTTGTTCTGAGAATGACATTATGCATTCTGCTTTATTGCCAAATGCAACACGTATTCTGCAACCTGCAAACATATCAGTTTCATATATTTTCCAACAAAATTCAGTAATATAAATATTGTGGTCAACTACTGGTGCAAGCGGTGGTCAAGAACTGGGTAGTAGTGGTCAACTACAGGTACATCACAACAAATTATTTTTGAACTGAGATAAGTAGTACACCATTTGTTTAATATTGAAAACTTTTATATGCATTTTGTAAAGCAGCTTTCAAACTTTCTTTTACATAAATTACTTATTCAGTTCTTGCAGTATTGTGTACTATAGTCTTTATCAAAGAAAGAAAACGCCTTAAATGGTCAACTACTGGTACAGTAACCCTACTATAATTTTACAGTTATAGAACTTTTTCTCTTGCACCAAAAAAAGGGAAAACATAGACAGTCATACTTAGAGGGAATGTTATGTAAGCAATGCTGAAAACCTAAAAATTCTGAGATTTGGGGGATCCCCAAGTATATTAAGTTTTAAGTTTAAAAAAATTTAAAATACATATGTAGCCTATATAATTTACGAAAACTAGGCACTTTTGCCGGAATAGTATTATAAATTAAATATTTGACAAAATGCCCCCAAATATGTTTTATTCTCTGTACCCTTCTATATGGAACCTACCATAGTAAAGGAGAGTCCCCCCTAAATATTTTTTTTTTCTCCAACTAAAGCAATATTTATAGGAAACACTGAATTTGTATGTATGAACCTAATAAATCAGTAAAAACTTGTACCAAACCTATTTTAATTTAAAATAAAAAATTAATAAAAAAATTCATCCAATCAATGTAGATTTAATTGTTCAAAACCACTTCCATAACTATTTAACTTCAAAATATCATTGTAATAGAGTCTTTCTAAAATTGCATCATCATTATAAGAGTGTCATTTAACTTAATTGAGATAGAAAATTTGTTAGGACCACATAAAAATATCACCAGAAGTGGGTAAACAGTTATGTCAATCTTCATTATATACAGAGGTCTACGACATTCATATAATAACTTGATTTTCAGCTGTACTGAACCGCCAGCCCAGCACGACTGTGAGTACCACCATTGCTACCACACCAGCGCCATCCACCACCACCAGCACCACGACTCAACATCCGACAACAGTGAAACCCACATCATACAAGGATCTGGATATGCCTAACTACAATGTCAAGTCCACAACCAAGAAGACAAGTAAGTCCCTTTATCAATACAGTACTAATATCATTCATGAGTAAAGTCACGGAGTCTCTAAAGACACTTTTACAAATATTGTACTGTCTTACTCAATGCCATACACTTCCCCTCAATGTTTAACTCATTTACAAAAAGTAATGAAAAATTGAAAGAGTAGTGAGCTGAAAAAGTGTTGTTTACTTCCATAAGAATATGCTTTAAACTGCACAAACAAACGACTCGTGTTCAGAAAAAAATATACGTATACGAGGGAAAGTCAACAATTATCCAGACTTTTCATAAAACACTTTATTTACTTCAAGAATACAGTATGATTGTCTCAAGATTTTTCAATATTGTCTCCCTTCTTCATAATGCACTTGGTCAAGAGGTCCACAAGCTTGTGTATTCCTGCTGAAAAGAAGGTTTTCAGTTGGTTGCAAAGCCACTGATGCACTGTTTCCTGCACGGCTTTGTCTGAGGAAAATCGATGACCTCGCAAAGCTCTTTCAACGGGCCAAACAAATGAAAGTCCGACAGAGCAAAATCTGGACTGTGAGCACCTCAAAACTCAATTTGTGGATGGTTTCAAGGGTGAGTCAAGCCGTGTGAGGGCGGGCATTATTGTCCAATAGCAACACTTTCTGTCCAAAAGACCTTATTGTTTGCTGTGAATTGCTGGTTTAAGTCTGTTAGTCAACAATGCACAGTAATAATCTTTGTTGATGGTTTCCCCCTTCTCCATGTAATCTTCCAGTATAGGTCCTTTTGCGTCCATTGGGGCATCAGTGGCTTTGCAACCAACCGAAAACGTTCTTTTTGGCAGGAATACACAAGCCTGTGGACCGCTGTACCAAGTGCATTACAAAGAAGGGAGACCATATTGAAAAATCATGAGAAAATTATACTGTATTTTTGAAGTAAATAAAGTGTTTTATGAAATTGTCCGGATAATTGTTGACTCACCCTCGTATATCATTACATTTCATACAATTCCATATTGGAAATGCCACTAAACTTGGTCCTTTCAGCTGAGCGTGCATATTGACTTACTACTGAACTTAAAAAAATTATCCTTCCTTTGTCTCCAACAGTACAGCCAAATACTCTCAATAAGAATACCGCCCACTCTACTCTATTCCCTTTGTTCAAACTGTCCACTAGCACAGAGGTGCCATCTGTTGAGTGGGAATGGGCAGCAATCTCAGAAGCTACTTAATGAACCTATATATCTGCAGAAATAAATTTGTTTTTCAAAGTCCTGATGACACAGTAACTTATTTTTGTGCTTGATAATGCAGGAATAAGGTCAGGAAATAACATAATTTACACTACCGCTAAACTAACTTAATTAAATGACGATAACGCTAATTTTTTAAGTAAAACTTCTTTAGCCGCGGTAGGGGTAAATCGAGAGCTTGTGTAACGCTCAAAATCGTCACGAAATTAGTGAGGTGTGACGGAACGGACTGCACAGAAAACAATCAACTCAATGATTAGGCTTATCCAAAACTAAAAAAGTCCAAAAATTAAAAAATCCAAAATTAAAAAAGTTAAAAAATCCTAAATTAAAATATACAAAAAATAAAAAATAAAAGATCCAACATTTAAATAATCTAAAATTTCAAAATCAAAAAATTTAAAGAACCAAAATTAATAAGTCCAAAATTTAAAAAATAAAAAATTCAAAATTAAAAAATCTTAATATCCAAAATTTAAAACATAAATATCCAAAATTATAAAATTCTAAAGTATAAAAATTACAAAAATCCAAAATAAAAAAATACAAAACTAAAAAAATTCAATGATCTAAAATGTAAAAAAAAATTAAAAATCCAAAATTAAAAGGTCAGAAATTTTAAAAATCCAAAAACCCAATATTAAAAAGTCCAACAATCCAAAATTTGAAAAATCCAATAATCCAAATTGAAAAAATAAAAAAAAGTTTCACTTCTGCCGCATGGCGTTCCACACACACTTTTTTTTAATAAGTATCAAAACTAATTGTTTCACTTTAATACATTTTCGTGAAAATCAGCTTTAAATTTTAATTCATACGATTTGCAAGATACTTTGTACAATATATACTTCTTTTTTTAATTTGAAATTTTTACATGTAAAACAATTCGGATGGTAAGCCAATGAACAACTGAATGAATCAGTCTTGTACACACTCTATTTAACGATTTTACTTATTTCACTCTCAAAATAATTATTACAACCATAGACGGCACATATCATGCTACCTACATAACCGGACATTTTCTTTAGGCCTATGTTGTATTTATTATTTTACTCAGGGGTGCCCACCACCAAAACTTCATTGCTCACCCCAACCCAATTGCCTATCGACAAGGGCGCCCATATGATATTTTCTAGGGGTGGCAATTTTTTAAATTTATTTATTTTCTGTCGCTTTAACTTCTTGGGCCACTTTGTATTTTATATTAATAATATAATAAGTAGCCAGAAAATAATTGAGGGGAGTTTCGGAAGTGCCGGGGGGGTTTGGAATACCCCCCAAAAAAGGGGTCGGGGGTCCATCCCAGAAAATTTTTAAATATTGAACTAATGATAATCACATTTTACGATATTTTAGCACTCAAAAACTAGTTAAGAAATTTGTTTACCATACTCTAAGACATGCCAATGTAAACAAGAAAATGTTACCTAAGTCGGATGTCCACCCCGGGAAATTTTTAAATATTGAACTAATGAAAATCACATTTTACGCTATTTTAGCACTGAAAACTAGTTATTAAATTTGTTTACCATACTCTAAGACATTTCAATGTACATAAGAAATCATTACCTAGGTGGGGGGTCCAGCCCCGGAAATTATTAAAATATTGAATTAATGAAAATCATATTTTACGCTATTTTAGCACTGAAAAACTAGTTAGCAAATTTGTTTACTACTCTAAGACATGGCAACTTAAACATGAAATTGCTACCTAAATTATAATACTTATTACTATTTATAAGAAAAGTTAAATAGCACATGGAACAGTGGACATAATTGGCCTACTTATTATGTTATGAAAAGAAAATAACTGCTATATCATATTTCACACACCAACAAATCTTGTTTAATTAAATAAATATATTTTTTTAAAATACAAATATAGAATTTTAGGTTTTGACTCTTGGGGGTCTGAACCCCCCTTTCCTAATCCACTGTAGATTCTGCTTCCATGTTGTCGATTTGGTAAAACTTCTGCAATTATAATAATTGTCTTAAAAGAAAAACACCTGACGATAATAATTAATAATATACCGTACATTTTTTTCCTTGCGCCCCCCCCCCCGGGTACGCCCATGGCTGTCGAAATTCTTCATCTTTATCTTTATAAAGAATTAAAAGAGACCTTTTGAAGTTATAGAACTTGACCGTTTTTATTTATAACATATAAAACTCTAATTTTGCAACGATTTTCAACCCCCGGCCAGAAAATTCATAACACGATAATATTTCCCCCCCCCCCAGAAATTTCAATGACGCAGCCTGCGTCTTAACCCCCCCCCCCAGAAATTTCAATGACGCAGCCTGCGTCTTAACCCCCCCCCGTGGGCACCCTGTTTTACTAGAATTTATATTATATTTTCGTACACAAAACACAACAGACAAACGTTAACTATATCAGCTGAGGAGTAACTGCCCATTCCTGCTCACTGGCGGCGCTAGTAGTAGCGTGTCCCGGAAAAAGACAGGGAGTGGACAGTATTACTTATTGAGAGTATTTGGTACAGCGTAAGCAATGGTAAAAACTTATACATTATATTTACACCAGAGGCTTGGTTTAGTCTAAGATTAATGAAATAAGGATAATATATTTACAAAGCTAATTTATGTAGAAATACTGCATAACAATGAGCTTCATAACCTGCACTCTTCACCGGATATAGTAAGGGTAATTAAATCACGGAGGATGAAATGGGCTGGACATGTTGCACCCTTGGGGAAGGAAAAACATATCTCAAAAGTATTCACTGGGAGACCCGAAGGAAAAGACCACTTGGAAGACCTAGTCATAGGTGGGTGTACAATATTAGGATAGATTTAAGGGAAGTAGGATCTTTTAGGGATGGTTTGATGACTTTACCACAGAATAGGGTTGAATAGTGGGCTCAGGTAAGCGCGGCAATGAACCTTTGGGTTCCATAAAATGAACAATATTCCTTTAGTTTGCTTAGGAATTGTCTATTGCCATTGAGTAAGTAAGTAATTTATGTAGAAACTGTAGAAAATTAATATGTCAATACGCAAGAAAAGTAGACCTAAGTTAATGTTTGCTATTTTTCCTTCTCTGCAATTTTAATAACACAGTTTGTGTGTCGCTGTAAGTACTTTGATACTTCAAAAAAGGATGATAATAATAATAATAAAAACAGGATTTCTTCACATTCAAGCTGCTCCATGCACAATACGTAGAATCTTCCATGCTAGAGCAATTTTTTCCTTCTCCAATTCACATAGTCTATTTTGCAGGCGCAGCGACGTATGTTACTTTTAGTAAAAACTGAACAATTTTAGAAATGTAACAATGGACTTGTAAAACAAATTTGATGCCAACCTTTAAATATGTTGCCAAGGAATTTAGTTTTTTGGTAATTTGATATTTTTATTTATAAAAATACAAAAATTAAATGTCTTGCACCTATTCAATATTCAGCCTCCATCCTCCATGTGAAGAGTGGCAATAATGAAGTTGCAATACTGTACAAATTTTGTCCTGAATGATTGGCTTAGGTGAAAGGCATTAGCTCTCTGTTCCCAAAACACAGTTTTACTAAATCTCAAGGTATTAAGGAACTATATTCCTTCACAATTTATTTTAGAAAATTTATCTTATTTATGTATTTTTGCAATTTCTAATTCATTGTTGACAAATATAAACATCTGTATTCACAGTCCATGATGAATGTACTGAAGGGTCATTGCTTAATGACTGATCCCTAGTAATAATACAATTAATTTTTAGCAGTTTTTTTGTTGGTTTAACTCGTTCTGTGCACATGCATTTTCAAACCATAGGATGTAATAAATATTAGCAATGGAAATAATTATTTTAATTTTGTTTGTTTGATCTTACTTATTACATGTGACATACGGTAAAAGTATCTTTATCATGTATATTACTTTACAGAATTTCGTTATAACAGTATGGTTGTTGTTATTCCAACTATCAATTAATGTCGAACACAGGGTAATCTTTAGGCCTTGAAAGCAGCAATTCAAACTGCACAATAAACAAACTGTATTTAAAATAAAATCAATTCTCTTTGATTCAATTTTAACATTATAATTTTATTAAGGTCATTTTTTGTGTTTTAATGTGCATTGCTTTGAGGTTAAAAAGCATGCCTTCCCTGCCATTTGTCACAAAAGATTAGAATTTACTGACAGCTGATTGCTGAAGTACAGAGTATAGTTTGATCAATTAGAAGGTATTCTAAAAACTCAAAACTTGACATTTAATCACGTTTGAACAAAGACAGTCATATGCCACTTGCCTGTAATAGGAATTAAGTCACTAGTAAAAAAATTATGATACTTGTTGTCATATCTTAATGAGTGCCATTATAGGCTCATTGCATAGTATACTATTTTCTAATGAGTCTTACTTTTGTGTTGAAGCTGTCAGTGTTATTGAGAATAGTGACTATACAGTGATGTATTTGCTTTTCAGATGAGTATGAGAAACATCCAAATGAAGTTGTGAAGAACGAGGAACTGACATACAACAGTGCTGAAATGGCCTCCCAGAGTCACTTAGCACTGGCGCTCGCAAGTTTGGCATTATACGTGACAATGCGGCTGGTTGGGCGGTGAGGAGGATTGCGTCAACTCTCGCTTCTGTATTATAGTTGTACATTATTTATATGTGCCGTATGTGGCTTCTGCCTAGGCAAGCAACGAGTGCGTCGTGGCAGTCATCTCCGGAGGCGTGTCCTAGTCGAATGGATGGCAGTGGGCAAAGCTGTCGTTACCTCCCACGCACGCATACATGCACGCCGATGTGTTGCCACGGACAATGAAGAATGAGAACAGGTGAAAATTTTATTTTGTTTGCTCGTTGGTCCATTCGTTTATTTGTAATCCTGTGATTGGGGAATGAAGTCAATGACATAATAAGACTGGACTGAATCTAGTTGAAGACATTGTGAAAGGAAGCATACAAGATGCGTTTTTAACCATGAGATATTTTGTACAGCATGTCAGTTTGATGCATTACCGGACAGAAGTTGGTGTGGAATACGGAGTTTGCACCATTCTGTGGAAATGCCATATTCTCCAGAACTAGAGAGCAATTGAATACAAGCATTGTGATTGTGAGGGACTTTTGCCGGCAGAGCATTTTTATCTATGCTCGTTAATGAGCAGGATTGAATTGAGTCCAAATTTTTTACTTTACGATCATTAACTGTTTGGGCATATGGGATATGAACTCAGAACTCCCTTTACCCCTGTATGAGAGTTGCGCTGAAGTATAAAGATTGTACGTGTTATCACCAACCATCATCATATCACCACAATCATCATTTTACCTACCGGATTTGGCCGGCCATTATGTAGGCAGTAGCAACACCTAAAATCTTCCTTTGCAACAAAGGGGACTGTTATGCAAGAGGAATGCATGTATATGTTTGTATGTATGTAATGTGCGTGTGACGACACTAGTAAGTATCTTGTGATAGTTACGTAGATATATTTAAAAAGAAAAAAGAAAAAAAGCAAGTCATTGTAAACAATGTACTATTTGTTATAGCTGCCTTGTTAACAGTGTGCGGACACCAGGTATACATAAAAACAGAGTATTTACATTAGGGCGGTCTTTGCCGTCATCGCTCACATGGTGAAGAAAGTCTATTCCAGAAAATGTATTTGTATAACCAATGAAGCATAAAATGTATAAGAATAAGCCCATGGTCTGGGCAGCGAGCACAGAAGCGAAACGTGATGTCATGGTGAGAATCGGTCATAAAGCCAAATTTTTATCCACAAAGCTCCACCTGAGCAAGAGGTAACCTGCAAAAGCTTTAGCCTCAAAGTGTCCTACAAAATTGGACCCCACAGTGATTTTTAGAGTTGGATTCGTGCCTTAAAATATCTCTTCTGCCCAAGTCGTGCAAGATCTTAGATCCTCTGCCAACTGCCCAGGCCTCTAGTCTAGCTTGCTCTTCCTAGCTAGCTCGGCTAGGGCTTCATTATTTTTATGTAGCCATAGAGTGACAATACAGAGACCGCCATTCAGTCAAGACAACAATTCCATTCCACGACATTTGAAAGCTCTGGTGACACATTCTATTTATCTTAGTTTCAAAGGAGACTTAAACCCAACTTGAAATGCAGATATTTGGTGATGCAAAATTACTTCTTAATTGTAGAAATGAAAAACAAGATTAGAATTGTACTATGTAATTAAGTGTATATATGATATATAAGTATTTAAGTGCCATAAATGGATATGTTGCTGTATTTTTTCTTTTCCACACACAGACACACATGAACACACACAAACATGTTTACACCTGCAGGATAATAGCATTATCATGAGATGGGAAACACTTTTGTTGGAAAACAGATTATCGACATTCTCAGACTTATAGAATAAGAAACGTAGATGCCCGTTACTTAGTCACTGTGGTTGGTATGCAAAATGGACCTGCCATGCTCAATCACTAATGCACAGACTGACTGTGCATTTGGTGCCTTTGATGTGGCAAGAGAAGCTTTGGCGTCGCTTTTCTTTTGACGGCTTCTGCCTCGTCTGCAGTGGTAAACTTATGCCTTAAACTGGAAGTAAATTAGCTGACCTGCTTGTGATTTTCAGGTGCTTTTACGTTCAAAATCCTATTTTGTTTGACTCTAATTCTGGTATTATACTTCTTCTTACTTCTGGAAGTTAGATCTCTCAAGATTTTAAAATAGGGACAAAACTTACAAACTTCTGGAAGCCATATGTTTATTTATGTAATGTATGGAAAATAAATTTTTATTGTTTGGAAGCCAGACCATACTGCATTTCAAAATATAGACAGCGAATTTCTCAAGTTTTTGTATCTGAATAGTTTTAAACTTTCATTGATAGTAAACTGTTAAGGTTTTAGATACCTTATTCTATATTTTTAAATATGGACAGCAAACTTATAATGTTTTGGGAATCTCCATATCTTTTTTAACATTTTGAAAACAGATGTTAAAAATACAGAACTTTGGAATTGGATTTTAAAACATGGACAGCATATTTCAAAAGATTTGGAATCTGGATGGTTCTAACTTGAAAAGTGAAATGTAGACTACTAAGTTTTGTAAATCATACCTTTCTAAATCCTTTTTTTCTTTAAAAACTTGAAACGTGCAAAAATATTCTGTGCAGTTTTTATAATGTATTTTTAAGTTTCCTCTATTACAATAAAGGTATTATTTTGAACAAAATTACCAATTTTTCAATTTTAAAAGAATCTGAATAACAACATGACTTCTACTTCAAATCAATGCCTTTCCTCACAACTAATCCTGTGAGATGATTTTCATGTTATTATCTAAATTAATAAACCAATAGGTTATCTTCATTTTAAGTAACCATTTAACTTTCTTCCCTGTTTATTGCAATTAAATAGTACACTTCAAAGTAAACTTCTGGTCTATAAGACGATATTCCTCAGCCTTCATCCAATATTACTGGAGTTCAAAGAAAATCAGATCAATGTCAGGTCGCTAAATTCACTAATGGCTTGCAGGCTCGCCACTGCCACTGTAAGTTGCTCACAGCATACCCAGGATTCCCCATGAAAATGATCTTGCGTGGTCCATTAGATATCAGTTGGAAGTATAGATGTCCTTTTTCTAAAGCTGAGTTGAGGTCATAGTAATCTTGATTGGTTAAGCGCTGTGGAAATGTATTGCTATATGTTAAATGAGTTGAGATATGTGCCCATTTGATTGTTTGTGTGACATTTACTTGTATGTTGTGAAGTTGCCATGGAATGTGTCCTGACCGTTCTGCACATGCCCCGTCCAATTGACCTGCCCTTCGTTCCCTTTTAGTAGAGGTTATGTACTTACTAGCTACAAGCCTACTTGTGACAAGGAGGAAATGGCATGTATGTTATGTGTTTGTACAGACCTCCAGTATGTGGTATATGTACTCAATATTAAACATTTTGTTACGCCATGTTACAATAGTATTAGCCACAGCTTCTGCTGGAGAAATGTGTGATTGGCTTCCCATTACACATAGGGAGAAAAGTATGTATGTTTTCTTTGATTTCAAATGTAATACACTATTAAAATCAAGCTTTCATTTTCCCATTTGTGGTTCACCAACTTAAGCCACATACTTTAAGGTCCCAGACAACAGCCATAGTAATTTAAATACTTTGAGTGTTTAGAGTTTGTTATACAATGTTCCAGTATTAATAAACATAACTTCTGTTTGGAGATGTGGTTAAGTTTTTATGAAGTGATAAAAATGTTTTCTTCAATTTCAAATCAACCACATGATTAGCTGCTTAGGATTAGCTCAAAAAAACATTAAACAAAAAATATTTGTAATATGGTACTTACAAAAGCCTGACCTTACTTGCTTAGGAGGAAAAAGGTTGCCCATTACATTCCAAAATTTGAAGAGACCCCTAATAGGCTAAATTTTTGTTCCAAGGGTTACTTTTAGGTAAGAAAACACTGATAGGTAATCTCCAAACTATATGCATACTTTTTTCCACTCAAGCAGAGAATGGTTCTCATATCTTATTTTATTAGCTGTTATAATATGATTTGATCGAACAAGTGTTCCATACACTTACAAGATTACATTGTGCCAGTGGAAACAAATGAAAAAGTCAGTGATGGGGAAGTTAAGTGTGTAAAGACTTATTGCATTTAACTATCAAAAGTCTATTGTGATTACTGTATTTTATTTAATAAAGTATTCCACCACCAGAGAAAACTCGGAAACTAGTGTATTTGTGTGAATCTAATACATATAAAGTGGGCACTTGTAAATGATGTATAAAAAGAATTTCTTTTCAGAAAAAGATAAAATATTTTTTGTCTTTGTATGAGTGTAAAAATAAGTGAGGAATATAATTAATCACTATTGCTTGTGATATAAGTAAACAGATAACATAATACCTTGTTTAACTCTGATATAAAAGTACGATGGACCTGAAATAAAAATACAGTGTTGCTTCATGTAGAAATAATTTTGTGTCAGGAGAGTCCAACACTACAGCATTCTCTCACATGGAAACCGATCTAGACCAACAGAGTACTTGTTCACCAATTACATTTGAAAAGCTTTCTAGTAGCAGAAACGCAGACCATATTAACTGAACAAAGTGAACATTCTTAGTTCAGTTTGAAGCATAATTTATCTTTATACAACATTCCTAAAACATTTATTTTCAGTGTTATTATAACCTCCTTAATGACTACATGTTTGTAAGAGAGATGTTGTGCTGAGTTTTGTTATGATTTTCACAGAGTTTTTTAGTTGAAGATAGTAACAAAAAAGATGTCACCTACATTTATATACCTTGTACATATTGATCTGATTTATAGTCCACATGTTTGTTACAGTATCATGTACAGGCTCTCCTCCTATTACAGAAATGACGTGTAAACCACAATGGCCAGGAATAATATATCTGCCCCCTATCCCAATGTTAGCTACAACCTTGAATATGTGAAGTCATGTTTGAATCGAGTTTCTGCCATGAATCTGCATTCCAAAAGAACCTTCACCCTAAACAGTCTCTCTTCATTGTAAGTTTGTCTTCCCTCTCATATCTGTTGATGTAAATTTGTCTCGGTATGAATTTTAAAACTTGAATTTACTGTAATTTATTTAATAATTGGAAAATGTTTTAAAATCAGTGGCAGCAATGAACACTAATTATAAAATTCTAGTTCTATTGATTTGTTATTAATTTCTAGAGTGCTTATTGTTTATGTGATGGTATGATCGACTATAAATATCAGCTGATGTCAGAAGTAAGCCATGCAATTTATTGTAGATTTGTAAGCTTTTCACAAAAGTTATTGATATAGATAATCAATATTAGGTTTATTTTTAATTTTTTTCTGTGCTCTCTTAAAACTTTGTGCAATTATTATTAATCAAATGTAAGTATTTAAAATATTACATGTTCATTTTGGTACATGTTAGGTGTATTATATAGTATGTGTATTGTAAATTCTGTTCTTACCATCTATTATATTTCACACATATGTTTAACAGAGTGCACAAAAGAGTTTTCCCCCTTGTATGCAAGGATAAATAATATTTATATGTTAATTAGTTGAAGTTCATATTTATTTTGAAGACATTAAATTATAGAATCTATTACAGAAATTGGATACCGAATGTGCAATCTTTTGAATATCCTAAATATACTGTAATATTTATATGAAATTTAAATTTAGTTTTCAGAAAATTGCTCAACATTCTGGCTCAGCTGGTAGAATACTATCTCTATAGCAATGCTATTAAAAATAAAAGTTAATCTTCCATTCGAGACAAATATTAGGTTTTCAGATATGAAAGGAGTAAATGGCAGATGGAGGGGCAGACAATTTGAGTACGTCAATGAGTACAGCTCCCAAATTATTTTCTATAACTTATGTAGAGTTCTTTCAAAAGAATCATAGGAATTAATATGTTGCACGAATCTGTATAGAAAATTTATAATAAAAATCAGACGTTTGATCTTTAGTTCATAATAGTATTTTTAAAATGGTATAGCTGAATTTTAAAGTAGCATTCTATTTTCTGGATCTCTGGTGCTTTTTGTGTGTTAGAAAGGGAGTTATGTTTGAATATTCCATCCAGATATTTTTAAAATAGTGGAATACCAACATATCAGTTCTTTATTTACTTTTTGTAGTTTATTTATAAAGGAGTATGAATCATGTATTAGCATTTGTATTTTATTCCAGATTCTCGAAACTTGCCATTTCCTTCTTAATATATAATACTGCTTCTGTGGTATATGAAACCAGTACATTGAGGTTCAGAACAGCTCCCACCATGTTGGCAAACTTATGTTAGCGAACCTTTGAATCAGGATTTATACAGAAGCTAAGTTGCAGATTGTCTGGACATGCAAATTGATTTATGACAGCAAAAACAGATTTGCAATTGAAATTTTTAAGTTTTGTCATGACAGAAATAATCTGGCTCAGATTGTGTTTCATCAGGTTGTAAGAAAAAAAAAGCAAAGATTGGAAAGAAAGACATGCTCAAAATGCCAACCTGTGCAGAGCAGAGTTTTTAACATGATTTCACTTTTGTTGTAGTTTAGCCAGTTAACTGTACTGTTTCCCTCCCCTTGTGTGTTCTGCCGTGTAGTGGACAGTGGATGTTTTCCTGTTATTTATATTCACCACCTTTGTCACTATACACCATACTACATGATGGGAAATATTTTATAACTGACTTTTGTACAGAATAAAATATAATTATTGTAACGTGAATCAATAGAAAGTAGTGTGTTTATTTTGACGACTTGGGCCAGAGGTCATAATCATCCCTCCTAGTTGGTATGCATCCATTTTTATTTAGCTAAACCTGTTCTAGAAAAGTGAGTAATAATGCTAAGTATTAACAGTAAAGATTATTTGGTGTTTATTTTTAAAAGCATATTAAATCTGATTACACACACTTTGAAATCTATTCAAAGTAGTCTGATCTAGTTGATAAACACGAACATAGGTGCAAAAAACGTTTCATTAATATTTGTTCCTAACTAAATTCTATTTTTAACAAATTCGTTCACTCCTGAAAAAATATGTATTTTAATTGATTGATTGTCTTTGTGGTTAAAGCTGTATTATAATAGCTATTTATGTATCAAGTACCCAAAATAACGCTTTAACTGACAAATCTAGTATTGCAGCCAAGGTGTAAGGCGAGGCTGAAATACTGAATGAGTCTGCCAAAATGTTTGCATACATGGTACATACAATAGTTTTTTGTTCAAGTTCTGTAATTTTACTACTAATGAGCTCAGTTTTTCACACATTTTCAATGATTCTGCGTAAGGAAAGCAAAGATAATGATGATTTGTATCAGTAGTGCATGGTTATAAATTCGCTTGTTGTGGATTTATTTCTTTTCCTTAAAAAAATATATTTTCAAGACATTAAGATAATAATGTTGATTAATTAAACTTAATATATTTACATCAATCAAAATCACGCATCATTTTTATCATACTTTCTGCAATGAAACGCCTTGTTAAAAGAAGCAATCGTACAATAGGCTCATCTGGTCGTTTCTTTCAGCTAGCACTTGTGATCTAGGGGACTAAACTATGGGGCAGCAATGCAAACTATGTGCGTTTGCACCTACCCCCAGACCTTAAAAATATAAAAAGTTATTATCGAATTTATTTCTTAAATTAAAGATTTCTAAATGGTTTACTATGCTTGTAAATAGACAATGAACAATAAAACCCTTAACATGTAAAATTGAACTTGCACTGAGAGACACTGTAGAGACATCTTGGAGCCATAGGTATTACCATGGCAACTTGACTGGCCTAGGCCAATTAAATTACTTTACTGGCCTAGGCCCATAGCGTGCTAATTACAGCATGTTAGCAGTCTGAGAACCAGCTGCTTTAGAGAGCGTGTACTAAAAAATCTTAATGGTCTTTTCCCAAGACCAAGATAGCCCAACTACCATATGTTAATGTTCACAAATGTTTGTAACGGTTCACTTACCTTATTTTATTTTTTATTGTCTATAACTGCAGGAGGAATTCGAAGGCAATATTGGTGAGAAAGTGAAGGGGATACGTGCTTGTTTTGTGTTAGGAGTATTTGGAGTCATTCTTATTATTCTAAAATATATGGGATGAGTAAGAAGGCCATCAACATTTTGCTACAAGTATTAAAAAAAATATTCTCCACAATATTGAGGTTAGGTGCTATTCCCTATGCTTATATTTATATTATCTTTTTCTGTTCACTGTTATATTTTGCATTTTGCATCATAGAAGAAATGAAATAAAAAATATCAACTAGTGATTGTTTTTTAAAATAATAATTCAGAAATCAGTTGGCCTGTATTAATTTACATTATTTACATCTATGATGTTTGAATGTTAAGAACAGAACCTACTCTCAAAAAATATAAACCAATTATTGATAGATTTCATAGTAATATTAGGGGCATAAACTTCAAACGTAATTAGAGTAAAACTATTTATATTATCAATGCAATTGTAATAATATTAACAAAATAGCAAAATTTGTATAATTGTATGTAATTAGTCATCCTTAAGGATGTGATTTAATGGTGTATATTTTAGTCTGATTTTAATGCTTAAAATTGTTTTATTTCAGTGAATATTTTGTGAAAAATCTGTCAAATTTCATGCGTATCTCGTGCCTTGAAAAAATAAAATGAAAATATTAAATTTTATGTTATTTTAAATCATCGTTAAACAATCTCTTTGAAAGTAACAGTACATTGTTATTGCTTCATTACTATGTGTTTACTATTTTTCATCCATATAATATCTGAGAATAGTTCTTACATGTGATTAAGACATTTCTTTAAGACATTAAATCATTTCTCAGAACCATTATCAAAATTTGACAGAAACCACAGAGACTTTCAGAAAAAAACCATTGTAATCTCCAATCATGTCTGACAAATTACTGTTCATGGAGTGATTTTCGCATTTTCTCCTGTATGTTTTTTCAGAAATTGTGTTAGCTTTGCAATATTTTTTTTTATGTTGCTTATGGATCCTATGTTTAACTGTTTATCTGTCATCACTTAGGCTAGTAAGGATATTTGTGTGTAATCACAACAAAGTTTGTAAATTACGTAAAAATAACTGATTTCGTTGAAAAATTTTGATTATGTAGTGATTTTGTGAATTTTTATCTATTTCGGAAAATTTCTTGGATGAATTTCACATAAGTTTGTGGCTTTCATTACGGAATTTACATTTTCTGTGCTTAAAATTAAGTTTCAACATATTTTGCATTTGTCGCTAATAACTCCTAGCCATCCTCCAGGAAGGATCTGAAGTATTGGAAAATTGTGAATGCCCTATACAAAATTATTGTTAATACTTTAAATTATTACTCCATACATTTACACAGAATATTCCATATTGCATGTAATATAGAAGTTACTGACTGTACTAATCATATCGAACTTTAAAAAAAATCAATATTAGGAAGTTTATGCTCTATGGTACCTTTAATATTAGCCTGCAGAATTTTTATAATAAGCTTACGTAGTGAAGTTATTAAATATAAATTAACGTTTTGAGTGGATATCTTATGTACACAACTTCACTTTAATCAAGAACTGATCTGAACATGTTTCAACCATAATTCACAACTCATTCTTAGCTCATTCTGAGCTAGTATGGCTGAGGATGAGTCATGATATATGTTTGAAACATGTTCAGATTAGTTGTTCTTGATTTAAGAGAAGTTGGGTAAACAAAATCCATCTCAAGCAATAATTTTATTTATATATTTAATATGCTCTCAACCATGAACTTGAATGTGGCAAACTACAATAAAATATTGTAATATCCAAGCATCAGTTGTCCCTATCATGAGTTATTCAAATGCATTCCATATTTGGTTTTGTTTTATTTTCACAATATGAAATTGGATATGATTAAAATAAAATTATCACAGACTTGCCAAAATAACTTCAGACAATCTTAGTAAAGTTCTTGCAGATTATGACAACTGAGGATTAGATACCACGTTGTTCTAAATAAGATGTGATCTTATGGTTAGCATCCTGGCTATGGATCCGCAGGCTGGGTTCAATTAATCTATATTGTATTAACAGAGACATTGTAATCATACACTCTGAGGTTGAATTTCTCGACTGACAGAAGAAATAGAGCAGCTGTTACCAAACGGACAATTCGGATTCAGGAGTGTACTGATAAATTTACTTGTCAGTGCACATACAGTTGCCAAATTTTGACTGACAAAATACTGGCTAACCATGAGGGTTAAATCAGTGAGTGGAGTACTGGACATTCAAAAATGTAAGTTTCACCAATGAATAAGAGGTTAGCAATATTTTACAAATAAACATATTAATGAAAGTGGCAATTAGCAGTACCAATAAAATTACTTAATGATCTTATTTACTGTAACAGAGAATTTTTGACAGTACATACAATACAAAGCTATATCTGATACATTATTATTCCTTAAGAAAATTGTACTTTTTGCTATTGCTTATTGCTTTCAATTTTTTTTTTTGTATTTCATTTTAATGAGCTGAAAAACGTTTTTGTCGTGATAATTTCAAAATAGACTGCACACGAAATTCTGCTTTCACAAGATTCACACCAAGTCTGATTCTTTTAGTAGATTGTTCATAATGCTCAATGTTCTTTCGACAAAAGTATTACTAGAAAGATTAGCAAAAACACGGGATAACTCTTTTGTGCTTTCCCGACCGGCCACCATCTTACCAATGTAAAAGACTTTGATGATCGGCCATATGGCAACCCTTATGCACAAAATGGGAAACTGCTTGTGACCTTCGTCAAATATAGAATTTATTTACACACATTTGCGTACATTTAACTACATTCACTTTACGTATTAGTTAGTAGGTCTAGCACTGTCCATTAAGAATCCCCAACTACTTTAACCCCTAGATTTTATGTATGATTGGGAATTCTGGTTAAAACTTACCACAATTTCCCTAATTATTTTGCTCTTGATCTACTACTTAATTTTTCTCATCTACTTCTCTCTTGTTTTTCCTAAATACTCCCCTATATTCCTTGTCCTTTTTATCTCATCTGAATTTTAACATCTTAATTACTATTATCTTGTTATGCAATTTTTCCCACTTTGCCTTTCAAATGTCTTCCTGTCGATTATAAGATAGCATTAGACCTTCTAGACAGGGAAAATCTTGTACAGAAACTGGAAATTATGCTGGGATATGCCAACCCCCCATCAGAGATCAGTAAGTGTATTCTCTGTCCGCCGCTGTGGGTGAGTCGGTAGCATGCTTGCCTACCATTCCGGCAGCCGGATTGGGGGTTACTGTGAGAAATCCTTTTCCTGGGTTCAAGACTGGGTGTTTGTGTTTTCCTTAGGTTTAAATGTTAGGTAGGGGACTGGTGCACCTCGGAAACAAATCCGTTGTGAATATCCCCTTAAGGGATCTCCAGGGATCGTTCGCAACCTGGTAGGACCAACACAAGTGTACTCTAGCTTACAACTATATCATGTAAACAACAACATTGCCTCTCCAATCCCATTTTGAAAAGGAATGGAGTACTACAAGGTGACCCGCTGAGTCCCATACTGTTCAATGCGGCAATAGTGGATCTGGTAGGAAAAATGAAGAACGAAAGGGGTATTGTTCTTGTATTTCGTTCTTTAGATCTTTTGTTGAGCAAGGCTCAAGGATGTAGAACACGTCAGATCAGAATAAACATGCATGCTATAACAACAGTATACAAAACTGTAAGCTGCAGAAATTATTCAAGCTGGAAATATTCATTCATATTGTAGAAGGTGTGAGTTATTAAAAATTCCTTGAGAGATCTTTTGAAAGATTTGCTTTTGCTTTTAACACACATTAATTTAATGTTTCTTGCAAGCTTATTGTAAATTTGTATTGCAGAATAATAAGCACCCTTCTGAAAGAGCTTTAATGAATTAGCTGGTATATGTAAATAATTCATGTTTCTAGTTGTACGTCCATGTACACTGTAATTAGTTTGAAATTTATGAATATTATTTACCATATAACACATTACCGAATATATGTACTCCCCTGTTAGAGTGAGGACTTTTAATTTTTCAAATAGCGGTTTACAAGATTATCCTTTTTTCTTTCCACTTATTCTTATTGCATGTTTTGGTAATCTAAATATTTTTTCCTATGGGAAGAGTTGCCCCAGAATATGATTCCGTATCTCATTACAGAGTGAAAATATGCAAAATATTCTATGAGTAATGCATCCTGTTGTAATATATCATTCAAAATTCTTAAAGCAAAACATGCTGAACTCAGTTTTGCACTTATCATTTCAACGTGTCTTCCAGTCAAGGTTTTGGTTTATCTGTATGCAGACTATGTTGTTATAGCATCAAGATCTCCAGAAATAGTGTTTGCCAAGTTAATGGAATGGGCAGAGGAAAATAAATTCACTTTGAACAGACAAAAAAACCATACAAATGATCTTCAGGAAAGGAGAGAGAATACCTGCCCGAGACATCATATTGAATGCCCGATACCTCATACCATAGGCGTACCGAGGGGGGGGGGGTTCAAACCCCCAACCCCCCCCCCCCTCGGTACGGGGGTCCGGGGGTTCAAACCCCCCCCCATTGATTAAAAAAAGGAAAATTGTATAATTTTCTTAAGTCTGCCCATAAATTACTTAATAAAAGTATAAAGCGTGGGAAGCTTAAAACTCGTTATTTTGCGTCTTAATTTTTTTAAATTTTCCGGGGGAGGACCCCCGGAAGCTTAAAACTCATTATTGTGCATCTTAATTTTTAAAATTTTCCGGGGGAGGGCCTCCGGACCCCCCTCTCCCTGGGGTATTCCATACCCCCCAGATGTTATAACCCCCCCCATATGGTCGGCCTGGTTACGCCTATGCCTCATACAGAATGGGGAACTGCTTAAAGTAACAGGATACTTCAAATTCCTAGGGATCACTCTACATACATTAGGCATCTTATACAGTAAACAGTGGCGTTCCTAGGGTGGGGCGGTGGGGGTGGTCCGCCCCGGGCCTCACTTACTATGGGGGCCCCATTGATGCCCCACCCTAATATAAAAATTAATGTTCCACCTCTTTTTTCACTCATCGAAATTTTTGTTTTAAATAAAAATATAGCGTATCTGACGTGTTACCATTAAAAAAAATTGACTCCAGTTACCAATGTTTTGGTCTGTGCTTCATGAGTCGACCGGGAGAGATTAC
The DNA here is from genome assembly GCA_964059195.1 of Ectobius pallidus. Lineage (NCBI taxonomy): Eukaryota > Metazoa > Arthropoda > Insecta > Blattodea > Ectobiidae > Ectobius > Ectobius pallidus. The sequence goes on along the minus strand of CAXKWD010000011.1, from coordinate 188,121 downwards.
TAGGAGATGCGCTATGGGTTACATGCAGAAGATGTATCATTTCATTGAAGAAAATAGAGCAAGTCTTAATTTATAAATTAACTTAACAAAACACTTAATGTGTACGATGGCCTATAAGAGATCAGATCAAAGACGTTCAAGAATAAATTCCAAACTTATGTTTAGCACTAAAGTTATTTTTAATTAATTGCATTTCAGTTGCAACTTGTGAATGAAGTTTTTCAGAACTGAAATTAATACAAAAATATTTTCGCTCAACAATGAGCCAAATCAGACTAAATGGACTAGGAACGTTATACATCGAGAACAATTTGGCTATGAAAATAAACTTTAATGAGACAATTAGACAATTTTCTGGTGTAAAAGCTATAAAAAGACAATTTTAAACGTTGCTCTTTATTTTGTCTTATTTTTTCGTGTAGATTAGCCCATGGAGAAGATCTGAAAGACAAAAAAGCTAGCCATAGAAAAATAAGTTAAAATAGCCGCATTGGTTATTTTTTACTTGGGGGGAGGGGGTCTCAAAAATAAATCCACCCCAGGCCCTAAGTGGTCTAGTTACGCCACTGACAGTAAAAAACATAAAAGGAAGAGTAGCAGCTGTGGCAAAAGCGATGAACGAGATATCGTTGCTAAATAGACTATCTGTTGGAGTTGCAATTGAACTGATTAAACTAAAAATCTCGCCAGTTATTACATATGGACTGGATCTGATAAGGGAACACTTCTTGGATCTAGAATAGGCTAGATGGCGCAAAGGTCGCTCAAAAAGCAGCAGTTCTGCGACGTCCGTCTGAGTGGAAAGACATGTTCTACAGTGCTTGCTTCAAATGCCGTACCAGTGGACTACGATGTAAAAGAAGATCCTCTGACTACTTTCATCGTTGCAGACAGGTAAGCGATTTTATTTTTAGCCTAATTAAATGTTTGTTCAACATTTCTGTAAGAACTATTGATAGCGATGCATAATTTGTGTGCATTAGTTTGTCCAATGCTAAAAAGCTTAGGAAAACATGCTATGTACCATCCCAATTTCTTTGTTTTCAAGCTATAATTGAGGTTATACATCTTGTTCTGGAGGAATGGTAGCAGTACCCCCGGGTACCCCTTAATGCGGGGTGAAACTTGAGTTACATACAGTAATTGAATTGTCTTTAGCCCACCTGCAAAAAGTTGCGTCATTGAAAAGTAGCATGTCGTACCGTCACTTTCAGACACGTCCAGTTGCTCATTCCTTTAATGCATATTAGTAGCAATCTAAAATTGTTTATTATTACAGTTTGTGAAATACAAGAAAGCATTGATATTTAGCGTTCTGATGGGTCGTGTGTTTTCAAGCCGCCACATTCCGATGGGTAGTTACGTCAGAGTAGCAGGAATCTATTCTTAGGTCGTGATTTGTTTACATTACATCAACCTGGATAGGTCAGCGTAGCAACTATATAGCTTTTCTATACTCACGTTCATTTGGTTCGATCCAGGCTCATTTTATTGCATATTATTACGTATTTCATACGTAAACCTTCTAAAATCTTAGATATGAACCTTGTTGTAAAAGCCCCCAGATGAGAATGGCTCGTGTTTAGGGACTGCAATTAACGTATCTGTTAATGAGAGAGAGAGAGGGGGGGGAGAGGGAGAAAGAGAAAGAAATATACAATAAATTATGTACAAAAGCAAACATTAATGCTAAACTAAAAATAGTCAGGAATTTTTTACAAAATAAATTTAAATAGTTCTAAATTACATAAGATACAGAACTCTATTTTACAGATTTATATTTATAGTCATTAGGGATAAAGAAATAGAAATAGGTAGAAGAAATTAAGATAAAACAAACGAAAGGCAAAGTTATAAGATTCGATGATTATTATATCATCATTATTATTATTACTTTTTATTAACTCTGTCCAAACCATAGGTATTATAGGTAGAGGAAATATTATTGCGACCCCTAAATTCGAAGTCGAGTTTTAACAAAAATACCCGATTTAAGGTCCCCTGAATCCAAAAATACTATTTTCCCAAACATGTCTCTGTGTGAGTGTGAGTGTGTCTATGTGTCAGTGAATAGCCTACCTCCAAACGGAAAATCGTATGACAACAAAATTTTGTATTGGGTTAGGTACCTTCTGAGGATGTAACAGGAAGATTCGCGACAAGGGTCCGTTGAACAAGACCCGATTTTTATTGAGAAAGAAAATTAAGTAAATCACTATATAGGAAAATAGCAAATGTTTTCTTGAATAATTTAATCCACGGATTAGCTTTTTAGAAGCAATAATTGTGAATTTACATTAAAACGATTGCCGAACTATATAGCGCGGATGAACATTACAACACGAGGTTAAGAGGCTGGAGAGAAGCAATACACATGCAAATGATACCGGGAATGCGCACAATGTGCGTAGCATCAAAAGTTCACTCTTTTGTCTCTAACTTATATGGTAACAGAAACCTTTTATATTAGAATCTCACAACTGTAACTGTACCTACCATCTACCACCGTATATTAAAGTCTCATGGAAGTGTTGTACGCAAAAAAGAGGGACATCTGGATGGAATTATATAGCACAGATACAATGACAACAGCGGATTGGACTCTAGGGAAACACGAAATAATGCATATAATGACTCGCTTTGTTGTCCATGGCTGCCACCACTAACCTAATTGTCTTTAACCTACAGTCATGACTAGCAAAAATAGTACCACTAGGATGAAACGGGCAAACAAACCTAACCTAACGAAACCTAATCTAACAAATCTAATGTAACAAACCTAACCTAACCTAACCTAACCAAACCAAACCAAACCAAACCTAACTTAACATAACATAACCTAACATAAATAACAAACCTAACCCAACCTAACATAACAAACCTAATCCAACCTAACATAACAAACCTAACCCAACCTAACATAACAAACCTAACCCAACCTAACATAACAAACCTAACCCAACCTAACAAACCCAACCCAACCTAACAAACCCAACCCAACCTAACATAACAAACCTAACCCAACCTAACATAACAAACCTAACCCAACCTAACAAACCTAACCCAACCTAACAAAACACACCTAACTCAACCTAACATAACAAACCTAACCCAACCTAACATAACAAACCTAACCCAACCTAACATGACACACCTAACACACCTAACTCAACCTAACAAACCTAACCCAACCTAACATAACAAACCTAATCCGATATATTTATATTTTTAATTAACGAAATCTGTCTAAACCATGCCTTAAAAAAAAGAGTATAGAACGCAAGTCATGTCATTTTTCAAATACCAGAATTTTCAATTGAATAATAATCTCTATTTCTTTGGCCGAAAAGAACGTCACAATTTACTCGTAATTTTGAACGTTCAATATGCCCGCCTTTACTGTACAGACCAGTCGCACGATACACGAGAATCGATTATCGAGAGGTAACATTCAATCGCCATGACTGTCGGATGAATGCGCAGATAAAAATAATCCGTTATATTAATATTTTTAATACATGAAATATACAATAAATCGCTTTAATCCGGGGCTGAAATAAAAGTATACAACGCAAGTCATAATATGTTGATAGTTATAACTTAATTCTGTTTGTAAATAAAAATCGGGTCTTCGACTCCCGTGCCCGCGACAACTTTTTCTTATGTTTAATGAAGAAAATTTCGTTTTTTTCCTATCTTTTGGAAAACTCCTTAACGATTTTCTTTAAATTTTGTACACGGAGTGCTTATACCAAGAGCTAAAACTTTTATTTGAAACATTTTTTTTCGAATTTGTTGTTCTGAAGGGCGGTTATAAGTCACCCACTTGCCCTCTTTGCAATACGGCTTCTTGTAACGGAAAATCGCATGAAGATAAAATGATGTATTTGGGTTAGGTTCCTTCTAGGGATGCGATACAAAGATTGGTGGCAACTTTACCTTATTTTTAAGGAGACTTGACATGAAGAAAATTTCGTTTGTCGTGATTTCTCGAAAACAGCTCTAACGATTTTGTTTAAATTTTCCACGAGATGCTTATACTAAGAGGTAAAACCTTTCTATATCAGAATGTAAAGTGACAAGAGTATATTGGTCCCAAGGCTAGTATATGAAAGGTTGCCTCGTTCCCGTAAGAGCTGTGGGGAGAGTCCTACACTGCTGTGTGACGTCACTCGCAGCCCGCGCGAGAATTAAGCAGCTACATACAATGGTAATGATGGGAAGAAATAACACGAAAACACCATCGTTTTACCAACAATAGGCCCCTAATACATGTTTCCGATGTGAAGATAGAATGCATACGACCCTGCATATAAAGAGGATTTAACACAAATTAAAATAAATATTTAATACAGGTACAAATAAGAATAGTACAGCTTTACGAAGTTAGGAAAAAGTTTGTCTGACTGAGAAAAAAAATTAGTCTAGCAGATATAGCTCAGATTATGCTTGAAAGGTTTTTAATTTTATGATTACTTATTCCAGGTAAATTAGTCTAATTTATGGAAGGAGACTTGAAAAGAATAGACTTTTGCATATTTTGCGATATTCGTCTTGACTTAGAAAAATAAATTTCTCAATTAGATTGTATATTTTCTATATTTATTTATTTTACATGAAATTAAGTTAAATTAAACATCTATAAGATGAACCAATACACTTCTGATTGCAATGTATTTGACACAATTTAATTACAGAGCGTGTAATCGTAGATACTAAACAATTATTAAAACCAAAGAAGAATAGAAGTTTTAAAAGTTAACAGCTTGGAATAATGCTTTCCAGAGACAAAAAACTGGAAGATTTAGCCAAATAAAATGTGCGCACGGAATGACTATTATATTATAAACTGCAAGATGTATATTATTATATTATAAAACTGGAAGATGTAGCCAAATAAAATATGCGCACGGAATAACAATTAATATATTACAAACCAGTCTGTGTACTGTTTGTAGAACATTTTGAAATAAACATTTACAAATGATTCAAAGTGATCACGTCATAAATGTTAACAGGTATATCTCTAAATGTACACCGACCGACAGCATTTAAATGGTCGAACAATCCAAGACTCAATACTGAGTAACTTAGTAATATTTTTCAAGTAAAAATGGATTTTAAGACGCGCTTATAATAAAATAATAATAAAAGCGTCATAAACTCACCTTCAGTAGGAAATTGGCTTCTAGGTTTCCATTTTTTTGCTGTTAACAACAGATCCATTGTTGAATATTCTTCCCCCCCCCCCCAGTGAGCGAGGCCCAGCTGATTTATGGGTATATACTTGTATTATAGTTATTCGGTTTCTGAAAGATGTTTTATTAGGGGAGTCCATAAATAAAATGTTCAAGGATTTTACTGGAAAAGAGCATTCCTTTCCTCTGCATGGGATGAAAGTATTTTAATACTCGAAGCACTATTATTTCACAATAAAACACACAATCACTCCCTATTTTTGTTGTTGATAAAGTGCCTCAATAAAAGATTTTCTGCCTGTCTGCTGGTGTCTGTAAATAAAATGGACAGGCCCTTTAAGTTTCTATTGGAAATGTGAATGAATTTAGATTTATTTACAGAAGGGTAAACTTGCCTCTGCGAGACAAAAAAAATCGTAGTATACTTCCCATTTTCTTAGTCATAACCAAACAGAGTTGTAAAAGTACCCCAATAAATTCAAAGAGAGATCCCTTGCCAGAGAAATGTAGGGTTTCTGTGTGTTTTCTTTATTTTGTGATCCACAGTATGTTTTACAGAAACCAGCCGCTCAAATATTTAGATTTGTTTCAAACGTCTCATTATATTTTGTTACAGCTTATTCATTTGAGGTCTGAGCACTCAGAAGTGGTCTCTCTATTAAGCCATAACCCCTGTAAGATCATATGTAGTATATCTTTACAGATACATGTATCATTGTAGTTAAAAATAAGTTTTATTCCCATCATTTCCATTGTGTGTAGCTGTTTAAATCCTGTGCAGGGCTACGGGCCACGTCACATTCCTCGTGCTCAACACGCATGCGCGTCGAACGAGACAACCTTCCATATACTAGCCTTGTATTGGTCCTGCTTAAGATAGAGAAAGTTAAGGAGGGGGCGTTAATCAGTTTTTTTTGGGGGGGGGGGGGGGTTGGTTATGTATAGATCGTGGATGCGATGTGATAACCAGTGGCGTAGCTTAACATTGTGTTCTGGGTAAACTGTGTCCTAAAAATTAAATTTATAATGATTGTTTAAATAACACACAAATTCTCAAGTAATAATAGCGTTTTGAATAACGAAACAACGGGAATGTTTGCGCACCTATTCGATTTCATATAAAGCATTACTACCAGTATTATTATTATTATTATTTACATTTTATATTCCTTCAACACTCCATCCTTTTCCCTACCAAATAGCAAATAGTTATGGATGTAACTACTAGTTAACCAATTAAATTTTCTGTACTAAGATGTTTGAATTGTTTGGTTATTTTCATGCAAGACAATGTCAAACTCAGGAGTTAGTAATTCACCTTAATTTCACACTTTTTTTTTCATATGGCGTATAATAACAGTAGGAAGTGGGGAATGCAGCGGCGAAAAATATTTTAATGATTAGTACTCATGGGTTTATAATGATTAATAACTTTGTTGACGATGCTTTTATTTATTTCTTTATGATTCCACTTTTCTTAGCACTTTATTTAGGTAGACTCAGTCTCAAAGTCTACCCTCACGCTACGCCACTGGATAACTATATTCTCTTCATTTTTACAACCAATTTACACGAAGAGAATGTCATAAATAATAATATATTGTACCAAGGGGCTAACTTTTATTTGGGCAGAGGAAGTTACGTGAGTTTCACATAAGATTTTTTTAGGTAGTGCCTACGTAAGCTGATGATCTAACGCAGTCGTGACTTGTAAGATGCAAATATGATGGGAATTAAGGAAACTACTTATTGCAGGAGCTGAAAGGATAGTTCAATGGTAAACCAGCTTAAACAAGACAGGGTATATTCGTTTCCATATGTACTTTTCAGAATAAACATGATAGGGTTTTTAATGATCATGTCATTTGTATTGTTTCCTTTTTTTGTATATCGGTGATTGTGCATTTTTAATTTGGGTAATATTACATTCTGGTCATTTCCTATGATATTCGATATCAATCTGTCTTCCAATGTATGTTGACGGTATTTTAATGGCATTGTGTTTGTTTCTACAAAGAATGCACTGTATGCCGGGTTACCTGGTAGGAACTATGCAAAGAATTATTTTCAAACCTTTTGCAAGCGACGCGTTTAATTTTGCAAGTTGTACAGTGTAGGCCTGCGGTATTACAGCCAGTCTGTGACACTTCTGGTCAAGGCGTTATATATTTGTAACTAAGCATTTGTGTCCATTCCCAATTTGCGATGTGCAATGCATCGCATGAAAATAGTTCTTTCTTTCATGACTTTTATTTAATACTGTTCTAATGTGTTCCCATTTCAGATTTTCTTCTATTACAACACCTAAATATTTTACAGTCGATTGTTTTGGTATATCTGTTCCCTGAATGTTGATTCGTTGTACTTCTGGTTAATTTTTTATTGTAGAATGTGAAGTATGCTGATTTAGAACTATTAATTTTTAACCCAAGGCTATCCAATTTTGTATTGGGTTATTCTCCAGAAAAGGGCAGATTCATGTCGCAGTTGATTTTCTGGTGTAAAATAAGTATTTATGGGTTATGAATTATTATGATAAGTTAGATTGAAATAAGGTCTATTTGATCCCGTATCCCACTTTTTAAACAAAGGTTACAATTTTCTGCATTTTACGGCACAGTATGTGAGATCTCACCTCCGTGTCATGTCCCAATGCCTGACATGTCATTTTCATTCTTTCATAATTCAACAGGCTTTAATTTTTTATAACAAGAACAAACAGATCAAAAAATGAGTAATTAATAACTGAAAAGAAAATATAAAATTTGTAAAGACAGTTCTTTGTACTAAACATGCCTGTCCCAAAGTGAGACTTCACCTCCGTGAAACAATATAAAAGTTCAATTATTTCCATAGAGATGGCACTGTAGTCTTTCTATTTTTCTTGGACTCCAGCTTTTGGCAGTTTTCTTATCATTTATATAAAGCCAAGCTGTCAGTGTGCTTTTAAGTGTTGTTTTGTTTGTGTAAAAGGGCTAAATGCAGAGTTGGTAATTGGACTTCCTCACCTCCGTTACCTACACCCAACAGTAAAGTTGTGTGTTTTTATATTTACTTTTGCTATAAATTATAATAATAAGGAATGCAAAGTTAAACTCTAGAACTGAGATTTTCTAACCTCAAATGTTCCCAAGTGTTTTGACAAATTAGAGAAAAATCTCACCTCCGTTACTGTTACTCTCGAGTCCTATCCATGGAGGTGTACTTAATGTTGTAATTGATGACATATTTAACTGTCTGCATTTATTATTTTTGTAAAGAAGATACCGGTATAGCCTAATAGTTTATGACAATATATCAGGTTTTGATTTAAAGTTTTGATTTTATGGTGATAATCTATTTTAACATAGATAAAAATAAGTAAAAAGTTGTGTTAATCCATTTGTATGGTAATAAATATTGTTCTTTTTCATGATAACATTTAATACAGTAAATTAAATCTAATTCTCACATAACTTCTATATGGGTGATTCTTCAATCAATTTGGAGTGTGTAAAATCCAAATTTTTTATTTTGTTTTAAAAATCTCCAAAAAAAATACTAAAATACTTCAGGGGTTACTTGATTATAATATGACACCAGCAGAGCTTAAATGTTTATATTTTTATTTTTTTAATTTTTTTAAAGCCATGTGAATGACATCCATGTACATGTGGATGACAGAAGCCCACATTAATGAGTAATGACTAACTTTGGCAACAATATGCTTTTCTTTATGTGGTTTCATATTTTTCTCAGTGTGCTTCAGTTGATTTTGCACCAAATTTGCAAATTTGTGTGCATACTCCGGAATTAATGTAATTTTAACTAGACTGTGTTTTTTTTGTTTTGGGGGGGGGGAATCAAGCAGAAATTAATTTAATCAGTTTTAAGATTTTAAGTACAGGTCACAGACACCGCAGACACAATAGTACCCTACATTTATCATCTACATGACTTGAGAGTCATCCATATACCCCTTCATGAGGCATGTGGATGACAAAAAAGGAGTTTTAGTGGTCACAGCAAGCCATTTCTAAACCTCTGTAGCCTCAACTTCAGTCAGGTACTTTGAATTGGAAGGTTTATCATAGTGCATAATCAAAATTAATTAATATTTACTTTCTGCCTACTTTCTAGAAGTCATGTTAATGACGGGGAATAAAAACGCTTTCCTTGAAAATAATGCAAAGTCCTTCGTTAATCCCAAACTGTTTGTAAGCAAGCAAAATTCAACCTTACAATTCAACCACAAGCTGCCCTGTTGACTTTCTAACACTGTTGCCAGTTATACAAATTTCTCATTTCTGCAGAAAAAAAATTATTCTTTTCAGTCATGTGGATGACCAAAAACCCTTGGGGCATTCTTTATGTTCATTAGGTGGGGTGACAATTTTATTTCATTTTATTTTTTAGGGGTTAATATTCTTCAAACATTCATACTCATTGGCAGGAAAAAAGTTGAAAAGGAAATAACATTTTGTTTTGTGGAAAAATGCATTAGAATATACAAAACCGGGGTATGGGACAGGGCATGTGGATGACATTTCATTTAATTAAATTTGATTTTGGAATATCAGAATTTAAAGTTAGTGACATTTCAAAGTGATAGTTGTAGTATGGAAGTAGTAGAAACAAACTTTTATTTTAATTTCTTTTTAAAGTTGAATTTGAAGGGAAATATCACAAATTTTCCCGTATTTGAAGAATCACCCCTATAATTACTATTTCTTACTATTTTCTCACCTCCATGAATGCGCCATTTTCTAACCTTGTTAATTTAATGCAAAATACCACTCGGTAAGTAGGGCAAGTACCTCAGTAGTAGGCCTACTCTGCAGAAAGAAATATTACATAAAAAAATTCATGGTCCAAAATAAAAAATAATTAAAAAAAAATCTAACATTGAAATCTGCCCTTTTTTGGAGAGTGACCCTATTAAAGACGTAGTAGCACCCCTTCTGAGGTTGTCCACTCCGGATTTCCTGTTGTGAGCGTAGTGCAAAACAATGATTGTTGCGTGCTTGAGGTTTTGAGCATATCTTTAGTGTATATTGCAAATAATGTGGGGATTAACGTAAATCGTTGGGTAATCCGTATGATGGGCATCGTGTGACTTAAGCTTCGTTGAAATTCCAAACCGTTATCCGTCTGTCCATCAAGAAGTTGATTATGCAAGCTATTAGGTGTTGAGGCTAGTCTATGTCCTGTAAATGACGTATCAGTAAAGGGATACTGACATTGTGATAGGCCCCTTACATCTAGGAATATGGCATCTATTGTTTGGATAACGTGGCGAAAAATAAAAATAGAGTATATCCCAGCAGACTGGGCGTTATAAAATCTTATCTTGACCATCCAGGAATAGGTAGGCCTATGCTACGGGAGAAGCTAATAAACAACGAAATAGACATAAAAGCTATTATTAAATATTATATTAAAACGAGGGAGATACAGCAGTAGGCAGGAGTGCTTAGTAATAATGAGAGAAAACTATCAGTGATATAATTATATTGCTACGTTTACGCTGTTTTTTTTTTTTTTAGGAAATCGCGGATATTTTGCTATGGACTGCTCTAAGTAACATAAGAGGTTCTAAAAGTGTTGTCCCTCACATTCGTAACACCTTTGTAGGTAATTTGAATTTAGGCTTATACCGGTAGGCACACTTTCTTCTTCCTTGAATAGGTTCTGTGTCTAATACCAAATAATCAAGAGAACATCCACATGCGCTTACTGAGAAAATTCATGAAATAGGAGAGATATTAGAACAGCATCAGAATTGAATTAGGCCTAGGCAGGATTCATGCAGATGTGTCCGTGAGGTCTTAATGCAAATTTGCTACGAAGGTGTCACAAATATGTGGAACTGTAATGGGGGGGTCAGCACTTCTACAAACTCTTATAAACAGTTTTAGCACAAATTTTCATTCTTTCGTTACATTTCCCCTATTTTGTCCTCAGAATGAACTTTTCCAACATTACAGATAAGCGACCTTATATTTCCTTAGCTATGAGGCATTCATTAATATAGTAAACATAATAATAGAAAAGGTAATATTAAAATAGTAATGTAAAATACTTAAATCTTGTCTTTTTTTACTATTATTTATGATTATGCTACTGTATATTCCTATTTTTAAATTTTTTTTTTAGGAATATTAAGTCATTTTTTCAATTTTTCATGTCATTTTAATAAATTTAAGACCATTTTTAGATCATTTTTTAGGCATTTTTAGGTAATCAACTTCTGAGTCATAGTGAAAATAGTATTAGGCTTATCACAGCTACTCCTCTGGGTACAAATGCCTTGGGCTGGATTGTTAGAAGTACGTGACTTCCTAATATTGTAGTACCTCCAGATTTACACCCATAATTTATTACTTCAACACCACATATTTTCCTTGGATAGATTACAAACTGTACTACTCACCTTCATATCAAGTATTTTCGTCTTGGATTCTGCTTCTGATGTGAGGGACAGTCCACTTTGTCCAGCCATAACATCTTACACATTGCCTTCGCACTTTCGTTTTTCGCTTACTCTTTAATATACGGTCATTCATCCGGCACACGCTTAATAATACTGATAATCCGGTAACATCCCTACGTTATTAAAGATAAACTACAATTGCGAAACGAAACACTGGATGTAATTTATAAACTTTATCACTCCCGCCTGAAAAAGCCGCACACTAGTTGTAAAAAGATGGCGAAACTAATCTCGATCGATAATCGATAGTTTTGCACGACCTGGAAGAACCAATCGAAGCTCTTTATATAAGCAGCAAGCGATCTCTAGCAACTATTTATGGAACTTCTATTAAGTGGTATTTTGTCTTTCTTTTACAGACCGAGGTAATACGAAAATACCTCTCGACAATTAGTAACAAAATTATGTCATTCATATGATGTTTGTAAAAAATAAATTATTGTTATTAAATATGTTTTAATTATTGTAATCATTTTCGACGAATAACGAAAAAATCAAACCAAGTTAAAAGAAATACCAAAAGGGGGGCGCGGCTCCTACGGCCCCTTCTCTGGATCCGCCAATACATCTGATTAGAATGTTCAGACAAAAATTGCCATTTTTACCATGCGATACCTATAGCCCAAGGGGTACGCCGTAGCGTAGTGGTTGAGGCGCTGCGCTACAAACCGGAAGGTCGCGGGTTCGATTCCCGATGAGGTCGTTGAGATTTTTCAATTAGCCTAATCCTTCGGGCCCTGCGGCCGACGCAGCCTTTAACAGAAATGAGTACCAGGAGCAATCTTGGGGGTAAAGGCGGCCGGTGCGTTATGCTGACAACCTTACCACCTTCATGTGCCGATTGTCCAAAATCTGGGAGCCTCAACCTCCTGGAACCCTCTGGGCCTCCATGGCCTGTATAGGGATCACTTTATTTTACCTATAGCCCAAAACCATATTCAACATCCAGATGGAGTGGGAACCAAGCATGGGTATGCGAGGGCATTTACTGGTTCGCGAACCGCTTGTGGTTCTTGACCTTCCCGCATAACACACAAGATGGCATTGCGGACATTCGGTGTACGTGATAGATTATTCCCATGCATGAGTCACAATCTCTTTGCAAGGAGTGACGGGTGGCAACACAGTTCCGATTGGAAAGGCGTTATGACACATTCTAAGCCTTTGTATAATGAAATAATTGCACACGTAAAAGAATAATTAAAAATACAAGATTGTTTGTATTATTTGTTTCTTGTAGTGTACATTTTAAAGAGAAATTAGTGTTTCCCTAAGAATGAGCAACCGCAACTGCACTTATTGTCTGCTTGTGTGTCCATCTATCCGTTCTTTTCAAACTATGTGTAAGTTGACAAAAGTTTGCGGGTTGCGTGTCAATGGATAGGGGTTTGCCCATGTCTGCCTTATGGAATTTTGCTTTAATGTAAATCAGTTTTCTTTAGATTGTAATGATGATGGAGAAAATGGGCGTTCATTCAATTCACATAAAAGACTCATTTCTATTTAATCAAGCATGGGCTTTCTGAATTCAAGACACTTGCATTACCGGATGGCTGGTGTCCCCCTTGTAAAAGACCTCTCACTTCATTCAAAATTCTTAAAGCAAAACACGCTGAGCTCAGTTTTGGACTTGGCATTTCAATGTGTTGTCTTCCAGTCAAGATTTTGGTCAATTTGTAGTCATAAGAATTTTATGTTGCTTATTTCTTCTATGATTCTTGTTTGGTAATTAATTATAATGTTTGAGATACATCTCTGATTTGTTCTAAATTGAATAAAATGGGTCTTTTCAATATTAAGTGTCATTTTATTAGCTTGAAACCATATAATTAATTCATGAAAAGCCTTTGTGGCCATTCTTGATAAATGTTCTTGTGACTTTCCTGTTACAAGTGCACCTTCGATTCATCACTTAAGTTATATGGCAAGTCATTTATGAAAATTAAAAAGAGCAAAGGTCCTTTACTTGATCCAAGATGTGTACAGAGCAAAAGTAAACAACAGATTAACTGTTTTCTGTCGTTTCATTGGTTAATTTCATCAGCACGTACATCACTATAGTGCAACAAGTTCAGTCAGATGTTTACTTCCATTCCGCACTCATTGTAAAATTATTTAGATCTTATGTAATTGTGAAACCCTAAGTTCTGTTAAGTGAGTTGCTTGTTTTCGAATTTATATATCATAGGCTTACATGTTTTACAACATATATCCAGCAAAAAAGATTCCATTCGTTTTTCTCGTTGCCTTGGAAAATGTGTTAATTCTGAAAAAAAATTGACTTAAGTCACTAAACACAAGACATATTTTATAACATACTAAAATAATTTGTTGTACTTTTCATTTACATAATGTGTAATGAAGCACACCACATATTGTAAGTAAAAGTAATAGGTATGACCCCTAATAATTTGTATTATAGAAGAAAATTGTGAGCCAGGGCTTTCAGAACTTAGTCACCAATAAAAAAGTGCGAGGAAGAAATCTGTCCAGTGGCGAGAAGATACAGATTGTAAATATATACACAACGTTACCAGATAACCCTGAGGTATCTGTGCAAGATGGAGTAAAAGTGGCGTCAACCGTGGGAGTAGTTTCAAGTACGGTTTTCAACGTCCATAAAGAATACAAATCTACAGGAAGTGTCAAGTAATTGGTCGAAATCAAAGACAAAAAATCACTTGTCAGATTTGGGAATCAACCCTTGGAGCTTAATATAAAAAAGAAAATTCAATTGACTTTACAGTATGTAATTGACTAAACAGTCTCAAAACGAGCTCTTGTAAACTGTGCTTTGTAGTTCCACACTCGGTTGTTTACTTTTACTCCGTACACATCTTGGATCAAGTTTAGTATCGATTCCTGAGGTACTCCATTTTTAACAAGCCCTAAGTCAGAATGATTTCCATTTATTATTACATTTTGAGTTCTATCAGACAGGTATGATTTCAACCACTTCAGTGTTAAATTATCCAACCCATAATGATGCAATTTTTGAAGCAAAATTTAATTATACAAGTTATGCAGTCAAACGCTGTGTTACAGAAAATTCCCAACGCACACCTATTTCTTTTTATTTAACACTTCCAATATTTCTGTAGTAAGTTGAAATGTTGCATTCTCAGTGGACATGCCACTTCTAAATCTGAACTGAGATGTTGTAAGAATGTTATTAAAATTAAAATACCATAGTGTATTATGCGGTTGTGCATAACTTTTTAAAAAACTTTTGAAAATGAGGTTAAGAGCGATATAGGTCTATAATTTGATGGTACATTTTTGTTGCCTTTTTAAAAGAGGGACTTAACAATAGCATGCTTCAATCTTTCTGGAAACACTCCACTTTCTAATGAACAATTACATATAAGACTAAGAGGTTACTAATTATGATTCAAAACCATAGATATTGTCAGTAGGCCTTAATGCCAATATTATTTGTAGGAATACATTTCTCTGCAATGTTTTAAAGTGACTATTAAAAGCATGTGCAAAACTAATAAATTATCTAGTTTTCTGTCTTAACTTTGTTTGATTTATTAATTAAAGATGTTAGTCTGTCTAATATTCTGGTCCTGTCTTGCGGAAATGGCATTTTAAAGTAATTTACGAAGTTGTTGATACATTTTCTGTAACGAGTGTGCAAAAAAGAAAATTGTTCCTCTTGAAAGGTCATGGAGAGAGAACAGGACCACTACTTTTACATGTAAATTTATCTTTGCATTTTTTAAATTATTTTTACTAGTTTTGTTTATAAATCCAACTGTTGGCATAGTGATGTATGGTAGGTCTATGTTGAAATATGTAATATTGCATTCTTATAGCAATACTCTGAAGGTAATTTAAACACATTTAGGCTATTACAATTTTATTTTTAATTGAATATCGCAATTTTTAACTCAGTTTGTATCTTTAAGTTTGTTAATAAAATGTTCTGGATTGTGAAAAGTAATTGGAAATTCAATTCATACTGTGGCTTATGAAAGGATAATTTTCTGGGATGTATAAAAGCAACATTAACATTAGGTATGCACTATATAGTTCAGAATGTATAGCGTTAGTTTACTGTATTAGTCTACTTAGACAGTTACAATACGGGATACAATAAATTACAAAATGATAAAATATGACACTTTCCAAATATTTTTTATTTTATTTTTTAACTACATATTATTATGATTTTTGATCGATTTTAATTAATTCCTTTTTTTAAACATTTTACTTGTATTGGGGCAAAGATTTCCAGCTGTGTTTAAAAAAAGTTGAAATTGAGCTCTCAGTAAAAATTGGGCCAAGGGCGATGGGTTTTTCGTGGGGGGGGGGAGCGGAATACGGAATAGCCTTCAGTGGGGATGGGACGCCATACATAGAAAACGATAGAAGACCCATTTTTTTAATTCAGCAAGTTACAGTACCATGGTAGACACTAAACTTCTATGTATAATAAGCCAACTTTGACATTTACGTGGTACTGGGAATATGCGCGACGAACTGGATATGTTATTAGTAGGGCAAGTCATTTAATGACCATAAAATAGTGAAAAAAATTAAAATAAGAAATGCATTCATGACCGCAAAATAGTGGGGAAATGACACGAAATTTAAAAAAATACCAATAAATTTACCACTATTACTTATGAGTTTTTTTAAGTAATGAATTTCTAAAAGTAATTTAATGGATGATAGTGCGTTATACGTAAGTTTACAATATAAATACACTTGTTTTGTTACTAAAGAAGTAGCCTAAGTAAATTTATACTACTTGGACACCCTTAGCAAAAAGAAATTCTTTCTGAACTGGCATGCCCATCAAATTGCCGCTAGTAAATATGTGCCACTTACAAAGAAAAAAAAATCTTCATTGAGCAAAACAAACTGCTATAGTGTTTACAATAAACCTGCATTAAAATGAACTATGAATACTCGGCGGAGATTCCCAAATAAAAACTATTGTTTGTTGTCTGAAAGTAAAGATTTGTACACGGAAAAGCTCCTCCCTACCTCCACTGAAGCATGACCTAAAATTGCCAAAAATTACCTACCGATATCTCTTGAAAATTACGAAAAATGCAAAAACAAACTGCCTTTATTTAATCAATTATTTCATTATACGCATTTATACATTCGAGCTATGTTTTAATCTTCATATAAACAAGATGCAAAATCATCAAATGTTGCCCGAGATATTAGGAACATGCATGGAGACTGCAAGACTGGAACTCCAGCAGTAGAAATTTACTTCCAGCCGCTTGTTGGCTGTCAGCGGGGGGTTGAGGGGAAACTCGCTCACCGCGAGGTTTGCTGGTTGCGTCAGAGCAGAGCGCGGAGTTCGTTTTTAGACGTTGTGAGAGGGGATATCAATGCAGGGTGAATGATACGAGGTATTTTTTCTGGAAGGCAATAGTCCTTTTATTTCATTCTTCATTTTATTTCTTTTCTATCATTTTGTTAACTTAATATCTTTTCTTCTATAATAGTAGTCAAAATTTGTTTCGGCCCAGTTCTAAATATTAACGCTGAGGACTGGGATACCTCGTGGTGTCTATGGAATGCGTGCTTGGGATTATAAATTTTAAATCAGTTTCAATTACTAAAAAAAATAAATTTAAGTTAAAGTTGAAAGAATAAGTTTGAATGTTTTAAGTATAGTATCAAGATTTCTTATGCTAAATTTTATGGTCAGACTTTTTAATGTAAAAATTTATTTTCATATCCTATGCATATTAAAAATACAGTCCATAAATGCCTCATTAAAAAAATCCTTTAAAAATTAGTGCTAACTATTGACATTTTACTTATTGTTACAGGGGTTGACACTGCATTACGGTGTGGACATCTGCGTTATGGATTGGAGCCTTACGTTATGGTGTGGACATTCATTTCAAGATGTGGACTTGTTTTCGATAATGTATTCACTTAATGAGGTAAATACAATTAATAAGCTACTTGTACTTTTTTGTTTAATAGTTTATAAATAAGAACATGAGAAAGTAGTAACTCTCAATTACTGTTCATGATGCTGACAATATTAGGATAGATTTAAGGGAAGTAGGATTTGCGAGGGATGGTTGGATGGAGTTAGCACAGAATAGGGTTGAATGGCAGGCTCAGGTAAGCGCGGCAATGAACCTTCGGGTTCCATAAAATAGAGAATATTCCTTTAGCTTGCCGAGGAATTGTCTATTGCCATTTAGTAAGTAAGTAAGCGTAAATTCAGTGGATTTTAGAACTAAGTCTCCCTGTTTCAGTGAATATCACTGACGAGGTGATGAACACATCAGTGCTACCAACCAGACAGCCGTCGGTGCCAGTCCTGGCCATCTCATTGTCCGTGTTGGCAGTGGTGTGTGTGTTGCTGCTTGCAGCGTTTGTCACGCTGTGGAGGCGACGTCTCACTCGATATCCCGAACCAGGTGAGCGACAGATCTGGCCTTCAGTTGAGATTGTAACACACACACTCCACGAGTGAGCCTATGAGTGAAATTTAAAAATCTTGAAATAATTGCTGTGAGCAGCTGTAGTGAAAGCCTAAGATATTGAAATTGTATGTAAAGGGGAAGAAACATTCTAAAACTCTTTTTTTTTCTTTAGTTTATCACCATCAACTTAGGAAGGTAGTAGTCATTGGGTGGTAGTGGTACATAATAGGTTGTCAGGTTGGCACTGGATGACTTTTAAAGTAGACTGTGTTTCCGTTGTGTAATTTAGTCGGTTGACTTTTTTATACACTGGTCTTTCACTGGTTTCATTTTTGTTCTACTATAGTTCTGTTTAGGGTTATTTGTCTCAAAGGTCTTGAACATAATTTTATGGAATACAGTTCTTGGACATGTTCAGTCCATCAGGCGCGGCTCGTGGCTGGGAAGTTAGGTGAAGATCTAGAGAGTGGTCTAACTAGGAAGACGGCTGACACCGGTAAGGGTAGATTGGATGGAATGGAAGTCTACCATTGCATTGCATTGCACCGTATGAAGAGCGCACCTACTTCACCTACTTCCCCTGAATAACCGCCAATGCCATCCATGTAGATGTAGATGTAGTTATCTCGTTCTGTAGATCCTGTGTTGAGTGGGACTCAAGGATATAGAACACGTCAGATTACAATATACAAGGAAGTAATAAATAATGATATATAATATACTACACTATAAACTTATTCAAACTGGAAATACTCATCCATATTGTAGAAGGTGTGAGTCATTAAAAATTTCATGAGAGATCCTTTGAAGGATTTGCTTTTTCTTTGAGTACATAATAATTTAATGTTGTTTGGAAGCTTATTGTATATCTGTATTGCGGAGTAATAAGCGCCTTTCTGAAAAAGTTTTAATGCATTAACCGGTCTATGTAAATCATTCCTGTTTCTAGTAATATGTTCATGAACACTGCAATTAATAATAATGACGGGCGAAGCCGTGGGCACCAGCTATAATATTATTGATAGTTTAACCATGCCATGCCATGCTCTTGCCATTGAGTAAGTAAGTATCTTCAGATTATGTAAAGACTGCCTATTATGCATTTTTTCAGAGCATAATAAGGTGTGATCTAGTAGTAGCCTATGGGGAAATGGTGTAGGAATTAATCAAGTATTAGTTATCCAGAAAAAAGCAATTAGAATAATAACCAATGCTAAAAAGTGAGAGCATTGCAAACCACTATTTATTGAGACAGGCTTACTAACAATAATAAATTTGTATATTTTTGATGTCTTGTCATTAGTAAAATATAACATTAAAAGCTATCAAACACGAAGTGCTTATTTATCAGACCAGAAATCAAAATAAATTTGGGACAACATTTTATAACAAATTACCATATTATAAACTTCAAGAAATGTCCCCAAATTTGTTTTCACTAAAAACTATATTCCTAGCTTTAAAAAATCCTTTTTTATGATGTTAAAGAATACTTAGAATCAGATTTACAAATAGAATAGAGCAACTTAATTAAGTAATTACATGTGTAATCTGTAAGTATATGTTGTTCATTTAGTGTCACTTGGGTTATGGCATTAGTATAACTTAGAATAATAATTTTGACTAATGTAATTAAGTTTGTAAGATTGTAAATATTCATAGCTTAGGTTCTTAAAGATGTGTATTAATGTAAATAGCTAATGTGACCGATTGCAGTTGGTACTGCCTAAAAGTGTTATCAAATATCAAATATATTTTAATTTCTAAACATTTCAACGTAATATTAATTTAACATAACTCTTGACAATGAAACGAATAATTATATTCAAATATCACACTTAACTAGCAAGGAATAAAATAGTTTAAAACGTAAGAATCTGGGCCCTAGTAATAAATGTTGTATTGAATTCGCGCGAATTTGTCGGTTAGACTTACATAATGAAAAGAGAAGTCACGGGTAAAACCATTCGTATTGATAAAAATAAATTATTTGGAGTTAAAGGTA
Organism: Ectobius pallidus; assembly: GCA_964059195.1. Lineage (NCBI taxonomy): Eukaryota > Metazoa > Arthropoda > Insecta > Blattodea > Ectobiidae > Ectobius > Ectobius pallidus. Next base: position 168,030 of record CAXKWD010000011.1, on the reverse strand, counting down.
AGGTAATGTTCACTCTATCGTAATAAATTTTCAGGCATATATGCCTACTTGACATTTCTGTCTGAGCAGACAAATAGCTTCTTGCCAGATTTTCCAGGCGGAGCTAGTCGAAACAGTCGGCCTCACTTTCTGTGCTGGACTGCTAACTCCAGTTCTGTTCCAGCTCAATGTTGATGACCGATGTTTTCATGTCGATGATCGATGTTTTTAAATACAGTATATTTTGCAATAATTTTGGTAAAAATTAATGATGAATTGATATAAAGAGTCTGACATTGAGAACGTTTTGACAGAAAGTTTCCCAAAACATAGGTTGTTTTCATGGAAATATTTCAGTTTATTTTTTGTGAATTTTGCTAAATTTTCTGAAATCATGACACTTAAAAATATATATTGTATATATCGTTTTCCATCAAAACACATTGATATTTTCAGGTCAAAATTTCGATACATCGATGGTTACCGCTGATGGTGAAAATCGATGTTTTAACTATGGATGCTCGGATAGCCAAAGGTCCTGGGTTCAAATCCCAGTGTCAGAGGAATCATTCTCCTATAATATTATCATGTAATGTCCAACAGACAAAATAGTCTGTGGATCATGAATGCATATGCATATACCTATATTTACTGATGTTGAAGTCCAGATATCTTTATTCAGCATGTTATATTTAGGAACGCTGTCATAAAATAATGATTCAGCTTTTGTTCTATTTGTCTGGTCTAAATAAAAATTAGCTGCATTTCTTGTGTCATAATTTTGAATATCCAAATTTCTTTTTAACAATGGAGTAAACGCTTCTCAATCTTGTAGATAGATGTCATCGCAGACAGGTGAAATTGGTCACTAAAAATAATCATATTTAGTAGCAGTGGCGGACGCAGGGGGGGGATAGGGGGTTACATCCCCCCCCCCCGAAATTTGAAGAAAGGCTATACGTATAATGTATTATAAGTGGCCAGTTTTATAAACTAATTGTATATGTAAGTTGATTAATTTTTTTAAATATTCTTTCTACCTATTCAAATCCCCCTGAAAAAAATTTCTGCATCCACCACTGTTTAGTAGTGCTTTCAACTGATCCTTGACTGGTTCATAGTAAGGTACATTCAAAACTGCTCTCATTCTTTCATTAAGAATTTGAATTTTTTTCCCCAACGCTTCTTGATTTGCTTTAGCAAAGATTATGCTGAAATATCGAATATGCGGTTTAACTATTTTATTGTACTAAAAAAACACTTTTTGGTCTTCATTGGAAGGCAGAATCTTGGTCGTTTAATAACTGACACTTTTTTTCTTGATCTCACTAATAGTCTTTTCATAGTGAGTCTTAAAGGATAGTTAATTGTCTATTGTTATGCCTAAATACTGTCGGGCTGGGAGAGGGTGTTGGGTCACGTGGACAAACAGCGTCTAGGCAGAGCCCCAAAAGTGTAAGTCTCCATGCCAATTTTATCACCAGAACCCGCTGTAAATCTGAATCCCATCCAACATAGGTGCCATTTGTGCCGATATCACATAGATCGTTCTTATGCTTAACTTTCACTTCCCTGAATGTTTGGAAAGTAGACTCAAAAGAGTGGGAAAATGACTTAATTCATTTCATTACTAGCCTGCAGTAGAAACTAACATAATACTGAAAAAGATAATTTTGAAAAGGAGAGATCATGTAGGGATTATATTCTTTAGAGCACGGTGCTCGACAGATTAAAATATAAAAATCCATGCACATTTCTTCATAAAATAATAGACTTCTCTCTGATTAACTTTTTGGTAAAATGCATGTTCATTAGTAAAAAAAAAAAAAAAACACGCATTCAAAAGACAACAAGTTTAGGTTTTTACTGAAGTTTGCAGTCACACAGATTTAACAATATCAAACTGTAGGAAGAAATGTAAAACATAATTAACTAACAATGAGTGACTACATTACACATTTCTTTGCCGATTCTGCAAAGCAATGAAGGTATTCAAATATTGATATACTTGTCTTGTAAGTGATAATTTTAAAAATATGAAACCAAAATTTAATATCTCTAAAAGCACCTTTTCTAAAGGAGATTTATCTTCATCTACATTTATCAGTATTTTTATTTTCCTAGGATGTATTTTACTATTTAAAAATGCAGTTAGGTTAATTTTCACACCCACAATTTTAGAAAAAAATAGCATACCACAAAATATACATAGTAGAGTGGCAAATGTATGCTGAAAATTTGAGCTATTTAACTCAGAATAATCTTACATTTATTGAACAATGAACTTTATGACTAATAAGAATTATTGATATAGACTGAAGTCAACAACTGCAAATGGTCTGCAGTGATCTACAAAGGTGATGCAAGGCATACAGTGAATACATGTTAAATAGCAGTTTTTTTTTAAATTTTTGATAGCCAGTGAGTCACTGTAAAACAATGAGGGTGATGAATAAAAACAAAGTAATTGCTAAGAGAAATTGATTTCTAGCAAAAGCAAAATCTTACTAGGAATTGCTAGGAGCAAAAACAAATGCTGGACCAATATATGAATAAAAATAATAGGCTTTTCCTATCTTCGTCTAGGAAGTTCCAGCATTTGCTAGTTTCTTTTCCCTCCTTCTCTGTCAGCGTCTTTGAAACTGGTGGCAATTGTTAACAATGTTGATTGGATTTTATTTACTTGTACTCGTAGCTTGCTGAAGAGAGGAACATGATTATTCAATCATGGATAGCTAATGTAGGCGGTCAGGCGATGAAAGGGAAATAGATAGTAGGCCTAATACTAAAATGTTCTTGATGTTAAAGGACAACAAGGTTTTATTCAGTAAATCTCAGCTTCCCAGCGTGAAAAGAGAAAAAGAAATTGCAGTAGGAAAATTTTTGAAAAGGTATGAAGCGGAATTTGGAGAAGTTCACAGTGCCAAACAAATATTCAAGAAATTAAGAAGTAATATGAAAATTTAAGTTAAATGGAAGTTTGATGTGAATGCTATGGGAAACAAAAAAATTGTATATAAATCTTGGGAGAAGATGTTCCTGGACCTTGTAGACTCTCAAAATAATCCCACATTGAATAAAATTGAATGTAAGTGACAAATTATGTAACTGTTACTTTAATTAACTGTTTGCAATTACTGTATATTTAATTATACTGCACTTATTTATTATAGTTTTATTACACTACACACTTGTGAAAATATCACAACAGAAAACAGCCTCATGTACAGAAATTTAAATTAAACTTTTGTAAAATATAATATCACGATCTAATATAATTTTCACGATCACCAAGTGAAATTATGAACAAAATGGAGCACATTGTGTTAGTGGCTATGGAACAGTTCCCTAAAGCAAAGATATGTATCAGTGGTATATTGAGGAGAAAAGATGAGGACTTTCGCTATGTGGATGCAATAAACGGCACCTATGATATGATTTGTAGGAATCTAGGTTGTGTATTTATAGACGGGAATGCATGGATCAAGGATAATGATTTGGGTAAGGATGGCATCCATCTAAATAAGAAAGGGAAATCAAAATTTGGAAGTTTGCTAAATAGGGTTATAATGAAGATATCTGGCCTAATTGAGCCTGAAAACAGAATACCAACTCTGGATGCCCCACCTTGGGGTAGAGATGAATCAACACAAGTGGAAGTAAATGCCCGAGCATGTAGAAGTAATGTTAACAGGGTGAAGACTGGTCTTCCATCATCATGCTCATCAACAACTGTGAACTGGACACCAGATCGGGTTGGGAAATGCCAGGGCAAATATAACAATAGATCTATTGAAATTCAATCACCCTGCTCATCAAAAACAATAAACGGATTAATGGATCTGGGTGCTGTATCCCAGGAAGGAAACTACAGAAGACCAACTGTAGAAAATACTCATCATGATATTGATGACAATAGCAAGAGTAATCAGGAATCTAGATTAACAATGATTGAAAACAGAAAAGTTGGTCATGATGCTGTAATCCAGGAAGGAGAAAACAGAATCCCAAAGGATAAAAATGGACATAATGATATGGGAGAGGAAAGCAATGAGGACTGCAGAATACCAGTAACTGAAAACAAGGTACCAAATCAGGAAGCTGTACTCCAGGAAAGAATAAACGGAACACCAACAGAAGGAAAGGGATATTATGATATAGGAGGTAATAGCAATGAGGAATCTGATAGCCTAAAGACAGCAAGCAGAACACCAAATCAGGATGCACCATCTCAAGGGATAAACGAGTCAACACCAATGGAAGGAGATACCCAAGACAAAAGAAACAACAAAATCATGAGAAGGTGAAAAATCAAACATCAGGAAGATCCTCCAATAGAAACAAGAGGCTACCTGAGAAGCTAAGGGATGATTTTTTATAATTGAGTCTGCGAGAACTACCCAACCATCGGTGAAACAAGAAATAAAAAGTAGGCCAATGCTGAAACTTATACATCAGAATATAAATTCCTTAAAAAATAAAATTGATATGTTAGAGCTCTTCATCAAGGATGAATACCCTGATATATTAATCCTTACCGAGCATGGCCTAAGGAGCTCGGAAATAAACTATGCAAGTTTAAGTGACTTAACATTAGCAGCTTACTACTGCAGAACACATATGAAATTGGGAGGGGTAGCTATATATATAAGTAGATCAAACATCAGACAATTCACAGATCTAAATTTAAATAAATACAGTTGTGAAGGTTATCTAGAGTGCACGGGCATCAAAGTAACTATTGGGTCTCTTACTATACAAGTCGTTGGGATATATAGATCCCCAAATGCCAGCTTTAAGGAATTCTTGGATAAATTAACAGAAATTCTTGACAAACTAATGCACAATGAAAAATGTAATATAATACTTGCAGGCAATTTTAATGTTAACTTTCTCAACAAAGAGGGACCTAATTATAAATCATTAATGAACATCCTAAAACAGTTTGATTTGAGATATACTGTTGGGATAGCTACTCGAATTAATGGAAATAATGGAAATAATGGAACAGCAATCGATAATATAATAACCAACCTCCCTGTAAATGCTATTGACACATATGTCATACACACATCTCTATCCGATCATAGTGCACAAGGTATAAGAATATTTGATCTACACTCTCCCCTTGTACATATCAATCAATCTTGTCATAAAAATCTTAGTAACTTGTTCAATGAACCAAATTTAAATAACCTAAATGAGGCAATGAGTCAAGAGAAGTGGAATGAGATCAGTGCAGGATTGGATGTCAATGATAGTTACTATGCTTTCCAGTCCTTACTCCAATCCTACATCGATATATATTGCCCCAAGGTTCTTAGAAGGAGTAAAAAAGCAAGTAAAACAATGGGAAATTGGATAACTGAGGAAATAAAACAACTTCGAATACTATTGAACATTCAAAACACCAAACTCACTACTGGTCAAATAAACAAATCAACTTTCACAGAGTTTAAACAATTCTATGATAGCAAGATCGTCGCTGCCAAGAAAGAATATCTTAGTAACCTAATTTTGAACTCGGATAACAAAAGTAAGATAAGATAAGATAAGATATTTATTCACCAGTGGTATTCTAAAAAACATGGCTTCGTCAATTGTAGACTAGTTGGGACATTATAAATCATTTTAGAGGCAAAAATAACAATAGTACTCCTAAAGCTACTCAATTAAAGCACCAAGGTGAAATAATTGACATTCCTAATAATATGGCTAATGTATTTAACAAATATTTTATCTCTATTGGTGAAAATATTGCTAACAGTGTGAGACCTACAAGTAACAGTCCCGCAACTGCTCTAATCAATACATCAAACAGAACAATATTCTTTGGTCCTACGACAGTAAATTAAATTATTGGCATTGTAAAGAAACTAAGGTCGACCAATAGTAGTGGTTATGATGGCATCCCGATCAAGGTGATAAAAGCAACCATATTGTCAACAATTGTAAATACAATATTTGAAACTGGCACATTTCCCGATGCACTAAAAATAGCTAAAGTTATCCCCATATTAAAGAAAGGAAATAGTGAAGATGTAAATAATTACAGACCGATCTCTATATTACCCAGCATATCCAAAATTATTGAAAAAATTGTCTATCTAAGAATTGTGAACTTCTTGAAAAAATTTGATCTGACACCGAAATTCCAGCATGGTTTCACTCAAGGCAAATCAACAATATCTGCTGTTATAACAATAGTAGAATTTATTGCCGATAGCATAGATAAGGGTAAGTTCACAGCTAGTGTGCTATTGTACCTGTCAAAAGCTTTCGATTGTGTGAATACTAAAATCTTACTGGACAAACTGTATCACCTTGGATTTAAAGGAATAGGTCATCAATTGATGAAATCATACTTAACTAATAGGAAATAATTTGTAGAGTATTCAAATGGGCAGTCCTCTGCCAGGAACATTACAACAGGAGTGCCACAGGGGTCAATATTGGGACCTCTACTGTTTATACTATATATTTATTACTTAAATACGATTATACCTGGAAGCACTGGCCTCACATTATATGCAGATGACACTAATCTATATTATGGTAATAAAAACCTGGAAGAAATGGAACTGGAAATAAATACTACCACTAATTCTTTGGTTCAGTACTTCCATAATATAAAACTATCAGTTAATGCTAATAAAAGTGAATTTATATATTTTGAGTGTAAAAATGCATCCTTCGAACCACAGTTAATGATTGGTGATGATAAGGTAAAACGAGTCAGCGAAGTAAACATCTTGGGTCTAACTCTTGATGAATCCCTTTCTTGGAACAGTCATGTCAACAAAATCGAAAGTAAAATCAGTTCAGGACTATTTGTATTAAGAAACATTGTCAAATACCTCCCAATGGATACTACTAGGATTGTGTATTTTGCACTCATTTACTCACACATTACATATGGGATTGAATTATGGGGCAATACATCTAAGGAAAACATTAGGAAAATTTTTACATTGCAAAAGAGAGCAGTTAGATACATGGGTAAACTGCCATATAATAGTGCTTGTAAGGAAACATTTAGAAAACTATCGCTGTTGACTGTTCCTTCGATATTCATTCTACGATCCATATTGTACTTAAAATATAACTCAACCCCGATGGCAAAAAACTCGGATGTTCACAATCACCAAACTAGAGGTGCTAATAACCTGGCTATCACCAGGCATAGACTTAAGCTTTTTGAAAAAAAACCTAGCTACATCGGCACTAAATTTTTCAATAAACTCCCGCCATACATGAGAAATACTGAACCAAAGAAAAAATTCAAACAATTACTTGTAAGCTTCCTCATAAGTAAAGCATACTATGATGTCGAGGAATTCTTGGAGGATGATTTATCTTAATGTACATAATGTACACGTCTGTATATATGTTGTATATTATGTAACATTTATTATGCATATCTTTGTATTGTGAATATTGAGTTTTTTATAGAGTGCTTGTTATGAATGCAAGGGTGCAAATGCAGATGTTCATAAACATGTATTTTGTACTATGTTATGATGAACAAATCTAAATAAAAAAATTAAAATTAAAAAAAAAATAATATTGTTGTTCAATTACCAAGATATCCTGCGTCAGACACATGCCTCAGAAATATTCTCATCCGGTCCTTGGAAGAAATTGCACCACCAAGCTTTTCTTGTGTTCACCAAGCCACTCCACATTTACTTCACTGAACCTATACAGTTTCCTATAATCATTTTCACCACTATTTCTACGAACATTATATACTTTTCACTTCCAAATATTCATAAAAGCAGCCATGTTCGTAAAAATAAACTCTTCTTGACTGATCTCAAGACACCTACTGACCTGCCTTAGAAAATATAAAGCAATTGCTGCTAATGGATAGCAATTGCTAAACTTTATTCATAAAATGTTAAGGAATTGCTTGAAAAATGTCAGAAAAAGCAATTGCTTATTTTTATTCATTACCCTCAACGTCCACAATGTTCAGGAAGTATACATTTGTATAAACAAAACAACTTTTTGATCTTTCATGAAAATTTATTGATACTTCACCAGTGAAGAATTTAAAATATAAGTCAAAGTAGCATTTCACCTTAATGCATATTATAACCTAACGTGTCTACTACAGGAGCCACTGAATAGAAGGAAATTATATAGACTTTAGACTAAAAATAAAGATAGAAAAAATGTGGACATTTATAAATTTATTGATCCTAGAAAAAATAATGTGAACACTTATAAATTTAAAGATTCTAAGTCTTAGAGCGAGGAGTATCGTTGCTGCCAGATAATCGCTGAGACACTTTCTGGACGACACTTTTCAATGTCCTAGCCTTGCTAGATGTTGCAGATGAAGCAGAGGTAGAGGCAGATGCAGAAGAAGATGAACCAGAACTCACATCAGATTTCTTAGGTGTTTTTAAACTTGCCTGAGTCTTTGATGTAACTGGAGTTTCAGTTGCCTTTTGTTTGTTGCTGAAAGAAGTCATTCTAGGAATTCGTCCTGCAGGAGTGGTAGCTTTATTGGGTTCAGACTTAGTTGATACTAGAGACATACTCGATGTAGTACGAATCAGAGATGATGAGGCCACAGGTGTTCTCTTGGCTAATGATGGAGTTCCAGTTCTCCTAGTATTTCCTGGTGTGATCCCAGGTCCAGGTCTCTTGGCAGATCCAGGGCCTAAGAGACACTTCCTCCCAGAAGAAGGAGACCCTACTGGTTTCTTGAAGGTTCTTGGCGTTGCTGTTGTGACTGTTGTGGAAGGTATTTTTAGCCTTGAAGGTGTGGAAGTATGTGCCAATCCTATCTGAAATTAATAACAACATTTTGCAATTAACAACACTTCTCTGCTAATGCAAGTTAAAACAGATAGCCGAAGTCCCAAGATCCAAATTTGTACAAATCATTAAATTGAACTTGTGATGAACGACTGCCAATGCACACAATTTCCTCCTATATTTTCCATCCAATCGTATTGAATCCATAAAAATTAAATCAACCAATGAGCGTCATTCTTTCATTGCGTAACCAGCATGACTAAGAAAAATTGAAGCTTCTTCCATACAGCTGATTCACAAACTAAAATTTTCAAACAGTGGATAACTCAATAATAAATTATAGCACAACGTTTCAACTGGTTCCTCCCAGTTTTTCATCAGGTACTGGTTGGTAGATCAGCTGGGTTGAATGGTGTAACCCCCTCTATGTCACCATCATCATCGGTGAGGTGTGGGTGGGTAGATTCACAAAGTAGACGTTCAGATGCTGGAGGTTTTATACCGTGAAGAAACATGGTATTACGTTGAAATCTATTAATCCATTCCGTAGGGATTGCAAAATCAGATTCAGAGCATTTTCTAATCTGCCAACTAATTTTAGGAGTAACACTGTCTTGAACCATTCTACAGATGACATTAATCCATTCATCGCCCAGGTCACCCTCGTAATTATTAACACATTTGTCCTGATTAGTGGCAATATGTACAGCTTCACATATCTTTCTCTTAATCAAGTCCCTCTCAACTTCCACCACTTCCATGTCTTTAATGCTATGCTTTAAGGAGACCATATGTTGGCTTAATCCTGTGTTAGTCTTCATATTTCGAATGTCCCTAGCATGCTCCTGGAGCCTGATTTTAAAAGTTCTCCCAGTTTCCCCCAAAATATACCCCATCACAGTCATCACAAAGAACAGAGTAGACCCCAGGGGTGTCAAGAAGGTTCTTTTTCTGCTGTGAGAAAATACTCTCCAAAGTTCTCCCCACTTTAAAGGCAGGTTTTAAACCAAATTTACACAGCACTTTGCCAAAAATTCTGGCTGACACCTGGTTTGTAGGTAACACTTACATATTTATCTGTGGTTTTTTTTTTCTTTTTTAATTGCATGCTCCACACTCGCTTTTCTCCAAATCCTTTCTATAAACTTCCCAGTGTACCCATTAATTTTTGCTAGCCTAAGTATGTTTTTCTTTTCTTCAAACAGATCTGCAGGATTATTACAGATTTTTAGGGCTCTAGTGACAAAGTTTTTCCACACATTAGATTTAGTTCCATGAAAATGTGCTGATTTATTATGGATATATTGTTCACATTTGTTAGGTTTCCTGTAAACACCGGTGAACACTCTGGGAGCGACGAAGCGAATTTGCAAGTTGAGAAAATTTATACAATTGTTAACCGATTTTTCGATACTTCAGAAAACTTGCTTGGTACTTTTTCGATACTTTGGTAATTCTGAAATTAAGCAATTAAGTGAGAATGCTAGTATTTTTCAACAAAAACTTGTAAGTGGACTGTTTCAAAAACTAATTTTAGTTTTAATGTAGAGTTTAAAAATAATTATAGGCTACTGATGGTATTAAATTTTGTCTCGTTAAATATGCACACTTAATTAATTTAGTTGGTATTATACAGTTCTCTCAACTTTTAATTTTTAATGTACCTATTTATTGAAACTAGAAGTGTTGCCTGTATCGAGTATCGAGTATCGAGGGGAATATCATGTATCGGTATCGAATATACTGGGTAGAGTATCGAGAAAATCTGGTATCGACCCATCCCTAGTAATGAAGGATTATTTCCCTTAGTAGGCTGCCGTATATTTTAAAATTTTAAAATGCAATTTTCCAACAATTTAATTCTTGGTGACCTTAATTTGTAACTAAGGAAGTGAAAAATAAATTTTTCTCAACTGCTGTTTTAATGGGTAATGAAGGATTATTTCCCTTAGTAGGCTACCGTATATTGTAAAATTTTAAAATGCAGTTTTCCAACAATTTAAAACTCTTGCTGACCTTAATTCGTAACTAAGGAAGTGATGAATAAATTTTTCTCAACTGAACCTTGCGGAGTTAACTATTCATAGGGGTTCAAGGGTGTTTTACAGTGTAGGTATATTAGGGTCTACATAAATAGCTTAAAAGGCCCGGCTTCGCTCGGGTTTTGTATTTCGTAATTCGAAATTAACTTATAAAGGACTTTCAATTTCAAACTCTAAAGTCTTTATATAGGTATTTAGAACTTGAAATAAGGAAGAACAACTAATCACACTCAAAATCTTCCCTCATAAAATGCTTGATATACCTTTTTATGGCTTAGAGATGTTGAATTTTGCACCCTTTGCTACTACACGCCAAAGGGAACTGAAATAAACAGAAATTTCGGTAACATAAAATTTTATTGTCTTTACAGAATATTTTATTTCTCACTCATGTTACCATACAACCGTTTTGGGGCTGAAATGAAGAAATTCAATATCACTTTCATACTTTCCTCCCCCGAGGCCTGGGGCATATTTAGGTATATTAATTTTACTATGCGCGTAGGACTAAAAATGTTCCATCTTATTTTGTCTCCTTTTACATGCTTAGGGCCTATAATAGACGTTCATATTTCTCAACTAAAAATACAAAACCTACAGCTATAAATAACACATCAGTTGATATAATGTTTTACAGACTTCTGATATACTCATAGCATACTCGTTGGCACACTCATGGTGAGACAGCTGAAAATGCTGTCCCTGCAATATGAATTCTTATTCTACATCAAAATGTGACACTATCCACTAGTGTCGTGTGTGTAAAATACTTTTGCCCGACTCATTGAGGCCATAAGGTGGAAGAGACGCAGCACTATTCTGTGTCAAAGTTCATGGGAAACGTAATTAAACAACCATCAGAACTATGGAACAGCCACTAGGGTATAATAGTGTTTGCTTGGAGTGTTCGTTTTTTTTTGGGGGGGGGGAGGGGTTCCTTTATCTCTGGAAACAAAATTAATCAGCTCTTCACATTCTCAGTTGTGATTATGTCCAACATTTAAGTTTCTGTTTTGAACACTTCAATACTGCTAAAAGATATGTTTATGTTCTTATATCTGAAGTTAATTTACATGACAGACTAAAAATATACAACATTTTGCCAAAAAAGTCCATCCAGAAAAGTCTAGCCCACGAAAAAAGGATGTATCTAGGAAAAGCAGGACAGAGAAAAACATCACATTCGCAGAACTATTGACATACCTGTACCTGGATATGTGAAGTTTTCAGAAGTATACATTCTAAACACAAATAGGCCTACCTTCTTCTTAGCTTTGTCCAGTGACAGTGGATTGACATCTAACATCCCCATAGCTTCTGTAAGGCTACGTTTTGCAACTTCAAGGCGGCAGTATATGGAGTTCCTTTTTCTAACTGATATTTTACTTATAGACTCTGTCAGCTCTTCGACAGGACTAACCCGGGGAGACGAAACAGTGAAGGACTCCTCACGATGCAATGAATCCCGTTTCACTGGTCGATCCACTGGACTCAGAGGACATGTTGGCAGCTCCTGAAAAATGTTACACTCACTCAATTTCATCCTTAATGGAACGTTGTACATATTGTCCAATCATTTCAGTTCAAAATTCTCAGTATCATCTAATGGCCAAAATGTAGAAGAGTAGAGTATATATATATTTATAGTCACATGTGAGCGACAAAATTGTGGCTCAACTGAAGTCTTCCATCTGCAATTATTGTCCTTAGTCATACCAAGGTTGAAGAGGGAGTAGAGTTGTTTATTTGGATATAAAATAAATTAAATATTTCAGAAAACTTGTTCTTTAAAGAAGAATGACATACCATTTTTTCAAACTTTATGATGTTCTGGACCATAAGACGCACCTTGATTTTAGCATGGAAATTTAAGGGAAAATTCATTACCTTCAAGGCTGTTTAATGTTCATTACCTTCATTTAGACAACCTAATGGAGACTTCTTTTTGTTTGAAAGAACCCAATATTTCTTTCTTCTCTAGTTGTATACCTGGCTTCCCACTACACTCTTTTTATGATTGTCACAAGCACACCGATGTACAGACATCGTATTATATCTCTGCCGGTCTGTCACGTGACTATTTCCTGGTATCAGAAGAGAGAGAGGCTCGATTCTACTAGCGTGCACAAAAACATTTCTTAAATTTACAACGGGCAGCAGATGTGAACAGATTTGAGCTCAGACAAACACTGACTAGAAAGGGAACTGGATGTCTTTTGTATTGCAATACTCAGACTACCTGCTCCCGCACAAGCACTTGTAACAAAATTCCAACAGTCGGCGAGAGGCACAGATATAAAACGACAACTGTACAGTCTGTGCCACCATTTGCAACTAACTAATTATTGTGCAACACCATATTTATGAACATTGTATTACTGGCAATAGGCCTATTTACGATAATTTTTTTAGTTTACTTTGGACCATTAGATGCACTCAACTTTCAAGGCCAAGTATAAAAGTGTTGCGTATGGTTCAAATAATAATAAATATAAAATAAGGTATATTCGATAGATTAAGGAAGATCCTCATGCGATTGCAAATATCCCCTGAAAATGTTTAAATAGTTTCAGTCATTCTTTACCAAAGCCAAAATACATTATGCTAAATATTTAGCCTAATTAGGTTTATGTTAACAAGGAATATTATATATATATATGGTGCATTGGCTTGTCCAACTGGTAGACCAAAAGTTGTTACTAACCAGAAGAAAACTTTCTTATTATAAAATCAAGTATAAACAATGTATTACCATAAGCTTAAGTTAGGCTACAACTGTTAAGGCAAAAAAAAAACATTTGGTACATTTTCAATCCTATCAAGAGTTGTGAAATGAAATAGATATTATTTTAATTTTATGATATTGAAATTATTACTCAAGAATTTTCTTAAATATTTCCTGAATTTGAAAACGCAAAGGACAAACTATCTCTCCTCAATGATCCCTTGAAATTGAACATCGAAGATCTAGTTTCGAAGTTTCAACTATAAGCTTGAATTTTCAAACTGATCGATTTCTTCAAAACAAAAAATGAGTTAACTTTTTCAGACTTCTTTCAGATGACAAGTTATCCCAGCTGAGAGATTTTAAACTTAAAATGATTGGAAACAAATAGGCCTAAGCCTACCTTCGTGAATGTGCATATTCGAATGTAAAATTTATGAACAAAGCATAGTACTTGCTTCATTAACTATCCTCCATTATACTTACTGAGATTAAGAATAGTCATCTACCATCGTTTGACTTTATTCTGAATCAATTATATAACTATTATCTTCATTGAAGTCATGAAATATTGTGACAAAAACTATATTTTGTGAAACATTTTCTCTTTGACTTACTGTACTATTTGTAAATAGTTTTTAACATTTAACAATGAAAGAAGGATAGCTATAATATTCTTCATGGGTGCCCTGCTAAGTGAAAAGCCAAGTTAAAACAAATCAAAATTGGTTTTGGTGCAGCCTAGAAGATGATATGTCTAAACAAATTTGCCCCCAGTTCCTCTAAAATTTGACAGGCCTCGTTTATACAATCACTGCTAGTAATTTAATTTCTTTTTTTGCCTTCATATGTAACACAATTGTATAGGCCTACAGTATATACATACAATGCATTCACATGTACATATGTGAATTTACGTAAAAAAAAAAAAACAAGTGCACGTAGGTACGATTACATGAAAGTGAATATAATTAAACAATAAAATTACGACAATAGACTCCTATGACTGGTTCAAAATAGACATCATGATGAACCTAAAAAGCATTAAATTATTTTCAGTACCAATACTAGGCCTTTTCCATTTCAAAGAATTCAATGTCATTTTTGCAAGAGACCTATATAGGCCTACATCTCTTCAAATGGCTTGAGACTTTTCTATCAATGAAAAGCGATTACCTTAGGGAGACTTTGTTGTTTTATTTTTCTAGGGCAAGAAGTCTCTCACACATACCTTTGACCTCTAAACCCCTCTCAAAACACATTTCATCTATAAACCCCTCTTTCAACATCTTTCATCTCTAACCTCTTTTAAAACAGTGACAGAACCCATCAAAGATGAGACAACTCAATTGCCTCCTACTTCATTAGAAGGTAAAAATGTATTCTTTACTTACTATGTTTGATAAAGTTCTAGTGAATGCTGTTTTGTTAGGATTTTCCATTGTACTTGAATGGTCCTTTGCTCCTGAAGACAATTTGGAGGGATTTTCAGAAATACTAAGAGCGTCAAGAGAACGACGAAGAATTGAGTCTCGTCGCTCGATTCCAGACAGTGAACGAGATGAAGTGTCCAATTCATTGGTTTTCGGGTCTAAAGTTAAAGCAAGAATCCTGCTCATTACTTCCTTCACTACTTTCCCAACTCCTGGTGGAAGCTCAGGAACACGAGAACTTCCTGCCTCCTGAACGCTGTTAAGAGACTCCTGAAAAGAAATGAACATATAGTCAATACATACAGTTGCTGAGGCTCAAGTGCGCAAATGTTCATTTGCTCTTGCCCACTCTCCCTCACCTAGTATCTAACCCCACCTGTATCTAACAGTCTAGGTTATTTTAGCATGTTGTCAAACTTATCTAAAAATACATTACAATTTCCATTTGGTGATCTGTAAAGAGACACTACTATTAAATTAAAGGTAGAAATAACAATACCAGCCACCTCAAAGTTCAGTTCTTCACATAGAATATCCAGATTTAAACTTCTGTAAGATATGTTGAGTGAATTATTAATACCGGTATACACTGCTACTCCACCTCGTGTGTGTTGTTTCCTAAAATAGCTATTAACAAGACTAAATTCATCAATAGATGCATAAGATATTGAGGAGCCATGACACCAGTGTTCACTTAGACAAATAATGGTTCTCAGTGGCAAAATTACTTAAAACTAGTTCTTTGTGTTTTAAGACCTTGAATATTAAGGAAACATAATTTTAGTTTAAGAGCCTTAGGTGCAAGGAAACTTCCACTATGAGTAGACACAAAGGTTTCAGAATGAGTAGTAGGTGTGTTCATGTCAATACTTAATTCACTGTTAGATACAGGTGGGGTTAGATACTAGGTGAGTTAGGTACCCCTTGGTACCCCTCCTCCTGAAGCATGTTTCTGGTTTTGGCCTATAGGTATTGCATGGTAAAATCAGAATTTTCGTCTAAACCACGTAACCAGATACAGACTTTAGAATGCACCAATTTCAACATAAAGAACACATCTTATCAGACTTCTGTCAATAAATATAGATAGGTAGAAGACATTGCAGAATGGCTAGTTCTCTAGGTGCACATATCAATTTCAAAATGGCTGCCATCAAATGCATGAAGGTGGTGTAACCTTCTTTGGTCTCTGCTTGCCAGATTTCCACTTGCACCTATACTTAGATTCAGTTTCGAAGCCATTTGGAACCTCGCTTGCTGATGTCACTTGAGGAGTGATGTTTCAGAACACTTAAGTTTACTGGCGATAGTAAATTAGTTTGTATATTCTTCACATTATCTGCACTTTAATAAGAATAAGAATAAGAATCTTTATTGTCATAAACATATTTAATACATGCATAAACAGTCGTCATGGTTATACTTAAGTTTACTGGCGATAGCATCTGAGGAAGACCCCGTGGTGGGGCTGAAACGTCATGAGAACTTTTTCGGAGTGATCCATTGCAATAAATGTTTTAATTTCTGTGTTTTATGATCCACGACGACGTAATGGAAAAAGGACCTGTTTTTAATATGTGTATGAGGAAAAAATTGTTAAACTTATCAGGTGTTATTTCACTAGGCAAGTCTTGTGTTTTACAGTTATTATTTATAAGTTTATTGGTGATCTGCCGTATCGTTTTACTTTTATTTTTTGGGTTTTTAACTAACTTAGTCCATTAAAATACAGTATTTTTGCATTTTTGATTTCTTGCTTGTAATTTTTTTTCAAAACTTTGTATCTATCTCTTAACTGATTGTTATTGAAAATCTTACTTAAGTCGTATATCTTGTCACATTGTTCTTTAAGTTCATGTAGGCTAATTCATTATTGTACCATTTATTATCCGATTTAGTTTTTTTATTTCTTGAAGTAATTAGTGGAAAGGCACCATTGACCGCCCACATAAACAAGTCATGAAAAGCTTTAAATTTATCATCTATATTTTTTGGACTATATACCCCTAACCAATTCATTTCTCTTAACATACTGATAAACAATTTAACATTATCATCATTGACTAATCTTAGTAACTGTTTTGGTGCACTGATATTATAATCATGATTTTTACCTGAATTCACATTGAAACTTAATACCTAGGTAGAATACCATTATGATCTGATAATAAAGTGTGTATCACTTTTGATGACGATTTAGTTTTGTGTATGTCCGTTACTATTTTGTCAATGCATGTACCAACATTTGTTAGGCCTGGCCTAGTAATTTCTAAGGTAGTAATCTTAAGTCCAAAACAATCAAATAGGTTAATTAAGTCTCTCTCAAAATTATTGGCATAATTTAGTTGAACATTAAAATCAGCAGATATAATTACATTAAAATTAGGTTTAAATATTAAACAAATAATATTATAGAGACAATTCATAGGCCTAAATATAAATTTACCTCAAGTATACTCTTCCCATAGGGAGAAAATATTTAGATTACAAAAACGGGCAATAAGAATAATATGTGGAAAGGAAAAAAGGGAATCTTGTAAACCGCTATTTGAAAAATTAAAAGTTCTCACTCTTACAGGGGAGTATATACAGTGAAAGAAGTGAGGCGGTATGCACTGGTATGGAGTACTGTCACTGGTTTTAAAGGTCCAGAGGCATACCGGCACTGGTTTCAATGGTGAAATAGCATACCGTCACTGAAAATCAATGGCTGATACAAATTGTGAATGTTCCTTTCAGTCGTAATATAATAATTACTTGAGTTTTGTCCATTCTGTAGCGATAATCTTAATGATTTATGTATAGCGTAGAGCTTTATCACTGGTACTCACTACTAAATTGCAGTATTTTGTTACCTGTTGGAGCGCTTTCAATCGCATGGAGTTGCTGAAGATGGCCGCTCCATGCGGTTGAAAGCGCTCCAACAGGTAACAAAATACCGCAATTTAGTAGTGAGTACCAGTGATAAAGCTCTACGCTATACATAAATCAATAATAATTACGTTTCATGATTATTCACCAACTCGTACACTTCCACCGGTAGCCATTGCCACTATAACTTGTGATGGTCTTTGTTGCCATCTTAATGACTGAACCACTAGATTCTATGTTTAAAAAAATATCTCTGTAACAAAATGTTGTGACTTTTATATTGTTTAAATAGGCCTTAAATACTTTTAAAATATCTTCATTGAAGTAAATGAACTAAACTCAATGGCTCTACATCCCTGGACTACCACCAGACACCTGCTCATCTACCATAGATGGCAGGATTGGGGCATGTGGTCAGCATGCCGACACCCACTGCTGTTATTGATGGTTTCCATGATGTGAAATAAATAAAGGTCTGTCAATCGACAGTACATGATGATCTAGTCTTCTGTTGTGCTCCTTCTTGGCAATCATCTATAAAACAGAGTTGGTTACTCATGAAGGAAGTTAATTAAAAATACCACCAAGTGGATATCACATAATTATTATCTTGTAAAGGAGGAAATGTGCTTTCTTTAAATTGAGGTATGTTAGGGAAAAATTTTGGGATAGCATACCGCCTCTGGATTTTTCCCACTTCCTTCACTGAGTATATATATTCCGTTATGTGTTATATAGTAGATAATATTGATAAATTCCAAACTAATTTCAGTGTACATGGACGTACTACCAGAAACATGAATGATCTACACAGACCAACTAACTCGTTAAAACTCTTTCAGAAGGGTGCTTATTATTCTGCAATACAGATATATAACAAGCTTCCAAACAACATAAAATTATTATGCATTCAAAGAAAGAGCAAACCTTTCAAAACATGTCAAGAAATTTTTAGTAACTCACACCTTCTATAATTTGGAGGAATATTTCCAGTTTGGATAAATTTGGCAGCTTGCAGTTAGTGTATATTATTGTTATAACATGCATGTATTTTTTGATCTAACGTGTTCTATATCATTGAGCCCCGCACAATTATTGACAGACATGAGTTTCATTAAAAGCATAACCTTTGTGGGTAATTATTACGAATAAATGGTTGGTTTATGAATTTTTCTGGAAATATATGAAGCGTCCAATTCCAAAACTGTCTCAATCAATTTTTAAAAAATTGAGATAATGGCGTTTTCGTCATCTACCTACATATCTCTAACAATATAGTAATGAATGTTGTGCCTAAACTTCCTCTTTCCTTCCAAAATTAAGCTTCAGAAATGACAAACAGTTTCAAAACTTTCTCATTCCATCCCATGTACTGTTACAAAACTGTCTCGTTCCATACATGAATTTATTTTTCAAAACTTCCTCCATCCATAGCAAGGATTGATAATATTCTTTGTTTGGATAACAAAACTCTCTCCATCCGTCTTTTAAATTTCCTTACTAATAATCTTTTATTTTACGTTTCCAGCAGTGTTTCCAGCTGTTGTCAGCAGTGTATTAGCACAAATTATAATTATGAACGTTGTCACTCTCATATACCCATTGTTAGAAGGTAATAAATAGTACAGACTCTCTGTAAATAAGGTGATTGTGTTTTCTGTGCATTGCTCACAAATACAAGATAGATATATAAGCATTCATGAACCACAGATTATTGTCTCTGTTGGACACTACATGAGAATATTATAGGAGAAAAATTCCTCCGGCACTGGGACTTGAACCCAGGACCTTTGGCTATTCGCGCCAATGCTCTACCAACTGAGCTAAGCCGGAGCTCAATTCACAGCACCAGATGGAACCTCTCTCCTATGACTGATTGCCCTAATGGTCTACCTCACAGACAGACAAGTTATGTCATATGCAGTACTGTGAGGCACACTAATTAGTGATTTTTGTGACCGGGCTCCCACTGTTATTGTACAGTTAACATTCAAGATAGATATATAAGCATTCATGAACCACAGATTATTGTCTCTGTTGGACACTACATGAGAATATTATAGGAGAAAAATTCCTCCAGCACTGGGACTTGAACCCAGGACCTTTGGCTATTCGCGCCAATGCTCCACCAACTGAGCTAAGCCGGAGCTCAATTCACAGCACCAGATGGAACCTCTCTCCTATGACTGATTGCCCTAATGGTCTACCTCACAGACAGACAAGTTATGTCATATGCAGTACTGTGAGGCACACTAATTGGCGCGAATAGCCAAAGGTCCTGGGTTCAAGTCCCAGTGCCGGAGGAATTTTTCTCCTATAATATTCTCATGTAGTGTCCAACAGAGACAATAATCTGTGGTTCATGAATGCTTATATATCTATCTTGAATGTTAACTGTACAATAACAGTGGGAGCCCGGTCACAAAAATCACTAATTAGTGTGCCTCACAGTACTGCATATGACATAACTTGTCTGTCTGTGAGGTAGACCATTAGGGCAATCAGTCATAGGAGAGAGGTTCCATCTGGTGCTGTGAATTGAGCTCCGGCTTAGCTCAGTTGGTAGAGCATTGGCGCGAATAGCCAAATGTCCTGGGTTCAAGTCCCAGTGCCGGAGGAATTTTTCTCCTATAATATTCTCACAAATACAAGCTAAGTAAGCACTATTCTTAAGAAATGGAAAGTAATATATTGATTACACCTAGTGGTAAAGGACGGAAGAAATTGAAAGATCCTTCGAATTGGGGGAAACTAAGGTCATGAAAGTGTATGCTGTCGGGTGCCCAGGACAAAATAAAAATATTACAGTAATGGGAATGTTAATGTCTTGGCTCTACAATAGCATACCAACTGTAAAGAACTCCCATGTTATTTTCCCTATTGTCGGCCACTCTTTTCTTCCAGCCATTAGAGTTTTTGGAAGAATAGAAAATGTCATTAGGAAGAGGGATACTATTAACAAACCATGTGAATATAGAGACATTATTTCAAAAACTGCAAATCTGAAGGAACTGGGAGAGGAACTGTTATCATTGATTGGAAGAAAAATAGTGCAAGCAACTCTCTAACATCCTGGACAGAGACATTTCCAGTTTTCCGCAGCTAAGCAAAGAAAAACTGTATCTGGAAAAAATGTGATTGTGAGAGGTGAAGTAAATTACTTAATAGACATAGGAGAATTAAAATCGGTGTTAAAGAGAGGAAAAGCATTTTGCAGATGACCCCAAAATCTCAGAATCAGAAGGAAGAGAAACTATTCGTTCTCAACACTTTTGTTCCGAGTGGAGAAAAATTACTGATTTATCATTTTACAAGAGTGTAATAGAGGGTGAATCAAGGTTAAACAGACAAGAAAATGCAAATGAGGATTTATTTATGGAAAAAGAGGACTTAAAAATTGATCTGAAGTGTAATAACCAAACAGAATAATGTATTCATTCCGAATGACCTTTAATTTTAATATCTGAGTTCAATGTCATAGACAAAATAGAAATTGCAGTAATAGATTATTGTATTTACATTAATAAGAAGCCTCTTCTAAAATATTAGAAACTAAAAAGAATTGTGTAATTTTCCAAAACTCTCTCGTTCCAGCCTACAGTTTCAAAACTCTCTCAATCCAAACAAAAATATGAAATAACTCCTGAAATATCGATCCCTGATTTTCAGGAATATCACTCATTAGAAGAGTGTTTCTCAACTGTAAAATTAAAAGAAAATTAGAACACTGCAAACAGTTAGGAAAAAAGTTATCAGTTTTTGAAGTTTCCTGAAAATTGTTAAAACTGGATTGAGACAGTTTTGGAATTGGACGCTTCATATGTATTGTGATTATTTTCATTTATTCCTTAATATCGTATGAACGCAATGAACTTTTTGTTTTATCATATTTACAGTCAAAATACTTTAAAATTAAATATATTATGAAATGTTACATTAAATACTTAAGAAATGTTTATAACAATTAAACAAGGTATTAAAAATTATGCCATTGGGTATCTTTGCTCAATCGATAAAATAGTTATGAGATTCCTTGATCTT
This sequence comes from Ectobius pallidus, assembly GCA_964059195.1. NCBI lineage: Eukaryota > Metazoa > Arthropoda > Insecta > Blattodea > Ectobiidae > Ectobius > Ectobius pallidus. The sequence goes on along the minus strand of CAXKWD010000011.1, from coordinate 146,170 downwards.
GACTTAGGATATTAGTTTGTGCCTAGAGCTTTCGATTTCACTGCAGCATCCTCAGAGTAACCTGTTTTGTAGTCATTTAAAACTTTTTATTGGAGTCATTCTAAGTAAAAGGTACTAAATACTGTTGTAGTTTTCTTTGTTCTTGTTTTAAAATAGAAGGAATTAAATTTAAAGAACAAGCAGCACAGTCTAATACATTCATGGTTGTAACTACCAACACAATATACATATTGTAAAAATTGAACCATTGACATTAGGAAAAACCATGTTTTATATTAAAAATAAATTTTAAAAGTACCTTTTTTTATGCTCAAACTTGTACGTCCTTCCTTAATACTTGGGCTAGAGAATTGAATTAACCTATAGTGTGTACAAATGACAAATTGATTTGAGATACTTAAAGATGAACAATTCTGGAATGAATACAGCTGCTCACCTGACTTCCCTGTGGCATGGGGGCATTGCCGCTCACATGCCAGAAAACATCCGGCTTCTCATCCTGTGCAGGCGGGCAGCGACATTCTCCTACCACTGACTCCATGATAGCTTTCAGCCCTGAGCGGCCACACATGATCTCTACGCGGCATTTTCCTGTACTTAAGCTTGTAGTTGACGATGAAACACTAGTTTCTCTGTTCTCACACATTTCAAATTGTCGACACTTGAAACCGACAGATCTCAGCATGTTCACAAGGTCGCCAACATCTGGCGAAGTGGTTGGTTTTTCCTGAAAATTGGAGATTTTTAAATTTTATTTTATTTAGTTTTCTTAATTACATTCAGACATGGGCTAACTTGTCTTCTTTTTTCTTAGTTTCACAGAATGTTGAAAGCTGTTTCAGTACAGTTCCCGACAGGAAACATCTGATATCATTTGTATATAATACGTGTGGAATTATTTGATCTCTAGTGTTCATGAAACACAAGTAAAGAAACAGACTTTATGTCACATTTCAGACTAACAAGTTGGTCAGATTCTCACTTCATTTTCAAATGTATTTGCAAGGGCAATATATAATGACATTATAAACTTTTAAATTTTTACATGTTAATGCAATCACAATTTAGATTTAAATTTAAATTATCTATAGTAAGAGATTGATGTTATTCAGTCAAATATTTGGTTGTACAGATGTTTGTTGATAGGACTTACACTGAATTAAATACATCCCATGCCGCTTATTGTTATCACTACGCAGCTAATCTGATGATATTAACAGATTGATAACAGTAACCAAAGGAATTAAATAAAGGTAATTTATTCATATATAAGATTATACACTACAAAACAGAATTAAAAAATATTTATTCATAAAATAATACGTAACTGTGAATCATTGAACCACTCATAGGCTAATACAGTAATACACTGCAAACTACTATTTTTTTAAGCAGTAACATTGTTTTAATTTTTAAATTTTTTTTTACTTTCCTTTAGGAGTCCATTAATCAATACGCCATACTCAGTTATGAGTTATGAAGTTACGAGTATTTTTGGAATTCTATACTGATCTGTGGTGAACACTGCATAGCAAAACATCCAATGCCTGTACAAGTCTTTTCATTTTACACTAGCCATCACTGCATGTCAACACTGTTATCTTCATAAATCAAAAGCTGCAGCTTAACTGTGGAGTGAAACATGTTTTATTGCTTAAAAGAGAAAGTTATGTAGTGCCACCCCCTTGAACTGGTCATCCTGTGAGCTGGGAACAGAATTGCTACCGTCAATACAACACAATACAGTGGAATTAGAAACAAAACCCTTAAAAACGAAGTTTAGAATGACGTACAGTATTTCGAAATAAAGCTAAAAAAAAGGTAAATGTGATAACATAAACCGAATCTTTGATAACAATAAACATAAAAGTGATAACATTACCCGATTGATAACATCTGCGATTACATGAAGAGGAGTTCACTGTACTTGGTTTGACCAAATAAGCAGTCTCGGAATTAAGACAAAACAAATCCCATTGGATTAAAAAAAGCACCTCAGAATTAGTAATTAAATATAATAACAGAACCGCTCAGGAAACTTGACCGTCCTTATGTTCTTAGGGTTAGAAAATAATGAAAATCTCAACTGGTAAAAATACATAGATATTGTAATGCCTGGACTTAGTACAATTGTGAAGTTTGAATGCTGTCTTCTCCCAAGATGTATTAATAAACGGTAAACATTGCTTATTCTACTCCATTTTACTATTTGGACTAATATTTTGGCTAGCTCACCACACATCATGGAGGTTTTTCGCTGAACTAGAGAAGAAGACTGCCCCTGTCTGTGCCGGGCTGCACCGATTGGGAACCAATGTACGACGTCGCCAACATCACAAACATGATTTCATGCTGATTGAACTCAGCAATTCTTTGGATGACAAGGTAATGCCTTGCCGGTGTTTAAATTCAGAATGATGAATAATATTACAATGGTAAAAACATTATGGCGAATCACTTAAGGAAATAATGCTGTGCAGGAGTGTTTAAATTAAGAATGATGAATAACATTACAATGGTAAATACAGATACCTCGTGGGAGTTAGATTGTAGGTCAATGATGTGTACTGCCAGTGATAGATATGTTAGGTAAGGAACAGTTATATAAAGGCTTCAAATGTTCATACAAGGAACGGTTAGGTAGCATGTCCTATTGGAAGAGGAGAGGGTGTGCATCCTGCGATGACAACCAATGACAGAAAGACTGCATTCAGGTATAATCAGGTGGAGATAAAATCTGAACATGTTCCGTATTGCTTTTGTAACGAAGACATGATTAAATAAATGATTTAAATTATTTAATTAAATAAAAGATTTATATTCTACACATAAATAATGACTAGTGAGTTAATATACTTAAATAGATTGTCCTTTTATCATCTTCCTGTAAACTGCACTACATGCACACGAGGCAAGCATTGCTTATGTTGTGGAGTTTTGTCCATTCATTAAGTGACAATCTTTTCATGCACAGGGAAATTTCATCACTTCCTTCCTCTTTTATTTTCCACGGCTCATAACGGCACTGGAATTAGTGGCAGAGCATAGGCCTAAATCAATATTGACTCAAAGACTCATTGTGCAAGTGTTCCATGCTTTATTTTACAAAAACAAGTATTATTTTTACCTAGGCATACTATGTAGAGACTGAACCTGACAATCTCATATTTAAAAAACACAATATTCTCTAGTAAATACATAACATTTTCCCTTTCATGCTATATGACAGTTAATTTCAGAAAAAGCCACTGTTCATCAGTGGCGAAACTAGACCACTTGGGGAAGGGGGCAGATTTATTTTTGAGGCCCCCTCCCCCCCCCCCCCTAGCAAAAGCTACCAACATGACTATTTTTAACTTCTTTTTCTATGGCTAACCTTTTTGTCTTTCAGGTCATCTCCATGGGCTAATCTATATGAAAAAATAATAGACAGATTAAGGGAGCGAACTCATGTAGTATTTAATGTATTTATTTATTAAATACAAACAGACATTAGTCCAATAATAAGTTAACTGATTAGCAAAATACAAATACGTGCATAATTAAAAAGTAATGAAATGGGGGAAAAAGCTTATGTTTAAATAAGACAAAAATTAGGACTTATCAGTTAAATGATGCATTTCAGCGCAGTATCCAACTAGCATCTCCTAGTAACCTCTTGCGGCCAGAGACTAAAACATTGGTAACTGGAGACTTTTTTTTGTGTTGGTAACATGTCAAACATGCTATATTTTTATTTATTACAAAAATTCTGATGAGTAAAAAAAGAGGTGAAACAATTTTTATATTAGGGTGGGGCATCATTGGGGGGCCCCCCATAATAAGTGGGGCCCGGGGCAGACCGCCCCCACTGCCCCGCCCTAGGAACACCACTGCTGTTCATTGTAAATGAACACAATATGCTAGGCCAAGATTTTATTTTTACAGACCAAAAAATTATTCAAAATTATTTCTAAGATGTATTTCTTGCTCTGCAGTAAACCTACTAACTTTTTGAAAATTATTTGTAAATTGTAATTCCCAAAAACATATATTGTTTAAAAAATGGTTGAAAAATCCTAGGTACCTACTAGAGTTGGAGGATTTTTTATGGACATTGAATATAAATTTGCATGTTAGACAGTAAACATTAAAAAAAATGAAGGAAACAAATTAAAATCTACATGACTGCTTTCTTAAGCTTTCATGTTATTAGATTTCTGTTTTAGTCCAATTTGAATGTAAAACTGTATTATATATTATATTTTTTATATTTCTATGTTTCTATTTGACATTATTATATATCCCTGAGCTCTGCTCAAGGTAGGATGTGCAGAATAAATAATGTATTATTACTATTACTACTATTACTAAAATTACTATTATTATTATTATTATTATTGGTCTTCTTTAGCATGCTACATGGAATTCAATGTGTTTTAGCGCAGGTTATGCAGTCCGTAGTTTATTTTCCAAGACTGACTGGTTGGCTATGAATAGAGACAGGCACAATATGAAGAAAAGTTTGCCAAAATATAAAATTTATTTAGCTGAATCTAAAATTATGAAAAAAATATTTGAAAATATTATAAAATATAATAAATCACTATTTAATCATTTAATTTTTCTTTATTGGATTTAAGTCAACACACAAAGGGATATACTACTCTATTTACAATGAGAGAACAAAATAAATCACTAGTTAGCTGGTAATTAGTAATTATTATGATTAATGAATATTAGACCTAATTATAATATGCTATTCAGATTATTAATTGTATCGCAGCTTTTCATTCTGGCAAAAGTTTGCATCTTCTGTCAGTAAGAATTGTTTTGCTCAATCAGAAAGATTATTCTGCACCACATGATATAATGGGAGCACACTTTTATCGCGATATATTCAACATCTTAATACCTTCTGGTATTTCACTGTTCTTACCTTCAAGTATCTTACTAATCTGAAGGAGAGTACTGTATGATTGATTCTTTTCCAAGAGTCAAGAGAACTTAAACTTAGTAGAAACTGCTTTTCCAGGTGCCCTGGAACTTGTTATTCCTCTTTCACATAACATTTTAAAATAATTTGAATGATAGTAAAATTGTTTCTTTAAAAAAGTTAATTATAAAAAGCACTATACTCCATACCTTACACTTTTGTTGCAAAATGTGCACACAAAAATCTTCCCATCTCTTTTAAAACAAATTAAGTCACCCAATCAAAAATTCCAGATTTAAGCATGTTGTGTTCAATTCACAAGGCACAAACATATATTGCTTCACCAAATCGTCACGGATCATGAGACAAGTGAATGCCGGTCACAATATCACAACAATAACTGATGCTTGAGTCCGTTCTGTCCCTCAGGCAGTCAGGGTACGTTCACCGTTCAAGTAGCCAGATGGTTGGTGCTCCTACACAATCTCATTGCAAACTGTTCATCAAGTTGTTTATCATGCCCTTAATGTGTATTTACATTTTTCAATGTCTTATTTTTATTAAAAGAAATCGTAGTCTTTTTGTGACGAATAGTGATACGCATGATTATGATACCAGAAATAGTCCTAAGATGAGATTTTATCACTGCTCGTATAATAGATCACAGTCTGGATGTAAATTCACCTCTATCAAACATTTGTTGAATTATTCCACAGGTACGACAAGCCCTCGCTTCGATCAAAGGTAAAAGCTGTAAATGATAAGTTGTGGAAATTCTCTAGAGATCATATTAACTTCAATGTTGTTTCTGTTAGCAGCTTAAGAAGGGAAGAGTATACCAGGCATGGACTTCATCTCAACCTTCGAGGAAAGAAGACACTGGCAGCATTGGTTGCAGAGGAGCTGAAGTGTAATGGATTAGATTGTAACAGGCCTATTCCTGTCATAGATGGTGGCTCGACTCGTTTTTTAAGGGGAATCTAAGTGAAAGAACCCAACAGCTTATGCCTATATGCATATCTCAAGTCAATAATAGTAATACACTAAGGCCTATAGCTAGAAATAATAAATCATTTGCAGTATTTCATCAAAACATAAGGGGGCTTGAAAATAAAATTGAAGAATTTAACTTAGCCATTCAGGATACAATTAATTCTAAAAAACAGGAAATTCAAGTTATTTGTCTAATGGAACACCACTGTGCAGAAACAGATCTGGGACAATTATAAATTGATAACTTTTCACTATGTTCAAAATTTTGTAGACATTCCATTAAATGTGGAGGTGTGAGTATATTTATCAAAAGAAACTTACATTTCAGTGATATAGACACAAGTTCTTTCTGTAAAGAACAGGATTTTGAATGTTGTTCAGCCAGATTGGATTTTGACAATGATACATTTGTAATACTAACCATTTACAGGGCACCATCAGGTAATTTCAATTATTTTGTAAATCAGTTAGAAAGGGTTCTTAATTCACTGTATAGTACTAACGTAAATATTATACTGTGTGGGGACTTTAATGTAGATTTCTCAATTGATAGTGAGAAGAAGATCAGACTGATATCTTTATTGAGTAGCTATAATCTAGATTTCATAGTAAACTTTCCAACGAGAATTCAGAACGACTCCCAAACAACAATAGATAATATATTCATAGATATAGAAAAACATTTTAATTTTAAAGTATTTCCAATATTAAATGGATTATCAGATCATGATGCACAAATGTTAGTGCTGAAAAACATTAAAGTAAATTCGAACAGTAAACATGCTCATAGTAATATGACTAGAGTAATGAATGAAGATTCAATTTTAAATTTCAAACAAGATCTTGCGAATAAAAACTGGGAATCTATGTTATCCTATGACAAAGTAGATAGTAAATTAAGTGAATTCCTAAACATAGTGTCACGACATTTTGAGGCAAATTTTCCAAAAAAGAAAACTGCTAATTTACCTAATTCAAGGAATAACACATGGTTAACTGCTGGTATTAAAATATCATGTGCAAACAAAAGAGAGCTCTACCTAAAATATAGAACCAGTAACAACCAAACTCATAAGGAATACTATAAAAAGTATTGCAACATACTGAAGAAAGTAATCAAAGAAGCAAAAAGTAGGCATTTTTCACAAGTAATTGATAAATCAAATAATAAAGTTAAGACTGTATGGAATATAATAAAAAACGAAACAGGGAGAACAAAGGGAAACAATGATTGTACATCATTAATATACCAAGACATAAAACTAGATAATTTATCGGACATTACAAATGCTTTTAATAGTCACTTTATAAATATTGCAGAGAAATGTATTCCTATAAATAATATTAACATTAAGGCAGTAGACCTACTAACGGAATCTAAAGTTTGGAACCATAGATTTCAATTGAACCTGACTTCACACAAAGAAATTGAAAATATAATCAAGTCTCTCAAAAGTAAAAGCTCGTCTGGATGGGATGAGATAAGTAATAAGTTATTAAAAAGCTGCTCATCGGAACTCAGTAAACCTCTTAGTCACATATGCAATTGTTCATTAGAAAATGGAATATTTCCAGAAAGACTGAAGCATGCTATTGTTAAGCCCCTCTTTAAAAAAGGTGACAAAAATCTACCATCAAATTATAGACCTATATCGCTCTTAACCTCATTTTCAAAAGTTTTTTAAAAAGTCATGTACAAACGCATAATACACTATCTTAATTTGAATGACATTCTTACTTCATCTCAGTTTGGATTTAGAAGTGGCATGTCCACTGAGAATGCTACATTTCAACTTACTACAGAAATACTGGAAGCGTTAGATAAAAAGAAATATGCTCTGGGAATTTTCTGCGACTTAGCTAAAGCGTTTGACTGTATAAATCATGAAATATTACTTCAAAAATTGGATCATTATGGGTTCGATAATTTAACACTTAAGTGGTTCAAATCATATCTTTCTGATAGAACTCAAAAGGTAATAATAAATGGAAATTGTAAGGGTTTTAGGGGTTAATCACGTTGAAAGGGGGTTTTGTAGGTTATTGCAAGAGGTTCGTGGTTGTACGTCTAAGTACAGTGAGGGCGGCCATTTTACCTGCTGTTCCTCCTCGTTCGATGCCGTGTTGCCAGATCTCTCAGGCTTCTGGTTTCCTGAAATGGCTATGTAGGGTGGCAAAAGGATATCTATGGTAGAGCAATGAGAAACTTTATCTTAGGGGATTAATTAGTCAGCATTTATTACTATAGTTTACAACTGTGAGCTATTACAAAAGTATCTTACTATGGAGCTTGGGTTGGAGAGAGAAGTTCTACTGATATCTAAGGCCTTGTGTAAACGCGCCTATTCTGGTTAGCACACACTAGAATTTACCAACCTGATATTAGTCAAAGGTTATTAACCATGATGTCCGTGGGCGATCCTGGGTTTCCTTCTAGGCTGTAGATTATTTGCGCCATGCGCTTAGAAATACTTGTCGAGCATGGACCGAATTACCGGCGTCCATTACTGAGTAGCCTCCACGACCTGTACGTATAAGTGTATAAGCGGATAAGACCGTGTGAGGCACGCGCTAGGCCTTATATACACCTAGTAGCTTCTCTCCCACTCCAGCCGATATAGTACTCTTCACTACAAATGCATCACCCCTCTGCTGTCGTCAGTGATGCTATCTCTACTGTGATTGGCTCTCACTGACGTCAGCCTAGTATGGGTAGTGCTGTACATGATTATTGCAGCAGCGGGGAATTGATGATTCATAGGGTTTATCCCATAAAGTTAGTTTGACTAAGTTCTTATCGCTGGGTAAAATCTCCCGCGAAATAGACAAAGGAAATGTTTATTAAATTAATAGCTTTTGTCGTATTTATTGGATTAAAATATGGTTAACATATTTTAGTTCCTTATTATTTCCTGCATATTTTAATATATGGATATGCTGTAGTTCTTCATTATTGTGACTTTTCTGTATTTTACTTATTTCTTGTATACTACTTTGCTTATGGCAGTGGTGTCTACTTAATCGTATAACATCTCAGTTATTTTAGAGTCGTCAGTAGACATTATATTACATGTTATTATTTCTTCTGTAAAGCTACTCTGGCCCATACTATCTTCATTGTGTAGTTTACGTAATGCAATGACTTCATCGCTGCATAGTTTGCAATGGTTGCTTTTACAGTCGCAAATCTCATCGTAATATTTACTTTCTTCCTCTATGGGAAATTTCAGTTCCGCAATACATTGATTTATATTTACTTGTAAATGTTCAACGAAGAATGATTCTTCTTGAATATCCCTTTCATTGTCCATTAAAATGTCTTGTTCCTGATGGGCTGCATTACTGAATGGAATTGCTATATTCATTTCTTCCCTGTGTAGACTGAGTTGTTTTTCCTCAAAATTTATTTTAGAATTCCACGTTTGAAATAGGTCACATCCAATAATAATCGGGCTCGTCAATAATGGTACAACTAATGCCATAACTTCTACTATTATCCAGTTATTATTAATCCCTTGTAGTTCCATTTCTAGTAAACATTGGTATAACACCTTATTCTTATGTTTGCCTATTGCTACTCGGCAATAAATATTGCAAGTTCGTACGCTTATTAGTTTCTTTCCCTGTCTAAGTAAGTCTTCGTACAACTGCTGGCTTATAACTGAATTCGATGAGCCTGTGTCAACAATGGCATCGTATTCCTTATTGGAAATCCTCACCTTTATACACGGTGGTTGGCAAACTACATTTTCCTCTTTATCTGATAATATTAGCTTCTGCATATCTTGTTGTAAATTATTATTGACATTTGCCATCATATTCTTATTATTAATCCTATTTCCAATTGTTGAAATCATATTAATATGTCTACTGCTTGCATTCTCATTATTTATGTCATTTCTCTCAATATCACCACTAATTGGGAACGCAGTCAATTCGTGGCATTCTAGTTTACCGAATTGCTATTATTGTTGCCTGTCTGTCCCTTATTCTGAAATGGTTTAGCCTGTGGATTTAATTGTGAGTTAGGCCTATCATCCTCACTATGGTTCGAGTCATGGTCGCTATCTGTCCCATTCCTGTTGGAATTAAATCTGCCGTTTCCTCTCCAAGATCCTCTGCCTCGTCCATTGAAATTTCTCCCATTATTTCTATTCCAATTTCCTTGAAATGTAGGCCTGTGAAACCCTGAATTGTACCGATTAGGTCTCATCCACGCTGGCATATTTCTCCTAAATTGACTAGCTGGAGGTCTCCTATCGAATCTCATATGGTTTATTTGCCTGTCTTGATTTCGATTGTTATTATGATTTCTCCATTGTTGGTTATTTGTATTCCTGTTCTGGTACCCATTTCCATTGTTGAAAGACCTATTCTGGTTTCCTTGGTTATTAAAGTTCCTTCCATTTCTATTATCAAACTTTTTCTGTGGGTTCCCATGGTTACCATTATTACTGTTATTGTTGTTAAATTTCCTTTTACCGCCATTGTTGGGTGGAGAATTGCACTCTGCCCTCTCCCCTCTAACAAAGTTATTATTTCTCCTATAATCCTGGGACGTACTTGGTTGTTCCTTATTATAGTTATCATTGCTACGTCTCCCATGAAATATTGGCGTTTCACTAAGATCGAATTGCGACAAAATTTCAATTAAGTCTGCTAACTCTCTGGGTTTGGCAACAAGAATTGGAAATTTAATGTGATCAGGGTAATGTCGAACAATTAAGTCAATAAACTGTGAGTCATCCATAGCTGGTTCTAGTTTCTTAGCTTTGGTTGCCATGGAGATCAAATAGTCTATCATCGTACCATCCCTGTCTGCTCTATAATTCCCATTGGTAAGATCAGCTTTTATTTTGTTCTGAAAAGCACTATTCCAAAAACGAGCAAGAAAAGATTTCTTAAAAAATTCATAATTCTGGCTTTCTGTATGAGTAACTATATACCATTGCAAAATATTACCTCTTAGACATTTCTTAACTATCGTTAACTTCAAATGATCTGGTATTTGTTTAACCGCAAAATAGAATTCCAATTCGTCAATAAATTCACGTGGGTTTCTGTCTTGGTCATCTCCGTATACAGGAAGACTAAATTCATTTAAAATGTGGTTGGGTAAGACATCTGAATTTGAAACTAGCGTTTTACTGATAGTACTAACGTTACTACTAGGCCTATCATTTTCAATGTTTGCTGAAGCAATAGAACCACTAGGTGTTCTTTCCCGTACAACATTATCATTATTATTACACTGCACAACAATATCACTGGTACTTACTGCGTTTGAGTTTACCTTTTTAATCTCATCAACTTCTCTACGGAGTGCTACAATAGATTGGTTCTGTAATTCAGAAGCATGAACCAGTTCACCTCGTAATTCAGTTATTACATTATCTTGAGCATTAAGTTCTCTGGTTATGTCAGATCTTAATTTAACAATTTCAATTTGGTTTGATCCTATTTTCTTTTCATTACTGGAAATTTTAGTAGCGAGCTGGTTGCATTTCGTCTGAATTTCAGAGCATAAGGTTATTTGTTGCCCTTTTAATTCCTGTATATTCACATTCATACCTTCCACACTCGATTCCAGATTTTGTTGAATTTGTGTTAATTTTGTGTTCATGCTCTCACTTTGTGTTTTGAACTGTGTTTCTACGTTTTGCTGTGTTTGTGTAATATTTTCTTGTACCTGTGTTAGTTTCGTTTCTACATTTTGCTGTACTTGTGTTAATTTTGTTTCTACATTTTGCTGTGCATGTGTTACTTGTGTTATTTGTGCTGCAACATTTGTAATACTGGCATTTTGTTGTTGCATTTGTTGACTTTGTTGTTGCATTGACAAGAATAGATTTTGCAACATAGATTTGATATCACAATCACTATCCATATTTGAGTTATTTTCTACTGTATTGCTCACTTGTGCTATAGTAGGGGTTTCTTGTACCACAGTGTTGTTTGTTTGTGCAACATAAGGAATTTCTTGTGTAACTGTCTGTACCTGTGTTGAATTAGGTGTGTCTTGTGCAACAGTATTTACATGTGTTAAATTCACTGTGTCTGGTTGTATTTCTACTGTAGTATTAACATTTAATGTCAATACAGTGTCGTTGTGTACAGGTGTATCAGTCTCGTGTTCACTACCAACTGTTTCTGCCTCAGGCCTATCTGTACTGACATTATTTTCAGATTCAATATTATCTTCTGCCATATTAACAGTATCTTCCTCCGATTCAAGATGTTTATTTGTTACAAGTTTAGAATTCCTCAATTTCATCTCCAGCATGGCACTAACTCTGTATTATTAATTTTTGTGAAAATAATTAATTTGACCAATAGCCTATGGTTTACACTACTGCTTTTACAATAATTGCTTAGGCCTATATTTCTCCTCTCTCAATATTCTTATGTTGGCTACTGAATGCTGGTAAACTTTTATAATAATAGCAAGATGTTATTATAATAACACTGTTTGAAATTATTTGCTACTTACAACGTTTGTTTTAAGCACTGGCAAATTATGTTTTACTGGACAAAAATTATCATATAGGCTACACAATATTATTTTACCCTGGCAATATAAGTTTTTAAACTGGACAAAATAATACCTATCTTTCTCAAAATATTAACTGAGGCAGTAACATCTGGAATCTTATACACATTTATTCAGATTTTTCACTTACTACTTTGTAGAACAGTATTCGTGTAGGTCCCGCTGCCTTCCTTCAAATTTGGGTTGTGTTGTCCCGTTTTCTGCTGTCCAGTGGTTTTTTTAGGTTACCAGCTGTTGCCATCGAAGTTCCCAGTTGCTGTAGCTGCATTCCAGTGGTCCAGATTTATAGCTTAAAGTTGTAGGCTATACTGCAAATGAAGTTCCACGTACCTAATGTTGCCTTCCTTCATCCAGTGCTCCAATTTGTACCAGCCGTTGTGCCCGTCTCCCCACGCGAAAAATTTTGGTATGGTAATCTAGTGTGCCACCTATTCTCTCTCCGCTAACTAATTAATGCTATGGGATGTCCCGAGATATTTTTCGAGCCTAAGAACGTTGGGCCTGCCACATTGTAAGGGTTTTAGGGGTTAATCACGTTGAAAGGGGGTTTTGTAGGTTATTGCAAGAGGTTCGTGGTTGTACGTATAAGTACAGTGAGGGCGGCCATTTTACCTGCTGTTCCTCCTCGTTCGATGCCGTGTTGCCAGATCTCTCAGGCTTCTGGTTTCCTGAAATGGCTATGTAGGGTGGCAAAAGGATATCTATGGTAGAGCAATGAGAAACTTTATCTTAGGGGATTAATTAGTCAGCATTTATTACTATAGTTTACAACTGTGAGCTATTACAAAAGTATCTTACTATGGAGCTTGGGTTGGAGAGAGAAGTTCTACTGATATCTAAGGCCTTGTGTAAACGCGCCTATTCTGGTTAGCACACACTAGAATTTACCAACCTGATATTAGTCAAAGGTTATTAACCATGATGTCCGTGGGCGATCCTGGGTTTCCTTCTAGGCTGTAGATTATTTGCGCCATGCGCTTAGAAATACTTGTCGAGCATGGACCGAATTACCGGCGTCCATTACTGAGTAGCCTCCACGACCTGTACGTATAAGTGTATAAGCGGATAAGACCGTGTGAGGCACGCGCTAGGCCTTATATACACCTAGTAGCTTCTCTCCCACTCCAGCCGATATAGTACTCTTCACTACAAATGCATCACCCCTCTGCTGTCGTCAGTGATGCTATCTCTACTGTGATTGGCTCTCACTGACGTCAGCCTAGTATGGGTAGTGCTGTACATGATTATTGCAGCAGCGGGGAATTGATGATTCATAGGGTTTATCCCATAAAGTTAGTTTGACTAAGTTCTTATCGCTGGGTAAAATCTCCCGCGAAATAGACAAAGGAAATGTTTATTAAATTAATAGCTTTTGTCGTATTTATTGGATTAAAATATGGTTAACATATTTTAGTTCCTTATTATTTCCTGCATATTTTAATATATGGATATGCTGTAGTTCTTCATTATTGTGACTTTTCTGTATTTTACTTATTTCTTGTATACTACTTTGCTTATGGCAGTGGTGTCTTTGTTGGTTGTCTGAGTGACGTTAACGTCTGCTACAAAATGAATCTAACTTAGGGGTTGTTAAGAATGGGGTACCTCAGGGATCAATACTAGGTAGGACCTTCGCTCTTTTTAATTTTCATTAATGACTTGCCCTATAACTTAAGTGACGAATCAAAGGTATTGCTCTTCGCAGATGATACTAGTATACTTGTAAAAGGAACGTCACAAGAGCATTTATCAAGAATAGCTACAAAGGCTTTTCACGAGTTAAACACATGGTTTATAGCTAATAAAATGACACTTAATATTGATAAGACCCATTTTATACAATTTAGAACAAAAAACAGATGTATCTCAAATCTTGAAATTAATTATGGAACACAAATCATACAAGAAATTAGCAATGTAAAATTTTTAGGACTGCAAATTGACCAAAATCTTGACTGGAAGACACACATAGAAATGATAAGTCCAAAACTGAGTTCAGCATGCTTTGCTTTAAAAATTTTGAACAATATATTAAAACAGGATGCATTACTTATGGTATATTTTGCATATTTTCACTCGGTAATGAGGTACGGGATCATATTCTGGGGCAACTCTTCCCATAGGGAGAAAATATTTAGATTACAAAAGCGGGCAATAAGAATAATATGTGGAAAGAAAAAAAGGGAATCTTGTAAACCGCTATTTGAAAAATTAAAAGTCCTCACTCTTACAGGGGAGTATATATACTCTGTTATGTGTTATGTAGTGAATAATATTGATAAATTTCAAACTAATTTTAGTGTACACGGACATACTACCAGAAACATGAATGATCTACACAGACCAAATAACTCGTTAAAACTCTTTCAGAAGGGTGCTTATTATTCTGCAGTACAGGTATACAACAAGCTTCCAAACAACATTAAATTATTATGTATTCAAAGAAAGAGCAAACCTTTCAAAACAGCTGTCAAGGAATTTTTAATAACTCACACCTTCTACAATTTGGATGAATATTTCCAGCTTGGATAAATTTGGCAGCTTACAGTCTCTGTAGGCCTATATTATTGTTATAACATGCATGTATTTTATGATCTGACGTGTTCTATATCCTTGAGCCCTGCTCAACACAGGATCTACAGGACGAGATATCTACATCTACATCTACATCTACATTGAACCATTTACCAATGGAAGTGCAGGAACTGAGCGAAAGTAAATTCAGGAAAGTGGTTAAGACATTCTTACTTGAATTTTGTTTTTATAGTCTAGAAGAGTACTTCCAGACTCCTTGGAAATACTAGAATCTGTAGCGATTTTATGTGTACTGACAATCCTATACAATTTTAATAATTATCTATGGAAATAAATATGATATGATACGATATGACTGTTGGAATGCATGGAATTTGTGACGTCTGTATTTCAAACTCCTTCCGACTAAAGTACATGATCCACAGAATATGTGGATATCCCTGTTTGTTACTATTGCAAGTATTAATGGGAAGAGAATTTGTAAATCTTACAGTTAGAAAAATATAAGATCTGCTCTTTTTCGCAGCCTTGAATTGTTTATCCAATGTTGTCATTCATTGCAAAGATAACATTGTTTCCAGGGTAACCATTCGATTGTAATCGTTGAAAGAAGCTGAGCATTACATGAAACTGAACCATTAAGGCTGCCAACATCTTTAAACTGAATGAATAATAATAAAAAATAAAAAAATAAAAAAACCCATGCACACACATAGTTTTTAATGACTTCAACAAACCTTAATGTAGAGGTGGATATGGCACTTTAGCAATTCAAAATGGCCTTGCTAATCTAATATCACTGTTCCTTACCTAATTGCTACTAACCTATCACTAACACTATGACTATTTCTAATCTAACTGCCGCTAACCTAGAGTAAAATCCAAATTTTATTGATACTGTTATATGCAAAGCTCAAGAAAGCATAGTTGGTCATCCTACTTCGGTGAAGAAAACAAAATCGCAGCATCTATGTGAATCTGCATCAGTGGCGGATCCAGAGAGACATTTTGGGGGGGGAACTAAAGTAAAGAGGGAAGTTTTTACTCATAAAAATTAATTATATCCAGTACACAATTGAAAACAAAATGAAAATTTCAGCATTTTCTTACAAAGGTATTTCAAAATAATGAATGTCGTTGCTTTAATTTAAGTATTTGGGTTATGTTCTAATAAATTTTCAATAATTTGTGCTTAATGTTACAAATTTTGGGGGGGAAATTTCCCCCATTTCCCCCCCCCCCCGTGGATCCGCCCCTGATCTGCATACCGCGAAAACTGTATTGGAAATATCCCGGAATTTTTTTACACGTAGTCTATTGTTCACAGAACCACTAATAGCATAAAGATTATTTTGAAAAAATTGCCATGCCAGGATCTCCCATACAAGAATGCACTGCTTTAGAATGTGTTCACTAGGATTGAAAACAGATAAAGCACACCGCGAACATTATTTTAACATAGAGAATTTACTTATGTAGGCCTATATACTGTATAGTCCTATTTATCGGCTATTGTATGCAGTTTATGCTATTATTTAGATCGTATGTAATATCTGAACGAAGTCATTAAAGTAATAATGTTTACCAATAAATAAAAAAATAAGTGAATTGGATTAAATAATTCTAATAGCAACAATACTCATCACTGTAACGGAGTGTTTTAACCTAACTTAAAATAAGGAGGCTCTTCCGCATGACAAACAAATTAGAAGACAAGAGATAGATTAAATTAAATGCTACCAAGAAGTAGGTCAACGTCAGAACCCAACCAACGAACTCGTCGCCACTAAGGGAATACATATTAAAAAGAAAGCAGGAGTAATATAGGCCTAAATGAGATTCTGTAAAGCTTACAAACATATTTCGTAGAATAATAAAATGTTTGCGTGCTATGTCCAGAACACAATGCTTTAAGCTCTTATCGAAGTAACTTTATTTTTCGGGGCGAGAAATTCTCGGCATCACGTCTTAAGGAAGTGAAGTGAAGTGAAGTGAATCCAATTTTGAATTTTCAGATTCGTTACCCATCAGAATATTCTATCCCGAGTCAAAAGTTAACCCATAGGCCTATTGAGTGACTATCGGCAAGCTTTATCCACTCTTTCTGTTCTCACGTGAAAATGCAATACGTACAGTAAGTATGAACAGGATCTTAGGATTCTGACTGTACATTGCTTTAACTGTATCGTGCCATAGACATAAGTTATGGATTGTCTTAAAATACAATATTATGTTATTCCATTACACATGACATGTTGAACTTAACTACTGCAAGCGTAAATATACCCTACTTTACCTCTGTTGGAGTTATATCATCAGAAGACCACTTGAGTATTGACTGTGTAAATTTTCTTCTGATTGTTTTATATTCCGTTGACATGATGCACCTTTCAACCGACGCTTTAACAGTGACTTCTCGAAACACACTGGACTCGTCATGTTTCCGTCGATCGGAAAAGGACTTGAGAGCTATTTCAGAAAAGAGCAGCAATTATATTACATTAACGATTATCGATATAATCTTGAAGATAAAGATCGACGCTTTTGAATTGTGACGTCTTAAACTGTTTTAAATCCAGATATACGTTTCTCTTATTGTATAAAGCGGAACTGAAATGGCTTGCACGTTGTAGGGACGTTTAGGCGGTCCATGCCGCCCGGGCCTTACAGAGCCGCGATCTGTCGGAAGTCGCGAACACACTCATAACGAACAAGGCGCGGTTGGGATGAAGAAGATAATGACAGCTAAATTATATCCGGGGACCACAAATGCTTAAGGTTACCTGAAATTCGTCTCACAGGCGAGGAAAAACCCCGGAAAATCACACTTATGTACTTGATCCCCACCGGAATCAAACCCGGGCCCACGAACCCGTGAGGAGAGCGAACGCATTCCCTGCACCACAGTGGTGAACTATTAAAATATTTTAATCATTCAAGTGATCAAATTACCTGGTAATATGTAACTCGCTTATTAGATTGCCTCTCGGAAAATAAGCGTAACAAAATTTACATAGGTAACAGAAACCTCCACTTGGAGGCCCTTTGCCCCTACATAGGGGATATAGAAAAACAGATACAGATTATTAGATTGCCATGTCTGAACGGAATAATAATTAATGAATTAATTAATAATAATAATAATAATAATAAATTAAAAGGATTTTTACCATTCACAAGTAATAAGCTTGCTTACTACTAACTCTTTTCGTAAATGAAAACTTACTTGAATATAGGAAAGAATGGATTGTGCACATACACAGACTGGGAGAGACTTCCTAATCGGGTATAATAATAATAATAATAATAAACATCAAGGAAAAAGGGACATAGGAAGACCGCGCAAAAGATGCCTTGACATTAGAGACAGAAACAGGTGATATCACCTAATCTGAAAAGAAAAAGAAGTAGTAGTGGTAGTAGTAGCAGTATTGTTTTACTATTTATATATAAGGTTAAAATTATAGCCTAGGCCTAAACACATTTTAACAGAAACACTTAATTGGAAAATTTTAATCAAAATCAAGGGTGCAAAAAAGAAAATTAGACCTTAGTCATTTAGAATTCTCAAATAATAATTTTATAATTTTGATCCAGGGTGTTCTACAAGAATAAACTTGAGTTAAAGGAAAATAAATGAGAGTATAAAATGGACACTTATATTATATGTTATTATTTACATGGTATTTTGTTCTTTGAGTTTTATTGTAGATAACTCTCACAGGGTGTCCCAGTTCTTTCTCAACTTCCCTATTATATGTAAAGTCGTTGCTGAAGTGTGATAGTTTTGACACTATAATTGGTGGGAACCTTAAGTTAGTTGTCTTTGTTATTGGTTCTTGGCAGTTTTATCTGGTTGGTTTTGATTTTCACCTTAGTCTTGTTTCATTTCTTGTGCTAACGGCTCATAGCAATATAATTATTTCTTGGAAAACTACATATCACTGCTGCTGTTATTTCTGTTTGCTTACTTACTGGTTTTGTCGATAGTTGTATGATTTCATTTTCATTCGTGGTGTTACTTGATACAACTGGAGGATTGTTTTCAGCTCTGCATGTATCTCGAGCTGTACTTTTATTAGCTGCAATAACTTTAGTTACTGACCTTTTTGGTTATTGTTTTGTTTGTATGTCTTTCCATGCTAGTATGTTTTTGTAGATTTCCAATAGAACTGGCTCTTGATATGGGATGAAGTGTAGGTTATGTTTTGTTCCACTTAATAAACTATAATTATGTTCTTGGATTTATTTCCTTTAGTACCAGTAATGTCAATTCTGATCCAACGTTATCCATACCTGATCTGTAGTGAAGGGATCTGTACAGTGCTTTAGTTGGAAAATATTTTATGGGGGTACTCACCTTCCATAGAACGCATATCTATTGCGAATTTAATAGTGTTTGTCATTATTAATAAATACACTCTCGTGAATTGGACATTTAATAAGTATTTTAGGACAATATCGTTCCTCTACTGCCAGTACGACGTACCGGAGCACATATTTTTCCCGGTATGGTAGAAGGAAAATAATTTTATACCGGTACGCAGTACCGGTGCGTACCGGCCCAACTAAAGCACTGGATCTGTAGTGATCTGTACCCCACAGAGCAAGAATTGCTTCTCCCTAAGAACCTGTCTTGATGTTTTTCCTTGAGTCACTAACATTCTGGATTTTTACATCATTGTATGACAATATTCTGATTTCTTATGAGCTATGACTTAGATTACTTATATTTCAGTGGTTGGTATAATATTACCTTTCTAATACTATGTTGAAATCACTCAATGAGGCACAAGTCTTGTTATAGCTGAAACTGTAGCGTATAACTTCATAATACTGTCCAGACTATTCAAAATATCCGCCGTAACAAGTTTTCATTGGCTCTCCTGTAGTGTTTGTTAAATCGTACTACAGAGAGCTCTGTAAAGGTTAAATAATAATGGCGGACTACGTTAATTTGACTGTTCGTGTATTTTAATTAAGTGCTTAAACATATTAAACATTTATTATTATTTACTGCGGAATCTGCTTTGTGCATTCAAGTATAACTTAACATTAAGGTGCAAAGAGAATGTGTAAATGTCAAAATTTAATGCAGTTAATCAGGTTAGGGTTATTACGGAATTGTCACCCTCATTATGTAAGAACTGAAGGATGTAAGAAGAAGGAGCGGGAGGAGCTGTTAAGTTTCTGACTTCGATACCTGAAGGTATGTTATAAATAATACATAAAAAATATAAAAGCACAATAAACTGAAAAAAATATTACTACCTCTATATTTCCCTCTACCTTGGGCGGAGCACCGGCATACTAATATAAATTTGCTGGGGGATGGTTTCCACGTTTACGCACTGTGTTTATTCACAGTAAAAAGTTCAGCCTCGGTTATTTTTAGCTTTTTGTGTCCTTCATAAACCATAAAAACCATATAGCAATTTAGTTTTTTTTTCTCCCTCTCTGGAAATTATCTGAAACCCTGGGAACAGGAAAATGAAGATGTCACTTTCTAACCTACAAATGGCAGTCTCTGGACAGAAAATGGATGTTGGAAACTGGCGAGAATTACGACTGGCAGTGAGTTGCACATAAGCCACGTGATCCAGAAACAAGTCTGGGATTGTAAACTTGATGACGATCAACACTAATATCTCTGTACATTCCTAACCTAACTGCTGCTGACCTAGTTCTACATGTCACTGACACTAATATCAATATTCTTAACCTAACTGTAGCAAACCTAGCTATATTATGTCATTAACACTAATATCATTATTGCTAACCTAACTGCCAATTACCAGTACCTAGAATCGGAAGTTGGTATATAGTGCAGCGTGAAAGTGTGCAGAATGGGTAATGAAGGAAACTAAACACCAGTTCATGCCTGATGGTTGCAAGATTTTCAGGTTTGGTACAAAGAATAAAGGTAAATAAAAACATGGTCTTGCCCTACTCCTCAACATTACAGTTTTAATCTTTACGAAGCGAAACAACGTTAATAATGTGTTCCTAGGTGCAGGGATTATAATTAAGTGCAAAATTTGATTATATATAAGAATAGGCTACATCCTGTAATTCTCATACCTTAAAATATGTAATGATTCATGATAAATAAGATATAACTGATGACCATGTTATCGACTTGACTTAGAGTTGTGGGTAACAGGTTGCTCAACATGACAAACCTCGCAAGGAGATATGACATGGCACATTTTATAAACCGTGTATTCGGTAGGCCTATGCCCTTCTAAACTAATACCATTGTTCATAACCGAACATAACATAACCTAACCTAACCTAACCTAACCTAACCGCCACTAAAATAGAATCTACCTGCCACTACTTACCTTAACACTAGAAGGACAGTTGCCCTAGTAGCACACTTCGTTGGCCTAACGGAGGGATTTGGTTGGCATGGTTGGGATATGTTGGGAAAACGTTCGTTGTAATTTCCTCGGTTAGCCCAATGTACGTTTCCATTGCGTCATGCGCTAAATCCTACCGTTGGGTCTATGACGGTGGTCCAACGCGCGCACGCCCTACCGTTGGTGTTATGATTGCTGGCCCAACAAAAAATGTCGTTGTAATGTGATCGCATTTATGTTAAAATTAAAAATTGTTGAAATAACATTATAAGCGTGAAATTTTTAATTCTCATAAAATAAAATAGTGTTAGTTCATTAATTATTCGAACTCATTATGTGTTACCTGTATGCGAAAAGTTATAATCACACGAATATTCGGCAATTTCCGGCGCGCCTCGTACCGGTGCATTGTGGGGATTGCCGTTGAAGAGACGCTAGCGTGCATTCGCCGGGACGCCATCTTGAGCTGTTGAGTGGAAGAAGCCTAGAATATGTGTTTGAAGATCAGATAAGATAAGGTAAGTTTGTTTATTCTCTGAATATTACCGGTACGTTAATTTCATTTAACTCTACTGGAAGATGAAAGAATCATGGGATCTATGCATTTAGTTTCGCAGGGGCATAGCCAGGAATTAGCAACCAACATATAGGCCTCATTCCAAACACACTGATTAGGGAATACGTGAACAACTTGAACAAAATATCTACAACGATTCTTATTTATTAGACTGAAAGATGTGGCAAGCTTTTCGGCAAAAGATAGATTTATGCTGCACCCCAGCCAAGCTCCGCTGATTTGTTAGGTTAGGAACGTTTATGTTAGTTTAGGAGCAATATAGTGAATAGCACGAGGTTTATTATGTCTCACATTGAATTTCTTCTGTGACGAAATTTACATTATAATTGTTGAGGTACCTTTATTTGTTTCAGATGATTTACTGAAATCAAGGCAGAGGAGGAGCATAAGCAACGAGATTCCAATTAAATTGGAACAGTTCTCAAGATCAATTGGGATTTTCAAGATTTCAAACCTGCATATATGGAGCATGCAGTTATGTGTCACAATCAAGTATTTCGATTTATTATACCGTGCATGTTACAGTAGGCTTTAGTATTTCATGTAAACGCATGTTATATAAATTTATGTAAGTCTTTCCACGTTATGCCCTCATTATATAGTCTAAGAAATCCAGTAAATTGATTCTTGATTCAGGGAATGTTGCCAGTAACATTTAATTATGATGTCATTTATATTCTCATATAAGTTATAATGTGCACTTTTAGCCTTTAATTGCCGGTACTTTGATTAATTAATTTGTTACCCAGTTGTCTTGTGACCAATTATGCCATCATTATTAAGCTCTATCCACAATGTGCAGTTGGCCGCTTGAAAGCTGCAGTTAACATTGAGGTTAGGGAAACATTTTACAGTACAAATAATGGGAAGGAATCGATTTATAGTGCACAATATGTAGGCTATAATAAACACATCTTGCTTTTCATAGTAACCTAATCTATTTCTTTGCACTAGTAAATAATTTTCAAGGGAAAAACATATATTGCGACTCACCCGAGTCCCCCACCACTACCGCGTGGAAAGTAGGGGTTTTGGGTGGGGAGAAAAATAATTTATTTTTCCTTTCTTCTCTTCTTCTCTTTCTTTCCCGTCTCTTTCCTCTCTTCCTCTCACCTCCTCGTCACCCTACCAATCTATCGGAACCTCTAGCGTTATAGCTAGGAGTCTGAACCCACTACGCCGCGAATGACAGTTGAGCAGTGAAGAAAGATTTCATGTATATATAGGTACTAAGTGTGACTTCATGCATTCGCGAGTGTTAACGCAAGAATCGCTTTTTCAAATTTTGAAATGTTTTGTTTGTTACGAAAAGAGTACTTTTGGTGCAAGGGAATTTTTCTGCATCGATTGAGCTATGTTTTATATCATAACACGGCGTTTTTAAAAATTGGGAAATATTATGTAAATTTTGATTTTTTATATTATCAAATCGGTGTTTAAAGATCGTGAAATGTGATGTTTGGTACAAGGGTATTTTTTTAATTGTTCGACATTTTCTATAATTCGTGAAATTTTATTTTGTTTTTTATAATGGTAATTGCAACACAGAAAGCGGCAGTAGCGGCCGGCATGAGCCATAGCTGCGTGCGGGAAGATGCGCGGTAGGCGGTGAGGGGAAGCGGCCGATGGAAAGGGGAGCAGGGTGAGTCGGAAAGTATATCCTTGCCATTTTCAATCTCGTAATATGTAACTTGCAGTTGGTAGTCTAATATGAATTTCTCGACTGCCAAATACCAACTGCTGACTGCAACTGTACTTTGTGAATGGCGTACATTACTCACCACATGTTTTACTTTGACTACCAACTACAGGCTGCCAACTGCACATTGTGGATAGAGCTTTAGGCCTAATACGTTAGTTATATAATCAACTCTACCAAGTAACTTGCATTTACATTATGTTTGAATAACCGTCTAAATCTGATTAGCTTAACTTGATTGCTAGAATTCTTTTCCATCAAATTGTTTCATCAATCCCTATAGGCCTATATGTGCACTTAATAGATTAGGTTATTTAAAACATCTTTACGAAATCATGTAAAATCTCTTCACAAATTTCTAAAGAATTCTATCTGTTCTATTCTTAATTTAGGCTTACATTCAGTCACAATTTTGGTTATAACCCCAATAGGCTACAGTTTGTAGAATTCAATTTAAAATGAACTCTAAAATGTTGTGTTTAGGCCTAATCAATTTCGCTAATGATCTTAACATCAGTCTTTGTAAAAGTAAAATATTACTAGTTTATGGAATAAAATGGGAATAATGGAACTTTGTGCCCCACGCGTTCCCCTTTCCACTCGCCTGGCTGCTTCCCGCATGCCACCTGCCACGCTTCCCCGCAGGTCGTGCTGTCATGCCTGTAGCCGCTGCTCAACGCCGGTAATGCGTAATTGCGATTGGCATGTCACCTAATATTTCGCAATAAAAATAAAATATCCTTGCACCTGGCATTCAACCCAATTCTGTACTAATTCCATCCTACTATCCCCCACAAATCCTATTTCCCTTAAATCTACATCCTAATATTTTCTTTCCACCTACGTCTAAGTCTTCCAAGTGGTCATTTCCCTTTGGGTCTCCCACTCAGCATTTTTTAGATGTCTTTCCCCCCCATACGCACAACATGTTTAGCCCATTTCATTCCCTGTGATTTAATTTCCCGTACTTTATCTGGTGGCGAGTACAGATTATGAAGCTCGTCGTTATGCAGTTTCCTCCAGTCCCCATTTTCATCTCTCCCATAGGCCCAAATATTTTCCTAAGCAGCCTGTTTTCGAACACACTCAGATTATGTTATAAACTGCATCTTACAGTCAAAATTGTAATTGAATGTAAATTAAGAATATAATAAATAGAATTATTATGAATTTTGAAGACATTTTACACAAATTTTTAAAGCTTTTTTAAGCCTATATTGAAGTCTTTTAAATATTATTTGATAATGAATAAGCTAATCTAAGTGCATAGGTCTATAGGAATAGATGGAACAGCATTTTAGAAATAAAGCTCTTACAGGTTAAGCTAATCAGATTAGACTGTTTTTCAAACATAATGTAAATACGCCTTTTAACCCTGTTATGAACTATGTTTTATAAATTATACAGGCAAATAGAATGGAAGTTACTTGATAGAGTTGATTATATTTCTAACGTATAAGCCTAATAATGGTGATGCTATAACTGGTCACAGACATCAACCATCCCGGCAAACTATCTATTGGAACGGCAGTAAAACTCTAACCTGAAAGTCAAACCAGTGGCGACCTATGGCATAGAACATGTATGGCCTCACCTACGAGCTAAACAATTGGAACTCTTGGAGAAAGTGAAGGCGGGATACCTAAAGAGAGTGCTCTGCGTGTCGAAATATACACCATTACGTCTTATTTATGAACTGGCAAGAGAACCATTCTTTATTGAGGAGCTGCATGTTAAAATGTTACTGCCTGTGACGAAGGCGTACGTAGGTGCCCTGGAGGCCTTGAAATCAAAGAAGGCAACTAGGCCTATATGGGAGGCATTCTACAACACGGATGCATTTGTGAACGGTGAATGGATGCAGGGGGGATATAAGCTGAGGCATGCGGTGACAAGATTCTCAGTCCACGATGTCCATTTTAAGTTTTGTGTGCCACTAAACATTATCACGACCCAGGAGCGGGATGCATGTGCACTAAATGTGGTGAAGCATGCGACAGGTACCATGCACTAAACTGCAAGAGGCGAAACGAATCCCTAACCGCTTTCTGCTGCGAAGACTGATTTACTCACAATGCACATTGTGCGCAATACTAATTTATTATTAAAACTGGTCACAAGACAAATTAAGTAATCACAGTAGGCTAAAAGATTGCACATTGTTACTTATATGAGAATATAAAGATTAACACCATATAATATTGTAAACGTTAATGGTAACATTCTTGGATTTCCTAGACTATATTGAGGGCATAAGGTGGAAAGATCAACTTACATAAATCAACTATTCTCACATTGCTTAAAAATGAAGTTTATTAATACATGTTATGTAGTTCATAATATATATATATATCTGACTTATCCATAACTTGTAAAGCAGCAATAACAATAAACTATTCATTATTCATTTCTCTGAATTTTATTTAGCCTATAGCCAAGATTCTTTCCTTATGTTATACCATGTATCACCATTTTTCTGAGGTATAGAATTCTGGACCAAGGTGCACATAGCCTCATGAAGACGAGGAGCCACTTGATAAAGAAATAGCGGTTTCAGCCATGAAGAGAACCATCTGCCAATGTAGAAGAATGGAGGAAGAAGTTGCAACATGGGTAGTAGGCCTTGTCCCCTCATTGGATGAAGTTCTCGACCATTAGTATTACAGTGCTTTCACTGTACGACTTGGCCAGCAATCGCGCGGGCCGACTCCGTGACTCATGCATCAAGCTCCAGAGTGATGCCTCGTCTCACCGCTGAAGTCTAGCATGTGATCTGATTGTGTTCACACATGAATAATTATTACAGCAGTGTTTGTGTTTTCTTATGGTTAAAGTAGTTTTTAGTTTTGCGTGAAGTGTTTTAAAAATGCCACAACATAATTATACATTAGAACTACTGCGTGTCAACAGCAATTTCCTCAAAAGGTGACGTAGATGTAATGATGCTGAAGGACGGCATTTCCAACATCTCCTGTGATAAGGTAAGTTTTTATTTTTATTTTATATTTTCATATTTTATTGTGATTACAATTACGGAAATATATCAATTCGCCTGGAGTACCGTGATCTGGCCCCGCATGCGGTTAACCTGTGTCGGTGGAGCAGCCCGTGCGATTCCCAACCTAGTCGTACAGTGAAAGCACTGTATAACCATCAATAAGCCATCCAAATCCAATGATTTCCCTATATTTCTCCATTAGGTTCTGCTTTTTTGTCTTGGTTTCATGTTTATTTTATCATAATTAGGTAGTTGATAAAATATTTTCCTCAGCAACTGCAATTTAAGAATGATTAGCAAGTCCATGCAAATCTTTCGCACTTCGCCCCTTTTGATAGGTGCCCAGGAAAACTTGGCATTTAGCTAACTAATAAATTCATTCTTATACATTCACAAAATACAGTATACGGTTGAATTAAGAGCAACATATGAACTGTATACTGTGTTTTGTGAATCTGTATGAGTGAATTTATTAGTTAGCTAAATACTTGGTTTTCTTGGACTATTATCAAAAGGGGTGAAGTGCGAAAGATTTGCATGGATTTATAAGTCATTCTTAAATTGCAGTTGCTGGGGTAAATATTTTATCAACTACCTAATTGTGACAAAATAAACATGAAACCAAGGCAAAAAGCAGAACCCAATGGAGGAATGTAGAGAAATCGTTGGATTTTGGTTGGCTTATGGATGGAATTCGGATGGCAACAGTTGGCATTCTGTTGGCATTACAATGATGGCCCAACAGATCGCCAACGAACATTCCCAACTGTTGGGATTTTGTTGGATATTGGTTGGCTACAGTTGGCAATTGGTTGGGTAAAATGCACTTTGCCAACCGAACCCCGACGGACATTCCTAACCGTTGACCAACGAAACATGGCGACCATTTCCCAACATTGGGCCAACGAAGTGTGCTACTAGGGTGGTATCCTGCTTTGCTCAGAACCATAATATGGCTGGCAGGTTTTATGCATAATAAAAATGAATTGAAAGTAAATGGGTGATTCTTCAAATACGGGAAAATTTGGAGTGTGTAAAATCCAAATTTTTTACTTTGGCAAAGTCGCAATGTAGGGTGGCCCACCTCGCGATATGCGCAGGTTTCCACGGACGGGTGATGTGTTTTGTTTTCCAGGGAGACAGGTTAACGAACATGACGCTTCTTGTACATTACTTATCAGTTATCAAAGATTCTACATTAGTGGCATTAGGTTAGGAACATCCATATTAATTTAGTAGGGCATTCTGAATTCTCCCGAAATTACTAATTAGTGACAGGTTCTGTTAGGTTAGGAACAGTCATATTAATTTAGTAGGGCGTTATGAATTCTCCCGTTTCGTAAATGTGCCATGTTGTATGTCCCGCGAGGTTCGCTGTATTGGTGCACCTGCTTCCCAGAATTCTACGTGGTCTGCTGGTGAGAGGTCAGACCTTTAACGTCCAATCACGAGTTTCTATATAAAAATATGGCGTCATTCACGGCACTTTTCGCTAGATCGTGTTATAAAAGAAATTGTAACGTTTAGGGCGGGTGGGTTGGACACAAACATTCGTCGAGGCAACATCAGCTCTCCAGAGAACAATCTATAACAAAATATGTGTGATATTAGGCGTTTTATGACAAGAAAATTGGTTTTGAAAGTGGGCCACCCTACAATGCGACTTTACCTTTACTTTTTTTAAAAAATCTAAAAAAAAAAATACTAAAATACTTCAGGGGTTACTTGATTATAATATGACACCAGCAGAGCTTAAATGTTTATATTTTTATTTATTTTAATTTTTAAATTTTTTTAAAGCCATGTGAATGACATCCGCGTGCATGTGGATGGCAGAAGGCCACATTAATGACTAACTTTGGCAACAATCTGCTTTTCTTTATGTGATTTCATATTTTTCTCAGTGTGCTTTAGTTGATTTTGCACCAAATTTGCAAATTTGTGTGCATACTCCAGAATTAATGTAATTTTAACTAGACTGTGTTTTTATGGTTTTGGGGGGGAGGGGAATCAAGCAGAAATTCATTTAATCAGTTTTAAGATTTCAAGTATAAGTCATAGACACCGCAAACACAATAGCATTTATCATCTACATGACAGATCATCTAGCAATAACTTTGAAATTATTTTTAGAGAATTCCAAAGAAAAAAAGGAATGAAATTAGACGGATTGTAGAAAAAAGATATTTTAGTGACGAAGATTATTTTAACTTCAAGGAAAGTTTAAATTCTTTTGATTGGAATGAACTCCATAAAGGTGATACATCAGCTGAGAGCGTTTTTAAAAAATTCTTAAATATATTTTTAAACTTAAGTTTATTTAATATAAATTTTAAAGTGAAGAGAAGGGTAGTATATGCAAAGAGAAGTAAGAAAAGTAATACCTGGTATACATCTGAACTAGATAAGATGAGAAATAAGTTATTGATAATGACTGATATGAATAATAAATGTGTAGACTTTAATTTAGCAAGCTCTATAAAGGAAAACAGAAAGGTTTATAGAAAAGCTCTGAATGATGCAAAAAGGGCAGCAAATCAAACATATATTGATAATGCAGAGAATAAAATAAAGGCGGCGTGGTCCGTTATAAATTCAAAAAGAGGAAAAGATAGTAATAGCGTAACTACATGTAAAATTTCATCTGACGATTTCAATAAGTTTTTCATTAATTCTGTGAAAGATATCACAAATAAAATAGACTCATGTACAAACTCAGGACTAGAGTATCTCAAGGTTAATGTATTAGAGAATTTTACTTTTAGGGATGTGTCAATGGAAGATGTTAGAAAGGTAGTATATAATTTTAAAAGGTCTAACTCCATGGATATATATGAAATGACAAATAATTTTTTTAAACAGATAATTGATAATGTTTTACAACCTTTGACCTTATGCATAAATCTTTGTTTAAGAGAGGGCAAATTCCCTAGATGTCTTAAAATATCGAGGGTAATACCAATATATAAAAAAGGGGATAAGGAACTAGAGAGTAATTATAGGCCAATATCAATAATACCTGTGTTTGCAAAAATTATGGAAAGCCTGATAAAACAGCAATTGAATGACTATTTTGAGAAATATAATCTTTTCTCCTTAAATCAATTTGGTTACAGGAGTAAAAAGTCTACAGTCCTTGCAGTTGATTCATTAGTTGAAAAAATTCATGAAGCATTTGAAAAAAATGATATTGCTCAAGCTACTTTGTGTGACTTGAGCAAGGCGTTTGACTGTGTCAAACATGACATCTTATTACAAAAATTAAATATTTATGGTATAAGGGGAAAGGATTTAAATATGTTTAAGTCCTACCTTGAAAATAGAGAACAAGTAGTCATAATAAAGGACAAACGCTTGCAGGTAGCTAAGGTAAATATTGGAGTCCCGCAGGGTTCTGTTTTGGGCCCTCTTTTGTTTCTGATTATGATTAATGATGTGTCATCTTGTAACTTAATTCAGCACAAACTGTGGTATATGCAGATGATACTACATATCTAAATACACATACAAATTATGAAGAATTGAGAAACTTGGTAGGCCTACATAGCACAAAACAGAAAATAGAAATATGGTTTAGGAGAAATGGTTTTTATCTAAATGAGAATAAGACACAAAATATTGTGTTTACCCTGAGAAAATTTGATCTAATAGATGATGAAATGAGTGAAAATGTTAAACTGTTGGGTCTGCATTTGGATAAACAGCTTACATGGAAGTGTCAAATAGAAGAAGTTTGCAAAAAATTATCTACGACCATTTTTTTTATTGCAGTCCCTTAAAGAAGCTGTTCCCAAAGAGTATTTAAGATGTGCTTATTTTGCATTTTTTGAGAGTGTAATTAGATATGGGTTAATCCTTTGGGGAAGTGGTTCAGAGGTAAATCAAGTACTATTAATACAAAAGAAAGCTCTGAGAGTGTTAATAGGTAAAAGTAAGAATGAACATTGCAAGCCACTGTATATCTCGTTTAGAATTCTCGCTGTGGTAAATTTATATATAATGGAGATATTGATGTATATGAAAAAAAAAAAGTGACTTTGTATAATCGGAGAAATGATGTTCATTTGTATGAAACTAGAAATGCAGAAAAACTAAATACAACAGCCCAAAGAATAATGAAGACCAAGAAATATTATAAAATTTTAGGAGTTAAACTTTTAATCAATTACCAGTGCAGGTAACCAGTTTACCTTTATCTAGTTTTAAAAGTAGGATATATAATTGGTTAATAAACCATCCATTTTATAATGTACAAGAATATCTAAAACTAAACTCCGTGGCGCTACATCCCTGGAGGGACTTGGCCTACCACCCGACCGCTGCATCATCTCCCGTAGGCAGATGGCAGGATTGGTGGGCATGTGGTCAGCATGCCGACACCCACGGCCGTTAATGGTGGTTTTCTGGACCGGAGCCGCTACTTCTCTATCAAGTAGCTCCTCAGTTTGGAATCACGAGGCTGAGTGCACCCCTACCAGACCTCCCTACCTCAGAAAAATCCGAGGAGGTACCGGGAATCGAACCCGGGCCGACGGATCTGTAGTCAGCGACGCTAACCACAAGACCACGCCGGCGGACACACAAGAATATCTAGATGAGGATAAAATAGGAATGTAGGATAGATACTAAGAATTTTGAACGTATATTTTTATAAATGTGTATGTAGGCCTACATATTATTTATATTAATTTTTTTTAAATTTTATCCATAGTTATGACATGTCTGATATCAATATGTATTGATTTTATAGACAAATAATAAACATTAAACATTAAACATTTGAGAGTCATCCACATACCCCTTCACAAGGCATGTGGATGACACAAAAATCAGGCATGTGGATGACAAAAAAAAGGAGTTTAAGTGGTCTCAGCAAGCCATTCCTAAACCTCTATAGGCTCAACTTCAGTCAGGTACTTTGATTTGGTAGCTTTATCATAGTGCATAATCAAAATTAATTAATATTCACTTTCTGCCTACTTTCTAGAAGTCACGTTAATGACGGGGAATAAAAACGCTTTCCTTGAAAATGATGCAAAGTCCTTTGTTAATCCCAAACTGTTTGTAAGCAAGCAAAATTCAACCTTACAATTCAACCACAAGCTGCCCTTGTTGGCTTTCTAACACTGTTGCCAGTTATACAAATTTCTCATTTCTGCAGAAAAAATTCCATTCTTTTCAGCCATGTGGATGACCAAAAACCCTTGGGACATTCTTTATGTTCATTAGGTGGGGTCACAATTTTATTTCATTTTATTTTTTAGGGGTTAATATTCTTCACACATTCATACTCATTGGCAGGAAAAAGTTGAAAAGGAAATAACATTTTGTTTTGTGGAAAAATGCATTAGGTAGAATGTACAAAACCGGGGTATGGGACAGGCAGGGGCGGATCCAGAGAGACATTTTGGGGGGGAACCAAAGTAGAGAGGAAGTTTTTACGCATAAAAATTAATTATTCCCAGTACACAATTGAAAACAAAATGAACATTTCAGCATTTTCTTACAAAGGTATTTCAAAATAATGAATGTCGTTGCTTTAATTTAAGTATTTTGGGTTGTGTTCTAATAAATTTTTAATATTTTGTGCTTAATGTTATAAATTTTGGGGGGGGGGGAAATTTCCCCCATTTCCCCCCCCCCCCCCCCCCGTGGATCCGCCCCTGGGGACAGGGCATGTGGATGACATTTCATTGAATTAAATTTGATTTTGGAATATCAGAATTTAAAGTTAGTGACATTCCAAAGTGATAGTTGTAGTATGGAAGTAGTAGAAACAAACATTTATTTTAATTTTTTTTTAAAGTTGAATTTGAAGGGAAATATCACTCCGGAACACAAATTTTCCCGTATTTGAAGAATCACCCAAATACAAATAAGTTACATGATAATGTGTAAAATACGGCCCTAGTTTCACCTCTTAATCATTTCTTTTAACAAAAGTAAGTACATTTAATGACGTGTTGATTTCTAAAAAAGTAAAATTGTAATGTCGAGGAGATAGTGCTCTCACCTTAAAAACATAACATGAGTTATACAAAAATTATGGGACACTTTAAAGTTTTCCTTTTTTTATTTATTTATTTGTTTTATTTTTTATTTTATTTTATATATATGTGTGACCAAGTTGAATTATCTGTCACTCTTACATTTAATATTTATGTTTATACAGTCAGATACCAGCATATTTGTTTAGATAGTATTAGGTACTGTTAATTCACAAGGACAACCTAGATGTTCCCTTTTGTAGGCTGTCGAAGACAAACATAAATTTTTGAGTATGTCGACTGATGTTATACTACACGCTACCGAAAGGTTTAAGAGAGCTGCACATAATTTTTTTTTAAAGAAATTAGAAACATGATTGCTTAATAACACATTATAATGTGAATAAATTTGTTAATTGTAATCTTTCCCCTGTGGACTTTCAATATTTTAGTTTTTAATTATATTTTAAACCTTATTATTTACTTGACTCGGCCTGTTACATGTTTGGGTCTTAATGGTGTAAGAAAAATTTGCAATTTGTTATTATGGGTGTAGGCCTAATGCCAATTGACACGTTGATGAAATTGTATTTTTTTTTTTTTTAGTAGTTTCAATACCTTTTATGTGTTGTGATGTGAACTCTAGCACAAACAAATTATGGTTTATAAATTTATTGTTTTAATAAGATAATAATATAATAATTAATGAAAAGCACAAAATATGCATTGGTATATAACACTATTGTTCGGCGCTCAGTTGAGTCAATGATAACTGTCTCTTCTCACACCACATTGCGTGGTACCTGTCACACTTTTTTCCGCACCACGAACATTCACACGCATTTCCTGGTTGGTGGTATTTCCTAATTTTGCACACTTTGAAATGGAAGCCGTGCGTCGCGAATCTGGTCACTGTGTGTCGTAGGTCGTACAGAGGTTTCGTCCAGTCTTTGCAATCATCGCGTCCGTGCTGTAGAAGTCATCCCATATTTCTTTCCGCTTCTCTTGCATGTCCCGTAACAGTCTCTCGTAGCTGGGGGTGGACTGCAGAAGAAGCTGCAGTCTCAGGTCCTCTACAAGCGGCAACTCTCCTGTCATCACATATGTGAGTCGTGAGGGGGTGAACTTCGATAGGCCTAGGACTCGTTTCAGGTGGATCCCCTTATTTGCAGGCTGCCAACTGGGCTGACTGGAAGTAAATACAAAAGTTGAAGTTTTAGAAAGTGAATATGGATTAAGATTAAGACAATGGGCCTATATAGAACTCGCACGAAATCTGTGTTGATGACGACTGTTACTCGCTAGAGAGAGACATGCTAGTGTGCGAGAGAGAGAGAGGTAGCTTGGCCTTTACAAATAGAAAGGGAGGTACTGTTGTGCGAGAGAGATAGGTAGCAGGCCAGTCGATGCTACAGTCCCCACGAAAACAAATGCAATGACGTAGGCAATTGGCACAGATTTTGTGCGAGATCATTACATGCAGTGAATATGCATGAACAGTAAGTACATTGGAAAAAGAAAATAAGGGGTAGATTTTACTATCAGAGGGTTAAAACCATTTCTTTAAGGTGGCAACGAATATGACTATTTGATGTTGTACAGGCCTAAATTTAAATTTAATTTCAATTTATTTTACCTGGTGTAGTTAAGGGATAGTATGGTTACATATTACATAACAATGCACTTACATAACAATATACTTACATAGAAATATGGTTACATACTACATAACAATACACTTACATAACAATACACTTAGCCTACATAGAGATATAGAAATTACGAAATAACATAGAAATGACGATGAAGCAGAAGTACTGATCAGATCAGAGCTGTGATGATACCGACCAACAAACCATTAACTTCATTCTTTTGAAGTTCACACCTGGTACCAGTACTTCTCTATGATATGGGATTGTCAAGTTGTAAATGGTTTGCTTTTCCACATGCACTTCTCCAGCTTTTAAAAATTGGATAGTTGGATCTGTGATATATCCTTTGTTTGAGGTTAGCGGGGTTGCAATTGTATCAGTTCTTGTATTGCTGCCTTTGGATGCCAGACAATGAACTTCCCCTTTAACTGGAAGTTTGAAACAGAGCTATTTTGCGATCATTGGTCAGATTAATCTATTTCATTGGATTCCAGGAGAATCTGAAAGGCAGTTCAATAAATCACGGAATATGTACCGTTAACAAGTGAGAGTTATTCCTAGAGTTAGTGCATATGAATATACAGTACAAAATATAAATGAAAAACAAGAAAACTCACGTAAATGCTTAGAAACTGTTAACAATACTAATAATGTTGAGACTGGAAACTTAGTGGAAGTTATGCAGTGAGAAATACTTTTGAATGCTCTTCCTTGAGTTTATCTTTTTTTGTGAAAATGTTAATAATACTTTGAGATAGACCGTTGAAAATATTTAGGCACTAGGCCTAATCTTGAATATAGTAATATTTTTTTGAAAAGTAATAAGCTTGGCTGCTGATGTGTGCAAATTGTTAGGATTTCGTTTTTATATCAAGCTAATATGTCTGATCTGTTTTAAATATTTGCAGATTTCTAACATTAAATAATATTATTGACTACATATGTCTACCATACATTCATAATATTTCCAATTTAAAAAAATAGTTTTACAAGACTCTCTGGGCATTTCATTCACCAAATTAATCTTCTTTATTTTGTAATAAAAAGATTTGACAAAACATGGTTCCGTACTTCATAACTGAGTGAAAATAGGCATTGTAGGCCTGTATACCATTTTAAATCTTGCAATATTTGTAATTTTTCTTTTGTTGGCCGTGATGGTCTAGAGGTAGTGTGCCCGTTCAATTCATATACTTGACAAAGCATTGTAAATCTTTTACATTTGGCTAATAAATCTAGATCCAGTGGTCGCAGGATCCAACCTGACCATGATCGATGGATTTTTCAGGGCACGGAGTCCTTTGGGAGGGACTTTAAGCTGGGAGTCCCGTGTCGTATATTTACAGCACGTAAAAGAACAAGCCTAAATTAGAGCCTCTGGAGAAAATTCCTTTGCCCTTTTACGTCCAATTAATACCTTAGTTTTCCAGGAGGGGTTGTGAGGCAATGTGCATAGCACCTTTCACTTTGCCCTCTATTGGGAAATAAGCGTAACAAATCAAATAGGTACAGTTACCTCCACTTGGAGGCCCTACACTTCACCACCTTAACCTTAACTCAGCAGTTCAACATTTCATACGGTGTGGTGTATGATATTGTGCATGACACATTGAAGTTTCGTAAAGTTAGTGCTCGCTGACAGACAGACAGGGCCAGCGAATAATGACAAGCTTGGATCACCTTTTGCATTACAATTTCATTTGTTTGGTTCCATGAAGAAATTCCTGGCTGGTAAACGCTTTGTATCAGACGCAGAAGTGAAAACAGCAGTCCGCAGATGGCTAAACTCCAACCGAACGAACTTCTGAGAACAGGGTATTTTGAAACTGGTATCACGATGGGAGAAATGTGTTGAGAAACTTGGCAACTATAGAGAAAAATAGACAGACAATGTCCTTCACGTGTGTATTTGTTTGTAATTGCACCTATTACAATTTAAAAAATATATATATATAAAATATATATATATATACATATATACAGTGAGTCCATTTTATGAGGAAACCTCGCATCACTGCTGCATTGTCGCGCTAGCATCGCATTGCATTGCAGCTGTA
The DNA here is from genome assembly GCA_964059195.1 of Ectobius pallidus. Lineage (NCBI taxonomy): Eukaryota > Metazoa > Arthropoda > Insecta > Blattodea > Ectobiidae > Ectobius > Ectobius pallidus. Next base: position 109,845 of record CAXKWD010000011.1, on the reverse strand, counting down.
CAAAGCATACAAGCAGTTAGTTGCTTCGATGTGTTGTAGTGAGACGCTTATCTATTGTTGTCGTGTGTTACATAAGACAATAATCGAAAATGTAGGCTATACGGTTGAACAGCGAATTTATTTGGTGGAATTTTACTTATTGAAAAATAACCGGATATTTTCTTGTAAATATCCTGACTGTACCATCTCAGTATCTCAAATAAATGGTGAGTAATAATCCTCTAAATGTAGACCTATTTTGATAGTAAATTGGTTGAGTTATTTTCTATTGTTTCTAAAGTCTTGATTTGCCGGTAGTAACAGAACACGGTCCCCGCCGGTGCAAGCACAACAGCGGGGAAAGTGTGAGCAGGGGCAACGCTGTTAAAAAGTTTCCGCATAAAATGGCCTCCCTGTGTATATATATATATATACACACACACACACACACACACACTTTCTGATCCACCCTCGTATTTATTAAAGTTTAATTTTTATACAATTTTAGGTCATAATTAATTTTTATCTTGTTTATATTGTGAATTTTTAGGTAATTAAACGCTTCGTCCTACTTCTGAGATTTTATTCTGGATTCATTGCTATTAAGAACATTCGGGGATTTGCAGTACTAAAATTGAAACTTCCTGGTATACAGTCGAACTCGCTAACCACATGACCATGGAGGTGGTCGAATGTTGACACTCCCGTGTGAAAAGCATGCAAGTAAATATAAAAGATGAATATTTATGTTACAGGAACAATATGACTGGGAAGAAGAACAATTTGAAAAATGATGCCACCAACCCTTACCAGCCGAGTGCTCCGGTGTCCACAGGGACAATTCCAAGATACAGCAAGCCATTGTCAGCTAATTTACAAGGTAACTCCATATTTTTGTTTCAGTGATTTAATTGAAAATCTACAGTGCGCCAGGGAACTTGCTCCACAATGGCTATGTGCTGGAGAGGGTGCTAGAAACAGCAGTTAATGTTTGCAGCAGGTTGCAGGCAGACAGAGAGGTCATTGGCACTTTTTTCAATGGGTGCTTTGTGTTGCACCCATTAGTGCATAGCCTATTACTAATCAGTGCATAATGCAGTGTGCAAGCGTTTAGACTGAATATTGTGTACACAATTGACAGTTTGTTTTATAAAAGCGCATGCTGCCAACATAACCCTCTCCAGCTTGTAGCCACTGCGGAGAAAGTTCACTGGCACACTGTAGTCAACTCAGTTATCACTTGTGTCTGATGTTTGAATTTGAATTTGTAAAATCACACTACAGCAGTGACGCACAACCTTCTGCATCAGCTATAATTACAGAAAAATGCAAAGAATGTTTGAATTTAAACCTGTTGATTCTAGGCCCTAGAACATTGTTATTCCCATTTACATACTTAAGATTGTTTGAAATATTGTAAACAGTACATGCTGAAGGAATTTACGGTTTTTATGGATGAATTTATTTATACGAGGTGTGATCAAGAAATACGGTGAATAATTTTTTTAAAACAAAGTAATAAGTTTACATAGAATTTTAATTAATCTCCTTCAAAGTACTATCCTTGGCTAGCGATGCACTTGTCCAAACGATGAATCCATGACTGGAAGCATTTCTGGAAGGCTTTATTCGGAAGGGCTTTCAGCTGCTCTGTCGTGGCCGTCTCCATGTCGGGAATGGTGTCAAAATATTTTCCTTGTAGCACGCTTTTTATTTTTTGGAAGAGCCAGAAGTCGCAGGGTGCTAAATCTGGTGAATAAGACAGAATTGGACAGACAGGAATACTTTTTCCGGCCAAAAACTCATGAATCAGAAGCGACTTGTGGTACAGTGCACTGTCGTGATGAAGAAGGAAGGCACTGGTTCGTTTTCTGGTCTCTTTCTTAGATGTTTAGTTCTTCAGTGAGCTCTCTAATAATTATTATTTGATAGTCTAATAGTCATTCGCCTGTTTGAATGTTTTTTTTTTTTTGAGGTCGATGGACGTTCCGGCTGTTGTCATCTTCAACCGACTCATTTCTGCTTTTAAATCGCTCATACCACTTGTAAACAATCTTCAGAGTTAACCACATCATTGCCATCCCCTGATTCCAGCATTTCATGAGCTTCTTTGGCATTTTTTTTTTAAACTTAGAACAAAACTTAATGTTGACGAGCTGTTTGAAATCCAGGATGCGCAACAGACACGGTATACACGACCTCACTCTAGAGCATATATGGGCAACGCCTGGCCCGCAGGCCGTATGTGCCCCACCCTTACTTTTGATCCGGCCTGCGGAACATTTTAAAACCACACTCATAAAAGTAAATATTTTCGGTTCTCGCCAACAAGAGAGTGAGAGGGGGAAACAAAGGCCTGAACTACGAAGGTGTTCCTTCTGGTCAGCGGTAGAAAAATGCTGGAACTGGCGTCACCAGATAGCACGGCAGTAACACCTTTGCATTTCCCCTCTGATAAGCTTATTTGTGGAATGTCCGGTCGCACACCCAGTCACATGTCCTACTCCTAGGTCAGTGGTACACTCATTGCATTACGTTGCATGGAGATAGTTTTGGCTTTGTTAAGTTTTCTTAGTTCGGAAAGTGTATGAAAGGATGTCTGGTGTAAAAAAGAGAAAAGTGGACATGGAATGTCGCCAATTTCAAGAAAGATGGACTGATGACTACTTTTTTTTATCATAGCAATGGTAAGCCTTCCCGGGTCTGTTGCGGAAAGATAAAATTCAAAAGCTAATCACCAATTTGGACAAACAGCAACAAATTTTTAATAAACAGAGGACACAACTGGACAATGTTGTGAAAGCTAGCTTCATAGTCAGTTCAAAAATAGCGAAGTCATCGAAACCATTTGCTGAAGGAGAATTTGTCAAAGAGTGCCTGTTATAAATTTCAGATGTCTTGTGCCCCGAAAAGAAAAAAGAATTTGAGAAAATAAACTTATCAAGACGTACTGTTGTTCGACATATACGTATGATGGCTGATGATATCAAGAAAAAATTGGCTGATTGTGTGACTGATTTTAAATCATTTTTGATTGCTTTGGACGAGAGCACTGATTTGACTGATACAGTGCCACTAGCTATTTTCATATGAGGTGTTGACGAAGAATTTACCGTAACTGAGGAATTGCTGGCTTTACAGCCTTTAAAAGGGACCACTAGTGGAGAAGATATTTTTCGTGAGGTTAAAAGTGCTATCGAACAGTATGGTTTGCAGTGGTGCAAATTAATTGGGGTTTGCACAGATGGTGCACCTGCTATGGTCGGTTCACGAAAGGGTTTCATCGGAATTTTGAAAGAAAATGCAATTGACTTGAATGTGCAAAAAGACTATTTAATAATCCCACCAACAAAACTTGTGTTCTAAGTCCATTTGATTGCAGAACGTAATGGATGCGGTAATAACGACCATTAATATTATTCGATCCCGTGCACTTAACCATCACCAGTTGAAAGCATTTTTGGATGACCTCTCTTCAGAACATAGTGACATGACATATCATTGTGAAGTAAGATGGTTAAGCAAAGGCAAAATACTGACAAGATTTTAAGATCTTAGACAGGAAATAGCTGATTTTATGGAAATCAAAGGAAAACCTTTGCCTGAAGTCATTGATCAGAAATGGTTATGTGATTTAGCATTTCTAGTTGACATCACGGGTCACTTGAATGAGTTGAATTTGAAGCTTCAAAAACAAGGTCAGTTGGTAATCGAATTGTACAGCCATTTGAAAGTGTTCCAGAACAAAATTCACTTGTGGGAAACACAAATGTGATCTGGAAGCTGTTATTTTTCAACATTATCCAGTCACAAAAATATTGATTACACTCAGTATGCTGAAGAACTGAAATCACTGTCGGAGCAATTTTTGAATAGATTTTTAGACTTAAAAAACACGGATAGCTGATTTAACCTTTTTGCTACTCCGATGAAAAGTGACGTCGAGAAGCCTCCGACACACCTGCAAATGGAGTTGGTCGAACTTCAGGAAGACACACATTTGAAGTCAAAATTTGAAGACGTGGAGCTAAGTGATTTCTACAGAACATACCTTGCCGAAGAAAAGTACCCACAGCTGAGAACATTTGCAAGAAAAATGATTTTTGCATTTGGAAGTACTTATAAATGTGAACAGCTCTTTTCCATGATGAAAACTAATAAATCAAGTTATCGAACCAGATTTACAGATGAGAATTTGGAAAACACTCTGCACTTGTCTATTAGTGGGATTGATGCCAACATTGATTATCTTGTTTCTCAAGTTCAAGCTCAAGCTTCTCATTAATTTCTGCTGATTGTAAGTAAATACCTAATCAGTTCGATATTCTCATTCATGTAACTTTAGCATTATACTTTATAAATATAAAAACCGTATCATGATTATTTTTTCACAACTACCTATTATCTACGGCCCACGACTTCATAAATATCATAAAGTTTAGCCCGCATCTTTCCAAAGGTTGCCCATACCTGCTCTAGAGGCTCTGATGACTGGAGAAAGCGTGTCCATATTTATAGGAGGCTGGAGGAATATTAGGTCGGAATGCGAAATCTCATTGGCCGGTGCAGCAGCCAATCAGAAGTCAGGTATAACATTTTTGTTGAGTCTTCAGAAGGACCGATTATGCTGTGCTGTCGATGGAGTCTATCTTGTCGGTGCTGGTGGCTGTTGTCGCCGGTGTTGTGTTCAAGGCTTCCCGTCATCCATTTAAACAATTTTGTTGTGCTTCAAAAGGACCAATTATGATGTGCTGTCGATGGAGTCAATCTTGTTGGTTGCTGGTAACTGTTGTCGCCGGTGTTATGTTCCAGGCTTCCCGACGTCAGTTTTTTAGTGCTGGTGCCCATGCATTACTGAGCTGGAGACCTCCGTCCCTGTTGAGATTGTTAGTGTGTAGTTGGATTTCAATGGCTTCCTTTATAAGCCGGTCCCAGTATTTATTGGGTTGATGGTGGGTCTTTATATTTTGAAAGAGAATTCTATGGTTGGAGTTTGTAGAATGTTCGTCAATGGCTGATTTTTCCGGTTGGAATAGTCTCAGGTGTCGTTTGTGTTCCTTGCATCTGTCTTCTATTGTGCGTCCTGTTTGTCCAGTGTACACCTGCCCACATTCACACGGAATGCTGTATACACCTGGTGTCCTGAGCTGTAGGTCGTCCTTCACAGGCTTTAAGTATTGCCTGATCTTTTTAGGGGGAAGAAAGATGGTTTTGATGTTGTGTTTCCCCAAAGTACGGGCTATTTGATTGGACAAACTGAATGTGTTCAAACTTGACAATGCCTATCTCAACAGATCAGGCTATCGGGCATACTACAAAAAATGGATGTGGCATCAGCAGTTGCTGCTATAAAACATCATTCACCGTATTTTTTTATCACACCTTGTATACTTCTGATATGGTTAGGAATCTTGTTCATTATTAGGGTGCGAATCTATACGCACTGAAAATCCATAAAGATGCACAAAATTAAGATAGTCCTTTACTCTATAGCAGTAATCTCTCTCCATATTTTTAAGGGTGAACATTTTTTAATTCTTATTATTACACTTTATTATTATTATTATTATTATTATTATTATTATTATTATTATTATTGTTGTTGTTGTTATTATTATTGTTATTATTATTATTGTTGTTGTTATTATTATTATTATTATTATTATTATTATTATTATTATTATTATTATTATTATTATTATTATTATTATTATTATTATTATTCTCCTATACAAAGGAGCCCTATTTCACCAAATGTAGGTATGTTAGGGCTATGTATTGTCCATTAGTTTCATAAATATATATACACATGGTGGATTAAACTGTTAGGTTTGTGATACATAATAATGAAAAGTACACCTATATTACAGTCTCAGTCAATGAGTTTTGAAAATGTGAAAGATGAAACTGAGAAAGGAAGATGCACAACATTTCTGTCTAAATATTCCATTTAGTGGTCACATTGTGTTGTTGTTGTTGTTGTTGTTGTTGTTTTTTTTTTTTTAAATCTTCACAAGTAAATCTTTCTCTCTTGTGAGCAAAGATATTCTTATACATGGAGAATTTAGAGTTAAGAAACCAAGTCCATGAGATTTATTTATGAGAAAACAGACCTCAAAGTTGATTAGCTGCCACCGGTAACATTGACTTGTACTGTATTATTATTCTTGCCGTCACTGGGTGGATAAAAATCTAATTATGGACTTGGTTCACATTTCTAAGAAAGTGTAATATTTCTACTCTATCATGGCAGTGTTAATTCAGAATTATTAAAAAAGCATTTGGTTCACTTTAACTCTGAACCCTCTATGTGTAATTTCTATTTCACACGAATTTCGTAGATTTGAACGCCACTACTTCTTTAGCTGATGAATTGTACTCAAGTATTTCATTTCAACTTGGCTTTATTTCCTGTATGAAATACACAAATTGAATGAACTAAACAAGCTAAATAAAGGCTTGGACATGCAGACAAAGTTAAATAAGTTCAAAAACACCATGCAAGCCAAAGATGATTGGACTTACATTTGCCACGAGAGTTTGTAGCTCTTTCCATTCCTTCCATCTTTCGCCGGAGATTTAAGCAAGAAAATGCCATGTTTTTCATGCTGGTATTCCACATATAATTTCGATTCCCGGTATCACGAAGGTTAAAAGATAACTCAGACAGGGAGGATTCTGAAACAGTCCCAACAAACTCAGTAAATGATCAAGCATTTTCCTTGAATGAGAAAAACTTCCGTGGCTTTTTAGAAATGCTTATGTTTCACTCTGAACATATTTTAAAGTGGAATTATATATTGGATGGGCTGACATTAAATTGCATGTAATTTTGTATGGAAAGTTTCACACTTGTCAGTGGTGCTACCAATGAAGAGATTTCTGCTCAGTTCATGTTATGGATGAATATGGTTATCATGTCCATCAAAATGTGGTTTTGCTATTCTATGTAAACTACCGGCATTTGCTGTGGTTGATATCAACATTTGTCTTCAACAGAGAAGAGGAAGGTCATAAATCCCTGAAGTTGCAGTGTTATTAAGTCACTTATAGAATGTTTTTCTGAAACAAACTTTATTTCCGGTAATACATTACTAGAACAGGCTAGTCAAATAGTAGCCACCATATCCTTATCAGACAGCATAGCTTTTAGTCTTGGCTTTGTTATATTGATGAATTTCGTACCCGTTTGTAGAGGATATTTAAAATTGTACTTAAAAGTTACCACCTTATACTACAAACAACCAATTGATTACACTACCCAGCATGATTTTGGGGCAAAGCATTTGGGTTATTCTCCAGAAAAGGGCAGATTCATGTCGCAGTCGATTTTCTGGTGTAAAATAAGTATTTATGGATTATGAATTATTATGATCAGTTTGATTGAAATAAGGTCTATTTGATCCCATATTCCACTTTTTAAACAAAAGTTACAATTTTCTGCATTTTAGGGCACAGTATGTGAGATCTCACCTCCGTGTCATGTCCCAATGCCTGACTTGTCATTTTCATTCTTTCATAATTCAACAGGCTTTAATTTTTATTCCATTTTAGTGTTATAACAAGAACAAACAGCTCAAAAAATAAGTAATTAATAACTGAAAAGTAGATATATAATTTTGTAAAGACAATTTTTTGCACTAAACATGCCTGTCCCAAAGTGAAACTTCACCTCCGTGAAACAATATGAAAGTTCAATTATTTCCACAGAGATGGCACTGTAGTCTTTCTATTTTCTTTGGACTCCAACTTTAGGCAGTTTTCTTATCATTTATATAAAGCCAAGTTGTCAGTGTGCTTTTAAGTGTTGTTTTGTTTGTGTAAAAGAGCTAAATGCAGAGTTGGTAATTGGACTTCCTCACCTCCATTACCTACACCCAACGGTAAAGTTGTATGTTTTTATATTTACTTTTGCTATAAATTATAATAATAAGGAATGCAAAGTTAAACTCTAGAACTGAGATTTTCTAACCTCAAATGTTCCCAAGCTGTTTGACAAATTAGAGAAAAATATCACCTCCGTTACCCTCACCTCCGTTACTGTTACTCTCAAGTCCTATCCGTGGAGGTGTAATTAACGTTGTAATTGATGACATATTTAACTTTCTGCATTTATTATTTTTGTTTAAAGAAGATACTGGTATAGCCTAATAGTTTATGACAGTGTATCATGTTTTGATTTAAAGTTTTGATTTGAAGGTGATAATCTATTTTAACATTGATAAAAATAAGTAAAAAGTTGTGTGTTAATCCACTTGTATGGTAATAAATATTGTTCTTTTTCATGATAACATTTAAAACAGTAAATTAAATCTAATTTTGCCATAACTTCTATATAATTCGATTTTAATTGTGAATTATTTTCCACCTTCAAGCACTAGTATATTTTTTTTTGAAGGTGGAAAATAATTCACAATTAAAATCGTATTACCAGCACTAGAGGAACAAAATGAAATTTATCAATGTTCTATATAATTACTATTTCTTACTATTTTCTCACCTCCATGAATGCACCATTTTCTAATCTTGTTAATTTAATGCAAAATACCACTCGGTAAGTAGGGCAAGTACCTCAGTAGTACTCTGCAGAAAGAAATATTACATAAAAAAAAATTACATGGTCCAAAATAAAAAAATATTTTTAAAAAAGTTCTAACATTGAAATCTGCCCTTTTTTGGAGAATGACCCATTTAATAAGTGATTTTAACCATATAAGGTCTCCTGATTTCAGAAATGTAATTTTTTTGTATCACATCTAGTTTTCATGTTTACTGTCTGAAAATATGTCGTAGCGGATGCAACTTTAAGGTCTGTGTAGACCTTTTTGGAGGCTTTATAGTAGCTAAACGGTTAGTCATATCAAAAAACCGATTGCAGGAGCAGTAACGGATTTTGAGGTATCTACAAGTTTGGTCTTATGCTTTTTTGTCATATCTCCATTGGTTATCCCTAAGGTTAGGTTGTTTTTTTTATTTTATTTTAAGTAAATTTGTATAGTTTCCTCACATTATGTAATATTTGACATACATAGGGTAGGTAGAATCGTAAAATTTGCCAGGAGTATTGTCACACACAACAGCCATAAGCGTGCAAAATTTGATGTATCTAGCTGCCCAATAAGTATAGAAAAACTTGTTGGATAACCGTGGCGTCATTCACATCTACGACAGTCTTATCTTCCACTTGTTAACATTGATGTTTATTCACTTCCAGATAAGCTAGAAGCTTGAAATTTGGCAGACTTATAGATTTTAGCCTATAACCAATGGGAAAATTCCAAAAATTTCAGATCTTTAATATTTTCCTCTCCAAAATAAACTTTTATTTAAAAAATAATCACTGCGTATTTGTACAGCTTCAAATGTTTTGAGAAAAATAATATTGTTGACACGAGAAATTTTCTGTAAATTAGTTCTGTTAATATTCTAGTTTACCACATATTCCTTCACATATGCTTATCACCTTTCTCAAGAAACTGTGGTATAAAACTCAGTAGTTTCTTCAATACGGCCCATTAACTCCATCTAGCACTTTGTGTCACTTTACCTGATTTTATTTGGCCTGCGCTCACAAAAATAAAGTGGAATACATATTTCTTGGACTGTTTAAAAATATTTTATTTTTCTCTATAACCAAATGTTATAAAAACTATCCAAATTTTCAGTACTTTTCATCCTATATAGGCTAGTCTATACAATAACTTATATCTCTAATTTTGATGTACCTATTGTAAGAAAACATTCATGTTCAGCGACCCAAAATTAGTTAAGATCACAAATGCAGGGTAGTGTTTTCTGCTGTTTGAGGTATAAGGTGGTATGTTTTAAGTACACATAGATTATTTTTGCGATGTACCAAGAACGCACGGTCCACACGGCAACCTGAAAGCAAGTCGTCAGCCGGTAAAGGCTCATGTACATAACCCCTCAGTTCAAGCGCATGGATTTCTGGTATTGTAAAATACATGGCTTCGTCAATTGTAGACTAGTTGGGACATTATAAATCATTTTAGAGGCAAAAATAACAATAGTACTCCTAAAGCTACTCAATTAAAGCACCAAGGTGAAATAATTGACATTCCTAATAATATGGCTAATGTATTTAACAAATATTTTATCTCTATTGGTGAAAATATTGCTAACAGTGTGAGACCTACAAGTAACAGTCCCGCAACTGCTCTAATCAATACATCAAACAGAACAATATTCTTTGGTCCTACGACAGTAAATTAAATTATTGGCATTGTAAAGAAACTAAGGTCGACCAATAGTAGTGGTTATGATGGCATCCCGATCAAGGTGATAAAAGCAACCATATTGTCAACAATTGTAAATACAATATTTGAAACTGGCACATTCCCCGATGCACTAAAAATAGCTAAAGTTATCCCCATATTAAAGAAAGGAAATAGTGAAGATGTAAATAATTACAGACCGATCTCTATATTACCCAGCATATCCAAAATTATTGAAAAAATTGTCTATCTAAGAATTGTGAACTTCTTGAAAAAATTTGATCTGACACCGAAATTCCAGCATGGTTTCACTCAAGGCAAATCAACAATATCTGCTGTTATAACAATAGTAGAATTTATTGCCGATAGCATAGATAAGGGTAAGTTCACAGCTAGTGTGCTATTGTACCTGTCAAAAGCTTTCGATTGTGTGAATACTAAAATCTTACTGGACAAACTGTATCACCTTGGATTTAAAGGAATAGGTCATCAATTGATGAAATCATACTTAACTAATAGGAAACAATTTGTAGAGTATTCAAATGGGCAGTCCTCTGCCAGGAACATTACAACAGGAGTGCCACAGGGGTCAATATTGGGACCTCTACTGTTTATACTATATATTTATTACTTAAATACGATTATACCTGGAAGCACTGGCCTCACATTATATGCAGATGACACTAATCTATGTTATGGTAATAAAAACCTGGAAGAAATGGAACTGGAAATAAATACTACCACTAATTCTTTGGTTCAGTACTTCCATAATATAAAACTATCAGTTAATGCTAATAAAAGTGAATTTATATATTTTGAGTGTAAAAATGCATCCTTCGAACCACAGTTAATGATTGGTGATGATAAGGTAAAACGAGTCAGCGAAGTAAACATCTTGGGTCTAACTCTTGATGAATCCCTTTCTTGGAACAGTCATGTCAACAAAATCGAAAGTAAAATCAGTTCAGGACTATTTGTATTAAGAAACATTGTCAAATACCTCCCAATGGATACTACTAGGATTGTGTATTTTGCACTCATTTACTCACACATTACATATGGGATTGAATTATGGGGCAATACATCTAAGGAAAACATTAGGAAAATTCTTACATTGCAAAAGAGAGCAGTTAGATACATGGGTAAACTGCCATATAATAGTGCTTGTAAGGAAACATTTAGAAAACTATCGCTGTTGACTGTTCCTTCGATATTCATTCTACGATCCATATTGTACTTAAAATATAATAACTCAACCCCGATAGCAAAAAACTCGGATGTTCACAATCACCAAACTAGAGGTGCTAATAACCTGGCTATCACCAGGCATAGACTTAAGCTTTTTGAAAAAAAACCAAGCTACATCGGCACTAAATTTTTCAATAAACTCCCGCCATACATGAGAAATACTGAACCAAAGAAAAAATTCAAACAATTACTTGTAAGCTTCCTCATAAGTAAAGCATACTATGATGTCGAGGAATTCTTGGAGGATGATTTATCTTAATGTACATAATGTACACGTCTGTATATATGTTGTATATTATGTAACATTTATTATGCATATCTTTGTATTGTGAATATTGAGTTTTTTATAGAGTGCTTGTTATGAATGCAAGGGTGCAAATGCAGATGTTCATAAACATGTATTTTGTACTATGTTATGATGAACAAATCTAAATAAAAAAAATAAAATTAAAAAAAAAATAATATTGTTGTTCAATTACCAAGATATCCTGCGTCAGACACATGCCTCAGAAATATTCTCATCCGGTCCTTGGAAGAAATTGCACCACCAAGCTTCTCTCGTGATCACCAAGCCACTCCACATTTACTTCACTAAACCTATACAGTTTCCTATAATCATTTTCACCACTATTTCTACGAACATTATATACTTTTCACTTCCAAATATTCATAAAAGCAGCCATGTTCGTAAAAATAAACTCTTCTTGACTGATCTCAAGACGCCTACTGACCTGCCTTAGAAAATATAAAGCAATTGCTGCTAATGGATAGCAATTGCTAAACTTTATTCATAAAATGTTAAGGAATTGCTAGAGAGGTCTAGGCTTTTATTGGAGTTCAAATTGCTATACGTTTTAGTCATAAAATTATAAGGAATTGCTTGAAAAATGTCAGAAAAAGCAATTGCTTATTTTTATTCATTACCCTCAACGTCCACAATGTTCAGGAAGTATACATTTGTATAAACAAAACAACTTTTTGATCTTTCATGAAAATTTATTGATACTTCACCAGTGAAGAATTTAAAATATAAGTCAAAGTAGCATTTCACCTTAATGCATATTATAACCTAACGTGTCTACTACAGGAGCCACTGAATAGAAGGAAATTATATAGACTTTAGACTAAAAATAAAGATAGAAAAAATGTGGACATTTATAAATTTATTGATCCTAGAAAAAATAATGTGAACATTTATAAATTTAATGATTCAGAAAAATTGAACACTTATAAATTTAAAGATTCTAAGTCTTAGAGCGAGGAGTATCGTTGCTGCCAGATAATCGCTGAGACACTTTCCGGACGACACTTTTTAATGTCCTAGCCTTGCTAGATGTTGCAGATGAAGCAGAGGTAGAGGCAGATGCAGAAGAAGATGAACCAGAACTCACATCAGATTTCTTAGGTGTTTTTAAACTTGCCTGAGTCTTTGATGTAACTGGAGTTTCAGTTGCCTTTCGTTTGTTGCTGAAAGAAGTCATTCTAGGAATTCGTCCTGCAGGAGTGGTAGCTTTATTGGGTTCAGACTTAGTTGATACTAGAGACATACTCGATGTAGTACGAATCAGAGATGATGAGGCCACAGGTGTTCTCTTGGCTAATGATGGAGTTCCAGTTCTCCTAGTATTTCCTGGTGTGATCCCAGGTCCAGGTCTCTTGGCAGATCCAGGGCCTAAGAGACACTTCCTCCCAGAAGAAGGAGACCCTACTGGTTTCTTGAAGGTTCTTGGCGTTGCTGTTGTGACTGTTGTGGAAGGTATTTTTAGCCTTGAAGGTGTGGAAGTATGTGCCAATCCTATCTGAAATTAATAACAACATTTTGCAATTAACAACACTTCTCTACTAATGCAAGTTAAAACAGATAGCCGAAGTCCCAAGATCCAAATTTGTACAAATCATTAAATTGAACTTGTGATGAACGACTGCCAATGCACACAATTTCCTCCTATATTTTCCATCCAATCGTATTGAATCCATAAAAATTAAATCAACCAATGAGCGTCATTCTTTCATTGCGTAACCAGCATGACTAAGAAAAATTGAAGCTTCTTCCATACAGCTGATTTACAAACTAAAATTTTCAAACAGTGGATAACTCAATAATAAATTATAGCACAACGTCTCAACTGGTTCCTCCCAGTTTTCATCAGGTACTGGTTGGTAGATCAGCTGGGTTGAATGGTGTAACCCCCTCTATGTCACCATCATCATCGGTGAGGGGTGGGATTCACAAAGTAGACGCTCAGATGCTGGAGGTTTTATACCGTGAAGAAACATGGTATTACGTTGAAATCTATTAATCCATTCCGTAGGGATTGCAAAATCAGATTCAGAGCATTTTCTAATCTGCCAACTAATTTTAGGAGTAACACTGTCTTGAACCATTCTACAGATGACATTAATCCATTCATCGCCCAGGTCACCCTCGTAATTATTAACACATTTGTCCTGATTAGTGGCAATATGTACAGCTTCACATATCTTTCTCTTAATCAAGTCCCTCTCAACTTTCACCACTTCCATGTCTTTAATGCTATGCTTTAAGGAGACCATATGTTGGCTTAATCCTGTGTTAGTCTTCATATTTCGAATGTCCCTAGCATGCTCCTGGAGCCTGATTTTAAAAGTTCTCCCAGTTTCCCCCAAAATATACCCCATCACAGTCATCACAAAGAACAGAGTAGACCCCAGGGGTGTCAAGAAGGTTCTTTTTCTGCTGTGAGAAAATACTCTCCAAAGTTCTCCCCACTTTAAAGGCAGGTTTTAAACCAAATTTACACAGCACTTTGCCAAAAATTCTGGCTGACACCTGGTTTGTAGGTAACACTTACATATTTATCTGTGGTTTTTTTTTCTTTTTTAATTGCATGCTCCACACTCGCTTTTCTCCAAATCCTTTCTATAAACTTCCCAGTGTACCCATTAATTTTTGCTAGCCTAAGTATGTTTTTCTTTTCTTCAAACAGATCTGCAGGATTATTACAGATTTTTAGGGCTCTAGTGACAAAGTTTTTCCACACATTAGATTTAGTTCCATGAAAATGTGCTGATTTATTATGGATATATTGTTCACATTTGTTAGGTTTCCTGTAAACACCGGTGAACACTCTGGGAGCGACGAAGCGAATTTGCAAGTTGAGAAAATTTATACAATTGTTAACCGATTTTTCGATACTTCAGAAAACTTGCTTGGTACTTTTTCGATACTTTGGTAATTCTGAAATTAAGCAATTAAGTGAGAATGCTAGTATTTTTCAACAAAAACTTGTAAGTGGACTGTTTCAAAAACTAATTTTAGTTTTAATGTAGAGTTTAAAAATAATTATAGGCTACTGATGGTATTAAATTTTGTCTCGTTAAATATGCACACTTAATTAATTTAGTTGGTATTATACAGTTCTCTCAACTTTTAATTTTTAATGTACCTATTTATTGAAACTAGAAGTGTTGCCTGTATCGAGTATCGAGTATCGAGGGGAATATCATGTATCGGTATCGAATATAGAGTATCGAGAAAATCTGGTATCGACCCATCCCTAGTAATGAAGGATTATTTCCCTTAGTAGGCTACCGTATATTTTAAAATTTTAAAATGCAATTTTCCAACAATTTAATTCTTGGTGACCTTAATTTGTAACTAAGGAAGTGAAAAATAAATTTTTCTCAACTGCTGTTTTAATGGGTAATGAAGGATTATTTCCCTTAGTAGGCTACCGTATATTGTAAAATTTTAAAATGCAGTTTTCCAACAATTTAAAACTCTTGCTGACCTTAATTCGTAACTAAGGAAGTGATGAATAAATTTTTCTCAACTGAACCTTGCGGAGTTAACTATTCATAGGGGTTCAAGGGTGTTTTACAGTGTAGGTATATTAGGGTCTACATAAATAGCTTAAAAGGCCCGGCTTCGCTTGGGTTTTGTATTTTGTAATTCGAAATTAACTTATAAAGGACTTTCAATTTCAAACTCTAAAGTCCTTATATAGGTATTTAGAACTTGAAATAAGGAAGAACAACTAATCACACTCAAAATCTTCCCTCATAAAATGCTTGATATACCTTTTTATGGCTTAGAGATGTTGAATTTTGCACCCTTTGCTACTACACGCCAAAGGGAACTGAAATAAACAGAAATTTCGGTAACATAAAATTTTATTGACTTTACAGAATATTTTATTTCTCACTCATGTTACCATACAACCGTTTTGGGGCTGAAATGAAGAAATTCAATATCACTTTCATACTTTCCTCCCCCGAAGCCTGGGGCATATTTAGGTATATTAATTTTACTATGCGCGTAGGACTAAAAATGTTCCATCTTATTTTGTCTCCTTTTACATGCTTAGGGCCTATAATAGACGTTCATATTTCTCAACTAAAAATACAAAACCTACAGCTATAAATAACACATCAGTTGATATAATGTTTTACAGACTTCTGATATACTCATAGCATACTCGTTGGCACACTCATGGTGAGACAGCTGAAAATGCTGTCCCTGCAATATGAATTCTTATTCTACATCAAAATGTGACACTATCCACTAGTGTCGTGTGTGTAAAATACTTTTGCCCGACTCATTGAGGCCATAAGGTGGAAGAGACGCAGCACTATTCTGTGTCAAAGTTCATGGGAAACGTAATTAAACAACCATCAGAACTATGGAACAGCCACTAGGGTATAATAGTCTTTGCTTGGAGTGTTCGTTTTTTTTTGGGGGGGGGGGAGGGGTTCCTTTATCTCTGGAAACAAAATTAATCAGCTCTTCACATTCTCAGTTGTGATTATGTCCAACATTTAAGTTTCTGTTTTGAACACTTCAATACTGCTAAAAGATATGTTTATGTTCTTATATCTGAAGTTAATTTACATGACAGACTAAAAATATACAACATTTTGCCAAAAAAGTCCATCCAGAAAAGTCTAGCCCACGAAAAAAGGATGTATCTAGGAAAAGCAGGACAGAGAAAAACATCACATTCGCAGAACTATTGACATACCTGTACCTGGATATGTGAAGTTTTCAGAATTATACATTCTAAACACAAATAGGCCTACCTTCTTCTTAGCTTTGTCCAGTGACAGTGGATTGACATCTAACATCCCCATAGCTTCTGTAAGGCTGCGTTTTGCAACTTCAAGGCGGCAGTATATGGAGTTCCTTTTTCTAACTGATATTTTACTTATAGACTCTGTCAGCTCTTGGACAGGACTAACCCGGGGAGACGAAACAGTGAAGGACTCCTCACGATGCAATGAATCCCGTTTCACTGGTCGATCCACTGGACTCAGAGGACATGTTGGCAGCTCCTGAAAAATGTTACACTCACTCAATTTCATCCTTAATGGAACGTTGTACATATTGTCCAATCATTTCAGTTCAAAATTCTCAGTATAATCTAATGGCCACAATGTAGAAGAGTAGAGTATATATATATTTATAGTCACATGTGAGCGACAAAATTGTGGCTCAACTGAAGTCTTCCATCTGCAAATATTGTCCTTAGTCATACCAAGGTTGAAGAGGGAGTAGAGTTGTTTTTTTGGATATAAAATAAATTAAATATTTCAGAAAACTTGCTCTTTAAAGAAGAATGACATACCATTTTTTCAAACTTTATGATGTTCTGGACCATAAGACGCACCTTGATTTTAGCATGGAAATTTAAGGGAAAAAAGTTTAATGTGATTCTAAACAAAAATTTGTGAAAGACTCAAAATACTTTAAAACCCTCTCGCAATCAATTCAGTATATGGTAAACGTATCTGAACAAGGCTGTTTAATGTTCATTACCTTCATTTAGACAACCTAATGGAGACTTCTTTTTGTATGAAAGAACCCAATATTTCTTTCTTCTCTAGTTGTATACCTGGCTTCCCACTACACTCTTTTTATGATTGTCACAAGCACACCGATGTACAGACATTGTATTATATCTCTGCCGGTCTGTCACGTGACTATTTCCTGGTATCAGAAGAGAGAGAGGCTCGATTCTACTAGCGTGCACAAAAACATTTCTTAAATTTACAACGGGCAGCAGATGTGAACAGATTTGAGCTCGGACAAACACTGACTAGAAAGGGAACTGGATGTCTTTTGTATTGCAATACACAGACTACCTGCTCCCGCACAAGCACTTTTAACAAAATTCCAACGGTCGGCGAGAGGCACAGATATAAAACGACAACTGTACAGTCTGTGCCACCATTTGCAATTAACTAATTATTGTGCAACACCATATTTATGAACATTGTATTACTGGCAATAGGCCTATTTACGATAATTTTTTTAGTTTACTTTGGACCATTAGATGCACTCAACTTTCAAGGCCAAGTATAAAAGTGTTGCGTATGGTTCAAATAATAATAAATATAAAATAAGGTATATTCGATAGATTAAGGAAGATCCTCATGCGATTGCAAATATCCCCTGAAAATGTTTAAATAGTTTCAGTCATTCTTTACCAAAGCCAAAATACATTATGCTAAATATTTAGCCTAATTAGGTTTATGTTAAAAGGAATATTATATATATATATATATATATATGGTGCATTGGCTTGTCCAACTGGTAGACCAAAAGTTGTTACTAACCAGAAGAAAACTTCCTTATTATAAAATCAAGTATAAACAATGTATTACCATAAGCTTAAGTTAGGCTACAACTGTTAAGGCAAAAAAAAAACATTTGGCGCATTTTCAATCCTATCAAGAGTTGTGAAATGAAATAGATATTATTTTAATTTTATGATATTGAAATTATTACTCAAGAATTTTCTTAAATATTTCCTGAATTTGAAAACGCAAAGGACAAACTATCTCTCCTTAATGATCCCTTGAAATTGAACATCGAAGATCTAGTTTCGAAGTTTCAACTATAAGCTTGGATTTTCAAACTGATCGATTTCTTCAAAACAAAAAATGAGTTAACTTTTTCAGACTTCTTTCAGATGACAAGTTATCCCAGCTGAGAGATATTAAGCTTAAAATGATTGGAAACAAATAGGCCTAAGCCTACCTTCGTGAATGTGCATATTCGAATGTAAAATTTATGAACAAAGCATAGTACTTGCTTCATTAACTATCCTCCGTTATACTTACTGAGATTAAGAATAGTCATCTACCATCGTTTGACTTTATTCTGAATCAATTATATAACTATTATCTTCATTGAAGTCATGAAATATTGTGACAAAAACTATATTTTGTGAAACATTTTCTCTTTGACTTACTGTACTATTTGTAAATAGTTTTTAACATCTAACAATGAAAGAAGGATAGCTATAATATTCTTCATGGGTGCCCTGCTAAGTGAAAAGCCAAGTTAAAACAAATCAAAATTGGTTTTGGTGCAGCCTAGAAGATGATATGTCTAAACAAATTTGCCCCCAGTTCCTCTAAAATTTGACAGGCCTCGTATATACAATCACTGCTAGTAATTTAATTTCTTTTTTGCCTTCATATGTATCACAATTGTATAGGCCTACAGTATATACATACAATGCATTCACATGTACATATGTGAATTTACGTAAAAAAAAACAAGTGCAAGTAGGTACGATTACATGAAAGTGAATAAAATTAAACAATAAAATTACGACAATAGACTCCTATGACTGGTTCAAAATAGACATCATGATGAACCTAAAAAGCATTAAATTATTTTCAGTAACTTACCAATACTAGGCCTTTTCCATTTCAAAGAATTCAATGTCATTTTTGCAAGAGACCTATATAGGCCTACATCTCTTCAAATGGCTTGAGACTTTTCTATCAATGAAAAGCGATTACCTTAGGGAGAATTTGTTGTTTTATTTTTCTAGGGCAAGAAGTCTCTCACACATACCTTTGACCTCTAAACCCCTCTCAAAACACATTTCATCTATAAACCCCTCTTTCAACATCTTTCATCTCTAACCTCTTTTAAAACAGTGACAGAACCCATCAAAGATGAGACAACTCAATTGCCTCCTACTTCATTAGAAGGTAAAAATGTATTCTTTACTTACTATGTTTGATAAAGTTCTAGTGAATGCTGTTTTGTTAGGATTTTCCATTGTACTTGAATGGTCCTTTGCTCCTGAAGACAATTTGGAGGGATTTTCAGAAATACTAAGAGCGTCAAGAGAACGACGAAGAATTGAGTCTCGTCGCTCGATTCCAGACAGTGAACGAGATGAAGTGTCCAATTCATTGGTTTTCGGGTCTAAAGTTAAAGCAAGAATCCTGCTCATTACTTCCTTCACTACTTTCCCAACTCCTGGTGGAAGCTCAGGAACACGAGAACTTCCTGCCTCCTGAACGCTGTTAAGAGACTCCTGAAAAGAAATGAACATATAGTCAATACATACAGTTGCTGAGGCTCAAGTGCGCAAATGTTCATTTGCTCTTGCCCACTCTCCCTCACCTAGTATCTAACCCCACCTGTATCTAACAGTCTAGGTTATTTTAGCATGTTGTCAAACTTATCTAAAAATACATTACAATTTCCATTTGGTGATCTGTAAAGAGACACTACTATTAAATTAAAGGTAGAAATAACAATACCAGCCACCTCAAAGTTCAGTTCTTCACATAGAATATCCAGATTTAAACTTCTGTAAGATATGTTGAGTGAATTATTAATACCGGTATACACTGCTACTCCACCTCGTGTGTGTTGTTTCCTAAAATAGCTATTAACAAGACTAAATTCATCAATAGATGCATAAGATATTGAGGAGCCATGACACCAGTGTTCACTTAGACAAATAATGGTTCTCAGTGGCAAAATTACTTAAAACTAGTTCTTTGTGTTTTAAGACCTTGAATATTAAGGAAACATAATTTTAGTTTAAGAGCCTTAGGTGCAAGGAAACTTCCACTATGAGTAGACACAAAGGTTTCAGAATGAGTAGTAGGTGTGTTCATGTCAATACTTAATTCACTGTTAGATACAGGTGGGGTTAGATACTAGGTGAGTTAGGTACCCCTTGGTACCCCTCCACCTGAAGCATGTTTCTGGTTTTGGCCTATAGGTATTGCATGGTAAAATCAGAATTTTCGTCTAAACCACGTAACCAGATACAGACTTTAGAATGCACCAATTTCAACATAAAGAACAAATCTTATCAGACTTCTGTCAATAAATATAGATAGGTAGAAGACATTGCAGAATGGCTAGTTCTCTAGGTGCACATATCAATTTCAAAATGGCTGCCATCAAATGCATGAAGGTGGTGTAACCTTCTTTGGTCTCTGCTTGCCAGATTTCCACTTGCACCTATACTTAGATTCAGTTTAGAAGCCATTTGGAACCTCGCTTGCTGATGTCACTTGAGGAGTGATGTTTCAGAACACTTAAGTTTACTGGCGATAGTAAATTAGTTTGTATATTCTTCACATTATCTGCACTTTAATAAGAATAAGAATAAGAATCTTTATTGTCATAAACATATAAATACATGCATAGACAGTAGTCATGGTTATACTTAAGTTTACTGGCGATAGCATCTGAGGAAGACCCCGTGGTGGGGCTGAAACGTCATGAGAACTTTTTCGGAGTGATCCATTGCAATAAATGTTTTAATTTCTGTGTTTTATGATCCACGACGACGTAATGGAAAAAGGACCTGTTTTTAATATGTGTATGAGGAAAAAATTGTTAAACTTATCAGGTGTTATTTCACTAGGCAAGTCTTGTGCTTTACAGTTATTATTTATAAGTTTATTGGTGATCTGCCGTATCGTTTTACTTTTATTTTTTGAGTTTTTAACTAACTTAGTCCATTAAAATACAGTATTTTTGCATTTTTGATTGCTTGCTTGTAATTTTTTTTCAAAACTTTGTATCTATCTCTTAACTGATTGTTATTGAAAATCTTACTTAAGTCGTATATCTTGTCACATTGTTCTTTAAGTTTATGTAGGCTAATTCATTATTGTACCATTTATTATCCGATTTAGTTTTTTTATTTCTTGAAGTAATTAGTGGAAAGGCACCATTGACCGCCCACATAAACAAGTCATGAAAAGCTTTAAATTTATCATCTATATTTTTTGGACTATATACCCCTAACCAATTCATTTCTCTTAACATACTGATAAACAATTTAACATTATCATCATTGACTAATCTTAGTAACTGTTTTGGTGTACTGATATTATAATCATGATTTTTACCTGAATTCACATTGAAACTTAATACCTAGGTAGAATACCATTATGATCTGATAATAAAGTGTGTATCACTTTTGATGACGATTTAGTTTTGTGTATGTCCGTTACTATTTTGTCAATGCATGTACCAACATTTGTTAGGCCTGGCCTAGTAATTTCTAAGGTAGTAATCTTAAGTCCAAAACAATCAAATAGGTTAATTAAGTCTCTCTCAAAATTATTGGCATAATTTAGTTGAACATTAAAATCAGCAGATATAATTACATTAAAATTAGGTTTAAATATTAAACAAATAATATTATAGAGACAATTCATAGGCCTAAATATAAATTTACCTCAAGTATACTCTTCCCATAGGGAGAAAATATTTAGATTACAAAAACGGGCAATAAGAATAATATGTGGAAAGGAAAAAAGGGAATCTTGTAAACCGCTATTTGAAAAATTAAAAGTTCTCACTCTTACAGGGGAGTATATACAGTGAAAGAAGTGAGGCGGTATGCACCGGTATGGAATACCGTCACTGGTTTTAAAGGTCCAGAGGCATACCGGCACTGGTTTCAATGGTGAAATAGCATACCGTCACTGAAAATCAATGGCTGATACAAATTGTGAATGTTCCTTTCAGTCGTAATATAATAATTACGTTTCATGATTATTCACCAACTCGTACACTTCCACCGGTAGCCATTGCCACTATAACTTGTGATGGTCTTTGTTGCCATCTTAATGACTGAACCACTAGATTCTATGTTTAAAAAAATATCTCTGTAACAAAATGTTGTGACTTTTATATTGTTTAAATAGGCCTTAAATACTTTTAAAATATCTTCATTGAAGTAAATGAACTAAACTCAATGGCTCTACATCCCTGGACTACCACCCGACACCTGCTCATCTACCATAGATGGCAGGATTGGGGCATGTGGTCAGCATGCCGACACCCACTGCTGTTATTGATGGTTTCCATGATGTGAAATAAATAAAGGTCTGTCAATCGACAGTACATGATGTTCTAGTCTTCTGTTGTGCTCCTTCTTGGCAATCATCTATAAAACAGAGTTGGTTACTCATGAAGGAAGTTAATTAAAAATACCACCAAGTGGATATCACATAATTATTATCTTGTAAAGGAGGAAATGTGCTTTCTTTAAATTGAGGTATGTTAGGGAAAAATTTTGGGATAGCATACCGCCTCTGGATTTTTCCCACTTCCTTCACTGAGTATATATATTCCGTTATGTGTTATATAGTAGACAATATTGATAAATTCCAAACTAATTTCAGTGTACATGGACGTACTACCAGAAACATGAATGATCTACACAGACCAACTAACTCGTTAAAACTCTTTCAGAAGGGTGCTTATTATTCTGCAATACAGATATATAACAAGCTTCCAAACAACATAAAATTATTATGCATTCAAAGAAAGAGCAAACCTTTCAAAACATGTCAAGAAATTTTTAGTAACTCACACCTTCTATAATTTGGAGGAATATTTCCAGTTTGGATAAATTTGGCAGCTTGCAGTTAGTGTATATTATTGTTATAACATGCATGTATTTTTTGATCTGACGTGTTCTATATCATTGAGCCCCGCACAATTATTGACCGACATGAGTTTCATTAAAAGCATAACCTTTGTGGGTAATTATTACGAATAAATGGTTGGTTTATGAATTTTTCTGGAAATATATGAAGCGTCCAATTCCAAAACTGTCTCAATAATTTTTTTAAAATTGAGATAATGGCGTTTTCGTCATCTACCTACATATCTCTAACAATATAGTAATGAATGTTGTGCCTAAACTTCCTCTTTCCTTCCAAAATTAAGCTTCAGAAATGACGAACAGTTTCAAAACTTTCTCATTCCATCCCATGTACTGTTACAAAACTGTCTCGTTCCATACATGAATTTATTTTTCAAAACTTCCTCCATCCATAGCAAGGATTGATAATATTCTTTGTTTGGATAACAAAACTCTCTCCATCCGTCTTTTAAATTTCCTTACTAATAATCTTTTATTTTATGTTTCCAGCAGTGTTTCCAGCTGTTGTCAGCAGTGTATTAGCATAAATTATAATTATGAACGTTGTCACTCTCATATACCCATTGTTAGAAGGTAATAAATAGTACAGACTCTCTGTAAATAAGGTGATAGTGTTTTCTGTGCATTGCTCACAAATACAAGCTAAGTAAGCACTATTCTTAAGAAATGGAAAGTAATATATTGATTACACCTAGTGGTAAAGGATGGAAGAAATTGAAAGATCCTTCGAATTGGGGGAAACTAAGGTCATGAAAGTGTATGCTGACGGGTGCCCAGGACAAAATAAAAATATTACAGTAATGGGAATGTTAATGTCTTGGCTCTACAATAGCATACCAACTGTAAAGAACTCCCATGTTATTTTCCCTATTGTCGGCCACTCTTTTCTTCCAGCCATTAGAGTTTTTGGAAGTATAGAAAATGTCATTAGGAAGAGGGATACTATTAACAAACCATGTGAATATAGAGACATTATTTCAAAAACTGCAAATCTGAAGGAACTGGGAGAGGAACTGTTATCATTGATTGGAAGAAAAATAGTGCAAGCTACATCCTGGGCAGAGACATTTCCAGTTTTCCGCAGCTAAGCAAAGAAAAACTGTATCTGGAAAAAATGTGATTGTGAGAGGTGAAGTAAATTACTTAATAGACATAGGAGAATTAAAATCGGTGTTAAAGAGAGGAAAAGCATTTTGCAGATGACCCCAAAATCTCAGAATCAGAAGGAAGAGAAACTATTCGTTCTCAACACTTTTGTTCCGAGTGGAGAAAAATTACTGATTTATCATTTTACAAGAGTGTAATAGAGGGTGAATCAAGGTTAAACAGACAAGAAAATGCAAATGAGGATTTATTTATGGAAAAAGAGGACTTAAAAATTGATCTGAAGTGTAATAACCAAACAGAATAATGTATTCATTCCGAATGACCTTTAATTTTAATATCTGAGTTCAATGTCATAGACAAAATAGAAATTTCAGTAATAGATTATTGTATTTACATTAATAAGAAGCCTCTTCTAAAATATTAGAAACTAAAAAGAATTGTGTAATTTTCCAAAACTCTCTCGTTCCAGTCTACAGTTTCAAAACTCTCTCAATCCAAACAAAAATATGAAATAACTCCTGAAATATCGATCCCTGATTTTCAGGAATATCACTCATTAGAAGAGTGTTTCTCAACTGTAAAATTAAAAGAAAATTAGAACACTGCAAACAGTTAGGAAAAAAGTTATCAGTTTTTGAAGTTTCCTGAAAATTGTTAAAACTGGTTTGAGACAGTTTTGGAATTGGACGCTTCATATGTATTGTGATTATTTTCATTTATTCCTTAATATCGTATGAACGCAATGAACTTTTTGTTTTATCATATTTACAGTCAAAATACTTTAAAATTAAATATATTATGAAATGTTACATTAAATACTTAAGAAATGTTTATAACAATTAAACAAGGTATTAAAAATTATGCCATTGGGTATCTTTGCTCAATCGATAAAATAGTTATGAGATTCCTTGATCTTGACTTAGGATATTAGTTTGTGCCTAGAGCTTTCGATTTCACTGCAGCATCCTCAGAGTAACCTGTTTTGTAGTCATTTAAAACTTTTTATTGGAGTCATTCTAAGTAAAAGGTACTAAATACTGTTGTAGTTTTCTTTGTTCTTGTTTTAAAATAGAAGGAATTAAATTTAAAGAACAAGCAGCACAGTCTAATACATTCATGGTTGTAACTACCAACACAATATACATATTGTAAAAATTGAACCATTGACATTAGGAAAAACCATGTTTTATATTAAAAATAAATTTTAAAAGTACCTTTTTTTATGCTCAAACTTGTACGTCCTTCCTTAATACTTGGGCTAGAGAATTGAATTAACCTATAGTGTGTACAAATGACAAATTGATTTGAGATACTTAAAGATGAACAATTCTGGAATGAATACAGCTGCTCACCTGACTTCCCTGTGGCATGGGGGCATTGCCGCTCACATGCCAGAAAACATCCGGCTTCTCATCCTGTGCAGGCGGGCAGCGACATCCTCCTACCACTGACTCCATGATAGCTTTCAGCCCTGAGCGGCCACACATGATCTCTACGCGGCATTTTCCTGTACTTAAGCTTGTAGTTGACGATGAAACACTAGTTTCTCTGTTCTCACACATTTCAAATTGTCGACACTTGAAACCGACAGATCTCAGCATGTTCACAAGGTCGCCAACATCTGGCGAAGTGGTTGGTTTTTCCTGAAAATTGGAGATTTTTAAATTTTATTTTATTTAGTTTTCTTAATTACATTCAGACATGGGCTAACTTGTCTTCTTTTTTCTTAGTTTCACAGAATGTTGAAAGCTGTTTCAGTACAGTTCCCGACAGGAAACATCTGATATCATTTGTATATAATACGTGTGGAATTATTTGATCTCTAGTGTTCATGAAACACAAGTAAAGAAACAGACTTTATGTCACATTTCAGACTAACAAGTTGGTCAGATTCTCACTTCATTTTCAAATGTATTTGCAAGGGCAATATATAATGACATTATAAACTTTTAAATTTTTACATGTTAATGCAATCACAATTTAGATTTAAATTTAAATTATCTATAGTAAGAGATTGATGTTATTCAGTCAAATATTTGGTTGTACAGATGTTTGTTGATAGGACTTACACTGAATTAAATACATCCCATGCCGCTTATTGTTATCACTACGCAGCTAATCTGATGATATTAACAGATTGATAACAGTAACCAAAGGAATTAAATAAAGGTAATTTATTCATATATAAGATTATACACTACAAAACAGAATTAAAAAATATTTATTCATAAAATAATACGTAACTGTGAATCATTGAACCACTCATAGGCTAATACAGTAATAGACTGCAAACTACTATTTTTTTAAGCAGTAACATAGTTTTTATTTTTAATTTTTTTTTTTTACTTTCCTTTAGGAGTCCATTAACCAATACGCCATACTCAGTTATGAGTTATGAAGTTACGAGTATTTTTGGAATTCTATACTGATCTGTGGTGAACACTGCATAGCAAAACATCCAATGCCTGTACAAGTCTTTTCATTTTACACTAGCCATCACTGCATGTCAACACTGTTATCTTCATAAATCAAAAGCTGCAGCTTAAATGTGGAGTGAAACATGTTTTATTGCTTAAAAGAGAAAGTTATGTAGTGCCACCCCCTTGAACTGGTCATCCTGTGAGCTGGGAACAGAATTGCTACCGTCAATACAACACAATACAGTGGAATTAGAAACAAAACCCTTAAAAACTAAGTTTAGAATGACGTACAGTACTTCGAAATAAAGCTAAAAAAAAGGAAAATGTGATAACATAAACCGAATCTTTGATAACAATAAACATAAAAGTGATAACATTACCCGATTGATAACATCTGCGATTACATGAAGAGGAGTTCACTGTACTTGGTTTGACCAAATAAGCAGTCTCGGAATTAAGACAAAACAAATCCCATTGGATTAAAAAAAGCACCTCAGAATTAGTAATTAAATATAATAACAGAACCGCTCAGGAAACTTGACCGTCCTTATGTTCTTAGGGTTAGAAAATAATGAAAATCTCAACTGGTAAAAATACATAGATATTGTAATGCCTGGACTTAGTACAATTGTGAAGTTTGAATGCTGTCTTCTCCCAAGATGTAATAATAAACGGTAAACATTGCTTATTCTACTCCATTTTACTATTTGGACTAATATTTTGGCTAGCTCACCACACATCATGGAGGTTTTTCGCTGAACTAGAGAAGAAGACTGCCCCTGTCTGTGCCGGGCTGCACCGATTGGGAACCAATGTACGACGTCGCCAACATCACAAACATGATTTCATGCTGATTGAACTCAGCAATTCTGTGGATGACAAGGTAATGCCTTGCCGGTGTTTAAATTCAGAATGATGAATAATATTACAATGGTAAAAACATTATGGCGAATCACTTAAGGAAATAATGCTGTGCAGGAGTGTTTAAATTAAGAATGATGAATAACATTACAGTGGTAAATACAGATACCTCGTGGGAGTTAGATTATAGGTCCATGATGTGTACTGCCAGTGATAGATTATGTTAGGTAAGGAACAGTTATATAAAGGCTTCAAATGTTCATACAAGGAACGGTTAGGTAGCATGTCCTATTGGAAGAGGAGAGGGTGTGCATCCTGCGATGACAACCAATGACAGAAAGACTGCATTCAGGTATAATCAGGAGGAGATAAAATCTGAACATGTTCCGTATTGCTTTTGTAACGAAGACATGATTAAATAAATGACCTAAGATTTATATTCTACACATAAATAATGACTAGTGAGTTAATATACTTAAATAGATTGTCCTTTTATCATCTTCCTGTAAACTGCACTACATGCACACGAGGCAAGCATTGCTTATGTTGTGGAGTTTTGTCCATTCATTAAGTGACAATCTTTTCATGCACAGGGAAATTTCATCACTTCCTTCCTCTTTTATTTTCCACGGCTCATAACGGCACTGGAATTAGTGGCAGAGCATAGGCCTAAATCAATATTGACTCAAAGACTCATTGTGCAAGTGTTCCATGCTTTATTTTACAAAAACAAGTATTAGTTTTACCTAGGCATACTATGTAGAGACTGAACCTGACAATCTCATATTTAAAAAACACAATATTCTCTAGTAAATACATAACATTTTCCCTTTCATGCTATATGACAGTTAATTTCAGAAAAAGCCACTGTTCATCAGTGGCGAAACTAGACCACTTGGGGCAGGGGGCAGATTTATTTTTGAGGCCCCCTCCCCCCCCCCAGCAAAAGCTACCAACATGACTATTTTTAACTTCTTTTTCTATGGCTAACCTTTTTGTCTTTCAGGTCATCTCCATAGGCTAATCTATATGAAAAAATAATAGACAGATTAAGGGAGCGAACTCATGTAGTATTTAATGTATTTATTTATTAAATACAAACAGACATTAGTCCAATAATAAGTTAACTGATTAGCAAAATACAAATACGTGCATAATTAAAAAGTAATGAAATGGGGGAAAAAGCTTATGTTTAAATAAGACAAAAATTAGGACTTATCAGTTAAATGATGCATTTCAACGCAGTATCCAACTAGCATCTCCTAGTAACCTCTTGCGGCCAGAGACTAAAACATTGGTAACTGGAGACATTTTTTTTGTGTTGGTAACATGTCAAACATGCTATATTTTTATTTATTACAAAAATTCTGATGAGTAAAAAAAGAGGTGAAACAATTTTTATATTAGGGTGGGGCATCATTGGGGGGCCCCCCATAATAAGTGGGGCCCGGGGCAGACCGCCCCCACTGCCCCGCCCTAGGAACACCACTGCTGTTCATTGTAAATGAACACAATATGCTAGGCCAAGATTTTATTTTTACAGACTAAAAAATTATTCAAAATTATTTCTAAGAAGTATTTCTTGCTCTGCAGTAAACCTACTAACTTTTTGAAAATTATTTGTAAATTGTAATTCCCAAAAACATATATTGTTTAAAAAATGGTTGAAAAATCCTAGGTACCTACTAGAGTTGGAGGATTTTTTATGGACATTGAATATAAATTTGCATGTTAGACAGTAAACATTTAAAAAAATGAAGGAAACAAATTAAAATCTACATGACTGCTTTCTTAAGCTTTCATGTTATTAGATTTCTGATTTAGTCCAATTTGAATGTAAAACTGTATTATATATTATATTTTTTATATTTCTATGTTTCTATTTGACATTATTATATATCCCTGAGCTCTGCTCAAGGTAGGATGTGCAGAATAAATAATGTATTATTACTATTACTACTATTACTAAAATTACTATTATTAATATTATTATTATTGGTCTTCTTTAGCATGCTACATGGAATTCAATGTGTTTTAGCGCAGGTTATGCAGTCCGTAGTTTATTTTCCAAGACTGACTGGTTGGCTATGAATAGAGACAGGCACAATATGAAGAAAAGTTTGCCAAAATATAAAATTTATTTAGCTGAATCTGAAATTATGAAAAAATATTTGAAAATATTATAAAATATAATAAATCACTATTTAATCATTTAATTTTTCTTTATTGGATTTAAGTCAACACACAAAGGGATATACTACTCTATTTACAATGAGAGAACAAAATAAATCACTAGTTAGCTGGTAATTAGTAATTATTATGATTAATGAATATTAGACCTAATTATAATATGCTATTCAGATTATTAATTGTATCGCAGCTTTTCATTCTGGCAAAAGTTTGCATCTTCTGTCAGTAAGAATTGTTTTGCTCAATCAGAAAGATTATTCTGCACCACATGATATAATTTGAGCACACTTTTATCGCGATATATTCAACATCTTAATACCTTCTGGTATTTCACTGTTCTTACCTTCAAGTATCTTACTAATCTGAAGGAGAGTACTGTATGATTGATTCTTTTCCAAGAGTCAAGAGAACTTAAACTTAGTAGAAACTGCTTTTCCAGGTGCCCTGGAACTTGTTATTCCTCTTTCACATAATATTTTAAAATAATTTGAATGATAGTAAAATTGTTTCTTTAAAAAAGTTAATTATAAAAAGCACTATACTCCATACCTTACACTTTTGTTGCAAAATGTGCACACAAAAATCTTCCCATCTCTTTTAAAACAAATTAAGTCACCCAATCAAAAATTCCAGATTTAAGCATGTTGTGTTCAATTCACAAGGCACAAACATATATTGCTTCACCAAATCGTCACGGATCATGAGACAAGTGAATGCCGGTCACAATATCACAACAATAACTGATGCTTGAGTCCGTTCTGTCCCTCAGGCAGTCAGGGTACGTTCACCGTTCAAGTAGCCAGATGGTTGGTGCTCCTACACAATCTCATTGCAAACTGTTCATCAAGTTGTTTATCATGCCCTTAATGTGTATTTACATTTTTCAATGTCTTATTTTTATTAAAAGAAATCGTAGTCTTTTTGTGACGAATAGTGATACGCATGATTATGATACCAGAAATAGTCCTAAGATGAGATTTTATCACTGCTCGTATAATAGATCACAGTCTGGATGTAAATTCACCTCTATCAAACTTTTGTTGAATTATTCCACAGGTACGACAAGCCCTTGCTTCGATCAAAGGTAAAAGCTGTAAATGATAAGTTGTGGAAATTCTCTAGAGATCATATTAACTTCAATGTTGTTTCTGTTAGCAGCTTAAGAAGGGAAGAGTATACCAGGCATGGACTTCATCTCAACCTTCGAGGAAAGAAGACACTGGCAGCATTGGTTGCAGAGGAGCTGAAGTGTAATGTATTAGATTGTAACAGGCCTATTCCTGTCATAGATGGTGGCTCGACTCGTTTTTTAGGGGGAATCTAAGTGAAAGAACCCAACAGCTTAGGCCTATATGCATATCTCAAGTCAATAATAGTAATACACTAAGGCCTATAGCTAGAAATAATAAATCATTTGCAGTATTTCATCAAAACATAAGGGGGCTTGAAAATAAAATTGAAGAATTTAACTTAGCCATTCAGGATACAATTAATTCTAAAAAACAGGAAATTCAAGTTATTTGTCTAACGGAACACCACTGTGCAGAAACAGATCTGGGACAATTATAAATTGATAACTTTTCACTATGTTCAAAATTTTGTAGACATTCCATTAAATGTGGAGGGTTCTTAATTCACTGTATAGTACTAACGTAAATATTATACTGTGTGGGGACTTTAATGTAGATTTCTCAATTGATAGTGAGAAGAAGATCAGACTGATATCTTTATTGAGTAGCTATAATCTAGATTTCATAGTAAACTTTCCAACGAGAATTCAGAACGACTCCCAAACAACAATAGATAATATATTCATAGATATAGAAAAACATTTTAATTTTAAAGTATTTCCAATATTAAATGGATTATCAGATCATGATGCACAAATGTTAGTGCTGAACAACATTAAAGTAAATTCGAACAGTAAACATGCTCATAGTAATATGACTAGAGTAATGAATGAAGATTCAGTTTTAAATTTCAAACAAGATCTTGCGAATGAAAACTGGGAATCTATGTTATCCTATGACAAAGTAGATAGTAAATTAAGTGAATTCCTAAACATAGTGTCACGACATTTTGAGGCAAATTTTCCAAAAAAGAAAACTGCTAATTTACCTAATTCAAGGAATAACACATGGTTAACTGCTGGTATTAAAATATCATGTGCAAACAAAAGAGAGCTCTACCTAAAATATAGAACCAGTAACAACCAAACTCATAAGGAATACTATAAAAAGTATTGCAACATACTGAAGAAAGTAATCAAAGAAGCAAAAAGTAGGCATTTTTCACAAGTAGGCTAATTGATAAATCAAATAATAAAGTTAAGACTGTATGGAATATAATAAAAAACGAAACAGGGAGAACAAAGGGAAACAATGATTGTACATCATTAATATACCAAGACATAAAACTAGATAATTTATCGGACATTACAAATGCTTTTAATAGTCACTTTATAAATATTGCAGAGAAATTTATTCCTATAAATAATATTAACATTAAGGCAGTAGACCTACTAACGGAATCTACAGTTTGGAACCATAGATTTCAATTGAACCTGACTTCACACAAAGAAATTGAAAATATAATAAAGTCTCTCAAAAGTAAAAGCTCGTCTGGATGGGATGAGATAAGTAATAAGTTATTAAAAAGCTGCTCATCGGAACTCAGTAAACCTCTTAGTCACATATGCAATTGTTCATTAGAAAATGGAATATTTCCAGAAAGACTGAAGCATGCTATTGTTAAGCCCCTCTTTAAAAAAGGTGACAAAAATCTACCATCAAATTATAGACCTATATCGCTCTTAACCTCATTTTCAAAAGTTTTTGAAAAAGTCGTGTACAAACGCATAATACACTATCTTAAAATTTGAATGACATTCTTACTTCATCTCAGTTTGGATTTAGAAGTGGCATGTCCACTGAGAATGCTACATTTCAACTTACTACAGAAATACTGGAAGCGTTAGATAAAAAGAAATATGCTCTGGGAATTTTCTGCGACTTAGCTAAAGCGTTTGACTGTATAAATCATGAAATATTACTTCAAAAATTGGATCATTATGGGTTCGATAATTTAACACTTAAGTGGTTCAAATCATATCTTTCTGATAGAACTCAAAAGGTAATAATAAATGGAAATGAATCTAACTTAGGGGTTGTTAAGAATGGGGTACCTCAGGGATCAATACTAGGACCTTTGCTCTTTTTAATTTTCATTAATGACTTGCCCTATAACTTAAGTGACGAATCAAAGGTATTGCTCTTCGCAGATGATACTAGTATACTTGTAAAAGGAACGTCACAAGAGCATTTATCAAGAATAGCTACAAAGGCTTTTCACGAGTTAAACACATGGTTTATAGCTAATAAAATGACACTTAATATTGATAAGACCCATTTTATACAATTTAGAACAAAAAACAGATGTATCTCAAATCTTGAAATTAATTATGGAACACAAATCATACAAGAAATTAGCAATGTAAAATTTTTAGGACTGCAAATTGACCAAAATCTTGACTGGAAGACACACATAGAAATGATAAGTCCAAAACTGAGTTCAGCATGCTTTGCTTTAAAAATTTTGAACAATATATTAAAACAGGATGCATTACTTATGGTATATTTTGCATATTTTCACTCGGTAATGAGGTACGGGATCATATTCTGGGGCAACTCTTCCTATAGGGAGAAAATATTTAGATTACAAAAGCGGGCAATAAGAATAATATGTGGAAAGAAAAAAAAGGGAATCTTGTAAACCGCTATTTGAAAAATTAAAAGTCCTCACTCTTACAGGGGAGTATATATACTCTGTTATGTGTTATGTAGTGAATAATATTGATAAATTTCAAACTAATTTTAGTGTACACGGACGTACTACCAGAAACATGAATGATCTACACAGACCAAATAACTCGTTAAAACTCTTTCAGAAGGGTGCTTATTATTCTGCAGTACAGGTATACAACAAGCTTCCAAACAACATTAAATTATTATGTATTCAAAGAAAGAGCAAACCTTTCAAAACAGCTGTCAAGGAATTTTTAATAACTCACACCTTCTACAATTTGGATGAATATTTCCAGCTTGGATAAATTTGGCAGCTTACAGTCTCTGTAGGCCTATATTATTGTTATAACATGCATGTATTTTTTGATCTGACTTGTTCTATATCCTTGAGCCCTGCTCAACACAGGATCTACAGGACGAGATATCTACATCTACATCTACATCTACATTGAACCATTTACCAATGGAAGTGCAGGAACTGAGCGAAAGTAAATTCAGGAAAGTGGTTAAGACATTCTTACTTGAATTTTGTTTTTATAGCCTAGAAGAGTACTTCCAGACTCCTTGGAAATACTAGAATCTGTAGTGATTTTATATGTACTGACAATCCTATACAATTTTAATAATTATCTATGGAAATAAATATGATATGATACGATATGACTGTTGGAATGCATGGAATTTGTGACGTCTGTATTTCAAACTCCTTCCGACTAAAGTACATGATCCACAGAATATGTGGATATCCCTGTTTGTTACTATTGCAAGTATTAATGGGAAGAGAATTTGTAAATCTTACAGTTAGAAAAATATAAGATCTGCTCTTTTTCGCAGCCTTGAATTGTTTATCCAATGTTGTCATTCATTGCAAAGATAACATTGTTTCCAGGGTAACCATTCGATTGTAATCGTTGAAAGAAGCTGAGCATTACATGAAACTGAACCATTAAGGCTGCCAACATCTTTAAACTGAATGAATAATAATAAAAAATAAAAAAATAAAAAAACCCATGCACACACATAGTTTTTAATGACTTCAACAAACCTTAATGTAGAGGTGGATATGGCACTTTAGCAATTCAAAATGGCCTTGCTAATCTAATATCACTGTTCCTTACCTAATTGCTACTAACCTATCACTAACACTATGACTATTTCTAATCTAACTGCCGCTAACCTAGAGTAAAATCCAAATTTTATTGATACCGTTATATGCAAAGCTCAAGAAAGCATAGTTGGTCATCCTACTTCGGTGAAGAAAACAAAATCGCAGCATCTATGTGAATCTGCATCAGTGGCGGATCCAGAGAGACATTTTGGGGGGGGGGAACTAAAGTAAAGAGGGAAGTTTTTACTCATAAAAATTAATTATATCCAGTACACAATTGAAAACAAAATGAAAATTTCAGCATTTTCTTACAAAGGTATTTCAAAATAATGAATGTCGTTGCTTTAATTTAAGTATTTGGGTTATGTTCTAATAACTTTTCAATAATTTGTGCTTAATGTTACAAATTTTGGGGGGGGGGGGGAAATTTCCCCCATTTCCCCCCCCCCCCCGTGGATCCGCCCCTGATCTGCATACCGCGAAAACTGTATTGGAAATATCCCGGAATTTTTTTACACGTAGTCTATTGTTCACAGAACCACTAATAGCATAAAGATTATTTTGAAAAAATTGCCATGCCAGGATCTCCCATACAAGAATGCGCTGCTTTAGAATGTGTTCACTAGGATTGAAAACAGATAAAGCACACCGCGAACATTATTTTAACATAGAGAATTTACTTATGTAGGCCTATATACTGTATAGTCCTATTTATCGGCTATTGTATGCAGTTTATGCTATTATTTAGATCGTATGTAATATCTGAACGAAGTCATTAAAGTAATAATGTTTACCAATAAATAAAAAAATAAGTGAATTGGATTAAATAATTCTAATAGCAACAATACTCATCACTGTAACGGAGTGTTTTAACCTAACTTAAAATAAGGAGGCTCTTCCGCATGACAAACAAATTAGAAGACAAGAGATAGATTAAATTAAATGCTACCAAGAAGTAGGTCAACGTCAGAACCCAACCAACGAACTCGTCGCCACTAAGGGAATACATATTAAAAAGAAAGCAGGAGTAATATAGGCCTAAATGAGATTCTGTAAAGCTTACAAACATATTTCGTAGAATAATAAAATGTTTGCGTGCTATGTCCAGAACACAATGCTTTAAGCTCTTATCGAAGTAACTTTATTTTTCGGGGCGAGAAATTCTCGGCATCACGTCTTAAGGAAGTGAAGTGAAGTGAAGTGAATCCAATTTTGAATTTTCAGATTCGTTACCCATCAGAATATTCTATCCCGAGTCAAAAGTTAACCCATAGGCCTATTGAGTGACTATCGGCAAGCTTTATCCACTCTTTCTGTTCTCACGTGAAAATGCAATACGTACAGTAAGTATGAACAGGATCTTAGGATTCTGACTGTACATTGCTTTAACTGTATCGTGCCATAGACATAAGTTATGGATTGTCTTAAAATACAATATTATGTTATTCCATTACACATGACATGTTGAACTTAACTACTGCAAGCGTAAATATACCCTACTTTACCTCTGTTGGAGTTATATCATCAGAAGACCACTTGAGTATTGACTGTGTAAATTTTCTTCTGATTGTTTTATATTCCGTTGACATGATGCACCTTTCAACCGACGCTTTAACAGTGACTTCTCGAAACACACTGGACTCGTCATGTTTCCGTCGATCGGAAAAGGACTTGAGAGCTATTTCAGAAAAGAGCAGCAATTATATTGCATTAACGATTATCGATATAATCTTGAAGATAAAGATCGACGCTTTTGAATTGTGACGTCTTAAACTGTTTTAAATCCAGATATACGTTTCTCTTATTGTATAAAGCGGAACTGAAATGGCTTGCACGTTGTAGGGACGTTTAGGCGGTCCATGCCGCCCGGGCCTTACAGAGCCGCGATCTGTCGGAAGTCGCGAACACACTCATAACGAACAAGGCGCGGTTGGGATGAAGAAGATAATGACAGCTAAATTATATCCGGGGACCACAAATGCTTAAGGTTACCTGAAATTCGTCTCACAGGCGAGGAAAAACCCCGGAAAATCACACTTATGTACTTGATCCCCACCGGAATCAAACCCGGGCCCACGAACCCGTGAGGAGAGCGAACGCATTCCCTGCACCACAGTGGTGAACTATTAAAATATTTTAATCATTCAAGTGATCAAATTACCTGGTAATATGTAACTCGCTTATTAGATTGCCTCTCGGAAAATAAGCGTAACAAAATTTACATAGGTAACAGAAACCTCCACTTGGAGGCCCTTTGCCCCTACATAGGGGATATAGAAAAACAGATACAGATTATTAGATTGCCATGTCTGAACGGAATAATAATTAATGAATTAATTAATAATAATAATAATAATAATAATAAATTAAAAGGATTTTTACCATTCACAAGTAATAAGCTTGCTTACTACTAACTCTTTTCGTAAATGAAAACTTACTTGAATATAGGAAAGAATGGATTGTGCACATACACAGACTGGGAGAGACTTCCTAATCGGGTATAATAATAATAATAATAATAATAATAAACATCAAGGAAAAAGGGACATAGGAAGACCGCGCAAAAGATGCCTTGACATTAGAGACAGAAACAGGTGATATCACCTAATCTGAAAAGAAAAAGAAGTAGTAGTGGTAGTAGTAGCAGTATTGTTTTACTATTTATATATAAGGTTAAAATTATAGCCTAGGCCTAAACACATTTTAACAGAAACACTTAATTGGAAAATTTTAATCAAAATCAAGGGTGCAAAAAAGAAAATTAGACCTTAGTCATTTAGAATTCTCAAATAATAATTTTATAATTTTGATCCAGGGTGTTCTACAAGAATAAACTTGAGTTAAAGGAAAATAAATGAAAGTATAAAATGGACACTTATATTATATGTTATTATTTACATGGTATTTTGTTCTTTGAGTTTTATTGTAGATAACTCTCACAGGGTGTCCCAGTTCTTTCTCAACTTCCCTATTATATGTAAAGTCGTTGCTGAAGTGTGATAGTTTTGACACTATAATTGGTGGGAACCTTAAGTTAGTTGTC
Organism: Ectobius pallidus; assembly: GCA_964059195.1. Lineage (NCBI taxonomy): Eukaryota > Metazoa > Arthropoda > Insecta > Blattodea > Ectobiidae > Ectobius > Ectobius pallidus. The sequence goes on along the minus strand of CAXKWD010000011.1, from coordinate 72,140 downwards.
TTTGTTATTGGTTCTTGGCAGTTTTATCTGGTTGGTTTTGATTTTCACCTTAGTCTTGTTTCATTTCTTGTGCTAACGGCTCATAGCAATATAATTATTTGTTGGAAAACTACATATCACTGCTGCTGTTATTTCTGTTTGCTTACTTACTGGTTTTGTCGATAGTTGTATGATTTCATTTTCATTCGTGGTGTTACTTGATACAACTGGAGGATTGTTTTCAGCTCTGCATGTATCTCGAGCTGTACTTTTATTAGCTGCAATAACTTTAGTTACTGACCTTTTTGGTTATTGTTTTGTTTGTATGTCTTTCCATGCTAGTATGTTTTTGTAGATTTCCAATAGAACTGGCTCTTGATATGGGATGAAGTGTAGGCTATGTTTTGTTCCACTTAATAAACTATAATTATGTTCTTGGATTTATTTCCTTTAGTACCAGTAATGTCAATTCTGATCTGTAGTGAAGGGATCTGTAGTGATCTGTACCCCACAGAGCAAGAATTGCTTCTCCCTAAGAACCTGTCTTGATTTTTTCCTTGAGTCACTAACATTCTGGATTTTTACATCATTGTATGACAATATTCTGATTTCTTATGAGCTATGACTTAGATTACTTATATTTCAGTGGTTGGTATAATATTACCTTTCTAATACTATGTTGAAATCACTCAATGAGGCACAAGTCTTGTTATAGCTGAAACTGTAGCGTATAACTTCATAATAGTGTCCAGACTATTCAAAATATCCGCCGTAACAAGTTTTCATTATTGGCTCTCCTAAAATTCCCTTGCACCAACACTACTCTTTTCATAACAAACAAACCATCTCAAAATTAGAAAACCCGATTCTTGCGTTAACACTCGCTAGCGCCAACTAAATTAGATAACTAAAATATACCGGAACTTCCTTCACTGCTCAACTGTCCTTCGTAGCGTAACGGATAAGTCTCTTGGCTACGATGCTAAGGGTCATGCGTTCGATCGCCGTTCGATCCAAAATTTACTGTTAGGAATAGGTCTCGAATAGGTAGGTAGGGTGAAGAGGAGGTGAGAGGAAGAGAGGAAAGAGACGGGAAAGGAAGAGAAGAAGAGAATAAAGGAATAATAAATTATTTTTCTCTTTCACCATTTCCTTACTAGATGTCGCAACCGTCGCTACTTTCCTAGTAGTTCTAAAGCCGCCGCTAGGTTTCTCGTAGTGGTGGGGGGCTCGGTTGGGTCGCAAAGTGTTATTTTCCCGAAAACACTGATAGGTAATCTCCAAACTATATGCATACTTTTTTCCACTCCAGCAGAGAATGGTTCTCATATCTTATTTTATTAGCTGTTATAATATGATTTGATCGAACAAGTGTTCCATACACTTACAAGATTACATTGTGCCAGTGGAAACAAATGAAAAAGTCAGTGATGGGGAAGTTAAGTGTGTAAAGACTTATTGCATTTAACTATCAAAAGTCTATTGTGATTACTGTATTTTATTTAATAAAGTATTCCACCACCAGAGAAAACTCGGAAACTAGTGTATTTGTGTGAATCTAATACATATAAAGTGGGCACTTGTAAATGATGTATAAAAAGAATTTCTTTTCAGAAAAAGATAAAATATTTTTTGTCTTTGTATGAGTGTAAAAATAAGTGAGGAATATAATTAATCACTATTGCTTGTGATATAAGTAAACAGATAACATAATACCTTGTTTAACTCTGATATAAAAGTACGATGGACCTGAAATAAAAATACAGTGTTGCTTGATGTAGAAATAATTTTGTGTCAGGAGAGTCCAACACTACAGCATTCTCTCACATGGAAACCGATCTAGACCAACAGAGTACTTGTTCACCAATTACATTTGAAAAGCTTTCTAGTAGCAGAAACGCAGACCATATTAACTGAACAAAGTGAACATTCTTAGTTCAGTTTGAAGCATAATTTATCTTTATACAACATTCCTAAAACATTTATTTTCAGTGTTATTATAACCTCCTTAATGACTACATGTTTGTAAGAGAGATGTTGTGCTGAGTTTTGTTATGATTTTCACAGAGTTTTTTAGTTGAAAATAGTAACAAAAAAGATGTCACCTACATTTATATACCTTGTACATATTGATCTGATTTATAGTCCACATGTTTGTTACAGTATCATGTACAGCCTCTCCTCCTATTACAGAAATGACGTGTAAACCACAATGGCCAGGAATAATATATCTGCCCCCTATCCCAATGTTAGCTACAACCTTGAATATGTGAAGTCATGTTTGAATCGAGTTTCTGCCATGAATCTGCATTCCAAAAGAACCTTCACCCTAAACAGTCTCTCTTCATTGTAAGTTTGTCTTACCTCTCATATCTGTTGATGTAAATTTGTCTCGGTATGAATTTTAAAACTTGAATTTACTGTAATTTATTTAATAATTGGAAAATGTTTTAAAATCAGTGGCAGCAATGAGCACTAATTATAAAATTCTAGTTCTATTGATATGTTATTAATTTCTAGAGTGCTTATTGTTTATGTGATGGTATGATCGACTATAAATATCAGCTGATGTCAGAAGTAAGCCATGCAATTTATTGTAGATTTGTAAGCTTTTCACAAAAGTTATTGATATAGATAATCAATATTAGGTTTATTTTTAATTTTTTCTGTGCTTTCTTAAAACTTTGTGCAATTATTATTATTAATTAAATGTAAGTATTTAAAATATTACATGTTCATTTTGGTACATGTTAGGTGTATTATATAGTATGTGTATTGTAAATTCTGTTCATACCATCTATTATATTTCACACATATGTTTAACAGAGTGCACATAAGAGTTTTCCCCCTTGTATGCAAGGATAAATAATATTTATATGTTAATTAGTTGAAGTTCATATTTATTTTGAAGACATGAAATTATAGAATCTATTACAGAAATTGGATACCGAATGTGCAATCTTTTGAATATCCTAAATATACTGTAATATTTATATGAAATTTAAATTTAGTTTTCAGAAAATTGCTCAACATTCTGGCTCAGCTGGTAGAATACTATCTCTATAGCAATGCTATTAAAAATAAAAGTTAATCTTCCATTCGAGACAAATATTAGGTTTTCAGATATGAAAGGAGTAAATGGCAGATGGAGGGGCAGACAATTTGAGTACGTCAATGAGTACAGCTCCCAAATTATTTTCTATAACTTATGTAGAGTTCTTTCAAAAGAATCATAGGAATTAATATGTTGCACGAATCTGTATAGAAAATTTATAATAAAAATCAGACGTTTGATCTTTAGTTCATAATAGTATTTTTAAAATGGTATAGCTGAATTTTAAAATAGCATTCTATTTTCTGGATCTCTGGTGCTTTTTGTGTGTTAGAAAGGGAGTTATGTTTGAATATTCCATCCAGATATTTTTAAAATAGTGGAATACCAACATACAGTGGCGTAGCAAGCTTAGGTGGTACCCGGTGCGGAAAATTTCTTGTCACCCCCCCCCCCCCCCATTTAAATGATGAAAGGATGGAATAGTTCCAAGTGTTATTTTTTGGATGGTCAAAGGTAATCCCACGAGAGTTTAAGAGTTTATCGACAGATGCAGCTGCAACGAATTTATCTGATGTAACTCGTAAACTCAACGGATTATGCAAAATTAGTAATAATTAACTTACTTTGTTATATAAAAACAAAACTAAGCTCCGAAATCATGGCATACTATGAATCAACCATCCTTAAAGCGATTCGAGTTACCATGTTGTCACCATGTTGTAACCAGTGCTACCAATGGTGCATATAAGACATGGTTAACCTAATTCAGCCAATTTTTTTATGATTAAGGAAAGACATACATATCAAGCACATTATGTTGTACATTGTGTATTGTACTGTTAAACGACAATAAATGCTATTATTGTTATTATTATTATTATATCAGTATAGTATGAGACTCCACCGTGAGTGGACGTGTTGTGTGTTCTCTCTGCTATAGTGGTGACCTACTTACTATTTCATTGACAGTGCTTGGATCTTCAATGGCGCCTAGTGCCGACCTGTGCCCTTTGTGCAACAAGGGATTTCAAGGAAGGCAAAAACATTTATACTGTAGTGGGAACTGTAAGGCCCGCTTTCATTTATCTTGTCTAAATATAACAGATATAGAGGCTACCCTCTACTACAAGGATGGCGAGAGCACCTACATTTGTGGTAAGTGCACTCAATTAAGGAAAGCCCTCAGGAATGATGATACTCCTGTTAGATCCAGGTCTAATTCAGTTCCTGATGAGAGTATATCTGCAACTCATATTCACCCAGGGAGGTGTAACATCTCTATGACCTTGGATGGCAAACTTGAAGCCATTATTGAGGCTAATAAATCTTCATCAGCAGCAGTGTCAGCTATTACTGAACTGCTGACAAAAATTCTCTCCGAGGTCTCCGACCTAAGAGAGGAAAACAAAAATCTACGGAAAGAGATCTATGGCCTCCGAGATCTCCTAAACGTCTCTTCGCCACGAGTCCAACAAGGAGCTAGTTCAAGTGGTACCAATATTCCCCAGCAGCTTAGTAAGAAAGTTGCAAATATCATCCAACCGGCTAAATACTCTGAAGTGGTGGCTGCCATCAATAGAGAGTCTACCTCTGCCAACAGTGGAAGTGCTACCAATACCAGTAATGGTTCAGGTGGTGTTCCAGCTTCCTCAAGCGGCAGTGTCAAACTGCCAGTGCCCAGTCGGGCCACTACAAGTGCCAGTTCCAGTGCCAGTGCGCCTAGTGCCATTAATTCTAATCTCGCAGTGCCCACCACACTTAGTGCCCCGGAATCTGATAGAGGTGACACCAATGACGGCTTCACAGTTGTCACTAAAAAACATAGGGTTAAGAAGGCCCCGCTAATAGGAGTTAGGAATTCTTCCTCACTACCAGTAGTTGCCAAACCGACTAAACGTAAAGCTCTATTCGTGTCACGCTATGGTAACACTGTAAAGGCAGAAGATATTGCAGAATCCTTAAGTACTCAGGTAAAGCTCAAAACATTTGCAGTCACAAGGCTGAAAACTAAATTTAATTCTTATGCCAGCTTTCATATTTCTGTTTGTGAGGAAGATTTCCCTCTTATTAATAATGTAGATATCTGGCCAAGCGGGGTGCTGTTTTTTCCATTCCGTGGCCGCCTACAGGAGGACCAGACTTATTCGGAAACTTTTGAACAAATCGCGCCCACCAGTCCGGTAGGTAGCCCTACAACCAAATCGCAGGGTAAAACTCCTGGAAAATCCAGTAGATCTTCCCCTAGGAAGATTATGGATACACTGCTAGCCAGAACATCTTCTAAAAGCAGCCTTGGAGGGGGCTCTCCTTAACCCTAAATGGTAAATAGTTGTGATTATATGGATCAGTCTATGTTTAGTAATAGCAATTTAGGCACAGAAATTTATTACCAAAATGTTCGTGGTTTAAGAACTAAATCCACGGACCTTTTTGACAATATAAACACAAATGAACCCAACATCATTTGTCTTACTGAAACATGGTTAGACGATGATCATTATGATCACAATTATTTTCCTGAAACATATCAGGTGTACAGATCTGACAGAAAATATTCACTAGTTAGCCAAACTCGGGGAGGAGGGTCCTTAATTGCCATCAGCAACAGTATCAGGCATAAACGTAGAACTGAATTTGAACAGACAGATGAATGTGTGTGGATTGAGTTAACTCTCAAAAATGCTCAGCCTATTTTAATTGGATGCCATTATTTTGCGCCCAATACGAGTATTGCTACACTTCAGCAATATTTTAATTTTCTTGAAAATAATTTAGATTGTAACAACTTTCAGGTCATTTTACTCGGTGATTTTAATATCCCTGGTTTCAATTGGCTGGCAGGTGTTGCACCCAATTTATATCACTATCATAAAATTAAAGGTGAAATTGTACACCAAACATGCTCTTTTCTAAATTTGTCTCAAATCAATGACACTGTCCCTAGTAAAAATTTATTAGACTTAGTTTTTACAAGTCTGGATGAGATCACTGTATCAATACCGGATTATTCACTGGTGAATATAGACAATTATCATCCCCCTATTGTTATGAATTTAATAAGCCAAGTGAGCGAAGGTACTCAGTTCCCAACAGAAAGTTTATGCTATCACAAAGGTGACTATTATAAATTATACAATACATTAGCTTCATCTGACTGGTCCACAGTGTATAATCAAAAATCACCTGACACTGCTGTTGAAAATCTTGCATATTTAGTTAGTGATGCAATTAATAAGTCAATCCCTAAAACATTTGCTGTTAAACCAAAATATCCGGCTTGGTTTTCAAGAGAGCTCAAATTATACATAAGGAAAAAGAAACATTATCATCGACTTTTCAAAAAACACTCGACTGATTTGTATTATCAATGTTTCTCAGATTACCGAAGACTGGTAAAAGTAACTATTAAAATTGATAGACAAAAATGGTACAAATCAATCGATCAAGATTTAAAGTCAAACCCTGCTAAATTCTGGAGTTATGTTTCGAAGTTACGAAATAAAAATGATCCCGTATTGCATGTTAAAATGAACAATACCATTGTTTCAGAACCATCAAAGCTAGTGAATATTTTCGCAGAGCATTTTCAGATTATAAATACGCCCACTAATGCAGTACCGGGGCCCTATGCTCAAACTGTCACATCTGAATGCCTACATGTTCCAACTATCATAGATTCCGATGTCTTGGTAGCTATTCGACACTTGAAACCATCTAAGAGTTCGGGACTCGACCAGATACCAAGCTTTATTGTTAAGGGGTGTGCCCCAATACTGACACCTGTACTTACATATGTGTATAACCTTTCGCTGGAAACAGAAACTTTCCCAGCAATGTGGAAAATTTCTGCTATCAGACCGGTACATAAAAAAGGCAAAAGCAAAGAAGTGGCGAACTTTAGGCCCATAGCCATACTAAATACATTTTCAAAAATTTTTGAAACCATCATTCATAAACATGTCTCTTTCTTCAGTAAAAATAAACTAAATGATTTTCAGCATGGTTTTACCAAGAGCATGTCTACAGCAACTAATATTATCACTTTTCTCAATGACATATTTATAGGAAATTGCTCACAATCTCAATCAGACGCCATATTTTTTGACCTGAGCAGAGCATTTGATGTAGTTAATCACGATCTTCTTGTTAAAAAGTTGAGTAATTTAGGTCTACATAACAAGTATGTCAATTGGTTTTCAAGTTATTTAAGAAACAGATCTGCTCGGGTTAGAATATCTAATTATCTTTCTGAGCCTTTTCACATACCAGATGGTGTACCCCAGGGGTCAGTATTGGGTCCCTTCTTGTTCTTAGTTTTCATAAATGACTTAGCTAACATACTAACATGTAAGAAAATAGCATACGCTGACGACCTATGTATATGGAATAAAATATCTACGGTTTCGGATTGCAAACTATTGCAATGGAATATTGATTGCATAAATCAATGGTGCAATTCAAATTTTATGATCATTAACACCACTAAGACCCAGAGTATGATATTTAGCAGGAAAACAAATCAAATAATATACAATTATCGTCTTGGCCAAAATATAATAGCTCGTTCAGAAAATATAAAGTATCTGGGAGTGTACTTAGACTCGAAATTATACTTCCATGTCCACATTGACCATATTTTCACACAGGCTTTAAAAACTCTTGGACTAGTTCGATTAATTTTTCATAATTTAAAAAGCATAGAGTCATTAATTACTCTTTACAAATCTTTAATTCGTAGTGGCTTAGAATATTGCAGTGTTGCATATAATAGCATTACTGTATCTGACAGTAATAAGCTGGAACGAATACAGAGAAAATTTGTTTCCCTTACACGTAGTAAGTTTAACAGAAATCTGGACTATGAGGAAGTACTTAAGCTATTAAACCTGGAAACATTATATAATAGGCGTATTTCAGCGGATGCTAATTTCATAGCTAAAGTCTTTCGTGGGGAAATACATTGCAAATCAATTTTAGATAGCATAGGGCTCTCTGTCCCCTATGCAAGAACAAGAACAAGAAATCGAACAATTTTTGCGGTACAACAGCCATATGAAATCCCTTCTAACAGAATGGCTATCGCTTGCAATGCCCTATTTAAAAATTCTGATATATTCCACATGCAATGATTATTATTATTATTATTATTATTATTATTATTATTTTGTTGTACAACAACCTTACACAGTTTCTTGTTTCATATTGGCCATTGTTTTTAATACGTTGTTCAGAATTTCAGATATATTCCACAAGCAATGATTCCAAAACGCTAAAATATTTTTAAATATAAGTGTTTGACCTAGTTTCCTTAAACCAGAATGGTTTCATATCAAATCTGTAACATATGAACAGAGACATTCCACCACTTGGAATGTGATGACTAGTCTAAACATGCTGACCTCACAAAATTGATCAATGAGGCTTACAAAGCTGACTAGACATACTTACAAGTCATATGTCTTATTATGAATCGTTATGTAATTATGTTATTCCTGTCTGTATGTCTCCTATTATTATTGTATATCATCAATCCATATTATATAAGAAGCCTACTGTTTAAAATTTGTAAAAATTGTATGTAGCTTCTCTAAATAAATAATTGAAATTGAAATTGAAAATTATTATTATTCTAAAATACGTTATAGACAGATAGATATACACTGTTTTCGTAAGCGACAGATTCACGAATTGTTGGTGTTACCATTAATAAAGCGAACATCTAGGCCAAACACTCCCGAAATTGTGCAAGGTTTTATTTTTGGAGTGATTTTTTAATATTTTAATATTTTGTTTTCGAAGCGAAATCTCGAATTTTGGACAGATGTATTTTGATAAAAGGACAAAATTTTGTATTTATGTCAGGTGCCTTTCAAGATGTGAACCGAAGATTGGAGACAAGTTTTCCTTATTTTTACATAAAGAAAGTTTTCTCGAAAACGGCTGTAACGATTTTCTTTAAATTTTGCACGTGGATTGCTTATACTAAGAGCTAAAACTTTTATTTGAAACACTTTTTCGAATTAATTCTCTGAAGGGTAGTTATAAGCCAACCACTCTGAACACGCGATCTTTGCAACGGAAAATCGTACGAAAACAAAATTTTGTATTTGGGTTAGGTACCTTTTGGGGATGTGACACGAAGATTTGTAACGACTTTCTCTTGTTTTTAAGGGGAGGTTAACTTTTATTTGGGCAGAGGAAGTTGATTCTAATAATTTTCATAAACAAGTAATGTAACTATTTTACGGAACTGTATTATTAATAACCTATTCTTAAATATGCTCTCATACCAGTTCAATATCTAGATTGCCGGAGACTTCGAAGTCAACTCACATTCGAAGTTTATTTTCGTCAAAGTCATGACTGCCGCAGCGGGTAGAATTGGTTGCGGCTTGAGTGATATAAAATATCACCGATTGTTGAAGTCTCGTTTAAATTAATAAAACTGCAGAGACAAGCATCGGCAGAAATAAACACCCCTCCCCCTAACCATAATATTATTGTTCGTACAACACAGCGGCCAGTTCGGCCGCGATTTATTACCTTTGTTGACTGAATTTAAAACTAAAAGAAGTTTCAAGAAGCATGTTGACTGTCTTGTAGAATGTTGTTAAGCTTATTTAATTGTTTTAAATATTGTTATTTTCTTTAAACTCCTTTGAGCGATTTTTTTACTTACAAAGACACATTGTTATTTTGTCACCCCCGGGTGATGGCACCCGGGGCGGCCCGCACCCCCCTTCCTACGCCACTGCCAACATATCAGTTCTTTATTTACTTTTTGTAGTTTATTTATAAAGGAGTATGAATCATGTATTAGCATTTGTATTTTATTCCAGATTCTCGAAACTTGCCATTTCCTTCTTAATATATAATACTGCTTCTGTGGTATATGAAACCAGTACATTGAGGTTCAGAACAGCTCCCACCATGTTGGCAAACTTATGTTAGCGAACCTTTGAATCAGGATTTATACAGAAGCTAAGTTGCAGATTGTCTGGACATGCAAATTGATTTATGACAGCAAAAACAGATTTGCAATTGAAATTTTTAAGTTTTGTCATGACAGAAATAATCTGGCTCAGATTGTGTTTCATCAGGTTGTAAGAAAAAAAAAAAGCAAAGATTGGAAAGAAAGACATGCTCAAAATGCCAACCTGTGCAGAGCAGAGTTTTTAACATGATTTCACTTTTGTTGTAGTTTAGCCAGTTAACTGTACTGTTTCCCTCCCCTTGTGTGTTCTGCCGTGTAGTGGACAGTGGATGTTTTCCTGTTATTTATATTCACCACCTTTGTCACTATACACCATACTACATGATGGGAAATATTTTATAACTGACTTTTGTACAGAATAAAATATAATTATTGTAACGTGAATCAATAGAAAGTAGTGTGTTTATTTTGACGACTTGGGCCAGAGGTCATAATCATCCCTCCTAGTTGGTATGCATCCATTTTTATTTAGCTAAACCTGTTCTAGAAAAGTGAGTAATAATGCTAAGTATTAACAGTAAAGATTATTTGGTGTTTATTTTTAAAAGCATATTAAATCTGATTACACACACTTTGAAATCTATTCAAAGTAGTCTGATCTAGTTGATAAACACGAACATAGGTGCAAAAAACGTTTCATTAATATTTGTTCCTAACTAAATTCTATTTCTAACAAATTCGTTCACTCCTGAAAAAATATGTATTTTAATTGATTGATTGTCTTTGTGGTTAAAGCTGTATTATAATAGCTATTTATGTATCAAGTACCAAAAATAACGCTTTAACTGACAAATCTAGTATTGCAGCCAAGGTGTAAGGCGAGGCTGAAATACTGAATAAGTCTGCCAAAATGTTTGCATACATGGTACATACAATAGTTTTTAGTTCAAGTTCTGTAATTTTACTACTAAGGAGCTCAGTTTTTCACACATTTTCAATGATTCTGCGTAAGGAAAGCAAAGATAATGATGATTTGTATCAGTAGTGCATGGTTATAAATTCGCTTGTTGTGGATTTATTTCTTTTCCTTAAAAAAATATATTTTAAAGACATTAAGATAATAATGTTGATTAATTAAACTTAATATATTTACATCAATCAAAATCACGCGTCATTTTTATCATACTTTCTGCAATGAAACGCCTTGTTAAAAGAAGCAATCGTACAAGAGGCTCATCTGGTCGTTTCTTTCAGCTAGCACTTGTGATCTAGGGGACTAAACTATGGGGCAGCAATGCAAACTATGTGCGTTTGCACCTACCCCCAGACCTTAAAAATATTAAAAGTTATTATCGAATTTATTTCTTAAATTAAAGATTTCTAAATGGTTTACTATGCTTGTAAATAGACAATGAACAATAAAACCCTTAACATGTAAAATTGAACTTGCACTGAGAGACACTGTAGAGACATCTTGGAGCCATAGGTATTACCATGGCAACTTGACTGGCCTAGGCCAATTAAATTACTTTACTGGCCTAGGCCCATAGCATGCTAATTACAGCATGTTAGCAGTCTGAGAACCAGCTGCTTTAGAGAGCGTGTACTAAAAAATCTTAATGGTCTTTTCCCAAGACCAAGATAGCCCAACTACCATATGTTAATGTTCACAAATGTTTCTAACGGTTCACTTACCTTATTTTATTTTTTATTGTCTATAACTGCAGGAGGAATTCGAAGGCAATATTGGTGAGAAAGTGAAGGGGATACGTGCTTGTTTTGTGTTAGGGGTATTTGGAGTCATTCTTATTATTCTAAAATATATGGGATGAGTAAGAAGGCCATCAACATTTTGCTACAAGTATTAAAAAAAATATTCTCCACAATTTTGAGGTTAGGTGCTAATCCCTATGCTTATATTTATATTATCTTTTTCTGTTCACTGTTATATTTTGCATCATAGAAGAAATGAAATAAAAAATATCAACTAGTGATTGTTTTTTAAAATAATAATTCAGAAATCAGTTGGCCTGTATTAATTTACATTATTTACATCTATGATGTTTGAATGTTAAGAACAGAATCTACTCTCAAAAAATATAAACCAATTATTGATAGATTTCATAGTAATATTAGGGGCATAAACTTCAAACGTAATTAGAGTAAAACTATTTATATTATCAATGCAATTGTAATAATATTAACAAAATAGCAAAATTTGTAAAATTGTATGTAATTAGTCATCCTTAAGGATGTGATTTAATGGTGTATATTTTAGTCTGATTTTAATGCTTAAAATTGTTTTATTTCAGTGAATATTTTGTGAAAAATCTGTCAAATTTCATGCGTATCTCGTGCCTTGAAAAAATAAAATGAAAATATTAAATTTTATGTTATTTTAAATCATCGTTAAACAATCTCTTTGAAAGTAACAGTACATAGTTATTGCTTCATTACTATGTGTTTACTATTTTTCATCCATATAATATCTGAGAATAGTTCTTCATGTGATTAAGACATTTCTTTAAGACATTAAATCATTTCTCAGAACCATTATCAAAATTTGACAGAAACCACAGAGACTTTCAGAAAAAACCATTGTAATCTCCAATCATGTCCGACAAATTACTGTTCATGGAGTGATTTTCACATTTTCTCCTGTATGTTTTTTCAGAAATTGTGTTAGCTTTGCAATATTTTTTTTTATGTTGCTTATGGATCCTATGTTTAACTGTTTATTTGTCATCACTTAGGCTAGTAAGGATATTTGTGTGTAATCACAACACAGTTTGTAAATTACGTAAAAATAACTGATTTCGTTGAAAAATTTTGATTATGTAGTGATTTTGTGAATTTTTATCTATTTCGGAAAATTTCTTGGATGAATTTCACATAAGTTTGTGGCTTTCATTACGGAATTTACATTTTCTGTGCTTAAAATTAAGTTTCAACATATTTTGCATTTGTCGCTAATAACTCCTAGCCATCCTCCAGGAAGGATCTGAAGTATTGGAAAATTGTGAATGCCCTATACAACATTATTGTTAATACTTTAAATTATTACTCCATACATTTACACAGAATATTCCATATTGCATGTAATATAGAAGTTACTGACTGTACTAATCATATCGAACTTAAAAAAAAAATCAATATTAGGAAGTTTATGCTCTATGGTACCTTTAATATTAGCCTGCAGAATTTTTATAATAAGCTTACGTAGTGAAGTTATTAAATATAAATTAACGTTTTGAGTGGATATCTTATGTACACAACTTCACTTTAATCAAGAACTGATCTGAACATGTTTCAACCATAATTCACAACTCATTCTTAGCTTTTTCTGAGCTAGTATGGCTGAGGATGAGTCATGATATATGTTTGAAACATGTTCAGATTAGTTGTTCTTGATTTAAGAGAAGTTGGGTAAACAAAATCCATCTCAAGCAATAATTTTATTTACATATTTAATATGCTCTCAACCATGAACTTGAATGTGGCAAACTACAATAAAATATTGTAATATCCAAGCATCAGTTGTCCCTATCATGAGTTATTCAAATGCATTCCATATTTGGTTTTGTTTTATTTTCACAATATGAAATTGGATATGATTAAAATAAAATTATCACAGACTTGCCAAAATAACTTCAGACAATCTTAGTAAAGTTCTTGCAGATTATGACAACTGAGGATTAGATACCACGTTGTTCTAAATAAGATGTGATCTTATGGTTAGCATCCTGGCTATGGATCCGCAGGCTGGGTTCAATTAATCTATATTGTATTAACAGAGACATTGTAATCATACACTCTGAGGTTGAATTTCTCGACTGACAGAAGAAATAGAGCAGCTGTTACCAAACGAACAATTCGGATTCAGGAGTGTACTGATAAATTTACTTGTCAGTGCACATACAGTTGCCAAATTTTGACTGACAAAATACTGGCTAACCATGAGGGTTAAATCAGTGAGTGGAGTACTGGACATTCAAAAATGTAAGTTTCACCAATGAATAAGAGGTTAGCAATATTTTACAAATAAATATATTAATGAAAGTGGCAATTAGCAGTACCAATAAAATTACTTAATGATCTTATTTACTGTAACAGAGAATTTTTGACAGTACATACAATACAAAGCTATATCTGATACATTATTATTCCTTAAGAAAATTGTACTTTTTGCTATTGCTTTCAAATTTTTTTTTGTATTTCATTTTAATGAGCTGAAAAACGTTTTTGTCGTGATAATTTCAAAATAGACTGCACACGAAATTCTGCTTTCACAAGATTCACACCAAGTCTGATTCTTTTAGTAGATTGTTCATAATGCTCAATGTTCTTTCGACAAAAGTATTACTAGAAAGATTAGCAAAAACACGGGATAACTCTTTTGTGCTTTCCCGACCGGCCACCATCTTACCAATGTAAAAGACTTTGATGATCGGCCATATGGCAACCCTTATGCACAAAATGGGAAACTGCTTGTGACCTTCGTCGAATATAGAATTTATTTACACACATCTGCGTACATTTAACTACATTCACTTTACGTATTAGTTAGTAGGTCTAGCACTGTCCATTAAGAATCCCCAACTACTTTAACCCCTAGATTTTATGTATGATTGGGAATTCTGGTTAAAACTTACCACAATTTCCCTAATTATTTTGCTCTTGATCTACTACTTAATTTTTCTCATCTACTTCTCTCTTGTTTTTCCTAAATACTCCCCTATATTCCTTGTCCTTTTTATCTCATCTGAATTTTAACATCTTAATTACTATTATCTTGTTATGCAATTTTTCCCACTTTGCCTTTCAAATGTCTTCCTGTCGATTATAAGATAGCATTAGACCTTCTAGACAGGGAAAATCTTGTACAGAAACTGGAAATTATGCTGGGATATGCCAATCCCCCATCAGAGACCAGTAAGTGTATTCTCTGTCCGCCGCTGTGGGTGAGTCGGTAGCATGCTTGCCTACCATTCCGGCAGCCAGATTGGGGGTTACTGTGAGAAATCCTTTTCCTGGGTTCAAGACTGGGTGTTTGTGTTTTCCTTAGGTTTAAATGTTAGGTAGGGGACTGGTGCACCTCGGAAACAAATCCGTTGTGAATATCCCCTTAAGGGATCTCCAGGGATCGTTCGCAACCTGGTAGGACCAACACAAGTGTACTCTAGCTTACAACTATATCATGTAAACAACAACATTGCCTCTCCAATCCCATTTTGAAAAGGAATGGAGTACTACAAGGTGACCCGCTGAGTCCCATACTGTTCAATGCGCCAATAGTGGATCTGGTAGGGAAAATGAAGAACAAAAGGGGTATTGTTCTTGTATTTCGTTCTTTAGATCTTATGTTGAGCAAGGCTCAAGGATGTAGAACATGTCAGATCAGAATAAACATGCATGTTATAACAACAGTATACAAAACTGTAAGCTGCCAAAATTATTCAAGCTGGAAATATTCATTCATATTGTAGAAGGTGTGAGTTATTAAAAATTCCTTGAGAGATCTTTTGAAAGATTTGCTTTTGCTTTTAACACACATTAATTTAATGTTTCTTGCAAGCTTATTGTAAATTTGTATTGCAGAATAATAAGCACCCTTCTGAAAGAGCTTTAATGAATTAGCTGGTATATGTAAATAATTCATGTTTCTAGTTGTACGTCCATGTACACTGTAATTAGTTTGAAATTTATGAATATTATTTACCATATAACACATTACCGAATATATGTACTCCCCTGTTAGAGTGAGGACTTTTAATTTTTCAAATAGCGGTTTACAAGATTATCCTTTTTTCTTTCCACTTATTCTTATTGCATGTTTTTGTAATCTAAATATTTTTTCCTATGGGAAGAGTTGCCCCAGAATATGATTCCGTATCTCATTACAGAGTGAAAATATGCAAAATATTCTATGAGTAATGCATCCATCATTCAAAATTCTTAAAGCAAAACAAGCTGAACTCAGTTTTGGACTTATCATTTCTTCCAGTCAAGATTTTGGTTTATCTGTATGCAGACTATGTTGTTATAGTATCAAGATCTCCAGAAATAGTGTTTGCCAAGTTAATGGAATGGGCAGAGGAAAATAAATTCACTGTGAACAGACAAAAAAACCGTACAAATGATCTTCAGGAAAGGAGAGAGAATACCGAGACATATTGAATGCCCGATACATCATACAGAACGGGGAACTACTTAAAGTAACAGGATACTTCAAATTTCTAGGGATCACTCTACATACATTAGGCATCTTATACAGTAAACAGTGGCGTTCCTAGGGTGGGGCGGTCCGCCTTGGGCCTCACTTACTATGGGGCCCCCCATTGATGCCCCACCCTAATATAAAAATTAATGTACCACCTCTCTTTTCACTCATCGGAATTTTTGTATTAAATAAAAATATAGCGTATCTGACGTGTTAGCATTAAAAATAATTGACTCCAGTTACCAATGTTTTGGTCTCTGCTTCATGAGTCGGCCGCGAGAGATTACTAGGAGATGCGCTATAGGTTACATGCAGAAGATGTATAATTTAATTGAAGAAAATAGAGCAAGTCTTAATTTATAAAGCAATCTTAACAAAACACTTAATGTGTACGATGGCCTATAAGAGTTCAAAAAGATGTTCAAGAATAAATTCCAAACTTATGTTTAGCACTAAAGTTATTTTTAACTAATTGCACTTCAGTTGCAACTTGTGAAAGAAGTTTTTCAGAACTGAAATTAATCAAAAAATATTTGCACTCAACAATGAGCCAAATCAGACTAAATGGACTAGCAACGTTATACATCGAGAACAAATAAACTTTAATGAGACAATTAGACAATTTTCTGGTGTAAAAGCTATAAAAAGACAATTTTAAACGTGGCTCTTTATTCTGTATATTATTTTTTCGTGTAGATTAGCCCATGGAGAAGATCTGAAAGACAAAAAAGCTAGCCATAGAAAAATAAGTTAAAATAGCCGCGTTGGTAGCTTTTACTTGGGGGAGGGGGCCTCAAAAATAAATCCACCCCAGGCCCCAAGTGGTCTAGTTACGCCACTGACAGTAAAACCATAAAACCAGAAGTGATGAACGAGATATCGGTGCTAAATAGACTATCTGTTGGAGTTGCAATTGAACTGATTAAACTAAAAATCTCGCCAGTTATTACATGGATCTGATATGGGAACACCTCTTGGATCTAGATGGCGTAAGGTCGCTCAAAAAGAAGCAGTACAGCGACTAGAGATGGGAATCTGTTACTTTTTTTGGAACAGTGACGTTACTGTTACAGTTACACGAAAGTAACTGTTATTTATAACCGTTACCTGTTAATTTTCTTGAATATTACGTAGTTAATCGCCAGATCACTTCCCACTTGTAGGGGAATGCCCTTTATCTCCCCCCCCCCCATAACGGTTATGGACGTAGCCAAGGCTGGGGCTCTAGGGAGGGACCCTCCCGAAATAAAAAACAGTTGTAAAATTTAGCTTTCAATTAGGGATGATAATCGATAGTTAAAATATCGAGGTTAAAATCGGAGAAAACCATCGATATGACGATAATATCGGCCTGAAAACATCGATGTATTTATACAAAAAACATCGATGTATATTTAAAAAATCCCATGGTATCAGAAAATTAGGCAAAATCCATAAATAAACAGAAGTATTTCCATGAAAACAATCGATGTAAAAAATCAATGTTTTGGGAAATTAAACTCCTGTAAATAAAATTATATCGTAGAACCAAGGTAGCCTATTAATCTTCTTTTTGTTACAAAAACATCCATGTCGGGGAGAAACATCGATGTAGCAAATACATCAGTTGTTTTCCATCGATGTAAAAACATCGATTATCGTCATGAAAATAAACTTTTTGGAATTTTCCTGCGGTTTACAGCCTAAAAGATATAAGTATACCAAATTTCTAGTTTCTAGCTCATCTGGAAGTGGGCAAGCATTCATGTCAGTGAGCGAGCCCTTTTTTCGGGGGTTTTTAGGGCTAAAAATATAAAAACTACTTTTTGGAATTTTCCTGTGGTTTACAGCCTAAAAGTTATATGTGTACCAAATTTAAAGTTTCTAGCTGTAATGTCAGTGAGCGAGCCCTTTTTCGGGGGTTATAGTGCTAAAAATAAAAAAAAAATACTTTTTTGGAATTTTCCTATGGTTTACAGCCTAAAAGCTATATGTGTACCAAATTTAAAGTTTCTAGCTCATCTGGAAGTGGGCAAACAATAATGTCAGTGAGCGAGCCCTTTTTCGGGGGTTATAGGGCTAAACATTTTTTAAAAATTACTTTTTTGGAATTTTCCTATGGTTTACAGCCTAAAAGCTACATGTGTACCAAATTTCAAGTTTCTAGCTCTTCTGGAAGTGAGCAAACAGTAATGTCAGTGAGCGAGCCCTTTTTCGGGAGTTTTTAGAGCCAAAAATAAAAAAAACACTTTTTGGAATTTTCCTGTGGTTTACAGCCTAATAACTATATGTGTACCAAATTTCAAGTTTCTAGCTCATCTCGAAGTGAGCGAGCCCTTTTTCGGAGGTTTTTAGGGCTAAAAATTAAAAAAATTACTTTTTGAAATTTTCCTGTGGTTTAGAGCCAAAAAGCTATATGTGTACCAAATTTAAAGTTTCTAGCTCATCTGGAAGTGGGCAAACGTTAATGTGAGTGAGCGAACCCTTACTCGGGGGTTTTAGGGCTAAAAATTAAAAAAAAACTTTTTGGAATTTTCCTGTGGTTTACAGCCTAAAAGCTATATGTGTACCAAATTTCAAGTTTCTAGCTCATCTGGAAGTGGGCAAACATTAATGTCAGTGAGTCAGTCAGTCAGTCAGCCGTGTGGCTTTATATTATATTGAATTCATATTTCACGCTATATACCCACATTCTAAGTTTAAATTATCCAGTAAAGGCAATATCGTATTTTGATAAATTTTTAGCCGGCGCGGTGGCTCATGCTGTAGCGCGTGAGCCTGGCATGCTAGCGGTCCTGAGTTCAAATCTCGGGGCCGGCGGGTGTGTCATTCGTGGTGGACGAAGCCGTGCCTTGGGGGTTTTTCTCGGGGTTCTCCCGTTTCCCCCTCTCATTCCACCAACACTCTCCACTTCATCTCACCTTTCCCCCTTTTCATCATCATCCCGTTTCCACTTCCGGTATCGGGCCTGCTTTGGCAGTCAGCGCCCTTTGGGGGCCTCTCCCGTCCTCCCCGCTGCTTGTGGTCAAGAGGTTGTTGGTGGTGTGTGCCGCGGACCTATCGGGGCTCCGGTTGGAGGGACCGAAGGGGGTGGCGTGTGTCGCGGACCTGTCGGGGCTCCGGTTGGAGGGACCGAAGGGGGTGGCGCATACGTGGCATGGTAATAAGGCTTGCTGGATGTAGGGGAGTTCCGTGGGGGCCTGCGGGGGGATCTGCAGTCCTGGGCGGCCTATGGGCACGCAACTCATTCCATCCCGGAGGTAGGTACAATAAGCCTGCGGCTTCGGTGCTTAGGGGCGTTCCCACCCCGCCTCCCGCCTAAAGGGCACTTATTCAATTCAATTGATAAATTTTTAAGTGGTATGTAAAGCAAGAAATATATATGAGATCAGACAGCATGAATTCTATGCATGAACTCTTTACGCCCATTAATAATTAAGAAAATAACTTTTTAAATTTTTATTTTATTTTTTGTTATTTTTTATTCTTATTTTTTGTTTTTTTATTTTTTTGTATTTTTTGTTTTTTATTATTTTAATTTTTTAATTTTTTATTATTTTTATTTTTTAAATTATTTTTGTTTTTCAAATATTGGAAGTAACAGATGTAACGAAAAGCGAAAGTCACGGATATAACACTTGTAACAGAAATATTAGAATTAACTGTAACAGGTCAGAGTAACTGGAGCAGGTGGAAATAACAGTAACAGGTCAGAGTAACTGGAGCAGGTGGAAATAACAGTAACGGGTCCGAGTAACTGGAGCAGGCGAGAGTAACAGTAACAGGTCAGAATAACTGGAGCAGGTGGAAATAACAGTAACGGGTCCGTGTAACTGGAGCAGGTGGAAATAACAGTAACGGGTCCGTGTAACTGGAGCAGGTGAAAATAATGTAACGGGTGTAACTCTCGACACGTTACTTTGTTCCAGACCAGTTACATTCGCTCGACACCGACAAATTTCTCAACGCAACTAATAATAACAATAATAATAAGTAAATAAATGAAATAAAAATCAAAACAAAAAATAAAAGTATTAAAAAAGACCCTGAGAAAAAGGAGAGCTGCTGAGAAATTTGGAGAAACTATACAGAATTCTTATATATTTATATATCTTTACACGCTAGCGGCCGTAATTTTGAAGATATTTGAACCAAATTTTATTATGTTATTTCTAGGCCCAATAGTTAATGAGCAAAATTGGCCCAAGTGGGGGGGGGGGTCGTGGGAGGGGGGGGGTCGTGGGAGGGGGTTGAAATTTTGAAAAAATTATATCTCGGCCCCTATGAAGTATAGAGAGAAACTTTGTTGGAATAAATTATGGAGTTCACAGTGACAGTAACGATTCGGGGGTTTTAGGGGTACGAGTAGGGGTGGGGGATGGAAATTCGAAATTTTTGAAACCACGTCTTGTGGGGTATCGTTGAAAAGCTCTTGATGAGTACTCTACAAATCAATACCTAGTTTCTCGATAGCTCTCATATAAGGCGAGATTTGAATGTTTTAAAAAAGTGCTCTTTCCTCTTTTTTTGCAGTTATTATTGCGGGTTTATCATGCCAAGGGTAAAGAAGAAGAGAACTGCGCAGTGACAATAAATTAAACCAAAAGCACTTCGAAATCTACCTCAGCCTGTAGGCCTGCCTAAAGGGATTTTATTTCACTTCACACAAATGCAATTAATAGGAAATGATCAATCTCCGCCATTTCATGCAGATGTCTAAACTTAAATAGATGAATTTTCGCTTCTCATTGTAATGATTGCTCGATGGTGTAGTGGGTAAGATGAAGGGCTAATATGCTAGCGGTCCCGTGTTCGGATCTCCTTGGGTCGAAAATTTAAAGGATAGGAATAGATAGGTAGGGTAAAGGAGAAAACGGATTGAATAGTAGGAAAGGGTAAAGAAGTGGTGAAAGGGGGGGAGTCAGAATTTCCAATACTGCTAGTAGTTCCACCATTCACATCTAGATGTCTCGAGTGGGAAGAGCTAAAGGGACGACCTGTTTTTCCCACGTTTTTTAATAAAAAATCCCGGGGGAGGACCCCCATTTTTTGGATTTCCAAATAATAGCAAACTTTCGTCTGTGTCGGTCCCTCCTTTCAGTATTTTCTGGTTCCGCCTTTGGTTGAGACGAAAATAAGATATCCTAGGAGGAGCTTTGGTAACCGTTACTTTTGATTTTTTGTAACAGGTCGTTACCGTTACATACATGTAACAGTTACAAAGTAACAGTTACAAGAAATATTCCCCAACTCTAACAGCGACGTCCGTCTGAGTGGAAAGACATGTTCTACAGTGCTTGCTTCAAATGCCGTACCAGTGGACTACGATGTAAAAGAAGATCCTCTGACTACTTTCATCGTTGCAGACAGGTAAGCGATTTTATTTTTAGCCTAATTAAATGTTTGTTCAACATTTCTGTAAGAACTATTGATAGCGATGCATAATTTGTGTGCATTAGTTTGTCCAATGCTAAAAAGCTTAGGAAAACATGCTATGTACCATCCCAATTTCTTTGTTTTCAAGCTATAATTGAGGTTATGCATCTTGTTCTGGAGGAATGGTAGCAGTACCCCCGGGTACTCCTTAATGCGGGGTGTAACTTGAGTTACATACAGTAATTGAATTATTGTCTTTAGCCCACCTGCAGAAAGTTACGCCATTGAATAGTAGCATGTCGTACCGTCATTTTCAGACACGTTCAGTTGCTCATTCCTTTAATGTATATTAGTAGCGATCTAAAATAGTTTAATATAACAGTTTATGAAATACAAGAAAGCATTGATATTTAGTGTTCTGATGGGTCGTGTGTTTTAAAGCCGCCACATTCCGACGGGTAGTTGCGTCAGAGTAGCAGGAATCTATACTTAGGTCGTGATTTGTTTACATTACGTCAACCTGGATAGGTCAGCGTAGCAACTAGCTTTTCTATACTCACGTTCATTTGGTTCGATCCAGACTCATTTTATTACATATTATTCCGTATTTCATACGTAAACCTTCTAAAATCTTAGATATGAACTTTGTTGTAAAAGCCCCCAGATGAGAATAGCTCGTGTTTAGGGTCTGCAATTAACGTATATGTTAATGAGAGAGAGAGAGAAAGAAAGAAAGAAATGCACAATAAATTATGTACAAAAGCAAAGATTAATGCTAAACTAAAAATAGTCAGGAAGTTTTTACAAAATATATTTAATTAGTTCTAAATTACTTAAGATACAGAACTCTATTTTACAGATTTATATTTATAGTCATTAGGGATACAGAAATAGAAATAGGTAGAAGAAATTAAGATAAAACAAACGAAAGGCAAAGTTATAAGATTCGATGATTATTATATCATTATTATTACTTTTTATTAACTCTGTCCAAACCATAGGCATTATAGGTAGAGGAAATATTGTTGCGACCCCCAAATTCGAAGTCTAGTTTTAACAAAATTACACGAATTAAGGTCCCCTGAATCCAAAAATACTATTTTCGCAAACATGTCTCTGTGTGAGTGTGTCTATATGTCAGTAAATAGCCTACCTCCAAACGGAAAATCGTATGAAAACAAAATTTTGTATTGGGTTAGGTACCTTCTGAGGATGTAACACGAAGATTCGCGACAACTTTTTCTTATTTTTAATGAAGAAAATTTCGTTTTTCGCTATTTTATGGAAAACTCCTTAACGATTTTCTTTAAATTTTTTACATGGAGTGCTTATACTAAGAGCTACAACTTTTATTTGAAAATATTTTTCGAATTTGTTGTTCTGAAGGGCGGTTATAAGTCACCCTCTTGCCCTCTCTGCAATACGGCTTCTTGTAACGGAAAATCGTATGAAGACAAAATGTTGTATTTGGGTTAGGTTCCTTCTAGGGATGTGACACAAAGATCGGTGGCAACTTTACCTTATTTTTAAGGGGACTTGACATGAAGAAAATTTCGTTTGTCGTGATTTCTCGAAAACAGCTCTAACGATTTTGTTTAAATTTTCCACGAGATGCTTATACTAAGAGGTAAAACCTTTATTTGAAACATTTTTTTTCGAAAAAAATCTCTGAATGGTAGTTATAAGCCACCCACTATGAATACGCGCTCTTTGCAATATGGCTTCTTCTTTTATATCGGAATGTAAAGTGACAAGAGTATATTGGTCCTGCTTAAGATAGAGAAAGTTAAGGAGAGGGCGTTAATCAGTTTTTTTTTGGGGGGGGGGTTGGTTATGTATAGATCGTGGATGCGATGTGATAACTATATTCTCTTCATTTTACAACCAATTTACACGAAGAGAATGTCATAAATAATAATATATATTACCAAGGGGCTAACTTTTATTTGGGCAGAGGAAGTTATGTGAGTTTCACATAAGATTTTTTTAGGTAGGGCCTACGCAAGCTGATGATCTAACGTGACTTGTAAGATGCAAATATGATGGGAATTAAGGAAACTACTTATTGCAGGAGCTGAAAGGATAGTTCAATGGTAAACCAGCTTAAACAAGACAGGGTATATTCGTTTCCATATGTACTTTTCAGAATAAACATGTTTTTAATGATCATGTCATTTGTATTGTTTCCTTTTTTTTGTATATAGGTGATTTTGCATTTTTAATTTGGGTAATATTACATTTGATGGAGAAATTGCTGCAATCAAAATAGTATTGAGACAGCTCCATCTCCACCTGACTAAATTTAATCAAGCAGCCGTATTCATTGACTCCAAGTCGGCAATCCACGCTATTATTTCCCCCGACCCCCCTCCCCCAAGATCCCAGATGTACAAGAATGTCGTAGACTGTACCAGATAGCCTAGCAAAAAAAGGAACCATAATTCACGATTATTCCAACAGACCAATGCCCTATAGCACAATAAAAACTAGAATCAAACAAGCCTTCAAAACACAGCACAGTAAAGAAATTCTCAACCGGATACAACACAAACAGTGGAAAAACGATCTGAAGTCCATACCTGACAGCCCAAGACGCAAAGCAGTTGCTACATTCCGCCTTATCACTGGACAAGATCTCCTGAGAAAACATCTCCTGAGAAAACATCTCCACCGCATTGGGATTGCAGAAGACCCGTATTGCAAAATTTGTCACCAACAGGAAGTTATGGACAGAGACCACCTCAGGATATGTTCAACACTTACCAAGCAGAATGAACATGACCAATATTGGGAAGCAACGAGGTTTACTAAAAAGTGTATAACTTTTGTTAATTGTACTTGCCATTCTTCTTCTTCCTTGGCCCTACAGCCCTATAAGAACCTTCGCCTCCTCAATGGACTTCCTCCATCCATTTCTATCCAATGATGCTCGTTCCCAATTCCGTATTCCACCTCTTATCAGATCCTGATGCACACAATCCCACCATCTATTTCTGGGTCTTCCTTTAGGTCTTGTTCCTTGAGGTTGGTTGGTAAATGTATATTTTACTTTTCTTTCGTCACTCATTCTGTTTATATGTCCAATCCAGTTCAGTCTCCTTATCTTAATAAATGTTGTTATGTCAACCTCCTGAAGTAGTTCATACAGTTCTCGGTTGTATCTTCTTCTCCAACAATCGTTTACCCTGATGGCTCCAACTATCTTTCTCAGTACTTTCCTTTCGAAGGTGTTAAGTCTGTTTATTACATCTTTATTCAAGACCCAGGCCTCTGATCCGTAAGTAAGTACCGGACGAATTAGAGTTTTATAAATTCTGAGTTTAATGTCTCTGGAGATCAACTTACTTTTCAGTAATGGTATTAATGAGTAGTAAGCTCTATTAGCTGCTCCTATTCTTTTTTCTATTTCATTCTTAAGGTCATTTGTGTTTGTTATTAGAGTTCCAAGATAGCTGAATTCTTCCACAGTTTCAAAGTTATATGTCCCCACTCTGATTTCTCCTTTCTTAGAGGGATTTCTTCTGGATACCACCATGTATTTGGTTTTACTTTCATTGACTTCTAATCCTAATCTGCTGGTTTGGTCTATTAGTTTCATGAAAGTTTCCTTAACATCTTGTGTTCTTCTTCCAGATATGACTATGTCATCTGCGTATGCCAAAAACTGGTTACATTTGTTAAAAAGGTTGCCTTTAAGTTCAACTTCGGCTTTCCTTACTGATATTTCTAAGGCTATATTGAATAACATCGGGGCCATTGCATCTCCTTGTCTAAGTCCTTTCAGTATGTCAAATACATCCGATTGGCTAGCGCCAATCCTGACTACTGCAGTTACTTCTCCGTTTAATAGTTTACACAGTGAGATTAATTTTGCTGGAAATCCTAATAGATGCATGTCATACCACAATTCATCCTTCCACACACTATCGTATGCTGATTTAAAGTCGAGGAAGAGATGGTGTGTATCTATATTCTGCTCCCAACATTTTTCCAAGGTTTGCCTTAATATGAATATCTGATCAACTGTTGAGCGACCACTCCGGAATCCTGCCTGGTAGTCCCCAATAATTTCATTATAATACGGTAGCATTTTATTATATAAACTATTGGATAGTATTTTATATGGTGTTCCCAGCAAAGTTATTGCCCTGTAATTGTTACAGTTCATCCTATCCCCCTTTTTAAGAATTGGGTATATAACTCCTATCTTCCACTCGTCAGGCAATATTTCATTTTCCCATATTTGGACTATTAATTTGTGGAGTGACTCCTTTAAATCTTTCCCTCCTTCCTTAACAAACTCTGCAGGTATTTGGTCATATCCTGGTGCTTTCCCATTTCTCAGTCTCTTGATTGCCAGTTCCAGGTCTGTCATATCGGGTGGTTCTATCAGTTGCTGTACATTTTGGGGTAGTGATATGGTTTCCTCTGGTCTTTCTGTATTCCCTTGTGTATAATCAAAATGCTCCTTATAATGTTCTGTCCATCTGTCCAGAATCTGTTGTCTATTAGATATAATTTTTCCTTCTTTATTTCTTACTAGATACGTCCTTGGTATAAAACCTTTCCTTAAAACATTTACTTCTGAGTAGAACTTTTTTGCGTCTTTGTTATTAAACTGTTCCTGTATATTATTTAATTTACTATTATAAATTTCCCTCTTTTTTTTTCTAAAAACTTTCCCTGCTTCTCTTCTTTTTTCCTCGTAATCTAGTTTATTCTGTCTGGTATTCCTTGCTATCATCTTTCTGTATGCCTCATTTTTCTGTGTCAATAATATTTGGCATTGTTCATCAAACCACTCACTTCTAATGTGCTTTCTTTCCCCAATGTGTTTAGCGGCGGAGTCATTGATACATTTTCTAATTAGTTCCCACGTACCATTTATATTTTCACTATTTCCCCTTAATTCCATCTGATCTTTTGAATTCAGATTGCTAATGTTTTTTATTACCTCTTCCTTGTATGCATTTTTAATTTCCTGTTTTTGAAGTTTTTCAACATCCCATTTTCTCTGTTCATTATTTTTACTTTTATTTTTTGTAAAACTTCCCCAGATTTTGGTTTTAATTCTTGTTCTTACCATATAATGGTCTGATTCTATGTTTGCTTCTCGTACACTTCTGGTATCTTTTATATTACTACAGTGTCGTCTGTCTACTAGTACGTGATCTATCTGGTTGTACGTTTTACCATCTGGGGAATGCCAGGTGGCTTTGTGAATGTTTTTGTGTGCATACCATGTCCCTGTGATAGCAAGATCTCTACCCTTTGCAAAATCTACCAATCTTTTCCCATTGTCACTGGTGTAGTTATGCAGACTATGTTTTCCGCACGTGGGATATAAAAAGGATTCTTTACCTATTTTTGCATTGAAGTCCCCAACAATCATTTTCATGTCATAGCTGGGGATACTGTCACATTCCTTTTCGATTTTATCATAGAATATTTCTTTTATGTGGTCCTCCTTCTCCTCTGTTGGGGCATGGGCTGTTATTATTGTCAAATTATAGAAATCAAGTTTCAATCTAATTTTGCAAATGTTTGCGTCAATTGGTTTAAAATCAATTATCTTATCTTTTATTCGTTTGCTGATATAGAACCCAGTGCCAAATTCATGTTTAGAATTTCTGTTCCCGCTATACATGATCATATAGTCTCTCTTGTCCAAGATACCCTCCCCTAGCCATCTAATTTCTTGGAGCGCACAAATGTCTATTTTGTATTTTTCAAGCTCTTGTTTTAATTCATTTGTTGCTCCTGGTCTATTTAGAGTTCGTACATTCCAAGTGGCTATAGTCAATTCGTTCATCCTTTGTGCTTGCCGAGGTCTATTCCATGGTATCCAATCATTCCGAGGCTTTCCTTGAGGTTTCCTAACGGGACTTTTTGACAGGGTGGGTTGTCAGCCTCACGCCCAACCCCCTACCAGGAGGACCAGGTCTTTGTTTTCGGGGTCTCCGTCCCCTAGACCTATTGCTTTCACTTCAGCTATGGAGATAGGTCCTCCCCTGGAGTTATTTCGGAGCTCCATCTCCTAGCCTTTGGGTAATACAAAACCCTCTATGCAAGGCAGCACAACCAGAGCCTCATTCGCCGAACTTTTCAGGGTTCCTGTTGGGCCTTCTCGGCTACCGTAGCGGTCCCAGGTCACAAGTACCTACCGTACATCACCCCAACAGGCATTCCCCTACTCGTCGTTACCACCCCCTGCGACGTGGACACCGAGGTTGGATTTTAGGGGGCGTACTTGCCATTAGAATAAATAAATATTACATTCTGGTCATTTCCTATGATATTCGATATCAATCTGTCTTCCAATGTATGTTGACGGTATTTTAATGGCATTGTGTTTGTTTCTACAAAGAATGCACTGTATGCCGGGTTACCTGGTAGGGCCTATGCAAAGAATTATTTTCAAATCTTTTGCAAGCGACGCGTTTAATTTTGCAAGTTGTACAGTGTAGGCCTACGGTATTACAGCCAGTCTGTGACACTTCGGATCAAGGCGTTATATATTTGTAACTAAGCATTTGTGTCCATTACCAATTTGCGATGTGCAATGCATCGCATGAAAATAGTTCTTTGATGACTTTTATTTAATACTGTTCTAATGTGTTCCCATTTCAGCGTTTCTTCTGTTACAACACCTAAATATTTTAAAGTCGATTGTTTTGGTATATCTGTTCCCTGAATGTTGATCTGTTGTACTTCTGGTTTATTTTTTATTGTAGAATGTGAAGTATGTTGACTTAGAACTATTAATTTTTAATCCAAGGCTATCCAATTTTGTATTGGGTTATTCTCCAGAAAAGGGCAGATTCGTGTCGCAGTTGATTTTCTGGTTAAAATAAGTATTTATGGATTATGAATTATTATGATAAGTTAGATTGAAATAAGGTCTATTTGATCCCGTATTCCACTTTTTAAACAAAGGTTACAATTTTCTGCATTTTACGGCACAGTATGTGAGATCTCACCTCCGTGTCATGTCCCAATGCCTGACATGTCATTTTCATTCTTTCATAATTCAACAGGCTTTAATTTTTTATAACAAGAACAAACAGCTAAAAAAATGAGTAATTAATAACTGAAAAGAAAATATATAATTTGTAAAGACAGTTTTTTGCACTAAACATGTCTGTCCCAAAGTGAGACTTCACCTCCGTGAAACAATATAAAAGTTCAATTATTTCGATAGAGATGGCACTGTAGTCTTTCTATTTTCCTTGGACTCCAGCTTTTGGCAGTTTTCTTATAATTTATATAAAGCCAAGCTGTCAGTGTGCTTTTAAGTGTTGTTTTGTTTGTGTAAAAGGGCTAAATGCAGAGTTGGTAATTGGACTTCCTCACCTCCGTTACCTACACCCAACAGTAAAGTTGTATGATTTTATATTTGCTTTTGCTATAAATTATAATAATAAGGAATGCAAAGTTAAACTCTAGAACTGAGATTTTCTAACCTCAAAGGTTCCCAAGTTGTTTGACAAATTAGAGGAAAATCTCACCTCCGTTACTGTTACTCTCGAGTCCTATCCATGGAGATGTACTTAATGTTGTAATTGATGACATATTTAACTGTCTGCATTTATTATTTTTGTAAAGAAGATACTGGTATAGCCTAATAGTTTATGACATATCAGGTTTTGATTTAAAGTTTTGATTTTATGGTGATAATCTATTTCAACATAGATAAAAATAAGTAAAAAGTTGTGTTAATCCATTTGTATGGTAATAAATATTGTTCTTTTTCATGATAACATTTAATACAGTAAATTAAATCTAATTCTCACATAACTTCTATATAATTACTATTTCTTACTATTTTCTCACCTCCATGAATGCGCCATTTTCTAACCTTGTTAATTTAATACAAAATACCACTCGGTAAGTAGGGCAAGTACCTCAGTAGTAGGCCTACTCTGCAGAAAGAAAATTATTACATAAAAAAATTTCATGGTCCAAAATAAAAAATAATTTAAAAAAAACTCTAACATTGAAATCTGCCCTTTTTTGGAGAATGACCCTATTAAAGACGTAGTAGCACCCCTTCTGAGGTTGTCCACTCCGGATTTCCTGTTGTGAGCGTAGTACAAAACAATGATTGATGCGTGCTTGAGGTTTTGAGCATATCTTTAGTGTATATTGCAAATAATGTGGGGCTTAACGTAAATCGTTGGGTAATCCGTATGATGTGCATCGTGTGACTTAAGCTTCGTTGAAATTCCAAACCGTTATCCGTCTGTCCATCAAGAAGTTGATTATGCAAGCTATTAGGTGTTGAGGCTAGTCTATGTCCTGTAATTGACGTATCAGTATCAGTGGCGGCCGGTGAAAAACATTTTGTGTGTGCTACAGTATGAACATGCAAAAAATAAAACGTAACATGCCATTCACCTATGTCAAAAAATGAAGTCCATGCAATTCCATGTGTTCCCGCACAGTAGTATCCAAATAAGAAACGAAATCTATCAGTCCTAAGAAGATACCAGGATTTTCAGAATGTTCAGTTTCGTCGTAACCTCTCAAAGCAAATTCAAACTCCCCACAGAACTTAATAGCCTACAATCAATAATTTTTGAAAGTACAAAGGCCTACCTGTTTTTTTTTTTCACACAGCCGAGAGATTTAATACGTTATGTATGTACTTAAAGTTACCTTTATGCTGTTTTGTTAACTTGCTAAGGTATCCTAAGTCCGTTGCTCCCGTTTATCTCCACGAATTGGAAACTCCAAATAGAAGACAAGAGAGCATTTCTAATTTACAACCACATATCCAACTGTTTTCATATACTCTCCTGTGAAATGTTATGTTGTAAACGCAGTTTTTTATGCCTTTCGCTTTTTGGTTCATAAACAAATCGGGTGTGGGCCTTCCTAATTGTTTTATCTCGATTTTTTCTTCCTTACTCCTTCTAGAGAATGGACAAGTTACTAAACTATCTCTGAATTCTTTCTGTACAGTCACAGCAATAATACTGAACATCTACATACACGCAGCATGAAATATACTTGTTCCACTATTCGGTTCTGTCTTGTTTACAGTTCACACTTCGCACAGAAACCATTATAGAACGCAGTTTGAGAATTAACAGGGTGTCTGGTCAGTATGTCCCTTCCCCCAGTCGTAAGATTGTACTAACTTACCCTCCGTCAGAAGCTCAGCTGGCGTGCGCGTTAAATTCACTTCCCTCGTCGCTAAAAATTAATCCATTACAATATTTATAAGTGGTTTTTCAGTATTCTTTCCTTAGGTAATTTAACTCCACTGGGTAATCTACAGAGGAAAATTTATACTGAGCGGGAATGGAACCCGGGTTTTAGCTTTGTACGTATTTATGTATTTGCATTATTATTATTATTATTATTATTATTGCTATTATTGTCAGTATGAGTATTATTATTTATTTATATATACACATTGAATTAAGAAAACAAATCTATGAGGCTATTAGTATAAATTATCCTATTAAGTATAGATTTAGCTCTTAAAGCTAAGCTATTTCATATTTTCATAAGATTTAATGTCAAGCCATAGTATTCTGAATTAGGGCCTACTACTAATTTCGTATTAAAACAATCGATTACATTGTAGAAACCAACCTGGGTTACATCGATTTGAACTCTATTAAAACTGCACGTCAAGAAAAGCCGCCATCAATAAGATGCGTTACCAAGGACTGTTCCTACTTGCAAAACAACCTTCAAAATGTCCACCCCAACTGCCAAACAAGAGGTCATCAACTCACCACCAGTTTCTTGTAAGGCATGCAGCATACCTATAGGGGGCCAGGTTCTACTAGATTCATAGCTCCATTGAGGCGGTTTTCATGCTAACAGCGGCAAATATACACTCCGCCTCAGGGCACTTTCCAGGCCTCGGTCATCAAGCAGAGCAGCGCTATTCGGGACTGAGCACACTGCAGTATAATGCTTAGCAATTCAAGCTGACGCTGTGAGGGATACCGCATACTGTATAACGGTTGGAAATCTAAGCTCAATTTTTTGAAAGCATTTTTAACAGAATATCTGCAATTTTTGTGTAAATAATCAATATTTTATTTAACAAAATGAAGAGTGTGCTATAGCACAGTAGCACATTAACACCGGCCGCCCCTGATCAGTATAGGGATACTGACATTGTGATAGGCCCCTTCGACATCTAGGAATATAGCATCTATTGTTTGGATAACGTGGCGAAAAATAAAAATAGAGTATATCCCAGCAGACTGGGCGTTATAAAATCTTATCTTGACCATCCAGGAATAGGTAGGCCTATGCTACGGGAGAAGCTAATAAACCACGAAATAGACATAAAAGCTATTATTAAATATTATATTAATACAAGGGAGATACAGCAGTAGGCAGGAGTGCTTAGTAATAATGAGAGAAAACTATCAGTGATATAATTATATTGCTACGTTGACGCTGTTTTTTTTTTTTTAGGAAATCGCGGATATTTTGCTATGGACTGCTCTAAGTAACATAAGAGGTTCTAAAAGTGTTGTCCCTCACATTCGTAACACCTTTTTAGGTAATTTGAATTTAGGCTTATACCGGTAGGCACACTTTCTTCTTCCTTGAATAGGTTCTGTGTCTAATACCAAATAATCAAGAGAACATCCACATGCGCTTACTGAGAAAATTCATGAAATAGGAGAGATATTAGAACAGCATCAGAATTGAATTAGGCCTAGGCAGGATTCATGCAGATGTGTCCGTGAGGTCTTAATGCAAATTTGGTACGAAGGTTTCACACATATGTGGAACTGTAATTGGGGGGGGTCAGCACTTCTACAAACTCTTATAAACAGTTTAAGCACAAATTTTCATTCTTTCGTTACATTTCCCCTATTTTGTCCTCAGAATGAACTTTTCCAACATTACAGATAAGCGACCTTATATTTCCTTAGCTACGAGGCATTCATTAATATAGTAAACATAATAATAGAAAAGGTAATATTAAAATAGTAATGTAAAATACTTAAATCTTGTCTTTTTTTACTATTATTTATGATTATGCTACTGTATGTTCCTTTTTTAAAAAATATGTTTTTAGAAATATTGTAATTTTTTCAATTTTTCATGTCATTTTAATAAATTTAAGGCCATTTTTTAGATCATTTCTCAGGCATTTTTAGGTCATCAACTTCTGAGCCGTAGTGAAAATAGTATTAGGTTTATCACAGCCACTCCCGAAAATAAATCTTGGATACGCCCCTGGGTAAATGCCCTGGGCTGGATTGTTAGGAGTACGTAACTTACTAATATTGTGGTACCTCCAGATTTACGCCCACAATTTATTACTTCAACACCACATATTTTCCTTGGATAGATTACAAACTGTACTACTCACCTTCAGATCAAGTATTTTCGTCTTGTATTCTGCTTCTGATGTGAGGGACAGTCCACTTTGTCCAGCCATAACATCTTACACATCTTCGCACTTTCGTTTTTCGCTTACTGTTTATATATCCGGGCTTCCATCCAGCACACGCTTAATAATAGGCTACTTATAATCCGGTAACATCCCTACGTTATTAAAGATAAAGTGCAATTGCGAAACGAAACACTGGATGTAATTTATAAATTTTATCACTCCCGCCTGAAAAAGCTGCACACTAGTTGTAAAAAGATGGCGAAACTAATCTCGATCGATAATCGATAGTTTTGCACGACCTGGAAGAACCAATCGAAACTCTTTATATAAGCAGCAAGCGATCTCTAGCAACTATTTATGGAACTTCTATTAAGTGGTATTTTGTCATATACCTATTTCTTTCATTTGCAAACCGACGTAATACGAAAATACCTCTCGGCCAATTAGTAACAAAATTATGTTATTCATATGATGTATGTAAAAAATAAGTTATTGTTATTAAATATGTTTTAATTGCTGTAATCATTTTCGACGAATAACGAAAACATCAAACCAAGTTTAAAGAAATACCAAAAGGGGGGAACGGCTCCTACGGCCCCTTCTCTGGATCCGCCAATACATCTGATTAGAATGTTCAGACAAAAATTGCCATTTTTACCATGCGATACCTATAGCCCAAGGGGTACGCCGTAGCGTAGTGGTTGAGGCGCTGCGCCACAAATCGGAAGGTCGCGGGTTCGATTCGTTGAGATTTTTCAATTAGCCTAATCCTTCTGGTGGCTCTATGGCCCTGGGGCCGACTCAGCCTTTAACAGAAATGAGTACCAGGAGCAATCCTGGGGGTAAAGGCGTCTGGTGCGTTAGGCTGACAACCTTACCACCTTCATGTGCCGAATGTCCAAAATCTGGGAGCCTCAACCTCCTGGAACCCTCTGGGCCTCCATGGCCTGTATAGGGATCACTTTACTTTACCTATAGCCCAAAACCATATTCAACATTCAGATGGAGCGGGAACCAAGCATGGGTATGCGAGGGCATGTGGGTGAGAATAAATGAATATGGAATTTAGCTTTAATGTCCAATCAGTTTTCTTTAGATTGTAATGATGATGGAGAAAATGGGCGTTCATTCAATTCACATAAAATACTCATTTCTATTTTAATCAGCATGGCGGATCAAGCATGGGCTTTCTGAATTCAAGACACTTGCATTACCGGATGGCTGGTGTCCCCCTTGTAAAATACCTCTCACTTGAGGACCTAATTTGAGGCCTCGGGATGGACAGACTAACCGAAAATTAATATGCAAAATATACCATGAGTAATGCATCCTGTTGTAATATATCATTCAAAATTCTTAAAGCAAAACACGCTGAGCTCAGTTTTGGACTTAGCATTTCAATGTGTGTCTTCCAGTCAAGATTTTGGTCAATTTGTCATAAGAATTTTATGTTGCTAATTTCTTCTATGATTTTTGTTTGGCAATTAATTATAATGTTTGAGATACATCTATGATTTGTTCTAAATTGAATAAAGTGGGTCTTTTCAATATTAAGTGTCATTTTATTAGCTTGAAACCATGTAATTAATTCATGAAAAACCTTTGTAGCCATTCTTGATAAATGTTCTTGTGACTTTCCTGTTGAAAGTACACCTTCAATTCATCACTTAAATTATATGGCAGGTCATTGATGAAAATTAAAAAGAGGAAAGGTCCTTTACTTGATCCAAGATATGTACGGAGCAAAAGTAAACAACAGACTAACTGTGTTCTGTCGTTTCATTGGTTAATTTCATCAGAAAATACTTCACCATAGTGCAACAAGCTCAGTCAGATGTTTACTTCCATTCCACACTCATTGTAAAATTATTTATATGTTATGTTATTGTGAAAACCTAAGTTCTGTTAAGTGAGTTGCTTGCTTTCGTATTTATGGGTCATTCTCCAGAAAAGGGCAGATTTCAATGTTAGAATTTTTTTAAAAAATATTTTTTATTTTGGATCATGTAATTTTTTTATGCAATATTTCCTTCTGCAGAGTACTACTGAGGTACTTGCCCTACGTACCGAGTGGTATTTTGCATTAAATTAACAAGGTTAGAAAATGGCGCATTCATGGAGGTGAGAAAATAGTATGAAATAGTAATTATAATAGAAGTTATATGAGAATTAGAATTAATTTACTGTTTTAAATGTTATCATGAAAATTAACAATATTTATTACCATACAAATGGATTAAAACACAGCTTTTTACTTATTTTTATCTATGTTAAAATAGATTATCACCTTAAAATCAAAACTTTAAATCAAAACATGATATATTGTCATAAACTATGAGGCTATACCAGTATCTTCTTTAAACAAAAATAAAAGATGCAGACAGTTAAATATGTCATCAATTACAACATTAATTACACCTCCATGGATAGGACTCGAGAGTAACAGTAACGGAGGTGAGGGTAACGGAGGTGAGATTTTTCTCTAATTTGTCAAACAGCTTGGGAACATTTGAGGTTAGAAAATCTCAGTTCAAGAGTTTAACTTAGCATTCCTTATTATTATAATTTGTAGCAAAAGTAAATATAAAAACATACAACTTTACCGTTGGGTGCAGGTAACGGAGGTGAGGAAGTCCAATTACCAACTCTGCATTTAGCCCTTTTACACAAACAAAACAACACTTAAAATCACACTAACAGCTTGGCTTTATATAAATGATAAGAAAACTGCCAAAAGTTGGAGTCCAAGGAAAATAGAAAGACTACAGTGCCATATCTGTGGAAATAATTTAACTTTTATATTGTTTCACGGAGGTGAGGTCTCACCTTGGGACAAGCATGTTTAGTGCAAAAAATTGTCTTTACAAAATGATATATTTTATTTTCAGTTATTAATGACTCATTTTTTGAGCTGTTTGTTCTTGTTACAACACTAAAATGGAATAAAAATTAAAGCCTGTTGAATTATGAAAGAATGAAAATGACAAGTCAGGCATTGGGACATGACACGGAGGTGAGATCTCACATACTGTGCCCTAAAATGCAGAAAATTGTAACTTTTGTTTAAAAAGTGGAATATGGGATCAAATAGACCTTATTTCAATCTAACTTATCATAATAATTCATAATCCATAAGTACTTATTTTACACCAGAAAATCAACTGCGACATGAATCTGCCCTTTTCTGGAGAATAACCCTTATATATCATAGGCTTACATGTTTTACAACATATATCCAGCAAAAATGATTTCATTCGTTTTTATCGTTGCCTTGGAAAATTTGTTAATTCTGAGAAAAAAAATTGACTTAAGTCACTAAACACAAGACATATTTTATAACATACTAAAATAATTTGTTGTACTTTTCATTTACATAATGTGTAATGAAGCACACCACATATTGTAAGTAAAAGTAATAGCTTTGACCTCTAATAATTTGTATTATAGAAGAAAATTGTGAGCCAGGGCTTTCAGAACTTAGTCACCAATAAAAAAGTGCGAGGAAGAAATCTGTCCAGTGGCGAGAAGATACAGATTGTAAATATTTACACAACGTTACCAGATAACCATGAAGTATCTGTGCAAGATGGAGTAAAAGTGGCGTCAACCGTGGGAGTAGTTTCAAGTACGGTTTTCAACGTCCATAAAGAATACAAATCTACAGGAAGTGTCAAGTAATTGGTCAAAATCAAAGACAAAAAATCACTTGTCAGATTTGGGAATCAACCCTTGGAGCTTAATATAAAAAAGAAAATTCATTTGACTTTACAGTATGTAATTGACTAAACAGTCTCAAAACGAGCTCTTGTAAACTGTGCTTTGTAGTTCCACACTCGGTTGTTTACTTTTACTCCGTACACATCTTGGATCAAGTTTAGTATCGATTCCTGAGGTACTCCATTTTTAACAAGCCCTAAGTCAGAATGATTTCCATTTATTATTACATTTTGAGTTCTATCAGACAGGTATGATTTCAACCACTTCAGTGTTAAATTATCCAACCCATAATGATGCAATTTTTGAAGCAAAATTTAATTATATAAGTTATGCAGTCAAACGCTGTGTTACAGAAAATTCCCAACGCACACCTATTTCTTTTTATCTAACACTTCCAATATTTCTGTAGTAAGTTGAAATGTTGCATTCTCAGTGGACATGCCACTTCTAAATCTGAACTGAGATGTTGTAAGAATGTTATTAAAATTAAAATACCATAGTGTATTATGCGGTTGTGCATAACTTTTTCAAAAACTTTTGAAAATGAGGTTAAGAGCGATATAGGTCTATAATTTGATGGTACATTTTTGTTGCCTTTTTAAAAGAGGGACTTAACAATAGCATGCTTCAATCTTTCTGGAAACACTCCACTTTCTAATGAACAATTACATATAAGACTAAGAGGTTATTAATTATGATTCAAAACCATAGATATTGTCAGTAGGCCTTAATGCCAATATTATTTGTAGGAATACATTTCTCTGCAATGTTTTAAAGTGACTATTAAAAGCATGTGCAAAACTAATAAATTATCTAGTTTTCTGTCTTAACTTTGTTTGATTTATTAATTAAAGATGTTAGTCTGTCTAATATTCTGGTCCTGTCTTGCGGAAATGGCATTTTAAAGTAATTTACGAAGTTGTTGATACATTTTCTGTAACGAGTGTGCAAAAAAGAAAATTGTTCCTCTTGAAAGGTCATGGAGAGAGAACAGGACCACTACTTTTACATGTAAATTTATCTTTGCATTTTTTAAATTATTTTTACTAGTTTTGTTTATAAATCCAACTGTTGGCATAGTGATGTATGGTAGGTCTATGTTGAAATATGTAATATTGCATTCTTATAGCAATACTCTGAAGGTAATTTAAACACATTTAGGCTATTACAATTTTATTTTTAATTGAATATCGCAATTTTTAACTCAGTTTGTATCTTTAAGTTTGTTAATAAAATGTTCTGGATTGTGAAAAGTAATTGGAAATTCAATTCATACTGTGGCTTATGAAAGGATAATTTTCTGGGATGTATAAAAGCAACATTAACATTAGGTATGCACTATATAGTTCAGAATGTATAGCGTTAGTTTACTGTATTAGTCTACTTAGACAGTTACAATACGGGATACAATAAATTACAAAATGATAAAATATGACACTTTCCAAATATTTTTTATTTTATTTTTTAACTACATATTATTATGATTTTTGATCGATTTTAATTAATTCCTTTTTTTAAACATTTTACTTGTATTGGGGCAAAGATTTCCAGCTGTGTTTAAAAAAAGTTGAAATTGAGCTCTCAGTAAAAATTGGGCCAAGGGCGATGGGTTTTTCGTGGGGGGGGGGGGGGAGCGGAATACGGAATAGCCTTCAGTGGGGATGGGACGCCATACATAGAAAACGATAGAAGACCCATTTTTTTAATTCAGCAAGTTACAGTACCATGGTAGACACTAAACTTCTATGTATAATACCAACTTTGACATTTACGTGGTACTGGGAATATGCGCGACGAACTGGATATGTTATTAGTAGGGCAAGTCATTTAATGACCATAAAATAGTGAAAAAAATTAAAATAAGAAATGCATTCATGACCGCAAAATAGTGGGGAAATGACACGGAATTTAAAAAAAAATACCAATAAATTTACCACTATTACTTATGAGTTTTTTAAGTAATGAATTTCTAAAAGTAATTTAATGGATGATAGTGCGTTATACGTAAGTTTAAAGTAAATTTATACTACTAAATTTAAGTAAATTTATACTACTTGGACACCCTTAGCAAAAAGAAATTCTTTCTGAACTGGTATGCCCATCAAATTGCCACTAGTAAATATGTGCCACTTACAAAGAAAAAAAAATCTTCATTGAGCATAACAAACTGCTATAGTGTTTACAATAAACCTGCATTAAAATGAACTATGAATACTCGGCGGAGATTCCCAAATAAAAACTATTGTTTGTTGTCTGAAAGTAAAGATTTGTACACGGAAAAGCTCCTCCCTACCTCCACTGAAGCATGACCTAAAATTGCCAAAAATGACCTACCGATATCTCTTGAAAATTACGAAAAATGCAAAAACAAACTGCCCTTATTTAATCAATTATTTCATGATACGCATTTATACATTCGAGCTATGTTTTAATCTTAATATAAACAAGATGCAAAATCATCAAATGTTGCCCGAGTTATTAGGAACATGAATGGAGACTGCAAGACTGGAACTCCAGCAGTGGAAATTTACTTCCAGCCGCTTGTTGGCTGAGGGGAAACTCGCATCACCGCGAGGTTTGCTGGTTGCGTCAGAGCAGAGCGCGGAGTTCGTTTTTAGACGTTGTGATAGACGGTTGTGAAAGTGGATATCAATGCAGGGTGAATGATACGAGGAATTTTTTCTGGAAGGCAATAGTCCTTTATTTCATTCTTCATTTTATTTATTTTCTATCATTTTGTTAACTTAATATCTTTTCTTCTATAATAGTAGTCAAAATTTGTTTCGGCCCAGTTCTAAATATTAACGCTGAGGACTGGGATACCTCGTGGTGTCTATGGAATGCGTGCTTGGGATTATAAATTTTAAATCAGTTTCAATTACTAAAATAATTAAATTTAAGTTAAAGTTGAAAGAATAAGTTTGAATGTTTTAAGTATAGTATCAAGATTTCTTTTGCTAAATTTTATGGTCTGACTTTTTAATGTAAAAATTTATTTTCATATCCTATGCATATTAAAAATACAGTCCATAAATGCCTCATTAAAAAAAATCCTTTAAAAATTAGTGCTAACTATTGCCATTTTACTTATTGTTACAGGGGTTGACACTGCATTACGGTGTGGACATCTGCGTTATGGAGTGGAGCCTTACGTTATGGTGTGGACATTCATTTCAAGATGTGGACTTGTTTTCGATAATGTATTCACTTAATGAGGTAAAACAATTAATAAGCTACTTGTACTTTTATGTTTAATAGTTTATAAATAAGAACATGAGAAAGTAGTAACTCGCAATTACTGTTCATGATGCTGACAATATTAGGATAGATTTAAGGGAAGTAGGATTTGCGAGGGATGGTTGGATGGAGTTAGCACAGAATAGGGTTGAATGGCAGGCTCAGTAAGTAAGTAAGCGTAAATTCAGTGGATTTTAGAACTAAGTCTCCCTGTTTCAGTGAATATCACTGACGAGGTGATGAACACATCAGTGCTACCAACCAGACAGCCGTCGGTGCCAGTCCTGGCCATCTCATTGTCCGTGTTGGCAGTGGTGTGTGTGTTGCTGCTTGCAGAGTTTGTCACGCTATGGAGGCGACGTCTCACTCGATATCCCGAACCAGGTGAGCGACAGATCTGGCCTTCAGTTGAGATTGTAACACACACACTCCACGAGTGAGCCTATGAGTGAAATTTAAAAATCTTGAAATAATTGCTGTGAGCAGCTGTAGTGAAAGCCTAAGATATTGAAATTGTATGTAAAGGGGAAGAAACATTCTACAACTCTTTTTTTTCTTTAGTTTATCACCATCAACTTAGGAAGGTAGTAGTCATTGGGTGGTAGTGGTACATAATAGGTTGTCAGGTTGGCACTGGATGACTTTTAAAGTAGACTGTGTTTCCGTTGTGTAATTTAGTCGGTTGACTATTTTTTATACACTGGTCTTTCACTGAAGTGTCATTTTTGTTCTACTATAGTTCTGTTTAGGGTTATTTGTCTCAAAGGTCTTGAACATAATTTTATGGAATACAGTTCTTGGACATGTTCAGTCCATCAGGCGCGGCTCGTGGCTGGGAAGTTAGGTGAAGATCTAGAGAGTGGTCTAACTAGGAAGACGGCTGACACCGGTAAGGGTAGATTGCATGGAATGGAAGTCTACCATTGCATTGCATTGCACCGTATGAAGAGCGCACCTACTTCACCTACTTCCCCTGAATAACCGCCAATGCCATCCATCACATTACCTGTCCCATCTATCACGTATCATTTGTTTTTTAAAAACCTTAAATCTGTTAATGATCCTACATTAATTTTTAATTAATTAATTAATAGTTTGTTCTTGTGTCGTAATATTAACACCCTTGGCGTTACA
Source organism: Ectobius pallidus (assembly GCA_964059195.1). Taxonomy (NCBI): domain Eukaryota; kingdom Metazoa; phylum Arthropoda; class Insecta; order Blattodea; family Ectobiidae; genus Ectobius; species Ectobius pallidus. The sequence continues at coordinate 31,129 of CAXKWD010000011.1, read as the reverse complement.
AAGGTTTTCGCCATAGGATGTACCTCCTACCATTACACACTAATATTAACATAAAAGCCTTGAGTACCTATAAATTATGGTCTTGCTGTATTTGCCTTACTTGTGAACAAAGCAAAAAGGATTAACACACTTTCTCACTTAATTCTAGGATTCGTTTTTCCCATTTTATTTTAACAATGTATAAAAAGTTCCCCATTTCCTTCAAAGTTTTAATTTTCTTTGTCGTTAATTTCTTATATGCTATTTCTACGTTAATTCCTAGGAATTTTCTATTAAAAAATACTTGTCTGATCATATCAGTTTCTGGACATTTTAAAATTATGTGCTCAGCGTCTTTTCTATTTAGACATAGAGGACATCGTCCTTTCTCAAAATTCCTTCTTATGCCCTTAAGTTTCCATACCCCAACCCGCCACCATGCTAAACCCATTCTTTGTTTCTTGGAGCAACCTGAGACGTATGATCCTACATTAAAACGTGCTGTGTGTAATTCTTAGGTTTTTAATTTCATGTGTAAGTTACATTTGGTTTTATATGCATACATAACTCGCAGAAATAATGTCATGTTCTATAGGCCTACTCGCCAATACTTGAGTCTGAATATTTTTCCAATCCGTCACGTCATTATTTTTCTGAGTTGGAGACAGAAATGATGGTGGATTATTAAAATTGCACGTTATTCTTATTTACCAAATAACAAAACTTTGGACTCTAGGAATAAATCAAGATTTAAATAAAAAATAGGCTATTAATTCTGAATTTTCTAACTCTGTGTTTTGTCCGTCACTCGTGGAATGCATGATAAGTAGAAAGGAATTACAAAACACAGACACCACGAGGTATAGATGAGTGAGGTAACCAAGCTTACTGATGGCTTCTGTTTTCAGTTCATCAGTTGGGGATAACATTGCAGAGTCACAAACCGCAGATCCTGTTGCTGTATGCTCGCGACTGCAAGCCATTCATGGTGTTCATGGAAACATTAAGGGATATTCTCAAAGAAACAACACAATGTGAGGTGAGATATAATCTTTACTTTATTCCTTGTCTTGTTTTCTCTTTTTGGAGTGAGTGTCTGCAGTGGAGGAGAGGGCACTTTCGTTCGTAACATCGATGTCCTTCAGAAAGATCGCGACATGTTAAATACAGAACTGATGTTTGAAGATATGCACAAATGATGGGTATCTGATTAATAATATGGGATAAAAGCATCATGATTAGGGTCCGGATTTGAAGGTTATAACCTATTGATACACATTTAACACCAACATGTCAATATTAACAAGTTGATATTGCTATTTCGCATTCCAATTGACTTGACATGCAAACCCAGCATGTTGCACTTAGCATTTTCAGATGTTAATTTGTTTTCCAGAGAAAATGGACAACATGTCAAGTCAATTGACTAGTCTGTCGATATCGGCTTTGTTTCGGGAATTTCCTGGAAACAAAAAGCGGTCGCCAGCTTAATCGGCTTTGGTTTGGGAATTTTCCTCTAAAGAAAAAACAGTCGACTGCTTCCTCAATATTGCCGGCATCCATTTTGTATTATGTGAATATTTGGTACATCGGTGTTCTCAATAGTATTGCATTTACTTTTAAATTTTTTTTTTATGGCATACTCCATTGTTGAAAAATGTGAGTTATTTTGAAAAGATCAAGACATTAGATCAAGATCAAGATTAGTATTTAAGAAAGTCATAGACAGTTAACAAGAAGATAATAACGAGTATATAAAACTACTCTCATTTTGTAATGTTGGCTGCCCTCTTCAGAGGCGTTTTCTTTTTGAATGCTATTCATTATTCATTAATTTCTGTTCGTAACCACACCAAACCATGTTAACCTATAACACTATCTAGCCAAGACGGCGGCCAGATACAAAACCTCGATTGACTACAGTGCAATTCCCCTGTGCAGGGGCAAACAGCTCCTCAAAGACCATTATATCGAACTTTGGAATGCTACTTACGCAAACTCCGAAGTAGCCACTCACACCAAACCATTCATCCCAAACATCTTCCACAGGCTTTCTCTATCCCTCTGGCCCAACTATACGCTCACTCAATTTCTAACCAATCACGGCTCCTTCAGATTCTACCTATTTAAAATGAAAAAAAAAACAGTCACCAACATGCAGCTGTCGTGAGGACATTCAGACCGCCATACACCTACTAACACAGTGCTCCAGGTTTGAAAGAGAAAGACCATCTATTCTAAAGTCACTACCGTTGCCAATTGTGCTCAAGTATCATATCAATACGATACAGATAACCACCTTTATCAATCACATCTTCAGCTCCATCACATAAACTGTTTTCATGTTATAATATGTTATAGTAATTATGTATAATTCTGTAAATATCCCGTGATATACCAGTTGGTGAAACACTGGTTGTAATGTAACTAAACAAATAAAAATAAATAAAAAAACCTATAACACTGTAGTGGAGACAGTTGTTAATTGGCAAACCACTTCAACAAGTTGATGGTAAACATTTAACATATGTTAACTGCTGGTGCTAAATGTATATCAATGGAGACGCAGCTTTATGCCCTTATGGAACTAGGCCCTTCAATTATATGTGAAACGGTGGAATTCAGGACCAATATGGATGTTTTATACAAAGCTTTGCGTAGGGGCAGAGTACATGAAATCGAGCCTGGATGGTCTAGTGAAATGAAAGATCTTGACTTGCACAGGTGATGGACTGCTTAGACTTGGAGCTGGCCGAAGAGATCAGTCGCAACAAGACAGACTGGCTGAGACAGCATCTGACGTCCTCTGCAGTGAAGGTGGTGATTGTGGAGTCGCAGTGTGCAGGCTTACATGAGGAAGCTCTGCGCACAGGCAGTCGCGTGTGCTATGCAGAACCACAGTGGTTGGATGAACTATTCGTTTACAGCTTGAAAACCCTGTCAGACCACCTTGAGACGAACACTTACAAGAGAGGGCATGTAGCATGGTGAGTAAGATGCAACAAATGTTTGCTGTCAAAAACAGCATTTTTGATTCACTTCTTTTTCTCATCCTAGGCTTCCAGCCAGTTGGGAAGTGAATCATGCCATCTTTTTCAAGCTCTTCCTGGGGATCTCTTACCCATTGGAATGTTATCTTGTACAATTTTTGGTAGTCTATCTTCATTCATTCTTGATACCGTATTTATCTGAATATAAGCCGCACTTTTTTCTTTCCTAGATTAAGCCCAGAAAAATATGCATGCTGCTTAAAATCGCATACCATAATGGTACAATAATACACAATAATGGTAAAAATGAGCACAATATAGCCGGTTGATCCATTGTTGTTGGTTCCCCTCCTCCAAGCACCACCACCTATCGATTATCTTGAATCCCAGGACTATTGTTATATTAATCAATTTAAAATAAAAAATATATAGGTTTTAATCGAAGCATCTTAGGAGATGCGTAAAAGCACACAAGCAAGTGAAGTTTTGCGCATTTTGTTATTTTTATAGCGGTATTACAAAATATGCATGAATTATGAGCAGCTCAGAAGTAAAACAATGCTGTAACGTATGGGAATATGAATAATGGTAATTTTGAACTGATGGTAAGTGAAAGTGCAGTTATGAAAAATAGAAAAATCACGCGAAATTCAACACTGAAAGTCATATGAAGTGTAAAGTGTTTTCTTTTCTGTCAGTTTTATTTCATTATATTAAATAAAATTAGAATTCCATAACTTAAGTAAGCTGATACTTTTTAAATTTTTTTATTTCAGGCTTATATCAGCTAAGAAATGTGTTACTTTAATATTATGAAAATGAGGCAATTTATTTTTTCACTTTTGGGTTAGTTTAATTATTTTTCCTTTACTTTACTGCTAAAAAAGCAGGTGCGCCTTAAATTCGGATAAATACGATTCCTTATTTTATCATATCTTGTTTTTCTTGCATCTGTCCATACGTTGGAAACAGAAAGAAATAATGAATACGCTTCATTAAAACATAAACAATAAATTTAATTTTATCGCAGCAAAGTGGTTCTGTACAAGTTTCATCCTTCCAAACAATTTCTCCACTGCTAGTAGTGCAATATGTTTTGAAAAATCCCCTCTCACGTATACAGTACGTGATAAGTTTTGTATTATGCTATTGATAATTAAGAAAGTGCTTGTTGGGTTTGGGACTTGAGAAGTTTTCAAGGATCTATTGGATAAAGTATGCCAAATCCAGTAGCACTAAATTTAGATTACATCATTAAATATCTATACAGTATGTTTGCGTTTTTGTTACACTTGTTTTCAAAACTTTGGTGATGTAGACATCGAAACATAATGACTGAAACATGGGACTGTATTTTATGGACCATAAGATGCACTTTTTTACCTCGAAAACATCTTGGGTGCATCTAGTGGTCTGAAATGCACCAAAAAAATTAAAATTATGGTAAATATTGCTGGAATACCATAGTTATACACAAGGTGTTGTAAACGACTATCCCACTCATATGCCGCGTGTTTGATATTGGCCAATAACGTTTAGCAATTCCTCGGATACAGACCAATCACACCCGTTTATCTTACAATATACTAAAAATGAAGAATAGAATGAGCTAAATATCAGCTTTTTTCTGTGAATAAACACATCATCATGGAAACCACTCAAACAGTTAAACCAAGTGGTTTTAGTAATATATCCTCACTATTGAAATCTTGACCCACTATGAGACTGAAATGGTAACACAGCTAGAGGTGTACATATTCTGATTTTAGCTTGCCTGCCCCTTTGAAATTCTGCAACCAGTCACAGCTTTTAACTTGCTTGACTTGAAAGCAAGCCAGATTACAACGATGATAAGAAATACTGTCGCTATGAGTCACAAGCTCTTCATAACCTGATGGGTTTCACAGGACCTAAGGAAACTGCAAGGCCTGGCAGAAAGAATATGAAACTGGGTATAGCAGTGCACTGGTAAGTCTTGCAGTTACGTAGTTGAGGAACTTCAGATGTATTTAGAGAATTTTACCCTGAAAGAAGCCGAGGAGAAACTAAAATGTGGACAGTTTGAATTAATTATCAATGAACAAAGGTACTAGTCTGGCATGGGAAAAATTTTCAAACATTTTCGAGAAAACATCATAAAATCATTAATAACAATAACAAAAATCCCTTTAGGCAAGCCTACAAGCTGAGGTAGATTTCGAAGTGCTTTTGTTTTAATTTACTGTCGCTGCGTAGCACTCTTCTTCTTTAGCCTTGGCATGACAAACCCGCAATAATAACTGCAAAAAAGAGGAAAGATAACTTTTTAAAACATTCAAATCTCGCCTTATATGAGAACTATCAAGAAACTAGTTATTGATTTGTAGAGTACTCATCAAGAGCTTTTCAACGATACCCCACAAGACGTAGTTTCGAAAATTTCGAATTTCCATCCCCATACCCCCACCCCCACTCCTACTCCCAAAACCCCCGAATCGTTGGTGTCACTGTGAACTCCATAAGGAGTACTCTAATTTATTCAATCAAAGTTTCCCTCTATACTTCATAGGGGCCGAGATATAAATGTTTTAAAATTTCAACCCCCTCCCCCGACCACCCCTTAGGCCAATTTTGCTCATTAACGAACTTGTCTGAACTATTGGGCCTAGAAATAACATAATAAAATTTGATTCAAATATCTTGAAAATTACGGCCGCTAGCGTGTAAAGATATATATGCATATAAATATATATATATATATATATATATATATATATATATATACATATACATATACATATACTGTGTATAAATATAAATATCACAATTTTTTTAACAGGCGGTGGTTTCGTACTTAGGGAGGCATGAAACGTAACGATATGAACGAATTTTTTGAAAGTCATTAGGTAGATTTTTCTTCGAAATCTACCTAATAATAAAAATAATAATTGTGTTAAGACGCTAAAACGATTTTTAATACTTTATCCACCTTTTATTTATCTGCATGGTGAATTTCTTCTACCAGCATGCAGAAATGCAAGAAAGTATTACCTACACTCAGCAACTACAGTTGTTTAGCTGATAGGAATGTCGCAAGCTTATTCTGACTTGCCTAGGCTGGGTTTGACCTGACCCATCAGGCTTAAAGAAAACCTGCCTGCTTCCTAGCTATGACGCTGGCAACTTGCTTGCCTGGCGTTCAAGCGGGTTTGGGCAAGCTAAAATCGAGATTTGTACACCTCTGAACACAGCCCAACAAAAAATAACTTTTTGTTTGGTGTCTCAGATGTTTTACCGGATTTTGGCTATACTTAGTGTGCTTATTCCAAATATGTAAACAGTTTTTCACTACCAGCTCTACTTTTATGTTGAGTGCCATTAACTTAACAAAAATCTTGCTTGATAATATAGCTAGTCAAGGTTCTTGACCATACTTTGGACCCGTAGGACAAAAACTTTACGAAATACAGAAAAAACTAAAAGCTGGATTATTTTTTGGCCCTCAAATTGATGGCTCATAAGTCATAAACGACCTTACACTATGTGATAATTAGACTTCGGATTTTAGGTAAAAACCTATTTTAATCCTTAGGTGATATATGGAAGAAAACTTGTATATGCATAGAACACATGAGTGGAGGTATTATACACTATACTTCACTAGATTTTACCACTGACCTGGAAGTATAGTGTATAATACCTCCACTCATGTGTTCTAATTATTAACTTCACTGTGTAAACTTCCTACAATACTTGGATTGTATATGCATGTTTCATAAGTGACTATGCCTAAAACTAATACTTTTATAGGACCTAAAACAGCCTATTTTTACGTTAGAGCCTAATATTGCCTTTTCTGCTTTTTTCCCTCTAAAGTTCAAAATAAGAATTTTTTTGTTATAAATTCTAGCATTTATTTTCAGTTCGTACTAATTTTTTTAGCTTGGAATGTGCAGTACATGACACATTTGTGACGTGGTTAAATAGGAAGGAATGTTTTGTCTAAAGTAGAAAAATTCCATGGAATTCCCAAGAAAATGTAGTGTTTTTCTCCCAACTCCCACATCCAGTGACATCAAAAAAAGTAGTAGGCCTACTCTGAATCACTGAGGGATTCAAGGGGTTGAGTATGCTAGTGTGATATGCGTAGCTTCTGGGTGCAGGGATTAGGTTTCCACTGTTATGTGGATATTTCAGAAAATTGGCAACTTAACGATTTTATAAGAGACTATTTTACAATTTTTAAAACCTATTTTACAATTTTTAGAGCCTATTTTAGGTACCTAAAACAGCATTTTTAGTGACCTAAAAGTCCGTCTAGTGATAATTAGGGACCGGATTTTTAGGTTTTTAAAAACACTGTTTTAGGTTTTCCATTAGGTGAAATAGTTTTTTTTAGGTTTTTTGTCAAAAATATCGTTTTCGGGTAGAACAATTGGTTTAATGAATTTTAATGTGCTACACAGGATTCAATACATAATACTTGTAAAGTTTAACTTAACAAAACTGACTTAAATTTGTGTAAACTTGCTTTAGGACAATATTATAGACAATTGAAGAAAGAAAGCATTAACAATCAAAAGAAGCAGTAATAAACTCGATTTCATTTGTTTCGGCATAATTAATACATCATCTTAAACGTCACACTGTGACCACTCAGTATGAATAAGAGGGTAGTAAATAAAGGCCAACAAGCGCTTTAAAACACGGAAATCTATACCCTTGTTCATACACGGCAACAGTGGTTGTTCGTACGAATATTTGAAAAGGAATACGCCGGTACTCTTTCACTTTCTCTCTTGATACTGTCCATCCTAGACGACAATGGGTTGAACGAAACGCTGGTGGTATGAATTTCAACCCTATAAAAATTGTCTCCCCGCAAAATATCGATTTCTCAACTGAGAAATTTAACAAAAAAGACAAAAAGTAGCCTAAATTAGATATTTTAGATTATATATCCCGTTTAGGTATATTTAGGTTTTTATACCCCATTTAGGTATTTTTAGGTGCCACAGAATTAATGTGGGTGAATCCTATGGTTATGATTCGAAAAAGTGTATGAGCGCTTTTTGTTTTGGAAGTAAGGAAAAAAATAGGTAAAAACCTAAGAATCCGGTCCCTAGTGATAATATCAATTTTTTTAAAGACCCCATGTTATATTGTTATTGTAATGTTAAAGTAATGTTAGTGTGTTGCTTTTTTCTTCACACGATTTAGAAGCTACAAATAGGCACTGTTTTTTATTTATATCAAATGTAAAATGGGATAATATGCATAATGGTAATACCATATCTCACAAACTAAAGCTGATAGGGTGAAACTAATGGCACATTTGGCATCAGCGACCAAAATATATCCAAGAATAGGTATAAATTCTAAGGCACCAAAATGGCTGTTGGTCTGTGTAATCTAATAGCTTCTAATAATTATAATTATTATGCTTCAGGATCAGTGGGTTCTCGGATGCAGAGCGCAGTCTGAGTCATGAGACTCCCTACACGAGGTATGAGCTGCCCCGCCACCTGGACACCCTCGTCACCAGCTTGTATCGGTGAGTACTCACGCTGAGCATTATTATCTTGACGAGAGGGAATTAAATGCAGGTCCAATGTACCAACATACCGTATTGGCTTGAAAATAAGACCTCAAATATAAGACGACCCTGAATTTTTGAAGGGTAGTTACGAAAAAATAAATAAAATAGCTTATTACTACATTTTGCTTCACATAAAACAGAATTTTGAAGTTCATGTCGTAACTTCTTCTCTGACCTGATCGAGACAATGAAGATGCTTTCTTTTCCACATGGTCTGCCATGACTGGTGTCAAACAAAAGCTTTACGCGTAGAGAATAGAGACTCCAAACAAATAACAGTGCAGTCCGGATCAGAAGGTCCTGGTGCAGTACTAGCAAAAGCATGAATTCAGGAAAAAATTTCTGTAAAGTTTGGTGAATTTCAGCGCTACTTTGACCTTTTGTTGGACGCACGTCATTTTCGAGGGGATACTCGCTGCACACTTGCACAGCTGCATTCATGAATGGAGAGTTGTTGAGTCTTAGGCTGCGTGTATAAGACGAGTATAGTTTTTAAAAGCACATTTTCAGGGAAAAAACATCGTCTTACATTCGGGCCAATACGGTAATTACACCTAACATCACAATTTCTACTTCCTGTTCAGTAGGCCCTGATGCTTCAAACTCTGTTATTTTATGCTTATACTGTAATTATAAATAGGGTTCGGATGTTCATGAAATGTCATATTTTCGTCCTGACCTTCATTCTCGCCGAAAACACAAATTAAACATGAATTGCACATTTGTTATTGTAATCAGACCGTTTTTATTTTGCACATAGTCATATTTTGGTCATTTCCATGGTCTTGGTCATATTTCGGTCATATTTGTAATTTAACGTCATATTTAAGCCACTCTCGTACTGCGCCAATAAATGCAAGTGAACCGGATGTTTTTCCATATAAAATACATAAGAAACCTCGTTACTGTGCCAATTCATTCAGTGCCAGTGATTATAAGACAAGACTTTTACAAAATATAGCTTGCAGAGATTTTCTTTTTCAGTTGCAGAATTCTTTTAAAATTGGCATGAATGTTAGGAAGATTACATAAGAAACTGTACTGTATTTCCAAGAAGTGACTGTTCCTCTGAAAATTGAAGAGCATTTTTTCAAAAGCTGACATCTACATAAAGTAAAGTTTTGAGATATTATTTTTTTGTTGCGTGTGGCAGCTTGAATTTGTACAGTTAAATTACATAAGAACATATCGTTTTAAGTGCATTAATTGATTTATGCAAGTCTATTTCATTCATATGTGAGCCTAAAATGACATTTTATGTAAATTTAATCTTCCAGCATCAATTCTGAAATTCAGATAGCTACGAAGGTTCGGAATGCTGCCATCTTGTGTGCACCAAGCTTCCCTAACTAGCCACTCCATCCTCCTGCTAGCTTAACTGGGAATTGTGTTTCCAAACAGATTTTGTCAGGAGATCATAGTACGCAATTTTTGGCCAACTTCCAGATAAGTTCTCCATCTGGCAGATAAAAATATCAGGTGGTCTTCGTACAGGCCCTTAATAACATTCCCTGTTTAAAGATTGTAGAGCGGGATTTTTCACACGAACTTCACTTAATAGGTATATTTACCTCAGAATGCATTTTGATGGACAATACCTATTAAGTGAAGTTCGTGTGAAAAATTCCCGATCTCTACAATCTTTAAGTTTGAAATCACTTCACTGTGTACCTTCCCAACTCAAAGTATAACATTCCCTGTGTTGCAGGCAGAGCACTCTGGAGTATGCAACCTGCATCGACAGCGGCATGCTGAAGCTACTGGAGTGTCTCAAAACCCTGCACAACTATAACACAGAGAACCCAGACTATTTGGCAACACTACTAGGCAAGAGTGTGGAACTGTGATTTCCTGCATATGAACCGGATTAATTATCCACCAACACATTTCAACCCTTCACTGGATCCAACTGTAAAGCCGATGTCCCATGATCCAATTTTTGGTCAAATTGTCTACAAACCATCAGATTGGATTGTCTGCGGCTTCACCCACAATAATGAATTGAAAAATAAAAAATTAAGAGTATAATAATTATTAAAGCATTATATTTATTAACACTTGACGCGAATCATTCATAAACTAAACCATTAATACTTAATGAAACAGCTAAAATTCCGGCTTTAGAGTATATTCCACAATTAGAAAGCGGCACCTGGGAAAATGATCTCAGGTTCGATTATGCAGTTCCAAAGCTAACTGTGAACACTGATAATACCACTGCCTTCTAGACTGTATTACTCATGTGTCAACTGTTTGTTGACAGAATAACAAAATAACTCCTTCCCTTGAAAAATTATATAATTTCTGAAAATTACACTGAATTTATCAAATAAAATTCACATCATATTCATGTGTCAACTGTTTGTTGACAGATGAATATGATGTGAATTTTATTTCATAAATTCAGTGTAATTTTCAGAAATTATATAATTTTTCAAGGGAAGGAGTTATTTTGTTATTCTGTCAACAAACAGTTGACACATGAGTAATACAGTCTAGAAGGCAGTGGTATTATCAGTGTTCACAGTTAGCTTTGGAACTTGAAATTATATAATTTTTCAAGGGAAGGAGTTATTTTGTTTAAATATTTATCGTCCGCGATACTGCCCACGGCTTCGCCCCCCATTATTAATTGGCTCCAGGATTTTTAAGAAATTTACACTGGCAGTTTATTAAAAATGTTTGTGGTTCAGAGCTATGAAAATTGTAAGTAAAAAATAAAATTAGACTATTTGTTCATTGTGTTAGGCGTTATATAATAAAGAAACGGTTTTCATAATTTTGTTCTCTTCGTGAAAGTTTAGACTGCGAGAGACGAGCATCGCCGAGTATACCCATTGTCTCACGAAGTGAGGGAGCGAGTGAGCCCTCTATTTAGGGCCGTTGAATTGTATAAGAGTAGATGGCCGACTGCCATTGCATACAATTTCAGCCTAAATAATGTTTTGCCTACGGAGTAGAAACGTTTCTATTTTTACATCCAAAAATATGAAATTAAAGTGGAGAAGATTAACGGATCCTAAGACTTATAATTTACAACAATATTAAAAAAAAGCATTACAACCGGCATAAATGCTGAGGTGCTCTGGAAATTATGATAAAGATTCCATAAAAAATGTTACTTTTGTCAAGTGCGTACATATCGACCGCCATTTCGATTGTAGTTATCGATTTTCGTTTCCGGAGAACAGCTGACACTGTATATTGGACCAAAACGCACTCTCGTGTGCACAGTCAGAAATAATTGTACAGAAATGCTACTTGATACAAAATTTTCAACAACAAATTGGATCATGGGACATCAGCTTTGGGTTTGAATCGAGGTGGATGAAGAAAAGAACTCCCATCGATATTAATTGGGACAATGGCATGAAAGAAATGAATAATCCAAATATTAGAATTAACCGAATGCAAGATTTTTAATTTCCTGCACTTTATTGCCATATTGTGCATGTTATAAAATTAAGTGTGGCAAGTGATACAATAAAGTGCAGGAAAATAACAGGCACAAATATTGTACTCCATACAAATTCCAGATCCATTTCCGTGATTCTTGTATCTGGATACGTATCCTAAATACATGTTCTTTGCACAAATATCCCATGTGAGCGTTTACACTGAGGAATTTGTTGTCAGGGACAAGTATGGCCTTAGATGCATAAACGTTTGCTTTTTTCTGCTTTAAATGCATTGATGATTTACCCAAAACAAATTTGCAACCCACAAACACTCAATTTGCGGAAGAAAATGACAATATTATACTGTACTAATGCTGATTAAATCTTCTGAGCTCTAGGGTCACGTTAGTCGGCAGTAAAAAGCGGGCAGTCAGTAATTTTAATTCCGAATTTTACGGTAAGAATGGTTTATTAACCATTAATATTTCAACTTTAAAGCTGTGTTTGTTCATATAATTTTTTGTAAATTCAAGCTTGCTTAACTTTCTTTAGCAGAGCGTGTTTTATGAGCCCGCAGTTTCACAGTCAAGCCGACAGGCAGGTGTTGAAACGATAGCCGATAACTTCGATCCATTGTAGTCGATAGAGAAAGGGTTTGTTTAACCTCGCAAAATAACTGTATAATCCATACTAAAATTGTATATTATTGTGCTTAGACTGTTTATAAGAGGTGCTAGAAGTGCCTACCACATTTACCACATATGTGACAGCTTCGTAGAAAATATGCTTCAAGATCTACACAGACAAGAATCCCGCCTAGGCCTAATTCAATTCTGATGCTGTTCTAATATCCCTTCTATTTCATCAATTTTTTCAGTAAGCACATGTAGATGTTATCTTAATTATTTCACATTAAACACAGAATCTCTTCAAGGAAGAAGTGTGCCTATAACTTAGGCCTAAATTCAAATTTTCTGCAAAGGGATTATGAATGTGAGGGAGAATACTTCTACATTGACATATGTTCTGTTTACAGCACTCCATAGCAAAATATCGGCGATTTCGTAAAATAAAACAGTGTGAACGCAGCAATATATCTCATGGGATTGATCATAACCACAAACAGAGCCAGCTGTCACAAGAAACATGACTACAGCACATGCACAAAGAGCATTTTCGCTGGGATCTGTTCAATGTTTTCGCTTTCAGAGCGTAAACAAGAACTTGTGACGAAACCTTGTTTCTGGTACATTTTATTCACTGTTTGTGTCCGGGAACTAGGAATATGTTCAATAGGTTTACAACTTGTGGCAAATAGGTTCCTATACATGTACCTGGACACATATTCTTGCAACAAATTCCTCAGTGTGAACATAGCTTTACAAAGACAAGTCAGCCATTTCATAATTACTGGTGGGACATTCTAGCATATTATGACAAGTATTTTTGTTCATTACATCATAAATAATGAACTAGAACTCTTCTCCTCATTCTTTGAAATTTACTAGGCCTTCTCCTCCATAGTACATAGAAAACATTATTTAAAATATTTTAAATTTGTTTTTCGAAATCTATTACGGGTGGGACATAATTTGGACGAAGATCTTGATGTTGCACAAAAACAGTTCATTTGCTGTTCTGCTATTAATATTAGAGTCTTAATGTTGTTATTAATGAAGATAAGAGATGTTGTATAATTATTATTATATTCAGAAAATAAGAGGGATGTTGTGTAAATTAAGTAAAAGAAAGGCAATGAACTAAAGAGGAAGAGAAGTTAGATTAAAAGTTAATAAACTGTATTGTTTGAAAACAAGGAAAGGAATTGCTGTGTACGCGGAAGTTAAATTGTTTAGTCTTGAAGTTCAATAAACGACAGAATGATGACGGAGGAGCAGTCATATGCGAGGATTGCTGAGTTAGTCATATGTAGAACATAATCAATATAATTACTATTGTCGAGTCAACACCAATTTCTATTAAACTCTTGGATAATAACCATAATAACTTTGATCTAGCTCCTCCTCCTTACGAAGTTATAAATACGCAGATTAATGTAAATTTAGTGGATTTCATCGTGGTCAACAACGGCATCAACTTGTAACTTGTGCTATACAATAAATCACTTTTCTACACTTCAACAGTACTTGTATTATTTCTGAGGAAATAAACCTACGATTTACGTGTGTGCAAGCCTTCCTACAGATTGCAGGTTCAACTCTACATCTGTAGAATTAACATCATCAGCTACCAGCATACACATTGGCGTGTATTATTGGAGCAACTCGTCCAACCGGACGGGAAACACCTATAATTATACGACATGGTGGCAGCGTCGTGGATAAAGATATAAGTACTGATCTACATTCTTCACTGCAAGAATCCCAAGAGCTAGAGGACATTTTGGAATTTAAATTTAAAAAAATTCAAAAAGAAGTTGCAACGATAATAATTTGGACAAGATACCTCTAGGGAAAGGATAACGGCAGCATCATCTTCTTCTTCATCTTCTTTTCTAACTGGTGACGTCGCAACCCGAGGGAACGGACAGCATCAGTCTTCCTTCCACTAAGGAGTACCCGAACTCTGGTACTTCCTGTCGAAGATACTCCCAGCAGTGCCTCTTCCAGATGAAGCCAGCCTGAGGTCCGAGGACTATCACCAGGGTGGAGGCCACTTCGTCAACGAACTCTCTGTCTTGGGTTCGGGAGGAGCAACGCCGCGAGTTCCGAGGAATAGTATCTTCCCTTCACATATCTTCAAATTGTAAGTACAGAGTTGTGAAAGTTGTAGAAATCCCCATTAGATATTCGAACATCCTCAGTTGCCGCTAATGCAAATAAATAAATAAGTAATTAAATCAATTAAATAATAATTAATTAAAAGAGTAATTAAGAAAGTTAATTAATTAATTAATGAAGTTAAGTTAGGAATAAATTGAGATAATTTAAATAATGGAAGGGCAAGAAGAAGTAGAACAAGTAGCAAACAATGAAGCACGAGCTAGAATCGAGATATTAGAAGAGCAGATTCAAACTTTGTTAAGAGCAAACATGCAACATGGATCATTAACGATAACGGCTGCAGCCAAATTGTTTGAACGCGGATTTACAGGAGAACCTAAAGAATTGCAAGATTTCATTGATAACGTAGAAGCTGCATACACTTTAGTAGATCCAACTCATCATGCTATTTTATTTCGTTATGTTTTAGCCAAGATCACGGGGGAACCAAAAAGAACTTTAAGCATTAGAGATCAAGCAGGTTTAAAATGGGAAGAGGTAAAACAGAAATTAGAGGTTCATTATTCAGTACAAAGAACGTTCAATTATTATTGTAACCAACTATGTCAGGTGAAACAAAAGCCTAACGAAGGAGTGACACAGTGGGGTACTAGAATAGAGCAGTTGACTGGTAATGCTATTGAGAGTACAAGGAAATTTACGCAAAACTGGTCTGAGGAAGAGAGATCAGGAGGACGTAAAATCATAGTAAGATTAGGTCGTACCGTATTCATAAACGGGATTTTTGATGAAGCAGTACGTGAGGCGGTTAGGATCAATTCAGAGGAATTGTCAATGAAGGAAACGATCGACAAAGCCGCAGCTGAGGAATGTGATCGGAAATCTAATGCGAGAACATCAAATAATAAACCACAATACAAGAATATGGGAAATCCACAAGTAAAAAGTTAGAGTGTAAACTCTGTAACGAGGATGACATGTTATAATTGTCATAAAGAAGGGCATATCAGAAAAGATTGCCGAAGTGTAATTAGATGCATAACTTGTAATAAGTTAGGGCACGTAGCAAAGGATTGCAGGGTGCGTAGGTCGCGACTCGGCTCTGACAATGGATTGCGTAGAACCTCCCAGGGAAACGAATAGAGGGTATGACCGAGCAGTCGGGTACAACCTCTGGCAGTAAAGACTGCATATATAATCCTTTTTCATTTTATGCAACATCTGAGGATTTGCATGAAGGAATTGGATTGGTGTTGCTTGATACTGGCTCCTCTGTATCGCTAGTAAAGAAAACAAGTTTAAAAGAATATCATAAAATAGATTGCAATTTAAATCAGTAACTGGAGAAAATTTCACGGTACTAGGAAGTATAATGATGGAATTACAAGGCAGTCAGCCATGTAAATTTTATGTAATGGAAAATTTACCAGAGCAATATGATATAATTTTAGGGCAAGACTGGGTGAGAGAAAATGAAGTAAAAGTAACATTACCAAGACATGTAAAAGTGAATACCAGGATACCCGCTTGTTCAGAAACATTAGTAGCTTTTCCCACCACGGAAAACGGAGTAAAATATTGTAATAAACAAATGCTAGGGTCAAATGTTTATTGTTGTGAGGGAGTAGTATTGTGTAAAGAGAATAAATTTTGCTGTTTAATTATTAATTTAAATGAGGATGAATATGACATTGAAAATATTCCACAATTAGAGAATTTTTCTTTTAAAGAAAATAAAATAATGAGAGATGGCCGAGAAAGGAAGCGAATATTGCAAGAAAAATTGAGATTATCACATATTAAGGAAGGAGCAGATTCAATTAAAGAAATTTGTTTAGAATACAATGATATTTTTCGATTACCGGGAGATCGCTTAACAGAAATAAAGCATTATATTCCCACACCAACAGCTGACAACGTAAGACCGATTGCAGTAAAACCATATCGAATACCACATCATTATCAGGAGGAAGTAAATAAACAAGTTGATGATATGTTAGCACAAGATATTATCAGACCCAGTGAATCATCTTGGAATTTTCCACTTTTAGTCGTACCTAAAAAAGTAGACGCTTCAGGGAAAAAGAAATGGCGCATTTGTATAGATTTTCGGAAATTAAATGAATCAACAATCGGAGATAGCTACCCTTTGCCAAATATACAAGAGATTCTTGATAAATTAGGTAGAGCTAGATTTTTTTCTGCATTAGACTGTGCTAGTGGATATTGGCAAATACCGTTAGCTGAGGAAGATAAATGTAAAGCATCATTTAGCACTCAAAAAGGAAAATTTGATTTTCAACGATTACCATTCGGGTTGAAGAACGGACCTTCATCTTTTCAGAGAACCATGAATATGATTCTTTCAGGACTGATAGGGTCAAGGGTTTTTGTTTATTTAGATGATATTATTTTATTTGGGGCTGATCTGAGAGAACATAATGATAAATTAAGGGAAGTATTTGAGAAACTGAGAGAATTTAATGTGCAGTTAGAACCGGATAAATGCGAATTTTTAAAGAATGAATTAAATTATTTAGGGCATGTAGTAACAGCTGAAGGAGTGTATCCAGACCCAGAAAAGGTCAGAGCAATACAAGATTTTCCTAAACCTAAAACAGTAAAAGATGTTAAATCATTTTTAGGGTTAGTGGGTTACTATAGAAAATTTATACCTGATTTTAGCAAAAAGGCAAAACAATTAAATGAGTTGTTAAAGAAAGAAATTAAGTGGGAATGGACTGAAAAACAGGAAGAAGCTTTTAATGTATTAAAACAGTGTTTGATGTCAGAACCCGTACTTCAATTTCCGGACTTTAGCAAACCTTTTCTGCTGACCACGGACTCTAGCAATTTTGCTATTGGAAGCATACTGAGTCAAGGTGAATTAGGGAAAGATAAACCTATAGCATACGCTAGCCGTATTTTAAATAAACATGAAATAAATTATGGAATAACAGACAAAGAATTATTAGCTATAGTATGGTCATGCAAGCATTTTAGAAACTATCTATTAGGTAGGAAGTTTACTATCGTCACCGATCATAAAGCTTTAAAATGGATGGTAGGAGTAAAAGATCCAGGATCAAGGATTTTAAGATGGAGATTATTGTTAGAGGAATTTGATTACGAAGTAGTTCATCGGCCTGGAAAGAGCATGGTAAACGCGGATGCCTTATCTCGTTATCCAGCAGTAGCTTTTGTAACTGATTCTTTGACTAATGAAAAGAAACAAAAGATATTAAAGGAAATGCACGATTCCCCAATCGGTGGACATTCAGGAATTCAGAGAACTTACGAAAGAATAAAGATGCACTGTAACTGGCCAAATTTATTTCGTGATGTCGAAAACTATATTCGAAAATGTCAAATTTGTCAAAGAAATAAGGATACAGTACCACCCGTAAAAGCAGCTTTTGAACAAACAGACACTAGTCAAAGTACATGGGATAAAATTTATTTAGACATAGTAGGTCCTTTTACTATGTCAGAAAGGGGAAATAAATATTTGTTAACTTGCCAAGACAATCTAAGCAAATATGTGATAGGTATCCCCATTCCAAATCAAACTGCAGAAACAGTAGCGGAGGCATTTGTAAATGAGGTAGTTTTGAAATACGGTATTTCAAATGCGATCCTTACAGATCAGGGCACACAATTTATGGGTAATGTAATGAAAAGATTGTGTAAATTATTAAAGATAGAGAAGGTACATACAAGCGTATATCATCCGGAAAGTAACGGCAGTTTAGAACGATCCCATAAAGTTTTGGTGGAATATTTAAGATGTTTTTGTCAAAATAAACAGGAGGAATGGGACAAATGGATCCAATTTGCTGTGTTTACATACAACATTACTCCCCACACAAAGCTTAAGTTTACGCCATATGAAGTTTTATATGGGAGACAGGCAAACTTGCCGGGCGCGTTACAGAGAAGAGCGGAAGTGTTATATAATTATGACGACTTCATATTCGGTATCAAGCAACGGTTCCAGAAAACATGGGAGGAGGCTAGACTTAATTTAGTGAAAAGTAAGGAAGCCGAAATAGAAAAAAGAGATAAATGTGCACGAGAACCTCAGTATAAGAGGGGAGATTATGTGTTTGTTCGAAATGAACAAAGGAGAAAATTAGATAGTTTGTATAGTGGCCCATGGCAAATTGAGGAAATCAAAGGTAAAAACCTAGAGTTAAGAAAGGTAGGAACAAGTGGAAAGAAAAAAATGTATACCCATATTAACAGAACGAAACCATGTGTTTCAGATTTGTTCGCAGAGGATGTTTAAGATGTGGATAATAATGTTAGTGCAATTGATTGCAATGCAAGAGGTAATATTAAGAGAAACAGATTATAAGAGTACCAATCAGAAAGAAGGGGTAGAGATAAGTGAAATAAAAGGAGAAGCTGGAATTTATTTTGATGAGCTAGGAGAGTTATGGTTCTCTCCAACACAGTGGGAAATTGTAACTTATGTGGATAGCAATGAAATAAATAAAGTATGGTTAAGTGTAAAGAAACAGTTAGAACAGTTTCAGAACATGTGTAGGAGTATTTCAAGTAAACCATGGTATGAAGTCACAGATTGTGCTTCAAGTCTAAGATATTTTGAATCAAAGTCAAATAGGGTTTTGAGATTAGAAAATGTGTTCAAAGAAGTATCAGGATTAGGAACTGGTGAGGTAATAACTTTCAGAAGAACAGAAACTAATAATAGTAGGAAGAAAAGAGCTATTTTAATTTTATAGGAGAAATTTCTCGTATTTTGTTTGGAACAGCAACTGAAAACGAATTAAAAAAAATATGATAGACAGATTAACAAGTTAAAAGATTCAGAGAATGATTTATTAAGAATTGATGAAGAATAAATGTCAGTTGTGAAATCTATGTTAGTCAGCATAAATTCTACTCTCGTAAATATCGTAAGCAATGAGAAAAAGCTTACACAGCAACTTAATGATATTACAACGAATTTCAGTGTGGAATTAATTAAACAGAAATATGAAGCTGAAATAGCAATAATGTTAATTAATTTAAATAGACACATTGAGATCGGGTTGTATGAATGTCAACATAGTTATGAATTATTAATTGAAACATTTCTTCATGCACAGTCAGGAGTAATTCAACCTCAAATCATCACTTACAGCCAAATAAAGAACATTTTAAAGGAAATTGAGTCACAAGAGAATGTGATTCCTCCTTTTGTAACTAGCCAAGCTATGAAATTATTAGAACCAGTAATTTATGTTCAAAATAATTTATTAGTGTATGTAATACGAATTCCGTTACTTTATCAACAAAAATTTAATGTATATCATGTAATACCTTTTCCGATAGTCATGAAAAACAATATGACTGTACAATACATACAAACAAAACAGGAATATATAGCTATTGATAAATATAAGACAAAGTATGCTTATTTATCACAAAAGGAAATAGGAGACTGTAAGAAACCCAATGATTTAACTTACGTGTGTAAAGAAAATGTGTTAATATCTAATTATATACCGGGGCAAGATTGTATTTCCACCGTTTTGCACCCCACAACACAGGTAATACCGACGAGTTGTTTAAAATCTGTTGTGTTTTTAAATAGTCAAAAGACGTTATGGATACCTTTATCTGGAAGCAATGAATGGCTTTATATTTCCCCTAAAACCGAAATTTTTACAGGTATTTGTTTTAAGAATAAATATACCAAGAAAGTCATAGGTCGAGGTAAATTAAACTTAGGAGAACATTGTAAGGGTATCACAACCACAGGAGTCATTTATCCGTTACAAAAGAAAACTTACAATAATTTTCAGTTTGACGTAATACTGTTATATTTTGAAAATAAATAAAAAACGAGACCCTCTAAATGGTTAATATTAGCCAGTATTGGGATCGCAATGAGGAAGTAGAAAGCGTTGACGCAGGAGGTTGCGCTATAAAGAATTAACTTCGCTGTTTTGCTGACTGGAGATTCAAGGTGGTTGACAGTGGAACAATTGGGAAACAAGGAAGAATATTTTAAGTGTAGAAGTGTAGAATTAGCATTGAACCGGGAAGTTGCGAATAAGCTTTTTTTGTTGTAATGTCACGGCTGCCAGTGGGGGAGACGACTTGACCACAAAAAGTTATAAAAGAGGCGAACAAATTGTTCACCCCTTCTTGTTGCTTCTTGGTGGCTGCCAGGTCCACGCCGGAAGCCAAGGCACTTGGTGCAAGTTTAATTTTATCAGTGTATACAACATCTTGAAGATGAAATGTAAGTAGAAAGATTTTCACCTCATTGTAATTTTCAATTTTTTTATCTTAAATAAATCTAGTCATTTTGGGTATGTTAAATTGTGGCATTTGTAATTTCGAATGATAAGATGATGTCCTTCCTCACCCGTATGGTACTTCATAACATTCAATCATTCAATCCGGGCCATCCTGATTAAATCATATCCTGGGGACAAATGGTGTCAGAAATAGTTAGGGCCCCGGGATATGACATCTGGTGTCAAGAAGTGGGCGAACCTAACGCGGGACAAAACTGATGTCCAGAAGTGGCGAACCTACCCCGAGCCGCAAATTGTTGTCAGAATGGGCGAAAGTAACGGAAAAAAAATATATAATAAAAACCAAGGGAAATTAGTTTAAGGGAAGTACATATTGTTATAGAACATGTTAATGGGTAACGTAATGGGTGGACACCATAGAAGGGGAATGAAGTAGAACATGTAGAGGTAACGAAAAGAAAAAAAAATGTAAAAGAAGTGATTAAAACACATTGTTAATAAGTAGCCACGGATTGATTTTCTTTTTTTTCTCTTTCGTACTATTACGAGGACACATCTCAAGTTCAAATTACAAATGCTATTGTCAAGGTAAGTGAGGAAGTGATGAGTGGACATGATCAAATAGCAGAGATAGCGAAAACAATAGTAGGAATTGTGCAGAAGTGGTAAAATACATATGGCAGAAAATTTAATGTAACATAATTAAAAAGAAAAAGAACAGGCTGAAGTTGAGGGAATTTAATAATAAGTTTTATACCAGTATAGGGTGCAAACAAACATTTTAAGATGCCGATCGACGAAGAAACTAGAAAGGCTATCGAGGACCTTAACAATAGGTTAGCGGCCCTTACCATTGCAAATAGGGCTTTGCAACAGGCAAACCAACCTGTAAGGCATAAGGACTTAACTGTGTGTACCGCGGTTAAAGAATGGAACGGTGTGTCAGGATCCTTACCTGTGAGGGAATTTTTTAATAATATTGAAGCCGCTGCTTCTATGGGTAACCTCGAAGCAGAGGACAAGAAACAAATAGTTAAATTAAAGGTCGTAGGGCCAGCCGCAGAATTTCTGTACGGTAGACCCGACCTAACCAGTAAAGAGGCAACTTATGACCAGCTTAGGGATGCGTTCCAAGAACGTTTTAAGGAAAAGTTACCGGATAGCTATTACTATACACAATTGCAAACGGCGGTGCAAGGGAAAAACGAAACACCAGAAGCATTTGCAGACCGATTAAAAGCCCTCAGCTTGAAAACACTTAAAGTGACAGGAGATGCAACTGAGAAAAAAGTTCTGGAGGAGGAAGCAGAAAGAAGGCTTCTTGCTGCTTTCACCGCAGGACTTAAGGGTGAAATAGGCAAGCAAGTCCAGTTAAGAATGCCGAGAAGTCTTAAGGAGGCAGTGCAAATTGCAGTAACCGCTTTCAATATCATACAGACGGAGCATATTAACAGGAAAGAACCTGAAGTACACCCTAGGCCTGTGTTTAATATGTCTGCACAGTTAAAATGTTTTAATTGCGGAAAGCTAGGACACAAGGCACGAGACTGTCGTTCCAAACAGCAGCCCAATCATCAAAGGTCCCCAGAACAGAGTCTGAGGGTATATCAAAATAATTTTCACAATCAGGGAAAAGCATATATAGGGAAACCACAAATAGAATGTTTCTTTTGTAAGAAACGGGGTCATATCCAGAGTAAGTGCTGGACGAAAAACCCTCAGTTAGCACCTAACAAGGGAAATTATGTTAGAAAAAACGGAAGCTATGGAAGAAATTCGAATAATAGGTCGGATTTTTAGTCAGCCTCTACCAGCACCCCTACGTGGAGGCCAAGCCAACAGTACCACCAGTAGTAACCACAATTGTAGAAAATTCCCCAGAAGTGTTAATGGTCGATATCTTAATTGAGGGCCGGAGGACACATTTTATCATAGACACAGGAGCAACGATTTCTGTTATTAAGCCGGGAATCTCAGAGGCAAATTGGGAAAATACGGAGGTATTAGCAAAAGGGGTCACGGGAATTGGACTGGACATAAAAGGGTCACAGACAATAGAAGTTCAGTTCGAAAACAGGGAGAAATATGTTCATTCGTTCATAATCTGTCCGCTAGGAATTACCCAAGATGGAATTCTTGGTTTAGATTTTTTGAGTAAGCACAAAATAAATATTAACATTGTACATCGCATGTTACTGACACAAAGTGGGGCAATAAATCTCGGAGTACCAACCGATGACAATGGAATCAGGAGGACAGAATTCGGTCTGATCAACCGAAATGTTCTGAATTTCTCTCAGAAGAAATCAGACACCTCCGAAGACATTCCCAGTACAAAGGTTGCGACAGGGAGAGGTCCTAAGGGAAACCACCCTACAGATCAGTTAAAAATGCAAATAGGATGTCCAGTGTTTAATACGAGAATTGTGAAGGTTCCTCCAAAAAGTGAGATAATAATATTGGGAAAGTTAAGTAAGAAAGGATGCGCATCCAGGAAAACAAAGAGAGAGGACAGGAAAATAATTAAGGAAGACAAAGAAGTTACTGTGGAAGACAGGGAAAAACTTTTTGAACCGGAAGGTTTAGGCATATATGGAATATATATAGCTAGGTCGTTAAACGATAATGAACAAGTAAAGAAAGGAAGAATTCCCATAAAGATTGTAAACTGCACGGCAGAAGAAATTGAAATAGTGAGAAACAGACGTTTAGGGCATATTTACCATGTAGTAGCAAACAGTGAAAATAGAGTTAACCATGTAGAGGGAGTGAATATATTAACTCCGATGGCAGGGAAGGAAGAAAAAGTAAATATTGCAGATACCACGAATTTAGAGCACCTAACAGCTGTAGACCAGAACAAAATAAGAGAAGTATTAAGAAGATATGCTGACGTATTTCAAGACCCAAGAGACAATGAACTAGGTTGCACTAGCAAAATTAAGCACCGTATCGATACGGGAAATGCACGACCGGTAAAGAAAAAACCCTACCCCATACCGTACAAGTATAAGGAAAAAGTAAAAGATATGTTAGATGACATGTTGAAAAAAAATGTTATACGTCCTTCAACGTCGCCATGGAACGCTCCAGTCGTTCTTGTCCCGAAAAAGAGTCCAGACGAGGCAGACAAATTAAGGTTCTGTATTGATTTCAGGGGGTTGAACTTGGTATCTCATGGGGATACATACCCAATACCCAACATAACGGAAACTTTAGAAGGTTTAGCAGGCACCCGATATTTCAGCAAACTCGACTTGCAATCAGGGTACTGGCAGGTTGAAATTGAAGAAAAGGACAAGGAAAAGACCAGTTTCCAGACGCAATATGGCTCATTCGAATTCCAAAAAATGCCATTTGGATTATCAGGGGCACCCGGTACCTTTAGTAGACTCATGGACAATGTGCTATTAGGACTAAAAGGCTTATCATGCTATTGTTATTTGGATGACATTATTATTCATGGGTCGTCAATAGACGAGCACGCGGAAAGATTGGCCGAAGTTTTGGAAAGATTGAGAGGCAAATTTGAAAGCACACCCTCGGAAATGTAAATTTGCGGTGGAACAGATAGAATACCTTGGTCATATAGTGAATCAACACGGCATACTTCCAGATCCAGGAAAAATCCAGGTAATTAAAAATTACCCTGTCCCGAAAACGCAGAAGCAAGTCAGATCATTTTTAGGCTTAGCGGGCTACTATAGAAGGCACATACCAAAGTTCGCACACATTGCGAAACCCCTTTCAGACTTAACACGGAAAGAGGAAAAATTTAAGTGGGAAAAACCACATCAGGAAGCATTTGATAAATTAAGGGAAGCATTGTGTCACGATCCTATATTGAAGTACCCGGATTTCTCAAAACCCTTCCTTCTA
This sequence comes from Ectobius pallidus, assembly GCA_964059195.1. Lineage (NCBI taxonomy): Eukaryota > Metazoa > Arthropoda > Insecta > Blattodea > Ectobiidae > Ectobius > Ectobius pallidus. Next base: position 6,286 of record CAXKWD010000011.1, on the reverse strand, counting down.
TGTACAGATAGCTCAAATTTCGCTTTAGGCGCTGTTTTGGCACAGAAAGAAGGAGACGTGGAACACCCAGTAGCTTATGCATCACGGGTTTTATCAAAAAGTGAGCAAAATTTTTCCGCGACAGAGCGTGAATTGCTAGCATTAGTATGGGCTACGAAACATTTTCGATGTTACTTATACGGAAATGAATTCATTGCAGTCACAGACCACGCCGCACTGAAATGGTTATTTTCACTACAAGATCCGAACTCAAGACTAGTGAGATGGGCTTTGAGACTGTCAGAATTTAAGTTCACAATACAGTACAAGCCAGGTAAATCACTGACCAACGCAGATTGTCTTAGTAGAATAATGGTAAATACAGTACAAACTACTAATGAATCCAAGTCCGTGAGAAGTTTGCAAATGGCTGAACCAAATTATACAGAATGGATAAAGGATACAAAAAGATTTCGATTAGATGAAAATGGAATTTTATTTTATAAAGAAGGAAATTCAGAATTTCGAGAAAGTCAATTTTGGAAAATTTTCATGACACCCCATTCGCTGCTCACCAGGGTCAAGTCAAAACATACGACTTAATTAAGTCAAGATTTTATTGGCCGGGAATGAAACAAGACATTCAAACATATGTTGCTGAATGTATGTCATGTAATTCTAGGAAATCAGGCAAACGCAATATAGCTCCGTTGCAATTATTTGAACCAGTAGAAAAACCGTTTCAAAGAGTACATATGGACATAGTTGGACCATTACCTAAGTCAATACGGGGAAATGTATATTTACTAACTTTTGTTGACGCATTTTCTAAATACACAGAGGCTATACCAATTGCGGACCAGACAGCAGAAACCATAGCTAAAGCCTTTGTTTATAACATTATTGCAAGGCATGGGACGCCTCGGAAATTAATCACTGATAAAGGAAGTAATTTTATGTCCAAATTGTTCAAAGAAGTTTGTAAATTGTTACATATAACCAAACTTCAGACTACTGCGTACCACCCCATGTGCAATGGCGCAGTTGAAAGAACGCATCAAACACTAGCTGACATGATGTCACATTTTGTTAGGAAAGACCAAAGAGATTGGGATTCATATGTTCCTATTATACAGCGAGCTTTGAGAAGTACGCCACACACAACAACAGGATACTCCCCATATTTTTTGTTGCATGGAAGAGAAATGGAATTACCTTTCGCGGACCATGTAGTACCGAAATTCCAGCTAGACGAAATAGAGCAGGAAGATGTAAAAGTATTGGCGAAGAAGTTGGAAGAAGTCTATGAAAAAGTACGAGAAAATTTGGAAAACGCAACTCACAAACAAGTAACACAGTATAATGAAAAGAACAAAACTAAAATCAGCAAAATAAAAGTCGGAGACAAGGTATTGTTGCATTCAACGGCTTTAAAGAAAGGAGTTTCAAAGAAATTTGCAAAAAAATTTATTGGACCATTTTTGGTAGTAGAGTAAATTATAAAATTAAAGCGGAAGACGGAACAATATCTATAGTACATTCTAATAGATTGAAGTTGTTTAAAACACGACAGCTAGTCATGCAAGATGGCAAGGACATGCATAGTGAGGCAGAGAGCGACTCGTTATTAGGTCAGGACGAACAGAACTGTGAAGCAGAGAGAGAAGAACACACAGCTGATGACGAATGCGCAGGCGCGAGACAATGCGAGGATACGGACGTGCGGAAACAAGCAGAGACAGAAGAAATTATTTGTGCACATGATTTGAATATAATACCAGGGGCGTGGGAAATTGACGAAATAAGCAATAATAGGGTTGATTTATCAAGCATGAACCATGAACAAACACAGACAAAGACAGGAGACGATGACCATGATGATGACGAGATACCATTAAGTTTGCTAAAAGAGAAATTAAGTTTAGAAAAAAAAGACAGTCCTCCAGCCGCCAATTTTGATGACCCGACATTAAAGCATGAAAATAATGTACCACTTACAGAGCATTCCGAAGTCCAAACTAGGTATAACTTTAGGCCTAGAAATTTAAGTCAGGTACCGACGACATCGCAGGAAAAAGTAAATGAAAAAAGGGAAGCAGAGGAAACTATAAGATATAATTTAAGACCACGATAAAAAGGATTTTTTTTTATGTTTCAGGTTACATCTACATATGGGCAGTCGTCCTAATAACCATACCAGGCAGAGGGATGAACATCAAACCACAGCAGGAATTAGACAAGGGACTTGTTTTTTTAAAGAAACAGGACATATTATTATCGGCAAATAAATGGTCTATTGTATTAGATTTTTCATTGCAACAATATTACGAGATTTTGGATAACATGACAGAACAAATCAATTATGTGAAACAAACATTACGTAAACCAAATTTTATGAATTTTCAGAATTATAAAGCTTTAACGGAAACTTCGAAAAACACTGTTCAAATATCATTACAAAGATTGGAACACGAATTGCAGACAATGGGAATAAAATTGGATGAAATTGATAAAGAATTATTTTTTTCAGAGTGTAGAACAAAAAGAGGACTTATTACTTTAGGAGGTTCAACTTTGAAAATTTTGTTTGGAATATTAGACTCTACGGATAGACATAGGATAAATCATCAAATCGAGTCACTAACGCAAACGGATGTAAAAATTGTCGATTTATTGAAACAACAAATCACATATGTAAAGAAGGTTACAGACAGAACAGACCAAAATTGCATTAAATTGAATAAATTTTCTAAAATACTTAATACAACATTACATGTACTAGATAATATTACGGAGGATGTATTTTTTGAGATTAATTTAGTTATGAGGAATATGAATTTGTTAACTAATTTGCAAATTATGGCCGATACACTGAAAGAAGTCCAACATCATTTAATTCAATTTAGAATGGCAATTGACTCAACAGCAGCTGGTATATTGAGTTCATATTTGTTACCCCCACATGAATTTTCGCAGATATTACAAAGAATTGCATTAATGTTACCTGAAGGAATTTCATTATTGTTCACACCTATAAACAATAATATATTTTTGTATTATTCAATTGTTTCAGTCCATGCTATTGTAGTAAACAATAAGTTGAGATTAATAGTAGATCTTCCCCTCAAAGCTTCAGAGAAAACTTTTCAATTGTATCAGGTAAAAGAATTACCTTATGTTAAGTCTCAAACTACCAACACTACATTAGGATCAATAGTTATAAAGACAGAGTATCCATATTTCGCGATCACGGAGAATAGATTATGGTACGCAGTATTGAAAGAAGAAGATGTTAAAAAATGTAAAGGTAATCCTGTCTCAATTTGTACAGCAGAGGTACCGATTTATTCTATAACTCAAGAGACATGTTTAGCAAATTTGTTTGTAGGAAAGGACGAAAAAGTTCACGAACTTTGTGACATACGTTTGATTGGAAATAACAGACCACCAATATGGTACAGACTTCCTAAAACAAACACATGGATTTATAGTGTCCCTAGTAAAATATCGCTTACGCCAATTTGTTTCAATATCTCCGGAGAAAAACATACGATGCCACCGGTAGAAGTATACAACACGGGAATGTTGGAATCCGCTGCAGCTTGCCAATATTTTTCTGAAACATTTCAACTTTTACCACACGTAGAAGGGAATATTATTCGTGAAAAGACACAATGGGTCAACGATGTCATTGTTCCTAAATTGCATGACCAAAAATTAAAATTGCCGGAATTATTGGATAAAGAAAAATTGTTAAGCATTATAAATGAATTACCAGACACGCAATCTTTTCAAGAGGACGGAATAACTTTGCATATGTTAAAACGGAAATTAAAAGAGATTAAACCACCCAAATACAATAATATATCATACGGATTTTTGCCGACGTGTATACTCGTAATAGCAATTGTACTAATCGCTATTTGTTTGTATATGTTACAGCTGTTCCAGAACAGACGAACAAGGTCACACATATCGGTGCAAACCAACACAAGTGCAGATGTAGCACATTCCACAGCGGTCAATGCAGACAATACGACAACTCAGGAAGAGACAACTGAACCAAGACTTAGTTTAAGCAATTCACAAATACCATCTGTGTTTAAGGGCACGGGATTTTTATAAAAGCATAAGGTGGAACACACAGATTTTTTTTCATTTTAATTAGACAGACTTGAATCAGTTAAGATGAGATGTTAAGGATTAATGGAAAAAAAAAGACAAAAGAAAAGAAAGGGTAAAGGAAGCAAAATGTTAAACATTTTATGTAAATAAGAACAAAGGAAAACATGATTTTTTTTTTCTCAGTCACAATTGAATACTTGGAATTAGAATGTTATAGTAGCATAAATTAGGTATTAACGCAGAGAAAAAAACTACAAATAACAAGAAAACGGGGAACAAACAAAACCAGGAATTAAATTGATATATTGTAAATAAAATGAGTATTAGTGTGTCAAGCCGTTACATTGGTAGCCATGACGAGAAATAAATGAATTATTAAGATAATCGAAATTAAATTATAACACTCTCAGCCACCTCTGGGTACAGGGCAGAAACGCAACCTAACGGCAAATGAAGATTCAGAAGAAAAACCAACAAACAAACAAAATAAATGAAGATTCAGAAGAAAAACCAACAAACAAACAAAGTACAACAAATTGACCGCATTACGACATGCGACGCCGATGTCAACATTCAAATATAGCTACAGATTGTATATCTGTAATTGTTTCAAGCATTTATAGGACATCCACACCCCGTTCGAACCCAACTACCGTGGGTTCGATCTAGGGGGGGGGGTGATGTTATATTTTGAAAATAAATAAAAAACGAGACCCTCTAAATGGTTAATATTAGCCAGTATTGGGATCGCAATGAGGAAGTAGAAAGCGTTGACGCAGGAGGTTGCGCTATAAAGAATTAACTTCGCTGTTTTGCTGACTGGAGATTCAAGGTGGTTGACAGTGGAACAATTGGGAAACAAGGAAGAATATTTTAAGTGTAGAAGTAGCATTGAACCGGGAAGTTGCGAATAAGCTTTTTTTGTTGTAATGTCACGGCTGCCAGTGGGGGAGACGACTTGACCACAAAAAGTTATAAAAGAGGCGAACAAATTGTTCACCCCTTCTTGTTGCTTCTTGGTGGCTGCCAGGTCCACGCCGGAAGCCAAGGCACTTGGTGCAAGTTTAATTTTATCAGTGTATACAACATCTTGAAGATGAAATGTAAGTAGAAAGATTTTCACCTCATTGTAATTTTCAATTTTTTTATCTTAAATAAATCTAGTCATTTTGGGTATGTTAAATTGTGGCATTTGTAATTTCGAATGATAAGATGATGTCCTTCCTCACCCGTATGGTACTTCATAACATTCAATCATTCAATCCGGGCCATCCTGATTAAATCATATCCTGGGGACAAATGGTGTCAGAAATAGTTAGGGCCCCGGGATATGACAATACCACTTGCTAGTTTCAACAATTCATGTTGTATGGATTTTCAAACTCAGAAAGATTTTGCTGAAGTTAAAATGGAGTTACCTTTTCAAAATATTTTGTCTAATATAGATAAATTACGAAGAACAGGCTATCATTTAGATGAAGTTAAAAGGTTTATTAATGAGGAAAAGAAGAAAGTAAACGTTATAAAAAATGAAAATGATGATAATTTTCAGTGGTATCATGTTGTATTTTTAGTAATATTTTTATGGATATGAGGAATGATATCCTGCTGTTGTCTGACTCATGTACAGAAAATTAAATTATGTATGTATCAATTTTGTAAATTAATTGTTGTAAATTTTGGATGCTGTAAATATAAGCAAAGCCATAATAACATAAACAATGGTGAAATAGAGTTAACTAATAAATTAGAAAAAAGGGTTAGAACTATAGAAATACAAACTGAAGGCTTAGAAAAGTCAAGTGAAGTATTAGTATGTAATAGTCATTCAGGTACAAGGAAAGAAAGTGTAAAAGAAGTAAAAAGTAGTTTAAACATAGTACCAGAAACAGAGATAGAAGAAAGTAGTTCTATTTCAGGAAAAACTCACTGGACACAAATTAAGGTTTAAAAATCTGTGGTGTAAACCCCGGCTTTTTAAAAAATAAGGGAGGGGATGTTGTATAATTATTATTATATTCAGAAAATAAGAGGGATGTTGTGTAAATTAAGTAAAAGAAAGGCAATGAACTAAAGAGGAAGAGAAGTTAGATTAAAAGTTAATAAACTGTATTGTTTGAAAACAAGGAAAGGAATTGCTGTGTACGCGGAAGTTAAATTGTTTAGTCTTGAAGTTCAATAA